>OX459213.1:22500-1222500 GCA_949775195.1 Diarsia dahlii
CCTAACCTAACCTAACCTAACCTAACCTAACCTAACCTAACCTAACCTAACCTAACCTAACCTAACCTAACCTAACCTAACCTAACCTAACCTAACCTAACCTAACCTAACCTAACCTAACCTAACCTAACCTAACCTAACCTAACCTAACCTAACCTAACCTAACCTAACCTAACCTAACCTAACCTAACCTAACCTAACCTAACCTAACCTAACCTAACCTAACCTAACCTAACCTAACCTAACCTAACCTAACCTAACCTAACCTAACCTAACCTAACCTAACCTAACCTAACCTAACCTAACCTAACCTAACCTAACCTAACCTAACCTAACCTAACCTAACCTAACCTAACCTAACCTAACCTAACCTAACCTAACCTAACCTAACCTAACCTAACCTAACCTAACCTAACCTAACCTAACCTAACCTAACCTAACCTAACCTAACCTAACCTAACCTAACCTAACCTAACCTAACCTAACCTAACCTAACCTAACCTAACCTAACCTAACCTAACCTAACCTAACCTAACCTAACCTAACCTAACCTAACCTAACCTAACCTAACCTAACCTAACCTAACCTAACCTAACCTAACCTAACCTAACCTAACCTAACCTAACCTAACCTAACCTAACCTAACCTAACCTAACCTAACCTAACCTAACCTAACCTAACCTAACCTAACCTAACCTAACCGACCCGGGCATCGACCGGCACTTTATTCGATGGCGGTCACCTCTGAAGGCATGGAACATGCTGACGGGGTGCTCGCCATGGTGAAGGAGGCGGTCGATGCCAGGGGAACTGGCCTAAAAATTAACAAAGTCCGAAAGGCTAAAAATCAAACGGTCATACTGGGGTGCGACACAGAAGCTGAGTACAAGAAAGTTAAAGAAAGGATCGAAAGCCGAGGTAAAGGGTTAGTAGTAGCGCCCATGAAAAACAAGAACCCGCTCGTCGTCCTAAAAGATGTCTTTTTGGACAGCGAAGACGACGAAATGGTGAAGGCGCTCTACTCACAGAATGAGAACATCTTCAGGGACGTTGACCAAGAAGAGAGGGAAATGGTCATTAAATACAAAAAGAGGACTAGAAACCCTAAAACAGCGCACGTGGTCGTCCAGGTCAGTCCGAGGGTATGGCAGAGGATGACGGAGGCTGGGGCTCTTTACCTGGACCTGCAAAGGGTAAGGGTGGAAGATCAGTCGCCGCTCATCCAATGCACTAAATGCCTAGCATTCGGACACGGCAGGAAATTTTGTACTGAGAGTGTGGACAGATGTAGTCACTGCGGAGGACCGCATCTACGCGAAAAATGCGTGGAGTTCGTTGCGGGTACGGAACCGCAGTGCTGCAACTGCTCACACTCGAAGCTTCAGAGGACTGATCACAACGCCTTCAGCGTGGAGTGCCCGGTCCGCAAGAAATGGGACTACCTGGCTCGGACGACAACGGCATACGCCTAGACGGCTCCCTAAGGTACACATAACACACACAACACACACAATACACACAAGAACACACACAATGCGCACAGGAACACACCAAGACAGCAACACAAACTGGGAGTACATTACAGAAGTAGATAACCACTACGAACATATACATGGAAACCAAAAGACAAAAACAAACACGGATATATAAAATATATAATAAATATATACAAGTATATCAAAACACACACGCAACACAAAACACACACAAAACACAAAAACAAACACAGATATATAAAATATATAGTCAATATATACTAGTACATCAAAACACACACACAACACAAAACACACACTCCAAACAACCCCTGAAACCTGAAACCTTTGAGTATAGTAAAATACACCAGCATAAGAAATGTCAATAAATATGTATAACATAAGTATATATTATATTATTGCCAAGATAGTAAGATAATAAATAAGTAAACGCAACAAAGTGAAAGGAGGTCACACAAATCCTTAGAAATGTCCAAGTCTATTACCTATGTCCAAAGTCCAAACCATACCTATGTCCATAAGCCGAGAATTGGTACCTATCGAAAAATGTGTTATAAAAACGAAGTACATGTTAGAAAATAAGAGTATAAGTTGGAATACTGTGTTAGAAATTAAGAGTATGTATTAGAATAAACCTGTTATTGTATAGACATAAAATAAGGAAATAAATTGTAAAACTAGTAATGTAAGAAAATAAGTTTGTCATAAAAATTAGGAAATAATAATGTTGTTAAAAATAAGCTTGCACAGATTGTTCTAACAACATAGAAATAAAAAGAATTGTCCATAAAATAGATGTGCAAAAACAGTACACAGATGTTTAGAATAAATAAAACCTAGTAATAGAAACATAGTTAAGAAAAGAATAAATTTAAAGAAAACAGTATGTAAAAGTAACTTATGTAAGAAACTTATGTAAATAAAACAGAGTTGTGTCTAAAATCCCTAAATAAAGAAAAATAAATAACAAAGAAGTAGATAGAATAGCGGGAGTCCCACCCGGCTAAGAATGAAAGAGTGTGTAAAAGAAAGATAAAGTATGAAGCTTGAAAGTGCGAGAGGAATACATGATAGAACTGGAATGAATGAGTACCTAGAATAATAAGATCTCGTCAAACCGAAACGGGGAAAAGCAATAAAAAAAAAAAAAAAAAAAAAAAAAAAAAAAAAAACCTAACCTAACCTAACCTAACCTAACCTAACCTAACCTAACCTAACCTAACCTAACCTAACCTAACCTAACCTAACCTAACCTAACCTAACCTAACCTAACCTAACCTAACCTAACCTAACCTAACCTAACCTAACCTAACCTAACCTAACCTAACCTAACCTAACCTAACCTAACCTAACCTAACCTAACCTAACCTAACCTAACCTAACCTAACCTAACCTAACCTAACCTAACCTAACCTAACCTAACCTAACCTAACCTAACCTAACCTAACCTAACCTAACCTAACCTAACCTAACCTAACCTAACCTAACCTAACCTAACCTAACCTAACCTAACCTAACCTAACCTAACCTAACCTAACCTAACCTAACCTAACCTAACCTAACCTAACCTAACCTAACCTAACCTAACCTAACCTAACCTAACCTAACCTAACCTAACCTAACCTAACCTAACCTAACCTAACCTAACCGAGTCTCACGGCGCCCCCCGCCGCGATCGGATCACTTTTAAGCCGCTCCGCGCTCGAAAAATCGGTAAAAATAGTCGAAGTGAGCAAAAACACCCGTATTTTTGCTAAAAGTTGCGCGCTAACGAATAACAAGTGTCCGTGAAAAAATTTTGAAAATCGGTGAAAAAATCAAGGAGTTATAACCGAAAAACCGGATTTTTAACCTCAAAAAGTGACCTAAAAAGTGTAAAAGTGAAACGCTGCGTGATTTCGATCGGTGACCTAGTGATTCTGGATTACCATTCGAAGCACCTGGACAAGCAGCACATCTTGGCTGAGTTTGGGATTTTTCCCGGGAAAACTCGCCGAGTTACTGGACAAGAAAGAAAATCCACGTGGACACGAGGTCAAGATCCAGCAGTTGGAGGAGGAAACCGGAAACGAGGATAGGCGCAGGAAGCCACACCCTTTCACCCGACACCTCGATCGCCGAAATCAGACCACCCTTCTGGAAGATACAAATTTTTCAAAATTAGCAAAATAGTTTCAAATTTCAAACTTTAATTAATCAAAATTAAGATCGACAACATACAATTTTTTGGACCCTTAAAAATAGTGTACAGTGTGAAGAATCTAATTGCAAAATTTCAAAATTTTTGGACTTGTAGTTTTAAAGTTAATAAATTTCAAAAAATCCCCTGGAATAATAAAAACGGTTAAATATATAAAATAAAAATCGTGAAAAATTCCACAAGACTGTTCAGAATAAGAAGAACATAAATTTGGCCGAAAATAAATTTTTCACTATCTGGATCTGACGGGAACGCCTATTTGCAGAAAGTGGTTTCACCCCCTTCAATTTAACCACCTGTCAAAGACAAGCAGGGTGAAATAAAATTAGGAATCTGGACAGACTCGAAGCGGAACTTCACCAACTTCCAGAATCTGAAGTGCGCAGGGAATTTTGACGAGTACAGGTAATTCTGTTAAATAAATTCCGAACCTCTGCCCGGAACGCCATTACAAGTTATCCTTGTCGGGGCTGTAACCCTGGAACGGAGCGTCGGATCGTGAAAATCTCGTCAAATCGGTTCTCTCACGAGAAGCTATACCTAGGACGTGTACCCTGGCCATTTCACCACCAGCTCGCCAGGGTCAAATTTTCACCTTCCCAGGGGAATATCTCCTCAACCGCAGCAGCCACCGGAACCACACCTGTGCAGGCAGTTGGAGAAACATCCACCCTACAACCCCACATAAGTTACATCCCAGTCAACACCACCCCCTGGAGCAGGCACCCCCGGGAAGACTTTGGACGTCGCTGGAGCGGCGAAGATCAGCGGTAACGCTTAGACCTCTAGCTGTATAAGTAGATTAGTTTAGTGTTTAAGATTAGTATTAAGAACCAGACTCCGGGGACAACCCGTTTCAGAGTTACAGAGCCCGAAGTAAGAGAAACCGGGCGAACAGAAAACGGGCATTTACAGTTGTTGGTAATTCAAAAATTTTTTCAGAAGGCAACAGCATATTTCTTTCAGAAGACGCTCAACTTTTAAGAACTGCCTGACGTCAGTCTCATCTTCCCCTAGGAGAGCCCACTCCCAAAATAATTTAAAGACTAATAGTTTTTAAATTATTCAACTTTCAGGAAAAGGGAAATAGTTTACCAACCGCACCAAAACTGAAAAAGGCCTGTAACTCTGAAACGGTGCGTCCTAGACTAAAAATAACACTTTTTTCGAAGCCCCCCCCCCTGACCCCCCCCCCCTGGTTGAATACTCAACCATAAGGGGCCACCCGCACCTCTGGGCAAAATATCAACCCTCTAGGGTTAAGTCACCCTTGGGACTTCGAAGAACTTGGCATATATATATTGTTAGTTTTATTAGTTTTTATTAGTGTCATAGACCAAGTGGCCCTTAGCCATACACCTGACGCTTCTGGGATACCTCGTTCAAGTAACCCCCCCCCCTCCCCCTCCCCCATCCCTTATCCTGAAACCTGACGTACCAAAAAGAGCTCAAAAAGGCCGAAAAAACGAGCCCACTCACGCCAAAATCGGAGCCGAGTAGACCCAGCTAGGTCAACTGGAAGATCTACCCGGCAGGCCTGCGACACGGCGCGGTACGGTACGGCAGAAACCTTCAAAAGCGGATATCTCTGCAACCAAACCAGATAGGCGCTTTTCGACCGCGGATTCAGCCTTAGTGGTGTCGAAGACACCACGAGGTGGAAACCGGCACAGAGGTATCCATCCCCCCCCTTACTTTTCTATTTTTATTTATTTATTTCGCCTCACCCCTAATCCTTCAAAGGGTCATATCTCGGGAACGAGAGGAGCCAGGAAAGTTTCGACCTCAAATTCAACCTTAGTGGTGTCGTAGACACCACGAGGTGGAAACCACTACTGAGGTATCGATCCCACCCCTTTTTTTCTATTTTTATTTATTTATTCATTTCACCCCTAATCCTTTAAAGGGCCATAACTTGGGAACGAGAGGAGTTAGAACACTCTCGACCTCAAAATCAGCCTTAGTGGTGTCGAAGACACCACGGCTAAAGCCGCACAAGAGGTACCCTCCCCTACCCGATTTAACCCTCCCCCATCCCTTAAATCTTAGAATAGAGATATCTCGGAAGCGACGTTAGATAGAACATTTTGGACCGCGGATTTGTACTGTCGACTTTGACTCCCCCTTTACAGGATCTAAAACTTGACTGTGAGCCACAGTGCAGAATCTAGCAGTAGGTTAATTTATTATATTTTTATATTTTATTTTATTTTATTTTAATTTTACAATTTGTTATATTGACAACTTTCCCTGTTTCCCTTGCTGTGACTGTGCCCTATACACACAGCCACAGTACACGCTAGAAACTCATACTCGCACTCAACAAAATGGTTTTCGGAATTCGCACCCCAATTGCCAAGGGACCAGCAGCCAGCGCCAGTGGAACACAAGAGTCCACGTCACCTTCCCATCCAGTAAAAGAGGGACCCTCTGGAACGCGCGAAGCGCAGAAAGGGATATCTCTGACGTTTGGAAAGAAGGATGCTGCTCGGGGAACAGTGGCGGAACCAGCCGAAACGCCGCTGTCGTCGTCGGCAGGGACCTCTGGTGCCGCCACTTCCACCACCACTCCCAAAGCAGCGAGTCCGCCTGGACAAGCGCTGGACGCCGCCAGGACTTTCATCCGGAGACCAGAGCGAAAGAGAAGGTCCGTAGATAACATGGAGGCTTTTAAAAAGCAGCCGGAGACCTACGCTGCTATGTCAAACGACAGACTTCTCCAGGATGTCATGAAGACCTTTGAAGACATTCCAAGTAGAGTCAAGGACTACCCTCAGATGAGGAAAGACATAAGGACCTTCCTGGAGACTCAGTCAGACAAAAGCCTGCGGATCCTCTTTGAGCTCAGTAAACGGGTGAAGGTCCTGGAAACTGCGCCTAAAACGGTCCCGCCCACAAAGACCAACACCACGCCAACTTCCCCCAGGCCATCGGAGGGAATCCTAGAAAGGCTGGAGAAAGTGGAGATAAACATCAACGCACGGCTAAAGGACCTAGAAGAAAAAGTGGGAAAAGGCTTCGCGGACATGGCCGTGTACAATGACGAGGGCGGTGCCGACATCATCGACAAGGTTGTCGACAGCGTCGACTTGGTCAGCGCCAAGATCGACGTAGTCCAAGAGAACATCAGCCGCGCGATAGACGGGGTTAACGTCGTAGGTCGCGCGGCGGTTGTTCTCGAGGAAAAAATCGGTGACGTTGCCGGTGATGTCGCCACCAGCTCGAGCAAAATACAGGCGGCCATAAGGGAAGCGGCATGCGAGCCAAGACCGGACTCGCAAACATACGCCACCGTCACGGCAGCCAAACCCGGGCATCGACCGGCACTTTATTCGATGGCGGTCACCTCTGAAGGCATGGAGCATGCTGACGGGGTGCTCGCTATGGTGAAGGAGGCGGTCGATGCCAGGGGAACTGGCCTTAAGATCAGCAAAGTGCGGAAGGCGAAAAACCAGACGGTCATATTGGGTTGCGACACAGAAGCGGAATATAAAAAAGTAAAAGAAAGGATTGAAAGCCGAGGTGGAGGCCTAACAGTAGCGCCCATGAAAAATAAGAACCCGCTCGTCGTCCTAAAAGACGTCTTTTTGGACAATGAAGACGACGAAATGGCGAAGGCGCTCTACTCCCAGAACGAAGAAATTTTCAGGGACTTAGACGAAGAGGAAAAAGAAATTGCCATAAAGTATAAAAAGAGGACTAGGAACCCCAGGACAGCGCACGTGGTCGTCCAGGTCAGACCCAAGGTATGGCAGAGGATGACGGAGGCTGGGGCTCTCTACCTGGACCTGCAAAGGGTAAGGGTGGAGGACCAGTCGCCGCTCATCCAATGCACGAAATGCCTAGCATTCGGACACGGCCGGAAATTTTGCACTGAGAGTGTGGACAGATGCAGTCACTGCGGAGGACCGCACTTACGCGAAAAGTGCGTGGAATTTGTTGCGGGAAATGAACCGCAGTGCTGCAACTGCTCACACTCCAAGCTCCAGAGGACTGACCACAACGCCTTTAGCGTGGAGTGCCCGATCCGCAAGAAATGGGACTACCTGGCTCGGACGACAACGGCATACGCCTAGACTGCTCCCTAAGGTACACATAACACACACAACACACACAAGCACACACACAACACGCACAGGAACACACCAAGACAGCAACACAAACTGGGAGTACATTACAGAAGTAGATAACAACTACGAAACGAACATATACATGGAAACCAAAAGACAAAAACAAACACGGATATATAAAATATATAATAAATATATACAAGTATATCAAAACACACACGCAACACAAAACACACACAAAACACAAAAACAAACACAGATATATAAAATATATAGTCAATATATACTAGTATATCAAAACACACACACAACACAAAACACACACTCCAAACAACCCCTGAAACCTGAAACCTTTGAGTATAGTAAAATACCCCAGCATAAGAAATGTCAATAAATATGTATAACATAAGTATATATTATATTATTGCCAAGATAGTAAGATAATAAATAAATAAACGCAACAAGTGAAAGGAAGTCACACAAATCCTTAGAAATGTCCAAGTATATTATGTCCAAAGTCCAAACCATACCTATGTCCATAAACCGAAAATTGGTACCTACAGGAAAATGTGTTATAAAACTTAGTACATGTTAGAAAATAAGAGTTTAAGTTAAAATACTGTGTTAGAAATTAAGAGTTTGTATTAGAATAAACCTGTTATTGTATAGACATAAAATAAGGAAATAATTGTAAAATTAGTGATAAGAAAATAAGTTTGTTATAATTAGGAATAATGTTTTAAAAAATAAGTTTGCACATTATGTTTTAACAATATATAAAGCAAATTGTCCATAAAATAGATGTGCAAAAACAAAACACAGATGTTTAGAATAGTATAAGGTCTTAGTATATAAAAAACATTGTTAAGAAAAGAATAAAATTAGAGAATTAATGTAAAAGACCTAATGTAAAAAACCAATAATGTTAATAAAACTGATTGTGTTTAAGATCCCTAAATAAAGAAAAATAAATAACAAAGAAGTAGATAGAATAGCGGGAGTCCCACCCGGCTAAGAATGAAAGAGTGTGTAAAAGAAAGATAAAGTATGAAGCTTGAAAGTGCGAGAGGAATACATGATAGAACTGGAATGAATGAGTACCTAGAATAATAAGATCCCGTCAAACCGAAACGGGGAAAAGCACAATTAAAAAAAAAAAAAAAAAAAAAAAAAAAACCTAACCTAACCTAACCTAACCTAACCTAACCTAACCTAACCTAACCTAACCTAACCTAACCTAACCTAACCTAACCTAACCTAACCTAACCTAACCTAACCTAACCTAACCTAACCTAACCTAACCTAACCTAACCTAACCTAACCTAACCTAACCTAACCTAACCTAACCTAACCTAACCTAACCTAACCTAACCTAACCTAACCTAACCTAACCTAACCTAACCTAACCTAACCTAACCTAACCTAACCTAACCTAACCTAACCTAACCTAACCTAACCAGTCTGGCTCCAACCACCGCCGTGAACGCCACGTTTTTTACTCGTCTCCGGCTATAAAAATTCAAAAAAGTGGTAAAAAGTGGTCCGATTTCGACAAATTTGGTGTCTAAGTGTGGGGCTAAGTGCTGGCTACAAGCCCAAGTGAAAGTTTTTACCCGGATTTCAGTGCAGTGACAGGTATAGCTGTAAAACCTTATTATTTGGAGGTTAAACAGTTAAGAAAAAACTTCGACTGCACACACTGCCGGAACCAGATCGACGACCCCCCCTTTTTATTGAAGGAAAAGGTGGGGATTGCCTACGCACATCTCCTCGAACACCCAGAAGCTCTGAAAACCGAAAGTTCCAGGAGTTATTCAGAAAAAACCAAAAACACGTGGTGCTGAAAACACTGAAGACGTTGAGCCAGACGTCTGAAATTTTGCAGCCGACATCTACATTCATGGTTTAGACGGTAACTGCAAATTTTTTTCATTTTATTACCATACCCGATTTTTGAGAGCAGTTAGAAATTGGAAAGTTTGGACCTGTTTATCTTTGGTCCAAATTAAAATTTTGAAAATCTTCAACTGCAGCCTGCTGCGCGCTCATTGGTTCAATAGAGATTTTAAGTTTTAGATTTTTAGGTTGACTAGTTTTTAAATTATAGAGTAAATTGCTGAAAAACCATATTTTTGAAAAAATTTTGACCTTGTTTTTGGATTTTGAAATATTTTATTATTGTTTATTGTAGCCCTATATTTAAGATATTTTAGTATATTTTTTCTATAATTTTGTGACGAAAGGTTCCAGAGATATCGATTTTTTAATGTTTTTTGGTCATAATTCGTAAATAAATAGTAAATTCACAAATTTAACGCCAGGATAGGGTCCAATACACCCATCCTGACCTCCTCAAGCCCAAACACGGGCCCCATTGCTCCCAATTTGGCGTTTTTGGAAATTCTGTACCATTTCGGTTTTTAGGTTTTTATTTTCAAATTAGGATATCTCGGGAACCGCTGGCCCGATTGAATCCGATTTTTCTTTTCGGCCTTTAGATTAGTGTTACTTTTAAGTTTTTCAGGTTTTCAGCCTGTTTCAGACGTCCCAAGTTTTTGTCGCTGAAATTGCTTTCAGGAGATACCTGAAGTGACGCCGAGCTGTACATCCAAAACCCCGTCCATTTGTGACGAGGGGTTCCGAAGTTACGGACATTTTTAATCGACCTTTGACAGCTCGGCGGCCATTTTGTTTAACTTCAAACCGTCATAACTCCTGAACCAGAGGTCGTGGGAGATTGCGGTTTTTGGTTTTATACTCAAGGACATAGTGTCCCATCTACCCCACGATTTCAGGCGGTTTGGGGTTGAAAAATTTCAGGACCCTGAAAGTGGTTTCGGCGGACAGCGGAAGTCAGGCCGAGTCGGGAGAGCCCAAACTCGGGGGGTCTACGGCTTTCCAGAGGGGAGATATTGGCGGTCAAAAACCAACTTTGACAGCACCGCGGCCATTTTGCGAAAACTTAAGAAGACCATAGCTTCCCAACGGAGAGTCGTAGAGCGCTGGGGTTTTCGCTGTTTATATCAGTAGGGCTTGGGGCACAGACCTAGTTTAGTTTCAGGCGTTTTCAGCGCGCCAAGATTTTTCAGGCTGAAAACCATTCCGGTAGATCGGTCTCACCGAGCAGACTTCGGAAAGCCCAAACACCGGGGTTTTTGGACTGGTGGATCCGGAGATATCCTCTTGTAACCATTTGGGTTTTTTATTTAGTGAAAAAACCAAGAAATTTCAAGTTGGGATATCTCCGAAACCCCTTGGTGTAATTGCACCGAGTTTGGGTTCATTTGAGAGGGCTCGTTGAGGGCTATCCACCGAACTAGACAGAACGACTCTATGTAGAGTCCTACCAAAAATCACTCTACAATTGGGTGTTTTGACTCGGAAAATTTTTCCGTTGACTGATTTCGGACTGGTTCCTCTTGACCCGCTCTTTTGAGCTAAGGACCGCGACTCTACATAGAGACAGACCGCCAAGGATCTGAATCTGAGGCAGAATAATTATTTGAATTTCATTGATTTTATTTTACTTACTGTGTGTATTTTCTTTTCTTGCTCTCTTTTTCTGCTTTACACCATCGCCCGTGCGTTAAACCACCAAAGCGCGCCAGTGACCCCTAAGTCGCGTACACCATCTGGAAAGAAAAGCGGAAAATTAGGGTAAAAGTCGACAGGATTCAGTGAATCCTTCTTACATTATTTTGCTTCGTATATTTTTTGTTTTATTTGTGTTTATTTACATTCTAACTGACCGCGGTATCCCTTTACAATACCCGGTTGCGTTTTTTGACGTTAGCTAGTTCCTAGGGAGAGCCCTTGACAAAATGCCGGCAACACGCACACCAGCAAAAAAGATAAGTCCCGTGATCGAGATCTCAGACTCGGAAGGGGACCAAACAGGTCAGGCGGGCCCGTCGGTGAGGAGTAGCACCGGACATTGGGAAGGCGGATCCAAAACAGTTCCACCCTCCAAAACACCATCGCCCCCCAAGAAAACGGTCCTGACCTACCCCCATGGAATGATGAAACCAAAACCAAACCCAATGATGACGCTCTCACAAGAGGCAAAGCCCGAAGCAGCGAAGCAACGGGAAAGTGTTGACGCGGCTAAAATAGACATTAGCGAACAGACTACTAAAAGCCCTCCACGACCTGCCGAGAAAGAACGGCAAGAGATGCAGAAAAATAAGACTCCGCCAAAGCAAGTGAAACTGACCGAGCCGCCAAAGTTTCAGTACGCGGATCGGTCAGTAGAAGCAAAGGCCTGCATAAGTAAAGCAAAGCTTCACTTGAACAGCTCAAGGAACACAAAAAACGAAATTAAAGCAGTCGTCGTCGAAGCGTTGGATCGTCTCTATCAGCTGGTCAGAGAAGCTGAGAGAGCAGTAAAAACAAAAACGACTAAGGAGAATATAGAGCCCAAAGCAGCCGACATAGACGCAACCTTCTCAATCAACACAGAGCAGAAATCCAACCCAACCATCCAGGCGAGCAACACGAGCCAATTTATAGAAAAATTTGAGGAGCACTCCAAGTTGCTGCTGGAAAGCAACAAACGGATGGAGGAGCTCAAGGGGGTGATAGAGGCACAGAAGGAAAGACTGGAGAAGGTAGAGAGCCGTACATATGCGGGAGTGGTCGCGGGTGGGAGTGGCGGCGCGTTGGAAAAGCGAACGCTGCACTCAGTTGTGGTTACCTCCAGCAATGAGGAGGATTCGGGAGAGGAAGTCCTCGACAGAGTGAGGAAGGCAATAGATGCAAAAGAGGGATGGATAAAGGTGGAAAAAGTAAGGAAAGCCAAGGACAGAAAGGTGATTATGGGATTTGAGACGACGGAAGAAAGGGACAAGGCTAAGGAAAGATTGAAGAAGAATGGAGCCAATCTCACCGTTGAGGAGGTGAAGAACAGGGATCCGTTGCTGATCCTTTGGGGTGTCCTATTGGTCAATACCGATGAGGACGTCCTTAGGGCATTCAGGAACCAGAACCAGGATGTTTTCCACGGCCTCAGCGGTGGGACGGGCAGGGTAGAAATAAAATATAGGAAAAGGGCTAGAAATCCACATACCGGCAACATTGTGCTCAGCGTCTCGCCAACTATTTGGAAAAGGGTCACAGCGAAGGGATACGTACATATCGACCTCCAGCGCATCAGGGTCGAAGACCAGACCCCACTGATGCAATGTACGCGCTGTCTGGGCTTCGGGCATAGTAAAAAATATTGTGCGGAGGCAGTGGACATGTGCAGCCACTGCGGCGGCCCTCACCTGAGATCCGAATGTTCGGACTTTATGACGGGAATACCAGCAGCATGCAGAAACTGCAAAAAAGCAAACAGCACCCAGACGGAACACAATGCCTTTAGCGCCGGTTGCCCGCAGCGTCAGAAATGGGATGACCTGGCGCGAGCGACAGTGGCGTACTGCTAAGGGCACCCAGGGGGACCACCACGCTTACAAATTCGCACAGGCTAACCTCCAGCGAAAGAAGCTTGCGACAAATGAGCTATTCTTAGAGGCTGAAAAACGCGGAATAGCGGCTGCGCTTATCCAGGAGCCTTACGTTGGCAATATCAAGACTGTCAAGAGTCAGAGGGGAGTGAGGGTCTTCCAAAGCGCTGATGCAGGAGAAGGGACGGTTAAGGCAGCAATTGCCATCTTTGATAAGGACATAAACGTCATACAGTACCCGAAACTCACCACCAATAACATCTCTGTGGTGGGAATCCAAACCAGTGCTTGGGAGATCACACTCGTCTCGCTCTACTTTGAGCCAGACAGGCCGATAGAGGAATACCTGGAACACCTCAGGAAAATCGAAACTGTCAATGGCTCCAAGCCGCTAATCATTGGAGGAGACGTCAACGCGAAGAGCACATGGTGGGGAAGCCCAGTCATTGACAACAGAGGCGAAGACGTGTGCGGAACTCTCGGAGAGCTGGGGCTCCACGTACTGAACACAGGGGAAATCCCGACCTTCGACACTATCAGAGGAGGACAGAGGTACACCAGCTATGTCGATATCACAGCCTGCTCGACGAACATCCTTGGGTTAGTGGATGACTGGAAAGTGGACGAGGGTTTGACGGGTTCGGACCACAACGGCATAACATTCAACATTAGATTACGTAAATCCATAGGCATAAAGATAGAAAGAACGACACGAATTTACAATACCAAAAAAGCCAATTGGAACGGCTTTTGTGAAAAATTCAACCAATTGGCCAAAGAGTATAGAGTCACAAAATTAGAAATAGAAAAGGTTAGAAACAGTGAACAGTTAGACATATTAACAGAGCAATTAACGACAACAATTAAAGAAGCATGCAACTCGGCAATGCCAATAAAAACCACAAAAGAAATTTTTACCTTGCCGTGGTGGTCTGAAAACCTCACAAGACTGAAGAACCAAGTCGCCACCAAGAAGCGGAGAATTCAGTGCGCCGCTCCTGTCCGAAGGTCGAAGGTCGTCGGAGAGTACCTGAAACAGAAGGAAGAGTACGAATTAGAAGAAGAAAAAGCTGCAACCGAGAGTTGGAAAGATTTTTGCTGCAAGCAGGACAGAGAGGGGGTCTGGGAGGGTATATATAGAGTTATACGTAGGACTACGCGTAGAGAGGAGGATCTGCCGATGGTGAAGGATGGAGAAACCCTAGACGCAAAGGGCTCCGTGAAACTTATCACGGAAACCTTTTACCCGGATGACTTGGTCAGTACTGATGATGAGTACCATAGCCACATCCGACTGAAAGCGGACCAAGTCAACAAAGAGGAGAACAGAGATAGTCACGATCCACCCTTCACCATGGCAGAACTGAGGGCGGCCAGCGATTCGTTCAACCCCAAAAAAGCTCCGGGAGTGGATGGCCTTACAGCTGACATCTGTAGCCGCGCCATTGGAAGTGCGCCGGAGATGTTCCTGGCCCTTATGAATAGATGCCTGGAACATGGATACTTCCCACAGCCTTGGAAGGAGGCTACGGTTGTGGTATTGAAGAAACCGGGTAAAGATGATTATACCACCCCAAAAGCATACAGACCAATCGGCTTGTTGCCTGTCCTGGGAAAAATATTCGAGAAGATGCTGATGGCCCGCCTCAGGTTTCACATTCTACCTAGGATAAGTACTCGCCAGTACGGATTCATGCCACAGAGGAGCACCGAGGACTCTCTCTATGCTCTTATGCAGCACATCCGCAATAAAATTGGCAATAAGAAAATTGTTACACTTATATCACTGGACATAGAGGGAGCCTTCGACAGCGCCTGGTGGCCGGCTATCAGAGTCCGACTGGCAGAGGAAGAGTGTCCGGTCAACCTGAGGAGGGTCATCGACAGCTACTTGACGGACAGAAAGGTCAGAGTTCGTTATGGTGGAGAGGAGTATTCAAAGGGAACGAGCAAAGGCTGTGTGCAGGGCTCTATCGGAGGCCCCTTCTTCTGGAACCTGCTCCTGGACCCGCTTTTAAAGACTCTGCAGAGTAGGGGGGATTACACCCAGGCTTTCGCGGACGATGTTGTTCTTGTCTTCGATGGTGACACAGCGATAGAAATCGAGCGGAAAGCAAACGTCGCCCTCGACCATGTCCAGGCGTGGGGTGTTAAAAACAAACTTAGATTTGCACCACATAAAACGAATGCGATGGTCATCACAAAGAAATTAAAGTATGATACCCCACGCCTGAGCATGGGCGGGATTGGCATTGCTATGTCAAGAGAAATCAAGATTCTGGGTGTCACCATCGACGACAAGCTAACATTTAACACTCACGTCTCAAATGTATGCCGCAGGGCCATAGGCGTATACAAGCAATTGTGTAGGGCGGCAAGGGTGAGTTGGGGACTAAGTCCAACCGTAATTAAAATAATATATACAGCCACCATAGAGCCGATCGTCCTGTACGCCGCCAGTGTATGGGCCCAAGCGGCGAATAAAGTGGGAATAAAAAAGCAACTGGCTGCCGTGCAACGTGGAATTGCGCAGAAAATGTGCAAAGCTTACCGCACTGTCTCCTTGAACTCGGCACTGGTTCTGACTGGGATACTCCCTCTGGATCTCAGGGTCCGCGAGGCGGCTTCACTTTACGAGACCAAGAGAGGGGTACCCCAGGCAGTGCTGGCGGGTGGGGAGGTGGAGCGGGTGGCATCCGCCATGGAATCCCCGCATCCAGCTAGGCGTATCGACCTGGAATTCGTGAGTCTGGCTGACCGTGAGCAGGTCGACGCCAGCGCCAACTTGGAGATTAAAATCTTCACGGATGGCAGCAAAATAGGCGGGCGCGTCGGGGCCGCACTTTCTATATGGAGGGGCGACGCCGAGACCCGTGCTATCAAGTTGGCGCTGCCGGACTACTGCACGGTCTACCAGGCGGAACTCTTGGCGATATGCCGGGCAACAAGGGAAATCCAGAAGCACTCGGCATCCAGTTTCGGAGTTTACAGCGACTCCATGGCGGCCCTCCAGACAGTGAAAAACCACAGTTGCCTTCACCCCCTGGCAGTAGAAGCTAGGGATAATTTAACATCGATATCCCACCAGGACAAGGTGGTTAACTTGTTCTGGATAAAGGCCCACGCAGGGATAGAGGGCAACGAAAGAGCGGATCAGCTGGCAAAGGAGGCCGCCCTGAATAGTAAGAGGAAGCCTGACTACGACCTGTGCCCGGTTTCATTCATCAAGCGTCACATTCGTATGGCGACGCTTGATGAATGGAACCAAAGGTATACGGGGGGTCAGACGGCCTCTATTACTAAAGTGTTTTTCCCGGACGCAGTGGCGGCGTACAAGACGGTCAAAAAGATTCAGATTGAACCGCGGCTAACTCAGATCATGACAGGGCACGGTGGGTTCTCCGAATACTTGCATCGCTTCAAGTGTAAGGGGAACCCATCGTGCATATGTGATTCGGCAAAAGAAGAGACTGTCCCACACTTACTTTTGGACTGCCCGGTGTACGCGATGGAAAGGTACGAACTGGAACAAAAAATAGATATAAAACTCGAGATAGGTAATATATCGGCAATAATGGCAGGAAAAGAGAGACAAAAATTTTTAGACTATTGCATCAAAATCTGTAGCAAAGTAATTGAGCGTAACAAAAGCACATAAGGTAATAAAACTATGTTTCAAATATATTGTTATATATATTAAATGTAAACATAGAAACATAAGAATTAAAATAGAGGTATAAGAATAAGTAGGAATAAGATTAAAAATAGTATATTATAAGTAAGTCAAATGTAAAACAAAAATTGTAAAAAAGTACTGTAATAGTTTAAGAAGGAAATGTTTTTAAGACTGTGGTATTGATTGTTTCCTAGCAGTAAACACAAACTGTTATAAAACCTTAAGATAAAATAGAGTACTTAGAATAGCTAGATTGTATAAGAATAAGTAGAAAATAAGAACAAAAATAGTAAATAAGATATAAAATAAGCTGTAACAAGTTAAAAAGAAAAGAACATTAAAGACAATTGTACTGATTTATTTCCCTGGCATACAATTATATAAGAGATAAAAACAATGTAGAGCAGTAGAACAGCTAGAATGGGAATCCCACCCATAGAATGAAAATGGATGAATATAAGAAAGAAAAAGTATGCGGCATGCAAGTGCGAGAGGCAAAACTGCGAGAAATGGTATGAAAGTGTAAAATAGATTAATAAGGCCTCCGAGAAATCTTGTTGGAGGAACTAGCAATAAAAAAAAAAAAAAAAAAAAAAAAAATAAAAAAAAAAAAAAAAAAAAAAAAACCTAACCTAACCTAACCTTTTTTTTTTTTTTTTTTTTTTTTTTTTTTTTTTTTTTTTTTTTTTGCGCTGGGAAAAAATGCATTACGCATACCCTCCCATCGGGGGATGGGGGGCTATGTGGGACTCCCCGGTCTGACCCGGTATACCCACTAAAACGACCCAGCGGCACTCCCGCTTCGTCTGAGTGGCGGGGGACTGGGAAACTGGCACAGCCTTAACGACCAGTCCTCCGCCGACGATTGCCCCTCAGAGCGGACCCGTCACGCCCTCACCCCACGCCCGTAGGGGGGGGGAGGACGGGTCCGGGAGTGACTGACGAAGGTGGTGATGGGTGCAATGCGGGCGCAGGCACCCCCGTGCCCGCCACCCGCCCATCGCCACCATGAGGAGGGAGAGGACGGCGCCTTCTCCGACCCCTTCTTCGTCTGCGGAGTGGCGCAGCGAGAGGGTCGTCCTCCCGCGCGCGCTCCGCCTCCTCCTTTTGCGAGATTACGTCCTCGCAAAAGGAGGCAACCGCTGCCCAGGCCTCCTCGCTCCCCAGCATGGCGTTGACTACGCCGGGAAGTGAGAGGTCCTGTCCAACTACCGCGGTCAGACCGCGGCGCAGCTCGGACCAAGCCGGGCACACCTCGAGGGTGTGCTGTGCCGTGTCCTCCGCCGCGCCACAGTCGTGGCACGCCGGGGTCTCCTCCCTCCCTAACCGGTGCAGGTACGATCCGAAACAGCCATGGCCGGACAACACCTGCACCAGACGGAACGAGAGGAAACCGTGGGACCGCTCGAGCCAGCCCTGCAGGACCGGACCGAGCGCGTCTAACGTCCGGCGGCCAAAAGCGGCTGCGGCGAGGTCCTCCGTCCAGTGGAGGACGATGGCTTCCTTCGCCTCCCGCCGCACGGCCTCCCGCTCCTCGGTGACGGGGCGCTCCCCGAGCGCCTTCCGTTGCGCAGTCCACTCGTACACTCTGGCGAGCACCCAGGCCTCCAACTCCCAAGGAGGAGTGCCGGCCAGAGCGCACGCCGCCGAGAAGCCCACCGAGCGGTAGGCCCTTGCCACCCGCTGTGCAATGGCCCTTTGGGGCTTGCGGATGGCGGTCGCATTCTCCCTCCTGTGAAGGGAGTCTGCCCAGATGGGGGCCCCGTATAGGGCCATGCTCCGCAGGATGCCGGCATATAGGCGCCGGCATTTCGCCTTGGGCCCCCCCAGGTTCGGGAGGAGCCATGAGAGAGCGTCCGCGGCTTTTAACAGGCGCGTCGACAGCCCACTGAAATGCGGGCCGAAGCGCCACCTGTCGTCCAGCACCAGGCCCAGATACTTCATCTGGGGCTGGACCACTATTCTGACGCCATCTACGACAATGTGAGCGTCGGGAGGGCAGCGCTGCCGAGGCCCGCGAAAGAACACGGCCTCGGTCTTGTGCAGCGCCACCTTCAATCCCAGGTGGCGGATCCTCTCTGCCACCAAGGACCCGCCAGCCGAGGCCAGACAGGCCGCATCTCCAAAGTTCCTCCCCCGGGCAGTGAGGAGAGTGTCATCCGCGTAGCAGATGACACTCGTGCCCTGGAGGAGGGCTCCCCGTAGGAGCCAGTCGAACCCGATGTTCCACAGGGGGGGCCCCAGCACTGACCCCTGCGGAACACCGGACTCTGCGCCGTACCGCCTCACAGTGGCCGTCTTGTCCACGAGGAGGACCTCTCGGCCCTCCAAGTAGCTGGCCAGGAGGTTCCGCAGGTATTGGGGCACTCCGTGATACCGGAGCGCCTCCAATATCGTCGAGTGGGGGACGGAGTTGAAGGCGTTTGCAATGTCGAATGACACCGCCAGCACTCCGTCCCCCGCCTCCACCGCCTCCTTCACTTGGCCCTTGAGTAGGGCCAGCGCGTCGATTGTCGAACGCCCACGACGGAAACCAAATTGGGCATCCGACAGGTCCGGCCCTACCCCCCGCAAAAGGCTATCAAGCCGGGAGGCGACAATCCCCTCGAACAATTTACCGACCTCATCGAGCAGGACGATGGGCCGGTATGCCGATGGGGAGTCCACCGGGCGTCCCTCCTTTCGGAGGAGGCATAGCTGCCCCTCCTTCCAAAGTTTCGGGAACCTCCCAGCCGTAAAGCACGCGCTGAAGAGGTCCCGAAACCTGTCCTCCATTTGGGAGGCGGCGATCGCCACCACCCGTGCGGGGACGCCGTCCGGTCCAGGGGCCGTCTTCTTCGCGCGGAGGCTAAGAACCCCCGCGTAGAACTCCGCTGCCGTCACCGGGGGGACCTCCTCATCCGGCGAAGCCGCCCCTTGCGGGGGATCCATCGTTGGTGGGGTAAAGTCGGCCCTGCGCGGAAACAGGGACCGGACCACCCCGTCCAGCAACGCTGGCTCGAGGGTCTCCGTCAGTGGGGGACCATAAGGGCGTAGCTGGTTCCGCGCCGCCCTGTATGGTCTCCCATAAGGATCCCTGTCGAGACCCTCCAGCATCTCGGCCCTCGCCGAGTCTTTTGCAGCGCCCATTGCAGCTTTGAGGACCGTCGTCGCCTCTCGGTAAGAGGCGTATAGGAGGTCCTCTTCTGCCCGGACTCGGTTTTGGGCGCTGCGCCGTCGGCTCCGCGTGTAGGCCCTTCTGGCTGCCACGCAGGCGGCCCTGAGCCCCGCCAGCTCCTCCGTCCACCAATAGACGGCACGACGGGGAGGCGGACGGCGAGACCGAGGCATGCTGGAGTTGCACACCTCTGTCAGGGATCCCCTGAGCCGGACCGCTGCGGCGTCCACGTCCAGGACCTCGACGGGGGGCGACAGCCAGTCCTGAAGAAAGGCCGCCTCCTTAGCTGCCTCCCGGTCCAGGCGGGTGAGTGCCCACCGCGGGAAGGGAGATTGCACAGCGCGGGCCATTCCCCCTCCCCGGGTGGAGATGTCGAACCGCACATATCGGTGGTCCGACAAGGTCTCCACTGTCTCTACCCGCCAGTTGACGACGCGGGCGGCCAGCGCGGGGGTGGCAAACGCGACGTCCACCATCGACCCACCCTGTTGCCGCACACACGTGTGGACCGCCCCCCTGTTGAGGAGGGACACACCGCATGAGGCCGCCCAAAACTCGACGGCGCGTCCCCGGACGTTGCAACCGGCGGCCGTGTTGCCCCAGGCCGCGGACTTGGCGTTCAGGTCACCCGACACCACGACCTGGCGCGGCGCCGCCCTCCCTACGACTGCAGTGATGATCTCCAGGAAATCCTCAAAGTCAGAGAGAGGGCGGTTTGGAGAGAAATAGACCCCCACCAGGGCCATGTCTCCCCACGCGGCGGCCACGTATCCCGGTCCCCTCTCTAAGAGCGAGAGGGGAGGGGAGTCCGTGGAAGACCGCGAAACCAATGCCACCGAGCCATCCCGGTCACCCAGCCAACGGCCAGGGACCGAGTACGGCTCGGCAACCACCACCACGTCCACCAACCACTCAGCCATGGTCTGCATCAGCAGATCCTGGGCTGCTCTGCAGTGGTTGGTGTTCGCCTGGAGGATGCGATGTCTGACCCTATCCATCAATCAGACATTGCATCACCCTCCACGGCCGCCGAAGTCCCAGCCTCAGGGATGGCGGCGGCAGCGGCAGGCCGGATCGACGCCTGCACTTTGCCCTTCTTTGGGGGGGGATTGCACTTCCTCCCCGTCGTCACGTGGCCCGCCGGGCAGCCACTGGCGGCACACACCGCGCAGTGCGGCGTGGCGGCCTCGCAGGAGGCGGACTTGTGCCCGTCCTTGCCACATCGGAAACAATTTTCCGCCCTGTCGACCTCGGACGGACAAAGGGCCCGAGTGTGTCCGACTCCTAAGCACTTATAGCAGCGCAAGGGCTTGGCTGCGAGTGCCCGGACTACACCCGAGCTGAATCCGACAGCAAGCCGTCCCTTGGCGAGGACGGCTATAGCTGCGGCGACTGGGCACTCAAGGCGAATGGTGCCCATGCCGCCGCGGCCGGGCCTGATGGCCCGACCTTGCACCGCTGTGACGCCACAGCCCCCCATAGCTGCGACCGCCGCCACCACCTCCTCCTTTGTGACCGAGTCGTCGAGGTCGGTCACCTCCAAGGCTACAGACTTCTCGGGCCTGGCGACTTTTGCCACGTCCGCAATGACCTCTTGCAACTTGGTTGCGAAGAGGTCCGCGTTGGCGCTGCCCTGAGCCCCTGGGAACTCGAAGATTCGAGCCCCGGCCTGGGTCCGGCGGCACGAGATTGTGCCGATCCCCAGTTGGGTAGGATCGGCGTTGGTACGCGCCCGCATCATTACGGACGCGTACGTCTCCCCCCGTTCCACGGCCTCCGGGGTGATGGTCACTACGACGGCCGCGGTTTTGGGAGGAACCAGTTTCCTGCCGCCGGCTGGAGCCTTTTTGCCTGCTGGAGCAGTCGCAGCGGGCTTGGGCTTTTTCCCCTTTCCCCCCTTGACCACTTTTGTCCAGAACCTAACCTAACCTAACCTAACCTAACCTTTTTTTTTTTTTTTTTTTTTTTTTTTTTTTTTTTTTTTTTTGCGCTGGGAAAAAATGCATTACGCATACCCTCCCATCGGGGGATGGGGGGCTATGTGGGACTCCCCGGTCTGACCCGGTATACCCACTAAAACGACCCAGCGGCACTCCCGCTTCGTCTGAGTGGCGGGGGACTGGGAAACTGGCACAGCCTTAACGACCAGTCCTCCGCCGACGATTGCCCCTCAGAGCGGACCCGTCACGCCCTCACCCCACGCCCGTAGGGGGGGGGAGGACGGGTCCGGGAGTGACTGACGAAGGTGGTGATGGGTGCAATGCGGGCGCAGGCACCCCCGTGCCCGCCACCCGCCCATCGCCACCATGAGGAGGGAGAGGACGGCGCCTTCTCCGACCCCTTCTTCGTCTGCGGAGTGGCGCAGCGAGAGGGTCGTCCTCCCGCGCGCGCTCCGCCTCCTCCTTTTGCGAGATTACGTCCTCGCAAAAGGAGGCAACCGCTGCCCAGGCCTCCTCGCTCCCCAGCATGGCGTTGACTACGCCGGGAAGTGAGAGGTCCTGTCCAACTACCGCGGTCAGACCGCGGCGCAGCTCGGACCAAGCCGGGCACACCTCGAGGGTGTGCTGTGCCGTGTCCTCCGCCGCGCCACAGTCGTGGCACGCCGGGGTCTCCTCCCTCCCTAACCGGTGCAGGTACGATCCGAAACAGCCATGGCCGGACAACACCTGCACCAGACGGAACGAGAGGAAACCGTGGGACCGCTCGAGCCAGCCCTGCAGGACCGGACCGAGCGCGTCTAACGTCCGGCGGCCAAAAGCGGCTGCGGCGAGGTCCTCCGTCCAGTGGAGGACGATGGCTTCCTTCGCCTCCCGCCGCACGGCCTCCCGCTCCTCGGTGACGGGGCGCTCCCCGAGCGCCTTCCGTTGCGCAGTCCACTCGTACACTCTGGCGAGCACCCAGGCCTCCAACTCCCAAGGAGGAGTGCCGGCCAGAGCGCACGCCGCCGAGAAGCCCACCGAGCGGTAGGCCCTTGCCACCCGCTGTGCAATGGCCCTTTGGGGCTTGCGGATGGCGGTCGCATTCTCCCTCCTGTGAAGGGAGTCTGCCCAGATGGGGGCCCCGTATAGGGCCATGCTCCGCAGGATGCCGGCATATAGGCGCCGGCATTTCGCCTTGGGCCCCCCCAGGTTCGGGAGGAGCCATGAGAGAGCGTCCGCGGCTTTTAACAGGCGCGTCGACAGCCCACTGAAATGCGGGCCGAAGCGCCACCTGTCGTCCAGCACCAGGCCCAGATACTTCATCTGGGGCTGGACCACTATTCTGACGCCATCTACGACAATGTGAGCGTCGGGAGGGCAGCGCTGCCGAGGCCCGCGAAAGAACACGGCCTCGGTCTTGTGCAGCGCCACCTTCAATCCCAGGTGGCGGATCCTCTCTGCCACCAAGGACCCGCCAGCCGAGGCCAGACAGGCCGCATCTCCAAAGTTCCTCCCCCGGGCAGTGAGGAGAGTGTCATCCGCGTAGCAGATGACACTCGTGCCCTGGAGGAGGGCTCCCCGTAGGAGCCAGTCGAACCCGATGTTCCACAGGGGGGGCCCCAGCACTGACCCCTGCGGAACACCGGACTCTGCGCCGTACCGCCTCACTGTGGCCGTCTTGTCCACGAGGAGGACCTCTCGGCCCTCCAAGTAGCTGGCCAGGAGGTTCCGCAGGTATTGGGGCACTCCGTGATACCGGAGCGCCTCCAATATCGTCGAGTGGGGGACGGAGTTGAAGGCGTTTGCAATGTCGAATGACACCGCCAGCACTCCGTCCCCCGCCTCCACCGCCTCCTTCACTTGGCCCTTGAGTAGGGCCAGCGCGTCGATTGTCGAACGCCCACGACGGAAACCAAATTGGGCATCCGACAGGTCCGGCCCTACCCCCCGCAAAAGGCTATCAAGCCGGGAGGCGACAATCCCCTCGAACAATTTACCGACCTCATCGAGCAGGACGATGGGCCGGTATGCCGATGGGGAGTCCACCGGGCGTCCCTCCTTTCGGAGGAGGCATAGCTGCCCCTCCTTCCACAGTTTCGGGAACCTCCCAGCCGTAAAGCACGCGCTGAAGAGGTCCCGAAACCTGTCCTCCATTTGGGAGGCGGCGATCGCCACCACCCGTGCGGGGACGCCGTCTGGTCCAGGGGCCGTCTTCTTCGCGCGGAGGCTAAGAACCCCCGCGTAGAACTCCGCCGCCGTCACCGGGGGGACCTCCTCATCCGGCGAAGCCGCCCCTTGCGGGGGATCCATCGTTGGTGGGGTAAAGTCGGCCCTACGCGGAAACAGGGACCGGACCACCCCGTCCAGCAACGCTGGCTCGAGGGTCTCCGTCAGTGGGGGACCATAAGGGCGTAGCTGGTTCCGCGCCGCCCTGTATGGTCTCCCATAAGGATCCCTGTCGAGACCCTCCAGCATCTCGGCCCTCGCCGAGTCTTTTGCAGCGCCCATTGCAGCTTTGAGGACCGTCGTCGCCTCTCGGTAAGAGGCGTATAGGAGGTCCTCTTCTGCCCGGACTCGGTTTTGGGCGCTGCGCCGTCGGCTCCGCGTGTAGGCCCTTCTGGCTGCCACGCAGGCGGCCCTGAGCCCCGCCAGCTCCTCCGTCCACCAATAGACGGCACGACGGGGAGGCGGACGGCGAGACCGAGGCATGCTGGAGTTGCACACCTCTGTCAGGGATCCCCTGAGCCGGACCGCTGCGGCGTCCACGTCCAGGACCTCGACGGGGGGCGACAGCCAGTCCTGAAGAAAGGCCGCCTCCTTAGCTGCCTCCCGGTCCAGGCGGGTGAGTGCCCACCGCGGGAAGGGAGATTGCACAGCGCGGGCCATTCCCCCTCCCCGGGTGGAGATGTCGAACCGCACATATCGGTGGTCCGACAAGGTCTCCACCGTCTCTACCCGCCAGTTGACGACGCGGGCGGCCAGCGCGGGGGTGGCAAACGCGACGTCCACCACCGACCCACCCTGTTGCCGCACACACGTGTGGACCGCCCCCCTGTTGAGGAGGGACACACCGCATGAGGCCGCCCAAAACTCGACGGCGCGTCCCCGGACGTTGCAACCGGCGGCCGGGTTGCCCCAGGCCGCGGACTTGGCGTTCAGGTCACCCGACACCACGACCTGGCGCGGCGCCGCCCTCCCTACGACTGCAGTGATGATCTCCAGGAAATCCTCAAAGTCAGAGAGAGGGCGGTTTGGAGAGAAATAGACCCCCACCAGGGCCATGTCTCCCCACGCGGCGGCCACGTATCCCGGTCCCCTCTCTAAGAGCGAGAGGGGAGGGGAGTCCGTGGAAGACCGCGAAACCAATGCCACCGAGCCATCCCGGTCACCCAGCCAACGGCCAGGGACCGAGTACGGCTCGGCAACCACCGCCACGTCCACCAACCACTCAGCCATGGTCTGCATCAGCAGATCCTGGGCTGCTCTGCAGTGGTTGGTGTTCGCCTGGAGGATGCGATGTCTGACCCTATCCATCAATCAGACATTGCATCACCCTCCACGGCCGCCGAAGTCCCAGCCTCAGGGATGGCGGCGGCAGCGGCAGGCCGGATCGACGCCTGCACTTTGCCCTTCTTTGGGGGGGGATTGCACTTCCTCCCCGTCGTCACGTGGCCCGCCGGGCAGCCACTGGCGGCACACACCGCGCAGTGCGGCGTGGCGGCCTCGCAGGAGGCACATCGGAAACAATTTTCCGCCCTGTCGACCTCGGACGGACAAAGGGCCCGAGTGTGTCCGACTCCTAAGCACTTATAGCAGCGCAAGGGCTTGGCTGCGAGTGCCCGGACTACACCCGAGCTGAATCCGACAGCAAGCCGTCCCTTGGCGAGGACGGCTATAGCTGCGGCGACTGGGCACTCAAGGCGAATGGTGCCCATGCCGCCGCGGCCGGGCCTGATGGCCCGACCTTGCACCGCTGTGACGCCACAGCCCCCCATAGCTGCGACCGCCGCCACCACCTCCTCCTTTGTGACCGAGTCGTCGAGGTCGGTCACCTCCAAGGCTACAGACTTCTCGGGCCTGGCGACTTTTGCCACGTCCGCAATGACCTCTTGCAACTTGGTTGCGAAGAGGTCCGCGTTGGCGCTGCCCTGAGCCCCTGGGAACTCGAAGATTCGAGCCCCGGCCTGGGTCCGGCGGCACGAGATTGTACCGATCCCCAGTTGGGTAGGATCGGCGTTGGTACGCGCCCGCATCATTACGGACGCGTACGTCTCCCCCCGTTCCACGGCCTCCGGGGAACCTAACCTAACCTAACCTTTTTTTTTTTTTTTTTTTTTTTTTTTTTTTTTGCGCTGGGAAAAAATGCATTACGCATACCCTCCCATCGGGGGATGGGGGGCTATGTGGGACTCCCCGGTCTGTTCCGGTATACCCACTAAAACGACCCAGCGGCACTCCCGCTTCGTCTGAGTGGCGGGGGACTGGGAAACTGGCACAGCCTTAACGACCAGTCCTCCGCCGACGATTGCCCCTCAGGGCGGACCCCTCACGCCCTCACCCCACGCCCGTAAGGGGGGGGAGGACGGGTCCGAGAGTGACTGACGAAGGTGGTGATGGGTGCAATGCGGGCGCAGGCACCCCCGTGCCTGCCACCCGCCCATCGCCACCATGAGGAGGGAGAGGACGGCGCCTTCTCCGACCCCTTCTTCGTCTGCGGAGTGGCGCAGCGAGAGGGTCGTCCTCCCGCGCGCGCTCCGCCTCCTCCTTTTGCGAGATTACATCCTCGCAAAAGGAGGCAACCGCTGCCCAGGCCTCCTCGCTCCCCAGCATGGCGTTGACTACGCCGGGAAGTGAGAGGTCCTGTCCAACTACCGCGGTCAGACCGCGGCGCAGCTCGGACCAAGCCGGGCACACCTCGAGGGTGTGCTGTGCCGTGTCCTCCGCCGCGCCACAGTCGTGGCACGCCGGGGTCTCCTCCCTCCCTAACCGGTGCAGGTACGATCCGAAACAGCCATGGCCGGACAACACCTGCACCAGACGGAACGAGAGGAAACCGTGGGACCGCTCGAGCCAGCCCTGCAGGACCGGACCGAGCGCGTCTAACGTCCGGCGGCCAAAAGCGGCTGCGGCGAGGTCCTCCGTCCAGTGGAGGACGATGGCTTCCTTCGCCTCCCGCCGCACGGCCTCCCGCTCCTCGGTGACGGGGCGCTCCCCGAGCGCCTTCCGTTGCGCAGTCCACTCGTACACTCTGGCGAGCACCCAGGCCTCCAACTCCCAAGGAGGAGTGCCGGCCAGAGCGCACGCCGCCGAGAAGCCCACCGAGCGGTAGGCCCTTGCCACCCGCTGTGCAATGGCCCTTTGGGGCTTGCGGATGGCGGTCGCGTTCTCCCTGGTTTCCTGTGTGTCCTGTTTCACTCCGTGAAACCGGAGCGCCTCCAATATCGTCGAGTGGGGGACGGAGTTGAAGGCGTTTGCAATGTCGAATGACACCGCCAGCACTCCGTCCCCCGCCTCCACCGCCTCCTTCACTTGGCCCTTGAGTAGGGCCAGCGCGTCGATTGTCGAACGCCCACGACGGAAACCAAATTGGGCATCCGACAGGTCCGGCCCTACCCCCCGCAAAAGGCTATCAAGCCGGGAGGCGACAATCCCCTCGAACAATTTACCGACCTCATCGAGCAGGACGATGGGCCGGTATGCCGATGGGGAGTCCACCGGGCGTCCCTCCTTTCGGAGGAGGCATAGCTGCCCTTCCTTCCACAGTTTCGGGAACCTCCCAGCCGTAAAGCACGCGCTGAAGAGGTCCCGAAACCTGTCCTCCATTTGGGAGGCGGCGATCGCCACCACCCGTGCGGGGACGCCGTCTGGTCCAGGGGCCGTCTTCTTCGCGCGGAGGCTAAGAACCCCCGCGTAGAACTCCGCCGCCGTCACCGGGGGGACCTCCTCATCCGGCGAAGCCGCCCCTTGCGGGGGATCCATCGTTGGTGGGGTAAAGTCGGCCCTGCGCGGAAACAGGGACCGGACCACCCCGTCCAGCAACGCTGGCTCGAGGGTCTCCGTCAGTGGGGGACCATAAGGGCGTAGCTGGTTCCGCGCCGCCCTGTATGGTCTCCCATAAGGATCCCTGTCGAGACCCTCCAGCATCTCGGCCCTCGCCGAGTCTTTTGCAGCGCCCATTGCAGCTTTGAGGACCGTTGTCGCCTCTCGGTAAGAGGCGTATAGGAGGTCCTCTTCTGCCCGGACTCGGTTTTGGGCGCTGCGCCGTCGGCTCCGCGTGTAGGCCCTTCTGGCTGCCACGCAGGCGGCCCTGAGCCCCGCCAGCTCCTCCGTCCACCAATAGACGGCACGACGGGGAGGCGGACGGCGAGACCGAGGCATGCTGGAGTTGCACACCTCTGTCAGGGATCCCCTGAGCCGGACCGCTGCGGCGTCCACGTCCAGGACCTCGACGGGGGGCGACAGCCAGTCCTGAAGAAAGGCCGCCTCCTTAGCTGCCTCCCGGTCCAGGCGGGTGAGTGCCCACCGCGGGAAGGGAGATTGCACAGCGCGGGCCATTCCCCCTCCCCGGGTGGAGATGTCGAACCGCACATATCGGTGGTCCGACAAGGTCTCCACCGTCTCTACCCGCCAGTTGACGACGCGGGCGGCCAGCGCGGGGGTGGCAAACGCGACGTCCACCACCGACCCACCCTGTTGCCGCACACACGTGTGGACCGCCCCCCTGTTGAGGAGGGACACACCGCATGAGGCCGCCCAAAACTCGACGGCGCGTCCCCGGACGTTGCAACCGGCGGCCGGGTTGCCCCAGGCCGCGGACTTGGCGTTCAGGTCACCCAACACTACGACCTGGCGCGGCGCCGCCCTCCCTACGACTGCAGTGATGATCTCCAGGAAATCCTCAAAGTCAGAGAGAGGGCGGTTTGGAGAGAAATAGACCCCCACCAGGGCCATGTCTCCCCACGCGGCGGCCACGTATCCCGGTCCCCTCTCTAAGAGCGAGAGGGGAGGGGAGTCCGTGGAAGACCGCGAAACCAATGCCACCGAGCCATCCCGGTCACCCAGCCAACGGCCAGGGACCGAGTACGGCTCGGCAACCACCGCCACGTCCACCAACCACTCAGTCATGGTCTGCATCAGCAGATCCTGGGCTGCTCTGCAGTGATTGGTGTTCGCCTGGAGGATGCGATGTCTGACCCTATCCATCAATCAGACATTGCATCACCCTCCACGGCCGCCGAAGTCCCAGCCTCAGGGATGGCGGCGGCAGCGGCAGGCCGGATCGACGCCTGCACTTTGCCCTTCTTTGGGGGGGGATTGCACTTCCTCCCCGTCGTCACGTGGCCCGCCGGGCAGCCACTGGCGGCACACACCGCGCAGTGCGGCGTGGCGGCCTCGCAGGAGGCGGACTTGTGCCCGTCCTTGCCACATCGGAAACAATTTTCCGCCCTGTCGACCTCGGACGGACAAAGGGCCCGAGTGTGTCCGACTCCTAAGCACTTATAGCAGCGCAAGGGCTTGGCTGCGAGTGCCCGGACTACACCCGAGCTGAATCCGACAGCAAGCCGTCCCTTGGCGAGGACGGCTATAGCTGCGGCGACTGGGCACTCAAGGCGAATGGTGCCCATGCCGCCGCGGCCGGGCCTGATGGCCCGACCTTGCACCGCTGTGACGCCACAGCCCCCCATTGCTGCGACCGCCGCCACCACGTCCTCCTTTGTGACCGAGTCGTCGAGGTCGGTCACCTCCAAGGCTACAGACTTCTCGGGCCTGGCGACTTTTGCCACGTCCGCAATGACCTCTTGCAACTTGGTTGCGAAGAGGTCCGCGTTGGCGCTGCCCTGAGCCCCTGGGAACTCGAAGATTCGAGCCCCGGCCTGGGTCCGGCGGCACGAGATTATACCGATCCCCAGTTGGGTAGGATCGGCGTTGGTACGCGCCCGCATCATTACGGACGCGTACGTCTCCCCCCGTTCCACGGCCTCCGGGATGATGGTCACTACGACGGCCGCGGTTTTGGGAGGAACCAGTTTCCTGCCGCCGGCTGGAGCCTTTTTGCCTGCTGGAGCAGTCGCAGCGGGCTTGGGCTTTTTCCCCTTTCCCCCCTTGACCACTTTTGTCCAGGGCTGGTTGGACGGGGTGGTGGAGGGAAGAAGGGCGTCTTCCCCTTGCGAGTTCTGGGGGTCGGCTGGGGCGGCAGACGTTGCCTCCGCGCTCGTGGAGGGCGTTTGAGAGGCCCCCTTGGTCCTCTTGCCCTTGCCCTTCCCTTTGCCCTTGGAGGGCTTCGAGGCCTGGGGCTGCGCACCCGATGCCGGGCCTCCCAAAGGCGCAGGTTCCGGCTCCAGCTCGCGTGGCCTATTGTCCGCCGCGAGCGGCGGTCGGAGGCGCTTTTCAGGCAAGAGCCTGTCCTCTATGCCCGCAAGACAGGCTCTCGTGAAGGCCCTCTCCTCCATGATGACCTTGCGGATTATATCCTCAAGGTTGGAGGGGGGGACCTCAGCCGCTGGTGTCGGCTCGGCTTGGTTTGGCCGGGCCGTGGCATCAGCCAGCTTCTGGTGCAGCTGGCTGACCTCTGACTGCAGGCGATCAACTTTCGCCTGCAGTTGCCGCGTTTCGTCGGTCGCCTTCCGCTGCACCAGCTCCCCGACGATGCCGCGCATGCTCGCGGCCCTGCATTTAAGGGACTTTTGGAAAGTTCCTTTTAAATTAGAGGACTTAGAGGCGACTTCCACTATCTCCTCTTCGTCCTCCTCAGCCATCCGCTCCAGCTCCACCAGTGAGTGGTCCGCATAGAGAACGCGGGACGCGCCGTATCCGGACTTGGCCCGGGCGGCGCGCGTCCGTTGCTCCTTGGCCGCAACCCGCTCCTCCAGGTCTTGCTGGAGCTGCGCCCGCCGAGACAGGTCCAACTGGTGTTGGGCCTCTGCCAGACCCACGTCGTGGGTGTCCGTCACCGGCTTCCTGGCCTTCGCGTAGGATGGCCGCCTCGAGTCCGAGGAACCCCCGGACCCATTTCTGTCACGGGCCCGCTTCTCCGGCTCCCGGCGACCAATCCCCGAACTTGCGTCCGACTCGCAAATAATGGACTCGTTGTCGGAGTCCAACAACTCGCCCGCTAAGCTATAGATGCTAGCCGCAGACACCGCGCGGCTAGCCTCCGACGCCGATGCGCCCTCAGATTGGCCCTGAGAAGGGCCTTTTGGTTGGCCCTGAGAAGGGCCTTTTAGTTGGCCCTGAGAAGGGCCTTTTGGTTGGCCCTGAGAAGGGCCTTTTAGTTGGCCCTGAGAAGGGCCTTTTGGTTGGCCCTGATAAGGGCCTTTTCGAAAACGCCCGGAGGCGTCCCGCGAGGGTTTTGACATAGCCTCCGCAGGTGCCGTAGATTCCGCCATTAAAATAAAATAAGATAAAATAGATTAAAAATGCTACGACTGCACAGTGCACTTTAGCCGAACACCGGTCTGCCACTCCGTTACGGTGGTCAGAACCGGGTCGTTGCCCAGGGGACGCGACGAGGACGCAAGCACTGTGGGGGGTCCCCCAACCTAACCTAACCTTTTTTTTTTTTTTTTTTTGACGCTGGGAAAAAATGCATTACGCATACCCTCCCATCGGGGGATGGGGGGCTATGTGGGACTCCCCGGTCTGACCCGGTATACCCACTAAAACGACCCAGCGGCACTCCCGCTTCGTCTGGGTGGCGAGGGACCGGGAAACTGGCACAGCCTCAACTACCAGTCCTCCGCCGACGATTACCCTTCAGGGCGGACCCCTCACGCCTTCCCCGTGGGGAGGTGGACGGGCCCGGGAATGATCGACGAAAGTGGTGATGGGTGCAATGCGGGCGCAGGCACCCCCGCGCCTGTCGCCCGCCCATCGCCACCAAGAGGAGGGAGAGGACGGTGCTTTCTCCAACCCCTTCTTCATCTGCGGAGTGACCCCAACCAGGGCCATGTCTCCCACGCGGCGGCCACGTATCCCGGTCCCCTCTCTAAGAGCGAGAGGAGAGGGGAGTCTGTGAAAGACCGCGACGCCAACGGCACTAAGCCGTCCCGGTCGCCCAGCCAACGGCCTGGGACCGGGTAAGACGATGCGATGTTCGACTCTATCCATCAGTCGGACATCGCACCTCCCTCCGCAGCCGCCGCAGGAACGACGGTGCTAGCTGCTGCAGCATCAGACCACGTCGGCGCTTTGCCCCGCTTAGGGGGAGGATTGCAGTTCCTCCCCTTCATGACGTGGTCTGCCGGGCAGCCACTCGCGGCACACACCGCGCAGTGCGGCTTGGCGACCTCGCAGGAGGTGGCTTTGTGGCCCTCCTTACCGCAGCGGTAGCATGTGTCCGTCCTGTCTACCGTGGACGGACACAGGGGCCGGGTGTGTCCGATGCCGAGGCACCGGAAACACCGCAGAGGCTGGTTCTCGAGTGCCCGGACTGCACCCGAGCTGAATCCAACCGTGAGCCGTCCCTTGGCAAGGACGGCTTTGGCAGCGGCGATTGGGCACTCGAGGCGAATGGTGCCCATGCCGCCGCGGCCGGGCCTTATGTCCCGGCCTTGGACCGCCGCGACGCCACAGCCCCCTATCGCTGCGACCGCCGCCACCACCTCCTCCTTGGTGACGGAGTCATCAAGGTCCGTCACCTCTATGGCTGCCGACTTGACCGGTCGGGCCACCTTGGCCGAATCCGCGATGACCTCCTGGAGTTTCGCTGCAAAGAGGTCCGCATGCGCACTCCCCTCGGCCCCCGGGAACTCGAATATTCGAGCCCCGGCTTGGGTCCGCCGGCAAGTCACAGTGCCGATCCCCAGTTTGGTTGGATCGGCATTGGGACGCGCCCGCACCAAAATCGACTCGTAAGTCTCCCCTCGGTCCGCAGCCTCCGCGGTGAGTGTCACCACGACGGCCGCGGTTTTAGGGGCGACTAGCTGCCCCTTTCCCCTCCCTTTTCCTTTCCCCTTTCCCTTGCCGGCCGTCTGCGATTGGCTGGGAGGGTTGTTGGCGGCGGTCGTCGACTTTTTCCCCTTGCCCTTCCCCTTACGGACCACTTCTGTCCACTCGTTGGACTGGGTGTTCGAGGGAAGAAGGGCGTCTTCCGTCTGGGAGGAGGACGGCTCCGGCTCGCACTGCCTGTTATCCGCAGCAAGCGGCGGCCGGAGGCGTTTCTCTGGCAAGAGCCGGTCCTCGATGCCTGCTAAGCAGGCTCTTGTGAAGGCCCTCTCCTCCATTACAACCTTGCGGATGATATCCTCAAGGTTGGAGGCGGGGCCCTCTGCCGCAGGGCTTGTGTGGGCTTGTTGTGGCCGGGCCGTGGCTTCAGCCAGCTTCAGATGAAGCTGGCTGACCTCCGACTGCAGGCGATCAATCCTCGCCTGCAGTTGCCGCGTCTCGTCGGTGGCCTTTCGCTTGACGAGCTCCGCGACGACACCGCGCAAGCTCGCGGCCCTACTCTTGAGGGCCTTCTGGAAGGTCCCCTTCAGGTTGGAGGACTTAGAGGCAACCTCCACAATCTCCTCCTCGTCCTCCTCCGCCATTTTCTCCAGCTCGGCCAGAGAGTGGTCCGCATAAATAACACGGGACGCACCGTACCCGGACTTTTCCCGGGCTGCGTGCGCCCGTTTTTCTTTAGCGGCAACCCGCTCCTCCAGCTCTTGCTGGAGCTGCGCCCGCCGAGCCAGGTCCAACTGGCGTTGGGCGTCCGCGAGCCCAACGACATGGGGCTCCGCGGCTACCGTCGGCTTTTTAGCCTTCGGCAACCTCGTAGACCCTGAGGCTGAGGAGCCCTCGGACCCACCGCTCTTGCGGACTCGCTTCCGCGACCGAGAGTCGTCCGCGTCCGACAAACTAATGAGCGAGTCGTTGTCAGACAACTCGTCCATCCCTTCAAAGAAACTAGCCGCAGACGGCGCGCGGCTAGTCTCTGACGCCGAAGCGTCGGAGTGGCCCTGAGAAGGGCCTTTTGGCTGGCCCTGAGAAGGGCCTTTGGGTTGGCCCTGAGAAGGGCCTTTGGGTTGGCCCTGAGAAGGGCCTTTAGGTTGGCCCTGAGAAGGGCCTTTGGGTTGGCCCTGAGAAGGGCCTTTTGGCTGGCCCTGAGAAGGGCCTTTGGGTTGGCCCTGAGAAGGGCCTTTTTGTTTTAAAAACCGCCCGCAGGCATCCCGCGAAGAGTTCGACATAATTCGTAGTAAGCAAGGCAAAAGATAAAATTATAGCTACGAAAGCACAGTGCACTTTGGCCAACCCAGTCTGCCACTCCGTTACGGTGGTCAGAACTGGGTCGTTTCCAGGGGACGCGACGTGGACGCAAGCACTGTGGGGGGTCCCCCAACCTAACCTAACCTAACCTAACCTAACCTTTTTTTTTTTTTTTTTTTTTTTTTTTTTTTTTTTTTCGATGTGGAAATCCTCATGGATGTCCTCCGCCCTGGGGAGAGCGAAGGGGTCTGTCAGACTCTTACTGACTAAAACCACACCGGTGTTCCCTCGCACACTTGCATCGGGGGTCCGGGAACGGATATGACTTCCGATACCCTCGACTAGTGCCGGCCCGCTTGACTTGCGGGCCTCGTCCCGGGGGGAGTGAGGTGTACAACTCCCCCGTTACGTCTAGAGAGGCGCGCGTGGAACACAACGCGCCACCGTCTCGGGTCCACTCTGTTGGGGGGCGACGGATGTCCCCGGATCCATCACCCCTGGACGTGTTTACGGGGGCTGGAAGAGGGCATTGTCCGCCCTCTGCCGACGCCCGGTGCGTCTGCTACGGGAAGGGCGGGAGGTCGTGAGTTCCCTTTCTCTCTCCGCAGCTTCCTTCTGCGACATGACTGATTCGCAAAAGGACACCACTGCATCCCAGGACTCTGCGCTGCCGACCATCGAACGAACAACGGCCGGCAGCGACAGGTCTCCTCCTATCTCTACAACGAGAGCACGGCGCGGCTCGTCCCACGCGGAACACTCTGCCAACGTATGCCGCGCTGTGTCCTCTAAACATTGGACGCAGTGGTGGCACCGGGCGTCCGGCTCCCTGCATAGGCGGCACAGGTACTTCCCGAAGCAGCCGTGCCCCGATAGTACCTGTGTCGCCCGAAACGTCAGAGAGCCATGCTTCCTCCCGAGCCAGTCGTCGAGTGCTGGCCGGATCGCTTCGATTGTGGCGAGGCCGGCGGTAGGGTTCTCAAGTCTCCCCCGCCATTCCGCCACCATGACCTGTCGGAGCTGAGACCGGTACTGCGTAATCTGTCGCTCCACCAGCCTTTCGCCCCGAGCCCTGGCATCCTTGCGCCACTTGTGGAGTGTGGCGAGGGTCTTCGCCTCCAGGTCCCACGGTGGGGATCCGGCCAGCACACAAGCCGCCTCATAGGAAATCGTGCGATATCCCCGTACTGCCCTGACGGCCATCACCCTCTGCGGTCTGCGCAGAACTGCGATAGTGCGGGCCGTCAGGTCCGTCGCCCATATCGGGGCCCCATAGAGGGCCATCGATCGCACGATCCCTATGTACAACCTTCTACAGGCGGTGCTCGGGCCCCCCAGATTGGGAAGCAGCGTCGACAGCGCGCCCGCCGCGCCCATTAACTTGGGCACCAGCCGCTGAAAGTGGGGGCCGAAATCCCATCGGCTGTCGAGTACCAATCCAAGGTACTTCATGGTTGACTCGACAGCGATTCGGGTCCCCCCGACCACAATGTGTGATCCCAGCGGCGGCGCCCGTCGGGGTCCATGAAAAGCAATTGCCTCCGACTTGTTGAGGGCCACCTCCAGGCCCAGGCGCCGTATGCGACTCACCACTTGTGAGACCGCAGCCGTGGCCAGCAACGCTGCCTCCCTGTACGAGCTCCCCCGAGCCGTGACCAGCGTGTCATCCGCATAACAAGTCAGGTTCACGCCCGGCGGGAGTTCACACCGCAAAACCCAGTCGTACCCGATGTTCCACAGGGGAGGGCCCAGAACCGACCCCTGTGGAACACCGCACGACATCTCGCGACGTCCTATGCCGTCGCGTCCCATGTAGGTGACACACCTTCCCGACAGATAAGCCCCCACCATGTTGCGGAGGTAGGAAGGCACCCGATGGTAGCGCAGGGCCTCCCTAATGCAACTCCAGGGCAGAGTGTTGAAGGCGTTGGAGATATCCAAAGACACCGCCAGCAACACTCCACCCCGGGACACCGCTTCCTCCGCCAGGACTCTTACCCTCATGATGGCGTCGATGGTCGAGCGCCCACAACGGAAGCCAAACTGGCTATCGGCCAGGTTTGGCCCTTCTGTACACAAGTGGCTGACGAGGCGATCGGCGATTACTCGCTCGAGCATCTTGCCCGCCTCGTCCAGCAGCACTATGGGCCGATAAGCCGACGACGAGTCCGCCGGGCGGCCTGCCTTCCTGAGCAGGACCAGTCGACCATCTTTCCATCTGTTAGGGAACTGACCCTGCTCAAGACACGCCGAGAAGAGTCCCCTTAGTGAGGGCTCCAGCTCCTTCAGAGCGAGGACTAGAGCGCGGCCTGGCACGCCATCGGGCCCTGGAGCAGTGTTTTTTGCCCGGAGCCGCATCACGGCCGCGCTCATCTCTGCCTGTGTCACCTCTGGGATGGTTTCAGTTTCGTCTTCCGGCTCTGTGGCTGTGTGCAGAGCCATCGGCGGTGGCTCGTAGGCGGCTCTCCCTGGAAAGAGAGCTGATACCACTTGCTCCAGGAACTGGGGCTCGAGACCTTCTGTTAGCGGGGGGGCCCATGGCCGGAGTTTCCCACGGACCGTGCGGTAAGGGCGCCCCCACGGATCCCCGTCTAAGGTCGCCAGCAGCTCCTCTCTGGAGCGATTCTTCGACTCGCCGATGGCCAGCCACAGAGCCTCCTTAGCCGCGCGGTACACCTCATACAGCGCGGCTTCTTCGTCGGGATCTCGCAGACGTCTTCTCCGATATCGCGTGTACTGGCGTCTGACGCCGACGCATTCGACGCGCAGCCGCTCGATCTCAACAGACCACCAGTACACGCGGCGCCGTGCGGACCGAGAAGAGACGCGTGGCATGGACGCGTCGCAGATTTGTTTCATCGCATCGCTGAACCACTGCGCCTCCCGTTCGACGTCGACGGGACCGACGTTTGCCGACTCCCGGATCCAGGCTTGGACGATACTGGCTTCTTCGAGAGCATCCCTGTCAAGGCGTTTCAGCGCCCAACGTGGACCGTCTCTTCGCGGGGCCGATTGACTACGCCCTCCGGTGGTCTGGGTTGAAACGTCGAACCGTATATAACGGTGGTCCGATAGCGTCTCCCCCTCCTCTTCTACGTGCCAATCACTGACGCGGTGCAGGACAGCAGGACTAGCGAACGAGACATCCACTATCGATCCGCCCCGCTGCCGCACACACGTGTAGGCCGAACCCCGATTCAAGACGGCCAGGCCCGTCGTTATGGCCCACTCCTCTAGCACTTCACCTCTCGGGTCCGTGACTGGGGATCCCCACGCCGCCGATTTGGCGTTCAGATCACCGAGGAGCAAAATGGGCCGAGGGTGAGATTGGCCGACGACGGCTCCCAACTCGACAAGGAAACTCTCGAAGTCAGCGAGACTCCTGTTGGGCGAAAAGTATGCCCCGATTGTGACGATCCCGTTCACAAGGGCCGCAACCCAACCGTGACCCCGGGATACGTCGACAAGAGTCGCGCCGATAATGGCCACCAGGCCGTCCAAATCCCCTGCCCAGTTTTCCCGAGGGGGGACGAAATATGGCTCAGCGACCACCGCCACATTTATCAACCACTGCGCCATGCTTGAGACTAAGAGATCCTGAGCTCTGGTGCAGTGGTTGATATTCGCTTGGAGGAAACGGATAGGTGCCATCACGACTCCATTTCATCGGCGTTCCGTCCTGCCACTGGCCGGGAGTCGGCTGATGGCTTGCTAGGGTTTGCGGCCCCTGCAGTCTTACTCCAAGGCTTGTTGCGCTTTCTGGGTGCGCCGCAAGCGTTGCCACCTATTCTGTGCCCTGCGGGCTTTCCTGCAGCTGCACACAGACTGCAGAACCTAACCTAACCTAACCTAACCTAACCTAACCTCCCGCAAAAAGTGCCGCGATCAAATTGTGCCCTGAAAGCTAAAAGTGAAAAACCTCGATTTCAGAGGTTAAGTGGAAGTCACAAACACTTCAAACGCAAACGCTGCGGAAACGAGATCGGCGACCTCCTGTTTTTTCACCGTAATCCTGTGGTTATCGTGGTTCCCGACCATCTGGGATACTCAGAGCTGTCCTGACATTGCGCCTTTGCGAGATATTCAGGTTTTTCAAAAAACCACGTGGCCTGAAAAAGTGGAAGGAGTGCAGCTAGAGATCCGAAATTTGGCGACATCCTGAAACAACACAAAATAAGGCGAGTGCAACTTAAATTAGAATTTTAAGTCATATACACACTTATATATGACATTTATAAGTTATCAAGTTTGACCCCCCATAACTCTGGACTGAAGATAAAATTCAAGATTCTGCAACTGCAGCCTGTAATTAGTTAACCTTAAGTTTTTAGTTTTATAATTTTCGTAATAGCCAATTTAGAGTAATAATTAAATAACCGTAAATAACTTAATTTTCAAATTTCATCCCTTATTTATTGCTCAAAAATTTATGTTAAGATTTTATCATAAAGAAGCTTTATTTTAGTTAATTATCATATTTTTTTCAAAATTTTAAGTCTAACCATTTTAAAGATATTGATTTTTACATGTTTTTTGTTGATAAATCCCTATAAATAGGAAATAATCAAATTTTTACACCAGAATAGTCTTCATATAGCCCATCAGGTCTTATTTAAGCCGAAAGTTGGCCTAGATTACTTCAGAGTTGCCAAATTTGGGAAAAGTCGGCCATTTTAGTATTAACGGATACTCACTTAAATTTAGCATATCTCCGAAACCGCTTGACGTACGACTTTGCGGTTTTAAGTATAGTGAGAAGCACAGCCTGTAGATAGCCGGGACATTGTTTTCAGTCGTTTTCAGGAGAATATATTTTTTAGGCCTGAAACCCACATCAAACGACAGAACAGGTGGAGCCGATCTGCACACTGAAAATCCGGTCTCAGTGGGACCTTCGGTTGCGGAGATATCGGCAGTCTAAACTGTCGTTTGACAGATCGGCGGCCATCTTGGCAAAACTAAATCGGCTCGCACTCCTGAACCGACGGAGATAATTCAATTCTGTTTTCAGAATACTATTAAGGGGCTCAAAATCTACCCAATCCCTCGGTTTCAGGAGAATAGGGGCTGAAAATTTTCAGGTTCCTGAAACAGGTCCCGGCTGTTAGAACAGGTCAAACTGAGACGAACGAGCCCAAACTCGGGTCTTCCGCGACCCATACGACCGGAGATATCGCAGGTCAAAGATTGACTTTGACGTCTACGGCGGCCATTTTGAAAAGTTTAAAACACCCATATCTCCGGAACGGCGGGTCGTAGAGGGCCGGGGTTTCTTTGGCTGACTCTTGCTGGACGTCCGCTACTGGGGAGGAGCTGTTTCAGGGGTTTTCAGGAGCAAAACTTTTTCAGTGCTGAAAATTAGCGCATCGGGTAGATCTCATTGAGCACTTCCTTTTAAGCCCAAACTCGGGACTTTTCGGCCGGGGCGTCCTAGAGATACAGCAAGTATCCAGTTTTTTGGCGGTGATATTGTCTAGTATCCGGAAATTTCGGACAGCTGTATCTCTGGAACCCCTGGTGCTACGGGACCGTGCTTGGTGTCTTTTTTGAGGGCTCGGGGGATCTATCTGTTGGGCCCACTAAATCGACTCTACATAGAGCACAGAAGTCTTTCGACTTCAAATCGTGAACCGAGACCCCTGGAGCAGTTTTTCTTGGGGGGCGAGACTGTTTGGACAGAGTTCTAAACATTTTTAAGAACTCTACTTGTATTTGACATTGACAGTCTCAACTGTCTCTACATAGAGACGAATATCAATGTTGTACCTTTCACTTTGTTGTTGTTTTGTCGTTCTCAGACTACTTCTATGACCCGCTCTTTTAAGCGAAGGCTGGACCTGCCGAGGATTTTGAAATCCTGAGCATATTATAATAATATTTTGTGTTTGGTACTTACATATTTTTACTTTGTTTTTTGTAAATTTTACTTATACATATTTTTATTGCATTATCACGAAGGTTTTATTGAACCCGACTGCAACTTTTCTTCTTACGACTGTTTTAATTTTACTTTACTTTACTTTTTCAGACAGACAACTTTCCCCGTTTCCCTTGCTGTGCCCTATACACACAAGCAACACTACACGCTAGAAACTCATTACTCGTACTCAACAAAAATGGTTCTCGGAATTCGCACCCCAGTTGTGAAAGTACCAGCAGCCAGCGCCAGCCGACAACAAGATTCAACGTCACCTTCCCACCCGGGAAATGAGGGACCCTCTGGAACGCGCGAAGCGCCAAAGGGGATATCCCTGACGTTTGGAAAGAAGGATGCTGCTCGGGGAACAGTGGCGGAATCAGCCGAAACGCCGCTGTCGTCGTCGGCAGGGACCTCTGGTGCCGCCGCTTCCACCACCACTCCCAGCCCCGCGGGCCCGCCTGGACAAGCGCTGGACGCCATCAGGACTTTCATCCGGAGACCGGAGCGAAAAAGAAGGTCCATCGACAACATGGAGGCTTTTAAAAAGCAACCGGACACCTACACTGCAATGTCAAACGACAGACTTCTCCAGGAGGTCATGAAGACCTTTGAGGACATCCCAAGCAGAGTCAAAGACTACCCTCAGATGAGGAAAGATATCAAGATCTTCCTGGAGACCCAGTCCGATAAATGCCTGCGGACCCTCTTCGAACTCAGTAAACGGGTGAAGGTCCTGGAAACTGCGCCTAAAACGGTCCCGCCCACAAAGGCCAACACCACGCCAACTTCCCCCGGGCCATCGGAGGGAATCCTAGAAAGGCTGGAGAAAGTGGAGACAAACATCTACACACGGCTGAAGGATCTGGAGGAGAAAGTGGGAAAAGGCTTCGCAGACATGGCCGTGTACAATGACGAGGGCGGTGCCGACATCATCGACAAGGTCGTCGACAGCGTCGACTTGGTCAGCGCCAAGATCGACGTAGTCCAAGAGAACATCAGCCGCGCGATAGACGGGGTTAACGTCGTAGGTCGCGTGGCGGTTGTTCTCGAGGAAAAAATCGGTGACGTTGTCGGTGAGGTCGCCACCAGCACCAGTCAAATACAGGAGGCCATAAGAAAAGCGGCATGCGAGCCAAGAACGGACTCGCAGACGTACGCCACCGTCACTGCAGCCAAACCCGGGCATCGACCGGCACTTTATTCGATGGCGGTCACCTCTGAAGGCATGGAGCATGCTGACGGGGTGCTCGCCATGGTGAAGGAGGCGGTCGATGCCAGGGGAACTGGCTTAAAGATCAATAAAGTACGGAAGGCGAAAAACCAGACGGTCATATTGGGGTGTGACACAGAAGCTGAATATAGGAAAGTAAAAGAAAGGATTGAAAGCCGAGGTGGAGGCCTAATAGTAGCGCCTATGAAAAATAAAAACCCGCTCGTTGTCCTAAAAGACGTCTTCTTAGACAGCGAAGATGACGAAATGGTGAAGGCGCTCCACTCCCAGAATCAAGACATTTTCAGGGATTTAGACCAAGAAGACAAAGAGATGGTCATAAAATATAAGAAGAGGACTAGGAACCCCAAAACAGCGCACGTGGTCGTCCAGGTCAGTCCGAAAGTATGGCAGAGGATGACGGAGGCTGGGGCTCTTTACCTGGACCTGCAAAGGGTAAGGGTGGAGGACCAGTCACCGCTCATCCAATGTACAAAATGCTTAGCATTTGGACACGGCCGGAAATTTTGTACTGAAAGTGTGGACAGATGTAGTCACTGCGGAGGACCGCATCTACGCGAAAAATGCGTGGAATTTGTTGCTAGCACTCTCAGGTTGGCAAGGGAAAATATATTCTGGCCTGGTATGTCAGAGGACATAAAACAATATATAGAAAAGTGCTCATTTTGTATTAAGCACTCTCCTTCACAACAGAATCAGCCCTTAATCTGCCATGATATTCCATTATATCCGTTTCAATACATATCTATGGATGTTTTCACTGTTAATGATATAAAGTACCTGGCTACAGTGGATCACTATTCAGACTATTTTGAACTGGATAAACTTAACACACTTTCAGCAAATGAAATAGTTATGTTATGTAAGAGAAATTTTGCTCGACATGGTGTGCCACAGAAAGTTTGTACTGATAATGCCACTAATTTTGTAAATGAGATTTTCAATAACTTCGCAGAGCAATGGAATTTCGAGCATGTCACTTCCTCACCCCATCATCCAGAATCTAATGGAAAAGCTGAATCAGCTGTAAAGATTGCCAAGAAATTAGTTGTTCAGAGTCAGGAATTAAAGCAAGACTTGTGGTACTGACTGTTGCATCATCGTAATGTTCCTATTCAAATGGACAATACTAGCCCTGTACAAAAGTTGTTTTCTAGAAGAACGAGAACTGGACTACCTTGTTTATTGCATCATCTCAAACCTAGAGTGGTAACTGAAGTCCCTAAAAAGATAAAAGAAAAGAAGGAAAGGATAAAGGAAGGTTTTGATAAAAGAAGTAGATCTTTACCGGATTTGTTTATTGGACAAAAGGTGGTTACTCAGCTACATCCTGAAGTTAATAAGAAATGGAGTTTTGGCACTATTACTAAGAGACTAAATGAAAGATCCCACATTGTGGTAGTAGGTAATAAGGAATATAGAAGAAGCAGATGCCACATCAAGCCTTTCTCAGGAGAAGCTGGCTCTAAGTCAGTTAGCCGACCAACAGAGCACACTGCTGATTACAGGCCCCATAATAATAATGTTACTTTTTCAGGTGTTGATACGTTTTGTCATTGGCATCCAAATACAGAGTCTCATCTTCAAGATATAGCGTCTCCCGTACAGCCGTCTACTTCGGATACTACATTAGTTGAGCGTCCAGAAGAGTCCTCGAGGTTAGAAGTTCGACGTAGTCATCGGTCTAGAAACTTGCCTCGTCATCTTACAGACTACGAAGTTTATTTTATAAAGAAAAGGGGATGTTTGTGAATGCACCTTAAATTGTTTTATATAATCTGTGAAGCTAGATATTTCATACATATGTCATGTTTTGGAGTGAACTATAGAGCTCAATTATGAAAATTAACTTTTATTTATCTAAATAACAACCCCCTTCCAGTGGCGGATCTTGTTAATGTTTGTACTGTGTATTTTTACTACATGACAACACCTATAGGTAATTTTTAAATCTCTATGTTGCAACCCTGTTCTCTTTATCTGTCATAGGTGACGTTATGTTCAAGTTCAACTCTTTGTTTTATCTATTGGAAATTATCTGCTGTTTAAAAACCAATCATCAAATTGTTATTATTTATTGTGATCATTATATGAATATAAATTTGTCTGACACAGTGCGGTGTATTTATTTTCTTAGTCTGCTGACCTGACCCATCCATTTCCAAACCTCACCGCCAACAGCTTGGCCTGACCCATTTCCAAACCTCTCTGTCGACAGCTTGACCTTACCCATCCAATTCCAAACCTCTCCGTCGAAAGCTTGACCTGACCCATCCATTTCCAAACCTCACCGCCGACAGCTTGACCTTACCCATCCATTTCCAAACCTCACCGCCGACAGCTTGACCTGACCCATCCATTTCCAAACCTCACCGCCGACAGCTTGACCTTACCCATCCACTTCCAAACCTCTCCGTCGACAGCTTGACCTGACCCATCCATTTCCAAACCTCACCGCCGACAGCTTGGCCTGACCCATTTCCAAACCTCTCCGTCGACAGCTTGACCTGACCCATCCATTTCCAAACCTCACCGCCGACAACTTGGCCCGACCCATTTCCAAACCTCTCCGTCGACAGCTTGACCTTACCCATCCAATTCCAAACCTCTCCGTCGAAAGCTTGACCTGACCCATCCATTTCCAAACCTCACCGCCGACAGCTTGACCTTACCCATCCACTTCCAAACCTCACCGTCGACAGCTTGACCCGACCCATCCATTTCTGAACCTTGTCAACAACTGCTTAACCCCACCCATCCAAATCCCGGTCTTACCCAACATAATTTCTAAATCACATTCTAATAATAAAAGTATGAAAGTCGTACTTACTTTTATCGCAGTCCTAAAAAGTATCAACTCCTTCCGGTCGTCGTCGGTCGTCGGTTGCCGTGGTAACCGACGACGGTAGGTACACTAGAATCTTTTTCTATCACGTTTATCGTATGTATTTTTTGCGAGAGAGCGATACACCCGTCCTTCCACTAGCGCTGCTGAGCGCAGAATGGTGAACCGGGAGCGAAAAATGTATGAAGAAATTGGCAAATGTTTTTATTATAGCTAATAATTGAATAAAAATAATTATATAAACAAAAAAAATATATCTCAACATCTAAAGGACTATATGTACCGCAATTTATAATAATTTTGGAGATATAATATGCTGTAAATTTACCTATAATGGTACCTATTCGGACCCTACTTTTTGACATTTTCTGCGATTATTGTGATGGGAAAAACGTATTTGTGCGAATTTTTTGTATGCCGTCGTACAATTTTTCTGATGCCAATCTGGAGACGAATAAATTATCTTTAAATTAAGACCATGATATCTTCACATTTGTGATTGCTTATACGTTAAAATGGTACCTGAAAACCACTGTTATTTGTAGAAAAACGTTATAGCGTCCGTATTGGTTTATCTGGCAATAACAGTTTTATTCCCAAGTTAACATGCGTAAAATTTCGCAAAGCCTATGTTCAGAGCTGCCAAGATAATTTGATCGCACTGTACACACGGCTACACATCAAGCTATACAAAACCAGTTAATCTTGGCCTCACTTTACTAGATCTTTTCGCACAACGTACGATCAGATTATACTGGTTTTGTGTACCTTGATGTGTAGCCGTGTGTACATAGACAAAAAAAAAAAAAAGGTTCCGCACCCCATCCAGCACCGTGAGATCCCAGTGCTCCAGTGGCTCGCCGCGATCGGCGGAGAAAACGGTGCCCATGACTCTTGACGCGAGGAGGCAAATCGATTTCGGAGACGAAACACCCCTCGCGCTCAGGGAGAGCCTTGCTAACCCGTCGACGCGCCGAGCCCCTGTCAATGCTTCAAGACCACTCAAGAGGCCGGAGGGCGAGAATGTCCGTGGGGATTTCCCACTCCTGCCAAAACAAAAAAAAAACAAAAAACCTAACCTAACCTAACCTTTGACGGTTAGGTATGGAACATAACTATTGTTACAATCAATCAGGAGGTATAGAACTATGTTTAAAACATAGTACATTATACCTCAATGTACTTGAGATGCTAAGTTCACAGTGACGCGCTTTGGTCATTGTAGATTAAATTATCATCTTCATCGTCTCAAAATGGCCAGCTCATCGTATTGTGACTAGTCTGTAGTACTGTCAATCAGGTAAAGTTCAATCGCTACATCATAAATCTCGACGGTCCCTACGTACAATCCCCTAACTGCAAATGACAAACTTTACAGGAGAGCACTTTTAAGTTTTAAACACATGTAGTTCATGTTCTACTACACAGAAAGTCATGAAATTTGGAATACAGGTTTCATATTTGATCTATTTTATAAAAAAAATAATTACAACTTTTAAAAGGCCTTTCGAGCGTATTATTTGTCACTTACTTACTTATACAGCGGAATCATCCCTGTGGTAAATAATGTAAGTGGTACTTATTCAGTTTTACGTCGGAGGTATTTAATTAACTAAAGACGCAATTGCCATTTACGTGGGGATCATGTTACAAAAACTGTATAAAAGTAGATAAGTGTTTGACTCACTCAAAAAAGACAGTTCCTCACAAGATAGACAAATTATTTGCATTACGTTTTATTTCGAAGCAGGTTAAATGTACACAAAAACGTTATTTCTCGCAAGTGGCAGTTGCGGGGGAGGTGCGCGGGGTTACAATGGATTGTCCCGCATATAACGACTGGATTACCACTATTGTTGTTCTACGTCGGAAGTTTTAGTCAATTTGGTAGTTATGGGAAATGTCGTGTGTGTATTTAAAGGTCAATTTGCCAACTTTTATTAGTTTTTATTACACTAGACGATAGTTTAGGTTTGTCTGAATGTCAGGGAACAATAAAACACAAATCACGTATCTACCTATCTACCACTTAGGTGATTATACGTAGGGACCGTCGATCTTCTTTGAGTGTTCATCTTTCAACATTCAGCGCCTTGTGTTGTCGAATGAGCTATTAAAAATTTATAAAACACCTGATAGAGTCCCGCTGTGCATACAGGAGTTGCTTAGGAACGCTTCAACTTAAGTATATTTGTATAAATACATATTATAGACTGTAAATGAGATTTAAATGGTTCTGGGTTTTGTTACTATGTAGGTACATTCAAACTTTCAAAGTTATTAATGTTTTATTATTATAAAGTTTGTCTAAATAAAATTACTAGCTAAACCCGCGCATGCGTAGCAATGCGTTTTTACTACCTACCTATCTACTATCTTACCTACTACCCTACCTAGGTACCTACTACCCCTACCTACCTTACCTAAAAAAAAGACTTTTTGATGAAAATAATACTCATTCTTGAAAGTTACATGAACTTGGAGGGTTGTAATGATGATTTTGATGATTATAATTCTGAAACTGCATACGTCTTACTCCCGCGAATCATATTTTCACTAACATACAACCTAGCACTGGCCTTTTTTTTTTTTTTTTGGTTTTTTTTTTTTTGGTGTTTGGAAAATCATCGAATAACCCCCCCCCCCCCCGCTCTTGGGCAGAGCGAAGGGGAGTGTCAGACTTCTACTGACTAAAAACCAAACCCATGTTCCTTCTTCTTCGCCCTTGTGTCGGAGCCGCGGTAACCTTTCGATATCCACATAGCACTGGCCTGCAAATCGCTAAAAACGTAAGAATATTTGAATTTCGCGGGCTACCCTGGAACATCCACCAAAGGAAATGACGCTTACCCTGACATTGACATAAAAAGGAAATGACGCTTACCCTAGCATTGACTTATTGCAATAAATTTAAAAAAACGGAATCATATAAAAACATGAATAAAGACAAACTTGAAATGACTACAAAATGATTTAAAAAAAAAACGAAAGACATGACTAAACTAAACCAAATGTAAGAAAAATACATACGAAAGACTAGGCAGTATGGTTGAAAGACTACAGCTTGCCCGAGGGGCGAAAAAAAAAAAAAATTGTCAGTTGTCACTTGCCACTGTCAATGTCCGAAATTACGGCAATGCAGATATCTGCGCGTAATTTAAAATCTGCTTCATTTTTAATGCAGTGCCGATTTGTCCATTCTGTGCTAATTATTCTGCAACCTTGACTAGCTAATGGTGGCTACCTGTATGTGATAGCAGTATGACCGCCGGCCGTACAGCGGCGTGGGGTTGGAGCCGCGCGGCGGGTGCGCGCTGGTCGCTTGGCGCGCGGCGCCTGTGGCTGCCGAGCGGCGTGCTGGCGGCCGTGGCGGCGGCGGTGCTGGCGCCGCGGCTGGGCGCGCCCGGAGGCAACTACCGCATGCTCAGTGCTCGCTAGCTAGACATCATACACCGCATTGCACCTCATGTAATTACATACATTCTATTGTTTCTTCAGATTTGTTACTAACATGTTGTCTGCCTGTAGGTACCGCTGCACAAATCTCTCTCAGCAGGCTACTGAGCTGCAACATTCTATGTACAGATATTCTGTCACTTGTTAGTGAGGATTGTGGCGGGCAGAAGTTAGTGTGCATCCTACATTATGTTGACAGTGTGAGGCATTCCAACTGACTTTGGACTAGTCAGTGTTTTGATATGAACACATCAATGATTTTGGTATCAGAGAGAATGGTATATATTTCATTATTAAAATTAAATCTTAAATATCAATAATAATAATTATGTAAAGTAGGGTGCACAAACATAAAAGTAATTCTTAATTCTTATCTCTAAACAAAGCATGTACTATAATTTTTTTTAAAAGACAAGGTCTGTTTATTGTCAAATAAAATGAGTTTACTGAAAAGTATGAATATCATTCTTTGTTACTATTTGAATTCCAGTAGTTGCATTTTGAAATCTGATGTTATAACAGGACAGAGGATATGATCATGTCACTGCATACAGCAAATAAACTAGTATTAGATCACAGCTTGGTAGTACACAGAGGAACGCGGAACGACGGGCAGCGGCCGCCTTGAGCCAGTTCTGAGCTGTGTCTGACTGTCTGCTCAGATGGTATTTTTCGAATTTGATAGTCAGTAGTTTCAAACATTTTATTATTCATAAATCAACTTTTACTAATTATTTATTTCTTTAGATTTAAAAACATTATAAGACACACTATAGTAAAGTTCAAAATGTAGGCACATAAATATACAGTAAGTAACAATCTTATTATTAAAAAATATAAAAGTACTACCTATTATTATATTGTATTTTTGCCCTAAACATAAAATATGTACCCATATTAAAACGTCTTTGGTGCAGCAGTGAAGCTTTTTAGAAGAGTCAAACTCAGAGCTTCTCCTTCACGTTTATTACGCACACATCCCAAGTGTGGTACTCTCTGCCAGCATCTGTGTTCCAACTCAGAATTAACCTTTCTGCCTTCACAGCAAGAGTGAACAGACATCTTCTGGGCAAACTCGTTGCATCATAGGCCTCATTCCGCTTTCCATCAGGTGCAATCAAGGTCACAAGCTGGTCCAATTTTCAGAAACAAAAAAAATTCGCCCATGCCTAGTGCCGTGACACCTACTGCCACCAGTTGGCTGCCACTTGAATATCTGGCTGTCACTTGACTGACAGATGGTGGATGAACCAGAAACTACATTTTTGAGTTTGAATTTCCCTTTCTTTACTTCAGCGATAAACAGAATTAGTTCAACTCACACCACTTTTTATTACATAGGAAAACATGATTAAGTTATTTCTGCAAAGCATATAGCGATAGTCCTGTTTGGTGAAGGGTTCAGCGGCTCACAGGTAGCGGGCTGTTGGTGAGGTCGGAGCAGTAGTGTGACGTGAGCGCGTGTGTGCAGGCGGGCTGCGCGCGGAGTACACGTCGTGGGCGCTGGTGTCGTACGTGCACTACAGCGCGGGCCGGCGCGCGCGCGGGTCGGCGGGCGGGGCGGGGCGCGTGCTCGCGGCCTGCGTGGCGCACGCGCACCTCGTGTCGCCCGCGCTCACCGCCGCGCTCATCAGCGCGCTCACCGACGGCGTAGACTACCGGATCGTCAAGGGGTGAGTGATGGTCGTGACTCGTGTGCGAGCGTGTCGTACAGCGCACGCACTGCCAGGGTGTGACGCGAGGGTGTTGCAGCGTGATGCTGTGGTCGCTGGGCGGCGGCTGCGCGTGGCTGCCGCTGGCGCTGGACGGCGGCGGCGCGGCGCCGGCCGGCTGCGCGCTCGTGTACGTCGTCTCGCTGCTCGCCACGCCGCTGCACACCGCGCTACTCGTGAGCACCCACACTACTACGCACTACAGCTAAGTGCTACGTAACTGTACTGCTTTGCAACAAATACCGAACAAATATCGAAATAGTAGATCCTTGAAACATTGAGTAGTTAGTACTTAGTTAGGACGCCCAGTGCAGGTCCAGCCCATCCTGGAGGGAGGAGGCGACACTGAACGTTGACATTCCTTCTGGTGCAGGTATTGTCAGTGCATGCCTGCTTTGGCAAATATCTGCACAAAGTGGCCAGACGGGAGACGGGAGGCCACTCCCGTGCGGCTGCAGCGAGGACACGGCGCTTCACACCCTCGAGCATTGTCCCGCTTGGATGGTAGCATCAATTGGACCAAACCTCCCCTTGGCTTGAGATGGTTGATGATCTCACCAACATTTGTACCTGTCATAGCGTGGTCGACAAGCGAAGAGTATTTAGTATAGTCGAATGTTACCACTGTCGGCGAGCTGGGATGGCTGGAGTGCTCAGCGGTTAGGGCGAGCCGTCGGGCAGACTGGACTCCGGCGGCTAGTGAGTGTGTGTGTGCAGTGCGGGCGCGCGGCGCTGCCGGCGGCGGCGGGAGTGCTGGTGACGCTGTGCACGGCGGCGGCGCCCTTCGCGGCGGGAGCCTGGCTGCCGCTGCCCCCGCTCTCCCCGCACTCCCCGGGCACGCGCGGCCCGCAGCTGGCGGCGCTGGTGCTGCTGTACGCCGAGTGCTGCGAGCGGCTGTGCGACGCGGAGGCCATCCTGTACCTCGGCGACGTGCTGGTGGCGTTCGCGCTGGGTGAGTGTTCTGCAGGTGCTAGGAGAGCGGTGGGTGTGATGTTATGTCTCGCTCTCACACTGCTACTGCTGTGTGTGACAGAGGTGTGCTGCGTGCTGGTGTCGGCGGCGTGGTGCGCGCTGTACGCGCGTGCCGGCGTGCTGTCGCGCGAGGAGGCGCGCGTCGTGGCGCTGTGCGCACTGCCGCGCTCGCTAGACACGCGTGAGTGTTGCAAACTACTTTCGCGGCAATGTATGGCCGACGAAATGAAACTCATCGCAGCGGCTTATACCACAGATTACTCATACGGCTATCGGCTCAACAATATAATTCATACGGCTAGCGGCTCAACAATATAATAAAGGTTCAAAATAACTGACCCGGCAATATTTCATTCTTTTTTAATAACATTAAGTGATCGTGCAGCAATAATAATATTGCCAGCTACACGTGAAAATGCTTGGCCATTTAAATTTAACGATTAAATGTCATATTTTTTTTGTTAACTAATTTGTCGATACAATACTCGATAGCCGTCTCGTCTGCGAAGGTTTGCTAACAAACGACATTACAGTGTAATAACAATAGTATAATGTGAGTTGGAGCGCAGGCTGGTCGATGTCGTGTGCGGAGCGCGGCATGTGTCGGCTGCCGGGCGTGTTCGTGGCGCCCACGCAGGCGCTGCTGCTGGCCGCGCTGGCGCCCACGCAGGCCGCGCTGGCGCCCACGCAGGCCACGCTGGCGCCCGAAACACGCGCGCGCACTGACGCAGACACGGACGTGCTGCTCGACGTCGCCTCATGAAGCGCGACAGTGGCGTCCTCGCACGCCACACGGACATGTGACACAGAGCAGCTGTCGTTGTTACCGACACGAGCGCGACACGTACAGATCAGGCGAGTACGCCTGATCACTGCTCTGACAAATGTAATACTATTGAGACCACTTAGTACTTTTTAGATTTAAAGTTTTAGTAATAAGTACATGACTCTGTACCTGAGGCCTTAGGACAGCCTTAGTAAGTGCTGTTTGTTTGTAATACGTAATCTGTGGTAATACTAAGTAAAACGTTAATTAATACCTATCTATACCTAAGGATTACTTGATAAGCAGAACGATAAAGATACAGACGAGGACGGACTGACGGACTCCCCCCCACTATCGAGCCAGCTCGTCAGCGCCTGCTGAGTACTGCTGACATGACGTGGCTCGCTACACGACGGCAAGTTCATGCTTAGAGATGAGTTCTGTAGAGTGTACATACAGTACCTAGATAGCGAAGCGGGGTTGCTGCCCGAAATACTAGTAGGTATAGTCGAGCAGTCGCAGTGAATGAGTGAACGACACGAGTGCGTCACGACCATTGACATATAAAAATCAATGGTCACGACTCACGGGGTGGACTGTTTGACACTGTCATGTGAGATGTGATCCCAACAGTAGCACGTATGCCTTCTTCGATACTCGTGGGAACAGTTAGGTAGGATAGTATAATAGTAGACTGGTCCACTCACTACACACTAGCGCTACTGAGTTCATATTATGAGCACATGCCTCTAATAAACGCAATGGTGTACCATCTGCCACCTTGCCAACTGTGTGCTACACCACAGCTCACAGGCCAGCAGCAGCATAGCGAACGAATGTAGAGTGAGCGCCCAGAGCACTCGGTACGACAAGTCGCGTCAGTTGCCCGGTAGGTAGGTGGGTAGGAGCATAGGTAGTACCTACTAAAATAGATTAATGTAAAGCGTAGTACCTGATACAACGAAGTGTGCCTATCGTCTCATTACAAAAACAAGTACAGCAAGCCTGTATTTTGCAAAAAAATATTATTTTATTTCAGCAGTATTGACTCAATGACTTGATGAAAAAAGTCTAGTAACATAATATATAGATTCAGAAAATAAAAAGTACCTATATAAATTTCCAAAATGTAGATATAATCCTTATACCGTTGCCTTTTTGAATGCTGTGGAATGTGGATGGCTCAGAGTTATTGCCTTGCGTGTTGCGACGATGCAACTGGATCCTATGGATTGGATGCAGGTCGTAAACACTTGTGTGTTGCTTCCTGTGGAGCATTCCTACACCAGCTAAAAAGCGTGTTAAAAATTGTTATACAACGATCTATATTATTATTTGTTTAGTTAATATTTAACATAATTGGTAATTTTCGACAAAACCATGTTAAGGTAAACTATGATTTTTATAATAAATAATATTATATATTTGTGGTTTCTCTTCATAAAACCCTATTCGCTACACATCTGATAAGAGATACTTTCAGACATAGTAAATAAGTAACCATCCTGACACTATCGATCTATACTAATATTAAAACTTTTTTACAAAAAATAAAACCGACTTCGACAAAAAAACACTCAAAAGTGAAAAATAAACTTGAGAAGAAAAATCAGTTACTGAAGTCGGTGACTTTTGTTTCTTTGATTTCATTTTTTTGTCACCGACTTCAGAAACTGATTTTTCTTCTCAAGTTTATTTTTCACTTTTGAGTGTTTTTTTGTCGAAGTCGGTTTTATTTTTTGTAAAAAAGTTTTTATTTTTCACTTTTTAGTGTTTCACATGTGCTTACCCCTTCACAACGCACCGGCGTGATGTTATGTTAGGAACTGGTGTAAACAATAGACAGACAATATGAGATTTCAGCAATCCCAGTCCATTAGCTATCATTTATTGAGGAGTTCCGTTGCCTATCTCCGAAGTTCTTCATCAGATCTTCACAAAATAGTTTTTATAACCTTTGTAGTGAGTACAGGCGTAATATTATGTTGTGTGATGGCGTAAACAATGCTTAGATATGCTATAGCAACAATCGCGGTTAATCTGCTGTTATTTATTGAAGAGTTCCCCCGATTTCTACAAGATCCCATCATCAGATATTGAAATGGTGACAATGGGACCACACGGGAAGCACCAGCTTTCAAATGAAAAAAGAATCATGAAAATCAGTTCACCCAGTCGCAAGTTATGAGTGAACAAACATAAAAAAAAAAAAAAAAAAAAAAAAAAAAATACAGTCGAATTGATAACCTCCTCCTTTTTTTGGAAGTCGGTTAATAAAGCTGAAGAGTTTGTTTGTTTGTTTGAACGCGGTAAACTCAGAAACTGCTGGTTGGAATTGAAAAATTCTTTTTGTGTTGGATAGTCCATTTATCGAGGAAGGCTATAGGCTATATAACATCACGCTACGGCTAATAGGAGCGGAGCATAAATGAAAAATGTTACAAAAACGGGAAAAAATATTTCCTTTTTGAGAGCTTCCGCTGCGTGCGCTGCGAAAACGGTTTAAGTTACGCTAATATAAGGAATTATTCCTCTTTAAAAGTTATAAAAAAAAGTCCGCGACAGCATATATCTATCTTTTAAGATTGACTCACTGTAACCTTTTTTTACTATTAAACTGTTAGGTTAAAAAGAATTATTTTTTGCGAAGCTTATTTAACCCATATGGTATTAATCTATATCTAAATAAATGTGTTTGTTAGAACGGAAATTTAATGTAGAATATTTGTGACCTTTACTCTATACAGTTTAAACAAATATCTTAGAAGATATCGCAATGTAAAAATATCCGCGCGGCAAAATATTTCGCGCGTCGCAATTTAGGTACGGGGGATTCTGGCTGGCCTCCGGGAAATTCAAATTCAAAATATTTACTGCATCATAATGTTTACAAGTACAGAGTGTTATAGTATATTTAACAGTAAAAGATACCTATAGTAATTCACACTTTAATATAATCTAAGCTAATCTAAACCATCTGAAAAATAAAGAGGAAAGATAAGATTTTTTGTTTGTTACGATTTAGCTTAATTTATGTCGGATAGTCGATATCGAGAAAGGTTCTATGCTATATTTATGTGACGCAGACGAAGTTGCGTGGGTCAGCTAGTAGCTAGATAAGTGAGCTGCGACCTGGGCCCCGAGTCTGCTATTCAATAGTGTCAGAATGGTTGATCATTGATCTCATAATGGTTGATTGATGACAAGCCAAAAAGTACCTTAAGTCGACAGGCATAAGGTACTTTTTGGCTTGTCATCAATCAACCATTATGAGATCAATGATCGACCATTCTGAAACTATTGAATAGCAGACTTGGGGCCCAGCTGAAGGCGATGTGGAAGTAACTTGGAGATACTCAATACTACCTACATGCATACATGCTGACGGGATTATTCCGATTAGAGATATAGTAAATAAGTAACCATCCTGACACTTAAAGCTATGTACTTAGATAACCGAGCTGCGACCAGCTGAAGGCGATGTGGAAGTAACTTGGAGATACTCAATACTACCTACATGCATACATGCTGACGGGATTATTCCGATTAGAGATATAGTAAATAAGTAACCATCCTGACACTTAAAGCTATGTACTTAGATAACCGAGCTGCGACCAAATGAAGGCGATGTGGAAGTAACTTGGAGATACTCAATACTACCTACATGCATACATGCTGACGGGATTATTCCGATTAGAGATATAGTAAATAAGTAACCATCCTGACACTTAAAGCTATGTACTTAGATAACCGAGCTGCGACCAGCTGAAGGCGATGTGGAAGTAACTTGGAGATACTCAATACTACCTACATGCATACATGCTGACGGGATTATTCCGATTAGAGATATAGTAAATAAGTAACCATCCTGACACTTAAAGCTATGTACTTAGATAACCGAGCTGCGACCAGCTGAAGGCGATGTGGAAGTAACTTGCGAGATACTCAATACTGCCTACATGCATACATGCTGACGGGATTATTCCGATTAGAGATATAGTAAATAAGTAACCATCCTGACACTTAAAGCTATGTACTTAGATAACCGAGCTGCGACCAAATGAAGGCGATGTGGAAGTAACTTGGAGATACTCAATACTACCTACATGCATACATGCTGACGGGATTATTCCGATTAGAGATATAGTAAATAAGTAACCATCCTGACACTTAAAGCTATGTACTTAGATAACCGAGCTGCGACCAGCTGAAGGCGATGTGGAAGTAACTTGGAGATACTCAATACTACCTACATGCATACATGCTGACGGGATTATTCCGATTAGAGATATAGTAAATAAGTAACCATCCTGACACTTAAAGCTATGTACTTAGATAACCGAGCTGCGACCAAATGAAGGCGATGTGGAAGTAACTTGGAGATACTCAATACTACCTACATGCATACATGCTGACGGGATTATTCCGATTAGAGATATAGTAAATAAGTAACCATCCTGACACTTAAAGCTATGTACTTAGATAACCGAGCTGCGACCAGCTGAAGGCGATGTGGAAGTAACTTGGAGATACTCAATACTACCTACATGCATACATGCTGACGGGATTATTCCGATTAGAGATATAGTAAATAAGTAACCATCCTGACACTTAAAGCTATGTACTTAGATAACCGAGCTGCGACCAGCTGAAGGCGATGTGGAAGTAACTTGCGAGATACTCAATACTGCCTACATGCATACATGCTGACGGGATTATTCCGATTAGAGATATAGTAAATAAGTAACCATCCTGACACTTAAAGCTATGTACTTAGATAACCGAGCTGCGACCAAATGAAGGCGATGTGGAAGTAACTTGGAGATACTCAATACTACCTACATGCATACATGCTGACGGGATTATTCCGATTAGAGATATAGTAAATAAGTAACCATCCTGACACTTAAAGCTATGTACTTAGATAACCGAGCTGCGACCAGCTGAAGGCGATGTGGAAGTAACTTGGAGATACTCAATACTACCTACATGCATACATGCTGACGGGATTATTCCGATTAGAGATATAGTAAATAAGTAACCATCCTGACACTTAAAGCTATGTACTTAGATAACCGAGCTGCGACCAAATGAAGGCGATGTGGAAGTAACTTGGAGATACTCAATACTACCTACATGCATACATGCTGACGGGATTATTCCGATTAGAGATATAGTAAATAAGTAACCATCCTGACACTTAAAGCTATGTACTTAGATAACCGAGCTGCGACCAGCTGAAGGCGATGTGGAAGTAACTTGGAGATACTCAATACTACCTACATGCATACATGCTGACGGGATTATTCCGATTAGAGATATAGTAAATAAGTAACCATCCTGACACTTAAAGCTATGTACTTAGATAACCGAGCTGCGACCAAATGAAGGCGATGTGGAAGTAACTTGGAGATACTCAATACTACCTACATGCTTACATGCTGACGGGATTATTCCGATTAGAGATATAGTAAATAAGTAACCATCCTGACACTTAAAGCTATGTACTTAGATAACCGAGCTGCGACCAGCTGAAGGCGATGTGAAAGTAACTTGGAGATACTCAATACTACCTACATGCATACATGCTGACGGGATTATTCCGATTAGAGATATAGTAAATAAGTAACCATCCTGACACTTAAAGCTATGTACTTAGATAACCGAGCTGCGACCAGCTGAAGGCGATGTGGAAGTAACTTGGAGATACTCAATACTACCTACATGCATACATGCTGACGGGATTATTCCGATTAGAGATATAGTAAATAAGTAACCATCCTGACACTTAAAGCTATGTACTTAGATAACCGAGCTGCGACCAGCTGAAGGCGATGTGGAAGTAACTTGGAGATACTCAATACTACCTACATGCATACATGCTGACGGGATTATTCCGATTAGAGATATAGTAAATAAGTAACCATCCTGACACTTAAAGCTATGTACTTAGATAACCGAGCTGCGACCAGCTGAAGGCGATGTGGAAGTAACTTGGAGATACTCAATACTACCTACATGCATACATGCTGACGGGATTATTCCGATTAGAGATATAGTAAATAAGTAACCATCCTGACACTTAAAGCTATGTACTTAGATAACCGAGCTGCGACCAGCTGAAGGCGATGTGGAAGTAACTTGGAGATACTCAATACTACCTACATGCATACATGCTGACGGGATTATTCCGATTAGAGATATAGTAAATAAGTAACCATCCTGACACTTAAAGCTATGTACTTAGATAACCGAGCTGCGACCAGCTGAAGGCGATGTGGAAGTAACTTGGAGATACTCAATACTACCTACATGCATACATGCTGACGGGATTATTCCGATTAGAGATATAGTAAATAAGTAACCATCCTGACACTTAAAGCTATGTAGGTACTTAGATAACCGAGCTGCGACCAAATGAAGGCGATGTGGAAGTAACTTGGAGATACTCAATACTACCTACATGCATACATGCTGACGGGATTATTCCGATTAGAGATATAGTAAATAAGTAACCATCCTGACACTTAAAGCTATGTACTTAGATAACCGAGCTGCGACCAGCTGAAGGCGATGTGGAAGTAACTTGGAGATACTCAATACTACCTACATGCATACATGCTGACGGGATTATTCCGATTAGAGATATAGTAAATAAGTAACCATCCTGACACTTAAAGCTATGTACTTAGATAACCGAGCTGCGACCAGCTGAAGGCGATGTGGAAGTAACTTGGAGATACTCAATACTACCTACATGCATACATGCTGACGGGATTATTCCGATTAGAGATAGTAAATAAGTAACCATCCTGACACTTAAAGCTATGTACTTAGATAACCGAGCTGCGACCAGCTGAAGGCGATGTGGAAGTAACTTGGAGATACTCAATACTACCTACATGCATACATGCTGACGGGATTATTCCGATTAGAGATATAGTAAATAAGTAACCATCCTGACACTTAAAGCTATGTACTTAGATAACCGAGCTGCGACCAGCTGAAGGCGATGTGGAAGTAACTTGGAGATACTCAATACTACCTACATGCATACATGCTGACGGGATTATTCCGATTAGAGATATAGTAAATAAGTAACCATCCTGACACTTAAAGCTATGTACTTAGATAACCGAGCTGCGACCAAATGAAGGCGATGTGGAAGTAACTTGGAGATACTCAATACTACCTACATGCATACATGCTGACGGGATTATTCCGATTAGAGATATAGTAAATAAGTAACCATCCTGACACTTAAAGCTATGTACTTAGATAACCGAGCTGCGACCAGCTGAAGGCGATGTGGAAGTAACTTGGAGATACTCAATACTACCTACATGCATACATGCTGACGGGATTATTCCGATTAGAGATATAGTAAATAAGTAACCATCCTGACACTTAAAGCTATGTACTTAGATAACCGAGCTGCGACCAGCTGAAGGCGATGTGGAAGTAACTTGGAGATACTCAATACTACCTACATGCATACATGCTGACGGGATTATTCCGATTAGAGATATAGTAAATAAGTAACCATCCTGACACTTAAAGCTATGTACTTAGATAACCGAGCTGCGACCAGCTGAAGGCGATGTGGAAGTAACTTGGAGATACTCAATACTACCTACATGCATACATGCTGACGGGATTATTCCGATTAGAGATATAGTAAATAAGTAACCATCCTGACACTTAAAGCTATGTACTTAGATAACCGAGCTGCGACCAGCTGAAGGCGATGTGGAAGTAACTTGGAGATACTCAATACTACCTACATGCATACATGCTGACGGGATTATTCCGATTAGAGATATAGTAAATAAGTAACCATCCTGACACTTAAAGCTATGTACTTAGATAACCGAGCTGCGACCAGCTGAAGGCGATGTGGAAGTAACTTGGAGATACTCAATACTACCTACATGCATACATGCTGACGGGATTATTCCGATTAGAGATATAGTAAATAAGTAACCATCCTGACACTTAAAGCTATGTACTTAGATAACCGAGCTGCGACCAGCTGAAGGCGATGTGGAAGTAACTTGGAGATACTCAATACTACCTACATGCAAACAATTTTCAGAAATAAATGATTTTTTTATACCTAGTTGTTTTGTTTATTGGTGCAAAAATTGTTATTCTCAAACTCCCTCGTCAGGTTCGTAGCCGACGTGTAACAAACAAACCACACGCTACGTAAACGTACACATTTATTTACAAAACAACGGTAACGTTATTAAATATTATAACGTTATTATGCTCGATAGAAAAAATAAAAGATAATCATCCAAAAATAAAGGAATTATTATGCAGTCGTGTACTTTACAAGTCCCCGCTTAAACAATATATCAGCGCTTGGCGACGAGGCCGTAGTACGCGGCCAGGCCGAGCAGCGGCGCGGCCGTGGGCGGGTTGGGCAGGTCGCCGGCCGAGCCCGCCACGTCCAGGTGCGCGTACGGGACCTCGCCCTCGTGCAGCCCCGACACCAGCAGCAGGAAGGCGGCCGGCGCCTGGTGGCCGCGCGGCATGGCGGACGACGCCGCGCTGTCGGCCTGGTGCACCTGGTCGCCCGCGCAGCGCCCGCGGTGCGCCGCCAGGTCCTCGCGCCGCACCGTGGACACCTCCACCATGTCCCCCAGGCGCTCGGCGGCCGCGCGGAAGGCGCCGGCGTGGCCCGCGGCGCGCGCCGCGTGGTTGTCCAGCACGGCCGTGTAGCCCAGCCCGTAGGCGCGCACGGCGTGCCCGGTCAGCGTGGCCACGCTGTACAGCGCGGGCGCGCGCTCGCCGGCCGCGCGCTCGCGCATCTCGGCCAGCAGGTCGCCCATGACCATGCGGCCCTCGGCGTCCGTGTTGCCCACGCGCACGGCCAGGCCGCGCCGACAGCGCAGCAGCTCGTCCGCCACGTAGGCCTCCTCGCCCACCGAGTTGCGCACCATGCCCAGCGCCGCCACCACCTTCAGCGCCGGCCGCAGCTCGTCGCACGCCTGCACACACGCACACACACACACATAGCACAGGTAACCTCCTCTAGACCCGCATAGTATATAGCAACTTAATATGCGCGTCGCACATCCACGAAGTAGCACAGACGTGCTAACTCGTATTATCTCTTCAGTATCGACTACTAAATAAATAAATGAGTGCTTTATGCTGTGAATGTGCGCCACATACAAAAAAAAACGATATTTTTTCATTTAATGATCGGAGCTTCGATCAATAATGTACTAGATTCCCGATAAGCGCTTCAAAAACGGCCCGAAATATAAGACCACAAACGTATTTGTGGTCTTATTTCAAATCAGTATGGTCCAATCATAGCCAACATTAAGACGTCAAAATACCGCAGTATGCGTTCAAAAACTGCGTAAATAACCACCGTAACACCAAGGTTTTGGAAGAAATATCTTTTTTTCGGTAATTTAATATCATTATGTGCTTTTTCATAATATTTAAACATAATTAAACTGTAAATATAATTAAATCAGCGAATATTATAATTGTTTGGCCAATGTTTGTTACAACGCACCAACTATTGTATCATGTTCTTGAACAGGGAACGCTAGTTCCGCAATAGAATAAGCACGACATTGTACACAAAATGCTTTTAACCGTATTGCTTAGAGTTTAAGTTTCATTTTAGAATGAATATTTTTGTACTGATGACTTTTTACTTTAGAGCGACATTTAAAATGTTTTGCTTCTAATTTTTCTCCGATGAAAGGGCTTAAATAAATATACTTTACAATGATAATTAAACGTTATGTTTAAGTGTTAAGGTTTATAATCATCTGAAGTTGTTAACAATATTGAACTTTTTTCTAAGATGCTATGTAGATGTTTACGTGTGTGCAAACGTGGCCACTTGAGCGACTTAGTTTTGTTCCTGATGCTTAATCTAGTACTATTATTGATCGAAGGATCGGAGACAGGAACATTGTGGTGATACTCTAAAACGTTCTTGATCCCGAGACAATTTTGATGTGTGTAATTCCAATTAATCAGGTTTTGTGTGAATTTCACCGTTGTAGTGTTTGTGCCATCACTACGTCACCTTGACATAGCTAATCGGATTGCGGTTGTCAGTGTACGCGCACAGTGTGCTTAGAGGTAATGTTGAACATGCGGAATGTAGATGAGGTTACCTGTGTACCGTTCGAGAATGTGCAGCGATACATTACGGTTGTACTAGAACTGTTGCGGCACATGGCATGATGGCAACGCTCACCTTGAGGAAGCCGGCGACGGCGGCGGCGCCGCACTTGTCGCGCGACATGCCGGCCATCACTCCGCCCGCCTTGATGTCGCAGCCGCCCGTGTCGTACGTCACGCCCTGCACACACACACACGTGTAGTCACCTGTCACGTCACCTGTCACTCAACTGTCACTCACCTGTCACTGGACACACTCACCTTGCCGACCAGCATGACGGTGCGCTCGTAGCTCTGCGGGACGTACTCCAGGAAGATGACGCACCCTGCGACACAACACACAGTCACGTGCTACTCGCAACACTCACAACAATTGTGTTACATTGCAACAGTTCAATGGAACACTTGTGCATATTCAAGTATGAAAAGTTCAAATAAGTACATAGGTAAAAGAAAGTACAGTAGGTACATGATGTTATCAAAAAAAAAGTTATGTGCTGCCTTACAAGGCTTACAAATAAAGTTTACACATAGTGTGGACAGATGTGTTCTGACACTCTCTTCGATAACTACTCACTTTAGTCTGGTGATTTTCAAAAAAATGAGAGTTAATGCTAAGGCAAGAGAGTGTATTGTAGAGTACGTACCGCGATGCCGCTCCACGGAGGCAGCGGCGCGGTCGACGGCCGCCAGCAGCGGGTACTCGCGCTGCAGCGCGGCCGGGTCGTCCAGCACCCGCACGGCCACGGCCGAGCCCGCGAACTGCGCCTGCAGGTACGCGGCCGTGCGCAGCGGCGTCATGCGCTCCGGGTCCGCGCCGCCGATGTCGCGCGCCACGCCCCTGTACACACACACTGTTCTACACGAGCATATATAGGTACGTGTACTGAGATCTATGAAACAATACTTAATACAAAGTCTAGTTACGTATCTCACCAAAGCAAACACAAAATAAGTGCGGCCATTCAAATTGGTTTTAGACCCGGAATTTCAGCGGAGGATCCGTTGAAATTCTAGCTGTGGTTGATCTTTCCCAAACTTTAATAAACCACTTAGACGTAGGAATGAAATGCCTTCCTTCCTCCACTTATCCAAGGCGTTTGACACGATTTCTGTTTCCACCTTGATCTTTAAATAAGAAAAAGTTGGAATTCGAGGCTTTACATTGGACATTTTTAAAGATAATCTGTCAAATCGTAACTCAACGTGTTAAAATGGACTATGTAACCAGTAAAAATGAATCGATTAGTGTAGGCGTCCCACAGGGTAGTATCCTTGGCCCACCCCTCTTCTTGCTAAATTTCAACGATCTATGCCAATTACAAATACTAAATTGCGATATATTTACACCGCTGATGACGCAGCTTTGGTAGAGTATGACACTGACTGGGACGCAGGACTGTAAGATAGCTATTTGTGCTCCGCGCCGTCTTACGAAAATACTGAGCTACACCTAGATTCTGATAAGCTTAAAAGATGCTTAGGCTTTGATAAAATAAAAATATTTCGTCTTCGTCTTTGTAGAAGAACCTTCTAATTTAACACGTAGTTGCAGAAGTAGGTATGCCGAAACTGAAAATCTTATATGTATCTGTTGACGCTCATTTTAATAGCTTGTAGAAGTAAACAAACATACAGTCCACGTATCTATATATAGTAGTAGGAGCGGGCCGCCGACCGCATTCAATATGTTATAATATTTTTAAGTTAGTTGCCAATAAACACCTTCGAAGACAGACGCTTGTTTCCTTGTGCTAACTACTCGCCGAACCAAATCGAACCCTAATGTACACAACATAATGGTCATAATCGAGCCGGATCATTAGTGAAGTTAATATAGAAAAAACAACATTCCATCAGAGATAAGAAGCCGGCGAGTGAATCGTTTTACGTAAACAAGTCATTAGCAGTGATTTTAACATTAAAAACTTTGTTTCTTCAAGTTTTGGACCGTATTTGTGCATAATAGTGAAAGTTTACTTAATTACCAGTGCAAAATGGCTAAGACGGCTGAAGAAGCGCTTGGTATTTTGGAGGATACGGCAGAGTTACTGAAGAAAACACAAATAAACTTACGAAAATGTCCTAAACAACGTTTGACGAAAGGATACATTCAATCTAGAATTCAGTGCCTCGAAGAATACTGGAAAACATTTAACGGTGCGCATCAAGACTTAGCGAGGTTGACACCGAGAGATAAACGTAATTTGTTGCCGTATTTCGTTAATGAAGAATTTTTTATTTATGAAGATCTATATTTGTGTTTTGTGTTTTTTGGGTGAATTACGCGATATGTTAGAAAAGGTGATATTAACGAAATCATCGCAAACAATGAACATCGATAACGCGGACGAAGATAACCAACAAACACAGGTGAGACTGCAAAGTATTACGATACCTACGTTTTCTGGAACTTATGAAGACTGGCCTGCATTTAAAGATTTATATGTTTCGTTAGTACATGATAACAAGTCACTTAGTAACGTTCAAAAGTTACATTATTTGAAGACTAGCATTAGCGGTGAAGCAGCAACCCTACTAAAACATATACAAGTAACGGAAAATAACTATTTACAAGCATGGGATACATTGAAGAATCGGTATGGCAATAGAAGATTGATAGTTAACTTAATGTTGAAGAGATTATTTTACCAAAAAAAGGCGAATACTCAATCGTCCAGTCAACTCAAGTCAATTTTGGATACAACTTCTGAAATTTTAGACAATCTCAAAAACTCCAACGTGAACACCGACTCCTGGGATCCTATAGTCATATTTCTGGTCGTACAGAAGCTGGACCCGGAATCTCACAAGGACTGGGAAGAGTACGCCTACAAGGGGGAGTCAGAGGATTTACCTACGTGGAATGAGTTGAAGACATTCCTAACTAGCAAATTTTGTGCATTAGAACTGGTTACACCCTCTTCAACGTCAGCTACGCGTGAAAAACCTGCAAAAGAACGCAGTACTTTCCATGTTTCAACGAATGAAAAGGAAAACACTTGTATCATGTGTAAGGAAAATCATACCCTGTCTCACTGCAAATTGTTTGCGAAGATGCAACCTTCTGAACGATTTGAATCTGTAAAGAATAACAAGCTCTGTTTTAACTGCCTGGCATCAGGTCATTCGGTCTTCAAATGCCGTGTTCCAATGTCCTGTCGCACGTGTAAAAGACGCCATCATACTCTCATACATCTAACAAAGAAGACGGATACTTCGGCGGCATCATCTGAAGCTGTACAGCCGACGACAACAGTATCAACTCAAGCAGATGTAGAAGAAAAGGTACAAGTCAATACAATGATTGCGTCGTACTACAATGCCAGAAAAGAAATAGGAATGTTGGCAACCGCAATGGTGATAGTAAAGAGTGAGCAAGGACACTCCATTGTGCTCAAAGCACTCATAGATCCAGGATCACAGGCCTGCTTTATTAGTGAGAAAGCGGCACAACTCTTAAAACTCAAAAGGCAGGTAACTAATTGCATAATTACTGGAATGGAATCCATGAAGGTCGCTGTCAAGCATGAAGTGAAAGTACAAGTTTTATCGCAATGGGAATCAGATTTTGCACTACCTATACAAGCCTACGTGATGACCAAGCACTTGACAGTACAATTACCTGCGAATACATGGTCAACAAGCAAATGGCCACACTTGACTGATCTAGACTTAGCAGACCCAAGGTATGGAGTATCAGGAAACATTGATCTGCTTCTAGATGTCAAGGGATATGCAAATATATTACAAGATGGTCTCATCAAGGGTCCACCGGGGTCACCTATAGCTCAAAGAACCAACCTCGGCTGGATTATATTTGGTGAAATAAACATAAAAACAAATACAAAAGAAAAATGTTTAATGGCGATAAATGAACAAGTCTATGTGAAAGAACTATTGAAGACTATGTGGGAGTTAGAAACCGATACAAAGAGAAATTACACTAAAGAGGAAATATTATGCGAAGAAATTTACGAAAAAACACATACAAGAAACAACCAAGGACGCTACATAGTTAAATTACCCTTTAAAGACGACAACATAAAATCACCCGACGGAAAGACAAGAGAGATAATTAAACAGATTTCTGCAACTGGAGAAAAGGCTGAATAAAAATCCCGATCTGAAAGAAAAGTATAAAAGGGTTATTGAAGAATACATAAAATTAAAACACATTGAGGAAGTACCTAATGAAGAAATAAATACAAAAAGGTCTGTCTACTTACCCCACCACGCTGTAGTCAGAAACGATAAAGAAAGCACGCAGACTCGCGTCGTTTTTGACGCTTCCTGTAAGGGTTACAATGGAGTTTCCCTAAACGACGAGTTACTAGCAGGTCCTGTTCTACAAGATGACTTGCGAAGCCTAATAATAAGATGGCGAACACACGCAGTGTGTTTTGTTTCGGACATACAAAAAATGTACCGAATGATATTAGTAGCCCAGGAAGACACTGATTACCAGAGAATACTGTGGCGAAACGACTCATCTGAAATCATTCAAGATTTTAGACTCCTGACTGTTACATTCGGCACAGCATCAGCGCCATATTTAGCAATAAAAACACTAATGCAACTTGCTAAAGATGAAGGTGCCGACTATCCTGAAGCTGCTAGAGTGTTACAAGAAGACTTATATGTTGATGACGTTATGTCAGGATGTGATGATTTAGAGCAAGCCATTCAAATAAGCAAGGACTTGAAGAATTTGTTAGAACGAGGCGGCTTTCAGCTGAAAAAGTGGTCGTCAAATAACGTAGATTTTTTAAAATCTATAGATCCAGAAGACAGATCTATCAATGCACACATGGATCTTAACATAGATGGCACCATAAAAGCTTTAGGTGTACAATGGAACTTAGGCAGCGACCAATTTGAATACCAACTAAACCTAGTTCCACTTCCTGCGATTGTTACGAAGCGAAGTATACTGTCAGATGTTCAAAAGCTGTTTGACCCGCTCGGTTGGATAGCGCCATGCATTGTGCAAGCCAAAATTTTGATTCAGAAGCTCTGGCAAACTAAAGTTGATTGGGATCAAGAAATTAGTCCAGCTGTGAGAGAAGAATGGAAAACGATACGAGACGATATTGCCAACGTCAATGCAATCAAAATAGATCGTTGGATGGGCACGTACAGTGTAACAAAGAACAGTATACAACTCCATGGATTTAGTGATGCGTCGATGAGAGCATACGCAGCTGTTGTGTACTGTCGCGTACATTACTCGGATGGTGCAGTCAAAACTTCACTGATTGCAGCAAGAACTCGTGTCGCTCCGTTGAAAACAGTGTCGTTACCACGACTTGAGTTGTGTGGAGCTGTTCTGGTGTCACGACTTTTAAAACTAATTGCAACAGCAATGAAGATCCCATTAGCTAATGTTTTTGCTTGGACTGATTCCTCAATAGTTATTGATTGGCTGCAAAAGGAACCTAGCAGATGGAAGACTTTTGTTGCCAATAGAACGGTCGAAATAACTGGCAACGTCCCGAAAGATCAATGGTACCACGTACAATCGCAAGAGAACCCAGCTGATATAGCGTCTAGAGGTGCACTAGTATCGGAGTTGAGAACATGTAACTTATGGTGGAAAGGGCCCGAATGGCTTTCAAAGAGAGATATTTATTTTACCAAACCAGAAACTATATCTACAGAGTTAGAAATGAAGACAACTATACAAACTTTAACGATGACTAAAAATGAAGAAGATGAGAGAAGATTAACCGAACAATTTGAAAAATACGACTCGTTGAAGGAAGTAATTAGAAGTATTGCATTCTGTAGGAGATTTCTAAAATATAAAATGTTAAAAGAAAGCATAGATACTGCTTTCACAACGGAAGAATTGGAAGATGCATTAAACATATGCATAAGAAAGGTACAAGCTGAAGAATATGCAGAAGAAATTGAGTCTCTAAGTAAGAGTAAACAGGTCAAAAGAACGAGCACACTAAAAACTTTAGATACGTACTTAGATGAGAAACAGATGCTTCGGGTTGGCGGACGCCTTAGAAACGCTAACATAGCGGATCAAAGTAAGCACCCAATCATATTGGGTCATAGAAACAAACTTACTCCTTTGATCATTGCCGATGCACACTTAAGAACCCTACACGGAGGAATTCAACTAATGTTGAGCTTTTTGAGGTCTAAGTATTGGATAACGCGAGCCAAAGGACAAGTCAAACAATACGTATACCGATGCTTAGTGTGTGCCAAACAGAATGCGACTGCAAGAACGCAAGTAATGGGTGATTTGCCGAAGGTTCGTGTGACACCAGCTCGAGCGTTTCTGCATTCCGGTGTGGACTTTGCTGGACCATTGCAAGTTCTATGGAGCAAGGGAAGAGGAGTCAAGGCACACAAGGCGTACATATCAATCTTCATATGTATGGCTACCAAGGCCATTCATTTGGAGTTAGTTGGAGATATGACGTCAGAGGCGTTCATCGGTGCGTATAAAAGATTCTGTGCGAGAAGAGGCAAGTGTGCACATTTAAAGAGCGACCAGGGGAGGAACTTCATCGGGGCAAATAAAGAGCTGGTAGCCATGTGGAAGGAGGCAAGCTTGGAGTTTTCGGGAGCAATCGCAGACACGCTTGCATCTGATGGCACTCAATGGCATTTTATTCCTGCATACAGCCCAAACTTTGGTGGCCTCTAGGAGGCTGGAGTGAAATCTACGAAATATCACTTAAAACGGATACTGACCAGCAACTTAACTTTCGAGGAGATGTCGACAGTTTTGTGTGAAATAGAGGCTTGCTTGAACTCGAGGCCGTTGTGTCCCCAAGATCATTTGGACAATGTGAATATCGAGCCATTAACACCTGGGCACTTTTTAATTGGAGAGACACCCATTGTCATACCTAGCCCTAATCTACAAAACTTGAAGGTGCACACGTTATCACGATGGCAATTTGTTCAAAAGTTATTGCATGATTTTTGGTCTAGATGGCAAGAGGAATATTTATCTAGACTACAACAACGTCCAAAATGGCTCAAACGAGGAAAGGAGTTTGACGTCGGTAATATTGTTTTGATAAAGCAGGAGAACCTTCCACCAGGGAAGTGGTTACTGGGACGTATAGTGAGCAAGCATCCAGGACCAGATGGGTGCACAAGAGTCTTATAGTGTCAAGAGCGGTGACAGTATTGTAAAGAGAACTGTGACTAAACTTTGTCCACTGCCACTAGATAGTAACTCTGAATAGTTTAATCATTCAGTGTTTGATAATTTTGCATGAATAATGTTAATTGCATAAATGTAGTTTATTTGAAAGGACTCATATAGTCCTTTGGTGGGCGGCTTATGTTGGCGCTCATTTTAATAGCTTGTAGAAGTAAACAAACAAACATACAGTCCACGTATCTATATATAGTAGTAGGAGCGGGCCGCCGACCGCATTCAATATGTTATAATATTTTTAAGTTAGTTGCCAATAAACACCTTCGAAGACAGACGCTTGTTTCCTTGTGCTAACTACTCGCCGAACCAAATCGAACCCTAATGTACACAACAGTATCATAACTAACTTTACTTTATTTTAACTGCGCTAAAATATTATACGCTGTTATGTATTGTGCTGTAGCTGTGACTGACAATTAGCTTTTCACTTCTCTCGCTCTAAAATTCGTCTTTATGTCGTGCGTAGGCGACATAAAGTCGCGTTTTATGCTCTAGAGCATAAAGTAAAATCTTCGTCGAAGACCAAGGTAATCGGCACAGGTAATCGGCCCAACAGCCACACGAACAACTTCAACTTCATAGAATAACCTCTTTAATTCGTTTCGTTAGTATTCTAAGAACCAGGGATTACTGCTTTTCATTACGAATACAAGGAAAGTTGATGGGAATAGGCTTCCCCCAATTTCCTAAATCGCTTGATGGCAATAGGCTTGCTCTTAATTAGGTTGTTTGATGGCAATAGGCTTGCTCTCAATTACCTAAATCAGTGGATGGCAATAGGCTTGCTCCTAATTACATCGGTTGATGGCAATAGGCTTGCTCCTAATAAGATTGGTTGATGGCAATAGGCTTTTCCTAATGACATCGGTTGATGGCAATAGGCTTGTCCCTAATTACATCAATTGATGGCAATAGGCTTGCTCCTAATTACATTGGTTGATGACAATAGGCTTGGTCCCAATTACATCAATTGATGGCAATAGGCTTGCTCCTAATTACATTGGTTGATGGCAATAGGCTTGCTCCTAATTACATTGGTTGATGGCAATAGGCTTGCTTAAAATGTTTTTATAACTGAGCAGTATGAGTAACGACATAAGTCAGGTGTTATGTCAAGTTTCATACTGAAAAAAAAAAGTTAATTGGCGGGAACCTTAATTATTTTTACAATATTTACAAGTTGCTGTTTCATTTCCTCGCAATCGAAGTGAAAAGTAGAGTGTAAAACTCGTCCATAAAACCCATTTTGCTCTCTACTTTATATCCATCCTCGCTCGCAAGCTCGCATCGGATGGATAAACGTCTCGCGCAAAATGATGCGTTTTATGCACTTGGTGTACAATCTACTATTACTGTGCCAATCATATCAAGTAGAAGAAGTAACATTGACTCCTAAAACACAAGCTTCTAGTTGCCAATGGTTCACATTTACACTGTACAGCTTATACACTCTTTAAACATATTTCTAGATACAGCGCACCGTGTTTGGAACAGACGTTTCTTTTTCGCTTTTTAATTTTTTAAATGAAGTAAATTGAAATGAATTGTATAATATTTGCACACCATGACAATATGGTAAACATATTAGCACAACTCCATGTACCTGTATCACCTTGTACATGGAGTTGTGCTAACATGTTTACAATTATCTTCTTTTAATTGTATGTACACACATGTTTGAGAAAATAAAGTTATCTTATCATAAATAACACCTAAGTATTATTTTTTCCTTGTCTACAAATAAAATATTAAACCATCTTATGCGCCTACCACACGCTAAAACTTCCACATGGGCTTACTTGCGCAAACTGGCTTGAACACGGAGCACTGTGCGTGTGGTTGGGAAAACTGAATCACGCGCAAGCCCCGCGCAAACCCCACGGCGCGGCCTGAGCGCAGCTTGAACGATATTCGACTTGCAAGAAATTTTAAAAATGAGGCCTGCGCGTACTTTATTGAGCGTGTGGTAGCGCCGGGAGCGTTCAGTTTTTTCGTGAGGTAAGCTCGCGCGGGCCCGGACTGTGGTGAAGTGTGTGCGTGTAGTAGGCCCATTAGTGTTAACTTGGCTTATGGGCCTATTGTAGCAGAGTACTGTATTTGCGGTGAAGCGTTTGCAGAAATGATAAGAGGCTTTTAATAGGAATAAAAGTAAATATAATATAAAAGAAAATGTATTTAGATGACAAGTTGAACAGTGACAGATAAAATTCAAACGTTGACAAGTTATGTCTCTTCAGCTGTAACAGAATATCAAAGAGGCTTTAATACTTTCCCTCAGCTGATAGTAGACCATTTGGTTTATCCGTCAAACCCAATTTCTGAACTAGGTCCTCTAGTCTGGGTCTGGGTAGGGCCTTAGTAGGGAAGTCTGCTAGCTGGGTAGCAGAGCTCGTCCTCTCGACTACGATGTCGTTTTGAAGCACAAGTTCCCTTACGAAGAAGTGCCTCACACGAATGTGTTTGGTCCTACGGTGAAATTCTGGATTATGTGCCAATTTCACCGCGGCTTCGTTGTCCACGAACAAAACTGGTATTTCTTGTTGGCCATTCAAGTCTTTGAACAGTCTCTTTAGCCAAATTAGCTCTCTTGCCGCTTCGCTTGCTGCCACAAGCTCAGCTTCTGTAGTGCTAATGGCAACTGAAGCTTGTCGTTGGCTCATCCAGGAGATTGCTCCTCTTGAAAATAAACACAATACTCCAGTGGTAGAGCGACCTGTTTTCAAGCATCCAGCATGATCAGCATCACTGTAGGCTTTTATTTGGTTAGGAGAATTTGCATCATGAACATACATTATTCCTCTTGATAATGTGCCTTTCAAATATCTCATTATGCGCTTAACCATATACCAGTCGCTAGAAGTTGGCTTTTCTAAGCTCCTCGAAGCCAATCCTACAGCATAAGCCAGATCAGGGCGAGTGCCCACCATCAAGTAAGCGAGCGAGCCTACTGCTTCTCTATAGGGGAATGATTGTGACTCTTTGTCAGCTTTCCCTTTTTCAATAGTTCCTTCTTTCTGTAAAGGAGTTGATACTGGGTTACAGTCTTTCATATTGAATCTCTCCAAGACCTTATTTGCATAAGCTTCTTGCTTAATGAAAATCGAGCCGTCCTTCATTTGTTCTATCTCTAACCCCAGATAGTATGAAACTGGTTTGCTAGTAATCGTCAAAATCTTTTCTAGGTCATTGATGAAACTCTTTGCAAGGTTCTCATCACTCGCTGCAACTAAGCCATCGTCCACGTAAAGTGCTTTTAAGATTTTCTTACTTCCTAAGATTTTGGTATAAAGGCATGGATCAGCGTCGCTTGTCTTGAAGCCTAAAGATTCGAGTATTTCTGTAAAACAGTAGTTCCAGCACCGTGGTGCCTGCTTCAAACCATAGAGGCTTTTCTTTAGACGACACACTCTGGATGTTCCATCTTCAAAGCCTTCTGGCTGTTTCATATAAATCTCTTCCGTTAAATTTCCATTGAGGAAAGCTGTTGCAACATCGAACTGAATAAGATGAAGTCTCTCTCTTGCTGCAATGCTGAGCAAAGATCTTATAGTTGCTAACCTCGCTACTGGGCTGAACGTTTCGTTATAGTCAAAACCTTTCTTCTGCTTAAACCCTTTTACGACTAGACGGGCTTTATATTTTTCTATTGTGCCGTCAGGGTTGGTTTTTATTCTATAAATCCATTTACATGGCAGAGCTTTTCGATTGCTTGGTAGATTCTGCAAGTCCCAAACTTGTAATCTTTTCAAAGAATCGATTTCACTGCTCATCGCTTCTAACCATCTATCTCTACTTGTTCCACTCGATATTGCTTCCTTATATGTCGAAGGTTCTTTTTCAGTATCGACTAGGAATAAACTATAGTCATCCAATTTACGTGGAAGTTGAAGACTACTTATGTCCCGGAGATTATATCTTGGAACGTCTGATAGCGAAACGTCTCCCTCTAAATTCTCTTCTATCTCAACATAGGCAGGAACGGCATCTTCAAATTGTTCTTCATTTTCACTATCTGAAAATCCGGTTTCGTCTTCTATAAACTCTATTTCTCTTTCTCCCTCTAATTGGACTGACTGTCTTTGATGTCCGGTTTTATTTGCCTCTATTGATGTCTCAATAGGCGTCCTTATATGTCTATCTTCTTCTAATTCTCCCTCTAATAGAATAGATCTCTGTTCAGATTGGGCTTCCTGATTCAAGGGATTGTCGATTCGTGAATGCTGTTGAATTGTATTTTCAGGAACTGTATCGTATGACACGGTCCACTCTTTCTCAATCGGTTTTGGATCAGATTTAGCAACAATTCCTGAAGCTTTAGCTTCAATCCCTGGAATAGGTGTCTCTTCGAAGATAACATCTCTAGATCGGATCAGATTGTCAACTTTAAACTGCGTTTCATACCAGATACGATAACCGTCATCATTGTCGTATCCTATGAGTATGCCTTTAGTTGCTTTCTTATCCAATTTTTTTCTTTTCTTTTTCGGAACATGGGCATAACACGTACTTCCAATGATTCTAAGATGCTTTATATTAGGCTTCTTCCCAAACCATAACTCATGAGGTGACTTGTCTTTCTCTCTAGTAGCACCTGTTCGGTTTAAAATATAAGCAGCTGTCATAATAAGTTCCGCCCACAATGCTTTTGGCAGTTCTCTCTGAGCATTCATCAATGTTCTTACGGTTTCTACTAATGTCCTGTTTTGGCGCTCGCTACAGCCATTCTGCTCTGGCGTGTACGGCATAACAAGACGTTGCTTAATTCCTTTTTTGTTCAAAATATCTCTGACTTCCTTGTTGTCAAACTCAGTTCCGTTATCACTCAGCAGTGTTTTGATTACATGTCCTGTGACCGTCGCTTCTTGTAGCATTATGGTCAATTTGTCTTTGACTTCGCTTTTGTTTCTCATGCAATAAACCATGCAGTATCCGGAAAAATCGTCTTTAAACAGTACATAATAACGGTATTTTGAAAAACTCATAGGGAAAGGACCGCAAACATCTGAATGAATAATTTCTCCTGGCTGTGTAGATCTTTCTCGTATGCCAAATTTCAGTCTATGCATCTTTCCGTAGATACAAGCTTCACACGATTCTTTATTTATAGGAAGTGTCAATCCTAACTCTCTTTGAATGACTTCCTTAACGTGCCTTTTGTTTTGATGCGATCTTTCATGGTAGAGCTGCATCAAATCAGTTGTTGTAGTAGCAAGTACAGGTACCGGTGGCAAGACGTTGCGAACTTTCAACTTAAAAAGCCCTCCACCGTGGTTACGTTTGCCAACAACTGCTACTTCCCCATTCAAAATTACTTCGCAAGTTTCCGGGGTCGAAACGAACTTGCTATTCCTCTGTTTGTCATGCATAGCTAACACCGAATACAGACTTCGCTGGATCTCTGGTACATACCAAACGTCCGTGAGTGCTATGTTCACAATATTCCCTTTGACATCTGCTTCCAAATATATTGTTCCTTTGCCTCTTGCTGGAACAACGTTACCATTCGCTGTAGTAACACTTTGGATCTCGTCAAACTGTTGGAATGTTTGGAACAGGTCACTCCTGTTGGTCACGTGACTAGTCGCGCCATTGTCCACGTACCATGATTCTTTATCTTGCGCTACGAATGCCATGACATCTACACTCATAATAGCCATATTCGCACTTTGACTTGAAGATGGCTTGTTATTACTGTCTTTAGGCGGGCAACCATCTTTCATCCACTTCTGGCAGGATCTTACTCGATGTCCCATCTCATGGCAGTAATTGCATCTAATATGCTTATCCTTCTTCTTCTTTCCTTTACGAATGGTGCTATTCTTTGTCGTACTCGTCACTAATACCTCTTCACTCGATTCACCATTTTTCTTTTGAAGTGACTTCTCATGAGCGCAAAGGTTACTTGTTAATCCTTCGACTGTCCTCTGTTCTTTGGCTAACAACAACCAACTTGATTTAAATTCAAAGTACTTCTGATCCAATGTATCCAGAATTTTACAAATTAGGAATATTTCTGGTAGTTTCATATTGTGATTATCTTTACCAATCTCTCTATTCAACTGACACCAGAGAGTCTTCAATTTGCAAATATGTGTGGCCATATCATCAGAAGTATTTAGTTTAAATCCGAAGAAATCTAGGCAGAGATTATAAGCTCGATTCTCATTATCTCCGTCAAATAACCGATGTAGTTCTAGCCATACTTCTCTTGGACATGTAAGTGACATTACCTTTCTTACGACATCTTCGTTCAAATTTGTTGAAAGCAGGATCATAGCATTATTCTCTGCCTGTATAAAACGCGCTAGATTCGTTCTATATGCAGTAACTTCTGCGTCTCCTCCACCTGCTGGCAACACGGGTCTCGTACATCTTCCTTCTACTATATCCAATGCATCTGGTATGCTCCTAAGCAGGATGGATATTTTATATTTCCAGGTATCCCAGTTATTCTTGCCTTGAAGTGGTGCAATTTGTACCTTTGTACTTAAATTTTCCACTTTTTCGCACATTTCCACTTTTCCGCTAGCACATAACCTGTAGCAGAATACTGTATTTGCGGTGAAGCGTTTGCAGAAACGATAAGAGGCTTTTAATAGGAATAAAAGTAAATATAATATAAAAGAAAATGTATTTAGATGACAAGTTGAACAGTGACAGATAAAATTCAAACGTTGACAAGTTATGTCTCTTCAGCTGTAACAGAATATCAAAGAGGCTTTAATACCTATATACTACACGCACACAGTTCACCTCAGTCCGGGCCTGCGCGCGCACTGAACGCTCCCGGCGCTACCACACGCTCAGTGAAGTACGCGCAGGCCTCATTTTTGTCAAAATCGTCGTCGTGTAAACGTTTCCCTGTGAAGAACTATTTCTTTAATCCTTCGATTTAATTTTCAAAATGGAGTCAGGGATTTATATAGACTTAAAAATTCACGTTTAAAAAGTCGCGATCATACGTGCGTAGGTCTGCCATTTTATAAATGACATTTTTGATGTACGACAAAACGTACCTCATCGACCGACGACTAGCCTCGACTGCGGTGTGAGCACTGAACGCGCAACCACACGCACAGCAAAGTACGCGCAGGCCGGGCTCGCAGGTAAAATTTCTAGCAAGTCGAATATCGTTCAAGCCGCGCTCAGGCCGCGCCGTGGGGTTTGCGCGGGGCTTGTTTTCCCAACCACACGCACAGTGTTCCGCGTTCAAGCCAGTTTGCGCAAGTAAACCCATGGGGAAGTGGTGAGCGTGTGGTAGGCGCATTACATTTGCCATTTTATAACCAGTCTCAACATTAAACCGTATAATTTAAACAGTGGTCATAAACCAACAAGCAAGTCATAACCAATCAATCAAATATCAAACAACCCAGGATTTAGAGCTAAACCACGAGAGCGCTCATCTTCACAGTGTCAATAAATAATAAAGTACCTAACTCCTAGTTATACATGCATGGCGTACCACAGGGAAGCATCTTAGGTTCCTCCTTATTTCTCCTTTATATTAACGAGATCACACCAAATGCTAAAAGACGACACTGCTTTAGTTTTTGTCGCCAGTAGGTACTTGGGTTGACAGGGCTGTAATGAGAATGACACTAGAAGCTGGCTTGAGGCTAACATTCTGACTTTGAATGTGGAAAAGCAAAGTATATTTCCAGCATTAAAAATTATTACTCAAGTCTCAGTAAGTCATAAAACTGTCTCTCATGAGTGTAATCTGAAATAGTGAAAGTCAAGTATGCGTGTTATGCACCGGAAGGCGCGACGTGTTCAGACTAATGGGCCTACTACACGCTCAAGCTTCACCACACTTTTCGTTCACTTCACAGTACATCGCGCGTATGGTTGGTAAAACTGTATTACCATTACAAACCACACGCGCGATGTACTGTGTGCACCGTGTAATCGCGCAGGCAAGACTGTGGTGAAGTGTGAGCGTGTGGTAGGTGCATAACACGGACCTACTTACTTCTTACAATTCAAAAAAAATAACATTAGATAGTTACTAGCTGTTGCCAGCGGCTTCACCCGCTGCAAATCGAAAATTATCCCTCGGAAAGATAAAATCGGGATAAAAACTATCCTATATTTTAATCCAGGTTATAAACTATCTGTGTACCAAATTTTATCAATATCCGTTCAGTAGTTTTTGCGTGAAGAAGTAACAAACATACACACTCACACTCACAAACTTTCGTATTTATAATACTAGTGACCCGCCCCGGCTTCGCACGGATACAAAAAAGATACTTAAACCTTCCTCTTGAATCACTCTTTCTATTTAAAAAACCCGCATCAAAATCCGTTGCGTAGTTTTAAAGATCTAAGCATACATAGGGACAGACAGCGGGAAGCGACTTTGTTTTATACTATGTAGTGATAGTGATTATAATATAGTAGGAAGTAGGATAAAGTTATAATTCATTCAAAATTAGCTAAAATTAAACAGCGGGCTCTTCCCGCTGTTGTTTGTTTTATACTATATTAAAGTTAACACAGCCAAACTGTTTTCTGTTCAGGGTTATGTTCCTTGTTCAATTAGTTCATGTTGAACAACGGGCACGGCACCAATGGATGTGCAACTGTTTTCTCCCAAAGGAAACGTGGCTTTGATTCAATATAAACGTGTGTGTGTTTGTGTGTCACCTGGCGATGTCGAGCGCGGCGGCGTCGCGCAGCAGTTGGTCGAGCGGCGTGGCGAGACCCTCGCCGTACACGCCCAGCGCGCGCAGCCCGTGCGCCTGCGCCGGGAACGACTCGCGGATCTGCAGCGGCTGCAACACAGACCCTCAACTAGCAGCACAGCACACAGGTACCGCAGGGCAAGTTTCATTAGCCTCGGTATTACAGATAATATCTACACTTTACCGAAGTGGGAATGACTTTAAATAAAAAACTATAAAAAAATTAATAGCGACAACTGGACCAACCTGGCAGTCATCACTTCTTCAGAAATGCATGTAAACATTAAAGTACAAGTACGAATATACTGTAGAACGACTGTAGAAGAACTCACGACGTAGAGCAGTTCGAGCGCAGCCAGCAGCGCCACCAAGTCAGCGTCGGGCCAGCGCGGGTGCGGCTGCAGCACCAGCACCGGCCGCGTCGCGCCCGCCGCCGCCGCGCGCTCCAGCCCCGCGCGCGCCGCGTCGCGCACTGCGCGCACGTCGTCGTACGGGCCCAGCGCGCCCGTGCCCGCCAGCACGAGCCGCGCGCCCGACACGCGCGTGCAGCGCAGCAGGTGCGCGCCCTTGCTCAGCGCGGCGTCCAGCTGGCACGCGTCCGCCACGAAGTCCTCGAGCGCCTGCGGCGGCGCCACGCCGGGCGAGGTGACCAGCACGAGCGCGTCATACTGCGCGCTGTTCACCTCGCTCACGGCCGCCACGCGCACGCCGTGCACGACGCGCTCCACGCCCATCTCGCTCGCTTGTAAACACGACTGCAACATTAACATCGATTTCAATTCATTTATGTATTCCATTATGTTCTTATTTATAATGTGCACTTTGTTCTGATAAAAAACTTCGTCAAAGGGTGTAAGTTGAACACAATTGAAATATGTATATCAATTTATAGGTGGGGCCAATTAAACATTTTGACTACACACAGTTGTTTGTTTTAAAAAAATAGATCATGATGAAAACATTGTGCTGAATAATTATTCTGCATGCACACATTAATTAATCCAAAGTAGTTGGGTGAACTCTGAACTTCTGAAGTCCAGGGCCTGCAGTCTCGCAGTCTCTACACTAATAACAGCGCTACGAATGTCGCTGAGCCGTATCGATGTCAAATTTCGTTAATAGATTTTCGGCTTTATTTCAACGGCATAAGGTTGAAAATCTATTAAAGAAAGTTTACGAATTTTCGATTTTACGACATTCGTAGCGCTGTTATTAGTGTAGAGACTGCAGGCCGTGCAGGCCCTGGGCCTGCAGTCTCTACACTAATAACGACGCTACGAATGTCGTTAAGCCGCGAAATCGTAAACTTTCTTTAATAGATTTTCAACCTTATGCTGTTGAAATAAAGCTGAAAATCTATTAGAGAAAGTTTACGATTTTACGACTTAGCGACATTCGTAGCGTCGTTATTAGTGTAGAGACTGCAGGCCCTGGGCCCTATTTAATAAAACTTACAAGTCTACAATTTTGTAGATAACTGACATATTTGTAAAAAAATCTTACAAGTGCTGTTTAATAAACCTTACAATTTGTAAAAATTCTACAAGTAAAAATTTTACAGTAGAATTGTAAATGCTGTTTAATAAACGTTTACAATTGTAAAAAACGCCTGTAGATTTTGATGACAATTTTGTAGCTACAAATTTGTAATAATAATTGTAAGTTACAATTTTACATAAAATGTAAAATGCAAGTTTTGTTGAAGATTCTTAAATCGAGAGTAATTTCATAAATTTTATACATTTAGAAAATTTTATAAATTTGGTTTTACTTCTTTTATATTTTTTTGATTCATAATGAGCGGATGTATGTAGCGGATGTATGCTGAGTGGATGTAAGAGCTGGATTTCTCTTAAAATCGATTTTAAGATCATGTCCTATCTTCGTTATCAAATATTCGCCGGTTTTTTTTTTTTTTCATTAAGCGATTCAAAATATTAAATTTAACCCTTTATAAAAAAAAACACCTTTACCGTTCACTCATCACTATTTCAACCATTTTTTTAAGAATAACAATAAAATTTCTTCACTTATTTAATTGAGGTACAAAATTGTAGGTTTCTGACACACGGTGAGTCCACCTGTCGAAATTTTTCTACAATTTACAAATATGTAAACTTGTAGCTACAATTATGCGTTCAATAAAACAGTTTTCCCTACAAAGGGGTTTGAACTTTTTCGTATGGGAGCTGGCATATCGACCCACCGCCATTTTGATTTTTTTTCGAAATCGCGGCCCACGATGAAAGTGGTATGTATGGATAGGGGATATATAGACGAACAAAAAATGTCCAGTAACACGGTATCCAAAGTGTCACGTTACCGAGATATTTGAAGGTAAAGATGGACATATGAGTACAATGACCACATAAAAATTAGACCTTTTACGTGTTTATAGGCGTTTATTATTATTATTACTGGTTCCTGAAAGAGAGTAGATACATTACGTACTACTAGAAGCACGAGAAAACTATTTTTTGACATAACAAAGCGTTTCATTGCGGTGCGAAGCGATTATAATGTGCGTATAATAATAATCAACCTGGAAACTATTATTTGGATACAATTTAACGCCTATACACGTATAAAGGCTATTTTTTTTAAATATTTAATGATTGTCGATGTACTCATTTGTCGATCTTTAACTTCAAATATCTCGGTAACGTGACACATTGGGTACCGTGTTACCGAACATTTTTTGTTCGTCTATATGTCCTCTATCGATACATACCACTTTTATCGTAGGCCGCGATTTCGAAAAAAAATCAAAATGGCGGACAGGTTGATATGCCACATCGGTTCTATCCCCTTTGTAAATTGTCACCTGTAGAGAGAAAATGTTTATTAAACAGAAATATGTAGATTTGTAGCTACAAGTCTACAAATTTGTCAGTTTTCCACTATGGTAAAATTGTAACTTGTAGTTTTTTATTAAACAGAAACTTGTAGAATTGTAACTTGTAGCCTACAGTTACAATTTACAATTTGTAAGTTTTATTAAACAGGGCCCTGTTATTGTATAGGATGGTTAACGATACTAGCTGTCAAGCCAATCCCCTAGCTGTACATGTAGGTAGTAGTAGTAAGTAGGTATATAATAAATTGTTTGTTTGAAGGTACAATTATTAAGAATTGTTGTGTGAACTTGTGTGCGAGGGAGGGGTACTGGAGACATTTAAATGCATACATAAATAGCTTCTGTAGACTTTACTTTAATATGGGTAAAAAATACAACTGCATAATACTAGGTACCGTAAAATGCTGCAACTTTGCCTGGATTTTGAAGTTTTTTGTTCGTATGTCTGAACCTTTTTATTATTATGACTTTTAATGAGTTTAAGACGGAAAACAGACCTTATATCTAGCCAAGTACAACCCACATCTGTTTGAATCATGCTGTTTTTCCGAATCACAAGCACTCAAAGCCGTAGGCAAAGTTGTAGGTGAAAGACGCAACTTTGCCTAGAAGAATATCCCAATAAATAAAAGCGTTATCATTATCAGTTTTTTTTTCTGGGTGCATAAGACACCGAGCTGGTCCCGGCAGTCAGATGATTGCCCTAAAGGCATTATTCTTTTTTTCAAAGCTAATAGGCAAAGTTGTAGCAGGTACCTCAAACTTTCCATAGAAAATATCGTTGACTGTAGGGTTGTCTCAAACTACAAAAAAACTTTATTTTAAATAATACTTTTATTTACTTGTTTTCACAAATTCTACAGACTTACGAGTATAAAATATAAAGTATATATAAAAAAAAAACACTTAAAAATAATCTCAAACAAAAATAGAAAATTATTAGTCCATTGAAATGTTACATTTAGCGTGCACTTCTTAGAGGACGAAATTTTTTTTAGATATCTAGGTCAGTTTAAAGTAAAATCCAAGTTTATAATTGCGAGCTCCTGGTTTTCTCCGGCTTTGTTTTTTCTTGTTTCCCATTTTTCATATAACTGCAAAAAAAAGACCCCGTAAAATACAACACAATTCAAAATCAAGCCTGTATTCTCGAATGGTTAGGCCTCCATCTCTGTGTATGATATACCCACATTCCGTCAGTTATGTTTTTAAGTCCCAGAGCGGGAGGGGTTATCTGATGTTTTCCCACACCAACCCCAAAAAAAAGGGGTTGTGGTTGTAAGTCTAATTGTCACATACCGGGCACAATTTCAGACATTTTGTATGCCATTTAATCGTTAATGATTTGTATTCTGTTTAATTGTCGGTAAAAAAAAATATAGATTCAAGAAATCATACTAAAAAACAATAATTAATAAAATTCGACAAGAGACAACCCTAGACCCAGGCAAAGTTGTGTCACTCAACTTTCTAAAACAGTGCACAACATTGCCTACTAAGTTATTTTGATGAAATGGCGTCCTTTTCATAGAAATATCAAACAATACGGAAAATAGACAATATTTTCTTACCTTGGAATAACGTCTCTGCTTGAAAACACCTTTTCTCTACTTGAAACTGCAAAAGTTACAGGACACCAAAATCTTTCACCCACGCGCTCCTGTGTTTGTCGCACAACTGACAGCGTACCAATGGAGTTACTATTGTAAAAAAATAAAAATATGTTGCCCTAATAATGGAAAGTTACTACCAAATGGTAAAAAATAATAAAAAACTAAGCAAATGGGAAATATCGTAATCGAAACAAAATAGGCAAAGTTGGGTTTACTTGGCAAAGTTGCAGCATTTTACGGTATTATGTTGTTTGTAATTCATTTTCATCACACTAATATTATAGGTAGGCGAAAGTTTGTGAGTCTGTGAGTGTGAATGTTTGTTACTTTTTCACGCAAAAACTACTGAACCTGGATTAACACTTAGGATAGTTTTTATCCCGATTTTATCTTCCCGTGGGATAATTTTCGAGTTGTTGCGTGAACTTGCGTGTGAAGCTGCTGGCAACAGCTAGTCCTCAATAGTATAGAAGGCAAAGATATCACCATCACGGTACATTATCAACTGTATCATTAACATTTTCAAATCATTTTACTATCTTATCTGTGTCCAAAGACTGAGGAACCAAACATTTTGTACAATAGTTTTTTATTTGGACATATCTACCATTAAATATCTTATACAAGTTGTTCAGGTAGCTATTTCTCACACAGTGAAGTGTTTACATGAGGTAAACCACAAATAAATTAAGCAGAGAGATACTCAATACAGAACTGATGGTATTCAATCATCAGAACACATTGTTTGTGTTGTTATGTACTGTGTACAGTATTGAGTGAAGTTAGTCATGTCTGTGTCAGTAACTAATAAAAACTATTGAACATTCAGTCACTGAAGTGCTAACCAGGTGCATGAGTACTTAGCAACCTTGTCACATAAACTTCACCATATAGGGGAGTCACTTGTCACAGCATGCAGCAATGCAAACAACAATACCTACATCAATCTAATCTGCTTGTCCTTCATTGTAGCCAGTTCACTATATTTTTATAACAACACTAGCTGATGCCCGCGGCTTCGCCCGCGTGGATACTGTAAAAACAATCCTTGATGCGGATTATATATCATTCTAAAATTTCAGCTCGATCGGTGCAGAACTTTTTGAGTTTTTGAAGCGTACACAAACCAACATAACATTTTTATATATATATAGATTATTGTATTCTACCTACAATCTATGCAACTAAATGATTTGATATGTGTCACCTCGCACACCAGTTGTAGTGCTATCACAATTGGTACAATACTCAATACTTTATTGCATTCCATAATGTGTACATGTAACAGTTGGTATGTTAAAACATAGAATCAATTATGGACCCTGTCCTGTCAGGCACAGCAAAGTTAATTTTTTATAGGAGAGAGGATGAAGGCGTCTTTTTAATGTAATAACAAAATAAATAATATTAATTTAAAATAGTACCAGTAAGATAGTTATATTATTTGCTTTAAAGGTATTTTAATATTTGGTTTAAAGTTATATTTATGTGTTTTATTTTATATATTGCACAAATTATATATCTATATCTATCTTTAAACAAATAAAAAGAGAAGTCCTGACTGACTGACTCATCAACAACCAGCCCAAACCCTTAGACCTAGAAAGCTGAAATTTTGCACAGAGGTTCCCTTTATAATGTAGACAAGGATTAAGGAAGGATTTTTCGAAATTCAACCCCAAAGGGATTTAAATAGGGGATGAAAGTTTGTATGGAAAATCAACATTTTCATGTGGGCGAAGCCGTTGGCAAAAGCTAGTTATTAATAATTAAAATAAATTAAATACTTTTTAAAGTTTTTTAGGTATTAGGTATGTATGTCAAAATAGTTACACAACTGAGCAATTGTTGTTAATTGTTATTAGCAAGTGAATCTGTACAATCCATTATGAATAGTAAGTGTAATGCACTAAGCAATGATGTGTGATGAGAATTCCATTAAAAGTACCTAAATTGTAAGGATTAATGAAACCAGCAAGTTTTGAACATGCAGTGGAGTTAGGAGTGCTGAGAGCTCAGGCTGAGTGAGAGTTGATCCAACACATGCAAGTGAAGATGAGTGTCGCAACGTCAGGTGATCACTTACAGATTGGAATGTATTCGGTGAGCCGCGCACTGTCGCTGGCTCGTGTGCTTGCTGTCTAGGCTCGCGATAGCGACTGAATCACTGGACGCCCCCTCCGAGCCAATGCCGCTGCGCCGCGTCCCCTTATCTCACCGTTACTTAAACTGTCTCGCTTTGTGTTTGTTTATCCAATCAGCCGACCGGCTTCACACAAAATAAACTTGATGGAATGGACAAAGCAAAACAATAACAATAGTCGTGGCGGTTGCTAGTAAACTTTTATAATTTATTGTGGTAATTGACGAAGAGAAGAAGTTAGAAGTTCAATACTAATTGAAATGAGCTGACTGTACTGAACTGAAATCTGAATTATTCTCTGAACTGAATACGTTGCACGTATGTCATCTCTGACAGAAGTCAAAATAGTCAAACACACGTAACATTCTGTCTACGCCAAGGACGTTATATACTATCAGCAGGGCTATTGCGTATCTTTTAGTGACAGTGGTTATCATAAAGTGTCTATCAAATAACTGTCAAATGGTGAGTTTTTAAGAAAAAAATGTACCAAACCATAACCAATTTACAGTTAATCTATGGACACTTTAGGTTAGCCACTGTCATTAAAAGATACGCAATAGCCCTGCTGGACTGAGTACGTGCCGCTCAAAAGCGTTCCGAGCGAAATTACCTCGAAAGAGAATGTCATCTCTTTCTAATAGGGTGACCAAACATTTTTTACTTACATTTGGGACAGATATAATTATGTGGCTGGCCTGGCTTGGCATTTGTAATAATTAAAAAAACTGACAAAGAAAGACATTTATTCATATTTGCAAAAAGTTGTTCCAAAAAAATGGTGGCATACGAATATATACACACCTAACTTAATTATAGGTACTCTAAGGAAACTTACTATTTCGAAAGTCGGTGTCTTTTGTCTGTTTTATTTAGTTTAGAAAAAAAAGTTGCAAATAAGTCTTTTTATTTTGCCACTACAAATACAAATATTGACTATGCATTTAACATTCAACAGAAGAAACCTAACCCTTAAGGTGAATGCGACATGGTAGCCCGCGAAATTTGAAATAGGATTCGCGACCGTAACAAATTGTGACTTTACTGAGTAATAATGATTAAAATCACCAATACAACCCTCTCAGTTCATAAAGGTTCTTTGAGTGACTATTTGATGAATAGAAGAGAATTACTTATTACCGCCAATAGTGGCCACTTTTATCTATAATCAGTAATTCTCTTAATTTATCAAGTCTATAATCATGAAAAGTGATTTTAGAAATACTACAGGTTATTTACCAGCATGATATTGTTTTGGATATTTCAAATTTAATGTGATTTTAGAGAAAAATAAATAAGATGTGGGTGGCGCTAGTTTCGGTGCTTTTAGTGCCTTAACATACAACCTGACACTGACAAGCAAATTGCAGAAAACGTAAGAAAATTCGAATTTCGCGGGATACCTTGTCGCATTAACCTTATGCGCCTACCACACGCTCACACTTCCCCACAGTCTTGCCTGCGCGATTACACGGTGCACACAGTACATCGCGCGTGTGGTTTGTAATGGTAATACAGTTTTAACAACCATACGCGCGATGTACTGTGAAGTGTGAACGAAAAGTGTGGTGAAGCTTGAGCGTGTAGTGGGCCCTTTAACCTTCAATCAAGATTCCCTTATTATTGCTTTCAAATCCTAACCATTGAAGAGTAGTACCTACATTCCATAATCAGCTCACCTAAATAACCTGAAAGAATACAACCAATATACCTACGTCCTCATAATATTTATTTATACTCATAACTCCTCTAACTCCTAACCGCTACGGAATCCATCATCAGCTCATGGATTGGATACGTTGGATTTGATTAAAGACCAAAATGGAAAAGTTTCAAAAAGTAAATAAAGAATTCAAATGTTTGTTTTGGATAAGTTTGAGATTAAGATGAGATATGAGATTTTATACCGATATTGATTATAGAAAAGGGGTATTCTTTACAATAATTTCATGATTCCCGTTTATAGATCTTGAACATAGTCACCCTAGTCGTTATTTGTAAACAAAGTTAAAAGAACTTATCTGAAAAATGAAATCCCACGTCCTGGATACCCCTCACTTTCACAACCCTTCAGACAACACCATTTCACCATATTTGAAGACAAATATTTCGCTAATACAATTAAAAACACTTGAAAAAGGAAAATTATTATTTCAACACGAAAATGTGTCCGCCATATTTTTTACGTTTTTTTTTATATGGCTATACAGTTTTTATGAATTTTGGCTCTAACAAATTTTAATTCGCAAGTATTTATTATTGAAAATGAAGTATTTGAATATTAAATTAATACTGTTAAAGGTCATGGGGCAGAATCTGACCCAGTTAACGATAGTCTTCCTACAAAAACCAAATTAGTTTTATATTGTTAAGTATTAACCTACACTAAATTTAAGATGTTTTTTTTTTTTTTAAACCATGGGAATAAAATGTTATAGATGAATAAAAAATAGATAATAAATGTATAGATAAAACAATTTCAGTGAAGCATTCTGTTAAATAAACAAAAGAAGCGCTCGCGTCAGCGTCGTCTGCTACGCGGACGATATGCTGGTGCTGGCACAGGAGGGGTCGTACGAGGCGGCGGCCGAAACGATGACGCGCGGGGTTGCGATAGTCGTCGAGAGGACCCGGCAGCTGGGTCTCGAGGTGGCACTTCACAAGTCGGAGGCCATGGGCTTCCATGGACGTGGGTAACTGCTGCCGTCGGGATCCCAGCTAACGGTGGGAGGGGTTCCCATCGGCGTCGAGTGTACTTTGAAGTAGGTACTAGGGCTCGTCCTCGACAGCCGGTGGAACTTCGTGGAGCACTTCCGACGTTTGGCTCCCAGACTGGAGTGGGCTGGGGCTGCCTTCAGGTGGCTCTTACCCAATTTGGGGGGGCCAAACGCCTCCTGCCGGAGGCTCTATGCGGGGATCGTGCGGTCCATGGCCCTCTACGGGGCCCCGGTGTAGGCGCGTGCTTTGACGAAGCGGGCCGCCCACTACTTGAACGCGCCCCAAAAGGTGCTGGCCGTTAGGCTAGTCCGTGGGTACCGCACGATCTCCCGCGAGGTGGCGAACCTCCTTGCCGGATTGCTGCCATGGGATCTGGAGGCGATAGTCCTCGCGCGCCTGCGTGAATGGCGCGCGGAGGCGCTACATCGGGGGGTCACTCCGTTGCCGCGGCAAATTGCCGCTCTGCGAAGGACCTCCCGGTGTGATCTCATGGCGGCATGGACACAGCGACTGTCGCAACCCCGTGCAGGGCATGCCATGATAGTGGCGGTAAGTCCCCTCTTTGAGGAGTGGCTAGAGAGGCGCCACGGTGCCCTCACCTTCCGTCTGACGCAGGTCCTCACCGGACACGGATGTTCCGGGAGGTACCTGCACCGAATCAGGCGGGAAGGAAACGCCCGGATGCTTCCACTGCGAGGATCGGCCGGAGGACACGGTGGAGCACACTGTGGAGGTGTGCCCTGCTTGGGCGGAGCCCCGCCGTGTTCTCGTAGTGGCGATCGGCGGCGGAAACCTCTCGCGTACGGCCCTGGTTTTTTGTCTTGGGCCCGACATCAAGATCAAGTAGATACGCCTGCGGCGTTATTAAACGATACAATTATTTCTGTGGACATTGATCATGTCGAAAGTTGAAGTCGGTTTTATTTTTTGTAAAAAAGTTTTTATTTTTCACTTTTTAATGGTTCACATGTGCTTACCCCTTCACAACGTACCAGCGTGATGTTATGTTATGAACTGGTGTAAACAATAGACAGACATGAGATTTCAGCAATCGCAGTCCATTTGCTATCATTTATTGAGGAGTTCCGTTGCCTATCTCCGAAGATCTTCATCAGATCTTCACCAAATTGAAATGGAACCACTTTCAAAAAGTACTCTTCCAAAAATGGGGGAGAAATCGGTGAAAATACATTAAAAAAATGTGTATTGTACACATCTGCATACCCCCTCAGAGCATACAGGCGTGATGTTACGTCATGATAATGTATATTCAATAAACATCCAAGCGATTCCAGCAATTACGACAGATTTGCCGTCTATTTTTGAAGAGTTCCATTGTATATCTCCGAAAATCAGCACCAGATCTTCACCAAATTAAAATGGGACCACCTCAGGAGTTTACTTTTTCAAATAAAAAAAGAATTTTGAGAATCGGTCCACAAATGGGGGAGAAATCAGGTAACATACATAAAAAAAAAACCTCCTCCTTTTTTGAAGTCGGTTAAAAACTTAAAAACTCTTCTATACTTGTTTTGTTGTTAGTATTTTTTTTTCAAATCATGTTTACTATCAAGAAACCAATAAAATGTACTAAGTCTTGTTATAATTAACATAATCACTGTTTTTTTATTTTTTAGATTAATGGTTTTTTCCCGGTATCTGCGTTAATGCGACATATATATTCGTAAACTAGAGACGTTTATCTAAACATCCTACCTATTTTTTTTTCTGTAGGCTCTGGGTATAGGTTCCATACTTAGTTGCCCAATGACCTTTTATGGGCTAGTTTAGCTTTATAGGTGATTTTCGATTACTATACATTTTCCTGTTTTTTTTCACTGGCAATTGCAAGACAAGAACAGACAAACCCTTGAATTTTGTCTCGCTCTTACGTTTTGCTCGCCCTTCGAAAAATCGTAGGGAAAGTAAAGTAATACAAACTCTATTTGTTTGACATAAAGTTTATTTTTAAACGGCATTTTCAGCCAAGGTCACCCTTCGTTGTACCCGCCTGGTCTACGCATGACACACTTCGGCTTGAAATTACCATTTACAGATACAAAATAAATAAAGGTGGAACTGGAAGAAGAAAAAAGTTGCATGTTTTATTATGGTACCACTCAGGCCACTCACCTAGTGAACAGCAGCAGTGGAATCGATATCGAAAGTAGTTAGTTACACAACACAATAGATAGTTAGTCACGTAATATTGTTTATATTATTTTTATATACGCAATTAGTTATTTTATGAACGACATTGGAAGAACGACACATAAAACACACACGAATTTTGTTTTATCAGTTGACAGAATTACCCATAGACTTTTTGTCTAGTGTAGTGGTATGCAACCTCAACACTTTCCCTCACTAGCCATTTGATCACTAGCAAGAAAAGTTTTGTAGTCCCAAGTCGGCTCTAATCTTGACTAGCCTGGGCTTCGGGACTGCCTTGGTAAGTATATCGCAAAGAGTGTAGTAATATAAGTATATCGGCAAACTGTTCAACAGAACTTGTCTTCCTGACATCAACAAGACCCTCTTGCACGGTTTCACGAACGAAAAAGTGTCGTACCTACTCATCGAGATATAAACTAAGTACTAGTTAGTACTTATATCTCGATGGTCGTACTCGAATGTGCTTTGTCCGTTCTGAGAAAGGCTCAGTTTTTATGCCTCTCTCTAGTGGTGTTCCTCTGCGTATAGACAGAGGTTGAACTAATTAGGAGCCCCATTACCCGAGAGGTAATTTTAACATGCACAGATAATATTGCAAAAAATAAAACATTTGGATATTTTGATCTCAAATTACTTAACATTGATTTATTCGAGACTAGCTGTTTTTTCATGTGGCTCTGGTCCGCTGGACAAAACTTCAAAACTGCTCGCATTTACAATAGGGCAATAGGGCACTTTATGTGACGGCTAAACACCCTTATTTCAGAATAGGTGACGCTACAGAATCATAGATAATCGATCGAAAGCGTGTCCAGCCAGCTTGAAAAACCACTTTTCGCTGGTCTCTCAATCTCGGTAACGGAAGTGATTTTGACGACTTTTTGCATATCAACGGGCGTCACATAAATATGTGACAGGCATCAAGCTAAAAGTTTTGTGATACGTACAGTGGTTTAGTAGAAAAATGCCATCTTGAATTTACGTAAAAAACTTTTGGCTGGCACTTCCGAATCCCACATAACGGGAGCGTTTTCGATTATGGTTCCTTTACTAATACTTGGTGACGCAATGTGTGACAGTAATAACGTTTGATTTATGGCGTCACATGTAAGGGTTTACGAGATATCAATGAAAACTTAATGTATACTTGTGTCCAGCCATCTTGAACTCAGGCTGGCTGGACACATGTATCTCCGCTGCCTGATGATCTACGACCTTCAAAATGTTATCAAAATGTTGTGACGGGGACGATAATGATAACCTGAATTAGTGACGGAGAAACTTTGGGTAGTTTCAAAGATATTAATCATTTAAATTTTCCCATACAAACATCCATTAATATTGTGAGGTGACCATATTTTTTACATAATTATAGGATTTCTTTTGAATCGACTAATCGGCCGGTAGCAGCCAAGCCACGCCAGCTTTGTATTTGATTTCTCCGTGGGAATAAAAGGTTTTCCTGCAGAAAAAGGGGAAGTATGTGTTAATTCTAAATAATAATTAAAAACACTAACAAAAAAAACAAAGTGCATTGCACTCAGTGATGCCAATTTAGCATAAACTTTATTATTGTAATTTGTGTTTATATTTGTTATTTTATGTGTGCAATAAAGAATAAGAATAATAAGAATAGCATTTTTTCATGTTGTTTAGCAAACTTATTAGTTGTTTAGCATATAGCATATACAATTATTTTAAAATAAAATACAGTAATTATTTCCATTTAGAAAAAAAAACCCTTTACTATGTATAATATTGTTGGCGCTCCTGATGCTAATGCTGATGATAATGGAAAGAGTATTTGAGAACTTAGTCGATTAAAACAGTATGTATATTTTGTTAAAAAAGTTAAAACTATGTTACGTTTCATTTGACACTGAAAAATGTTAGCAGATTTTTTAGCATTTCTATAAAGCAATTGGCATAATTTTAGCAGATTCTATATCGGTCTTGTTGGCAACACTGATGCACTGATACTGAGTTTGTTTTGTACACAGAGGCTGTGAGTGCTGTGACAGCGTAAACCGTTTTCGTTTAATCGTTTGGAGTAAAGTATACATAATGGTATTTAGAGCCTTCCGTCGATTTGTAAGGAATACGTGCAATATTTGCTAAGCGCGTTGTCATTTAACGATGTCCTTGGTAAGTAACGTGAATTACATTATTTTTTCATTTAAATACCTTAGAGCATTAGTCTGTTATCCTGGCACAATATCTACATACGTACTTATCATAAAAAACACCAATAATTATCTACTAAAAAGAGTAGATAGGTATCTGCACGTAAATAATCAATAACATTAAAGCCCCCCCCCCCCCTTCTACACTTTTGTCTTCTATTGATTTAAATATCTACAGTTGTTCGTATTAGTATCACCGATACGCGGATTTTCGTCCATTTAAGAAAACACCTTAAAATATACTTTGTCCTACATAAAACCTACAATATTGGTAACCCTACTACAGTGTTTGTATGGGAAAATTTAAATGATCAATATCTTTGAAACTTCCCAAAGTTTCTCCGTCACAAATTCAGGTTATCATTATCGTCCCCGTCACAACATTTTGATAACATTTTGAAGGTCGTAGATCATCAGGCAGCGGAGATACATGTGTCCAGCCAGCCTGAGTTCAAGATGGCTGGACACAAGTATACATTAAGTTTTCATTGATATCTCGTAAACCCTTACATGTGACGCCATAAATCAAACGTTATTACTGTCACACATTGCGTCACCAAGTATTAGTAAAGGAACCATATTCGAAAACGCTCCCGTTATGTGGGATTCGGAAGTGCCAGCCAAAAGTTTTTTACGTAAATTCAAGATGGCTGGACACAGTTTTTTGCATTTTTCTACTAAACTACTGTACGTATCACAAAACTTTTAGCTTGATGCCTGTCACATATTTATGTGACGCCCGTTGATATGCAAAAAGTCGTCAAAATCACTTCCGTTACCGAGATTGAGAGACCAGCGAAAAGTGGTTTTTCAAGCTGGCTGGACACGCTTTCGATCGATTATCTAAGATTCTGTAGCGTCACCTATTCTGAAATAAGGGTGTTTAGCCGTCACATAAAGTGCCCTATTGCCCTATTGTAAATGCGAGCAGTTTTGAAGTTTTGTCCAGCGGACCAGAGCCACATGTTTTTTCGAGTCACTTCGCTCGCTCTTGCAGCCTCCTTTCTCTTGAAACTTTACATTGTCGAAGTCGACCAAGTAACTCCCCAATTCTAACTAGCCCAGCAGGGCTATTGTGTATCTTTTATATGACAGTGGATAACCTAAAATGTCTATCAAATAACTGTCAAATGGTGAGTTTTTAAGAATTTTTTTTTCCAAACCTTAACAAATTTACAGTTAATCTATGGACATTTCTGATAGCCACTGACGTTAAAAAGATACGCAATAGGGGGGCAGGAAACGGTGTCGAAAAATTTTCGAGCTCGCTTCGCTCGCTCTTGCGGCTTACTGGGTATGTCGGCCGAGTAACGCTTTTCTAAGGGTTGAGCTTTTCGAGCTCGCTTCGCTCGCTCTAGGAGTCCTAATCCTTTTAGTTCTTAGACTTTTCAAATAACGCTTCAGAATTAATACTCCTACTTTTATTATATTAAGTATTTTAGATCCATAGAAGAACTTTAGCTGCAGCCGTAACTAGTTAACTTAACCCTTTAAACTTTACGTTGTCGAAATCGACCAAATTACTCCAGTAGGTCAAATCAAATCCAAAATATTTAGAATACGGTGTCAAAAAAATTTCGAGCTCGCTACGCTCGCTCTTGCGGTCTACTGGTAGATACTACTTCTTGAATCTTGTTTTTGTCTATCGATTAAGTAAACCTTGTTTAAGGGTTGTGATTCTCGTGCTCACTTGGCTCGCTCCTCGAGTCCTAGTTCTTTTATTAGTTCTTTTCTTAGACTTTTCAAATACCTATTCACAATTAATACTTCTATTTTTATTATATCAAATATTTTAAATTCTTAGAAGAACTTCAGCTGCAGCCGTAACTCGTAAACTTAACCCTTGAAACATTACATTGTCGAAGTGGACCAAGTAACTCCAATAGGTCAAAGCAATTCTATCCTGTCCAGGGCACGGTGTCAAAAAAATTCGAGCTCGCTTCGCTCGCTCTTGCGGTTTACTGGTTACCTACTACCTCTTGAATCTTGCCATTGATTGTCGACCAACTAGTGTAACGTTCGAGGTTGTCTCGCTTCGCTCGCTCTTGGAGTCCTAATTCTTTTAAAGTCGAGCCTTTCAGCCTATTCTAAATATTTTCTTCAGTGGATTCATTTGTGTACCTAAGTAGTTTTTCTTTCTCTTGAGAGTGGAGGGCCGACCGTGTCCCTCAAATGCCCGGGCCGATTTCGGGTCCCAGTCCGGCACTGGCATGAGTAGAGCGCCACTCTCAGTCCGCCTATACTTTCAGAGTACGAGTAATGAAAATATTTTTCTTTCTTTTTTTATGTTTTCGAATTATAATACTGTTAGGAATCAGAAGTGAAATGCGTTAAAACAATAAACAATGTTTTAATATCTTGTAAATTACACTTTTACAAAAATCATGAAAATATCACGAGGAACATTTTAAACAATAATAAAATAGAAATAACACTAGCAAAATGGAATAATCAGTACACGAGCAAAAACATAAACCAAAAAACCCGACTACGACAAAAAAAACGACGCTGAAAAAGTATGAAACAAGATTTTCAGGATAGAACAAAAAGAAAAGCCGTAGTCACACGGTATTAAAGTGTACCTATAACGTGTGACTACGGCCTTTCTTTTTGTTCTATCCTGAAAATCTTGTTTCATACTTTTTCAGCGTCGTTTTTTTTGTCGTAGTCGGGTTTTAGTTTTTTTACTTTTTTTTATTTAAACAATTTTAGTGTTAAATATTTTTTTTTACTCTTGACTTTTTGTCCGCTAGAGGGCGTGATTTTAAATTTAAGCAATATTTTGGAAATGTACAAGTGAGGCCCCTTTAAATGATACCAAACACGGCGTGTTTATCTCCATTTTTATTTTTTAAGCCATAATTTTTGACCGCTAGAGGGCGCCAAATCGCTTTTTGTGACACGTCACGTAGCCTATGTTCAGCGGAAAATTTAGACGGTTCTAACGATACCTCATATGTCGAGTTCCGATAAGTAGATTAGAAGCTATGAGGGAACAGATGAAGATACACACATACATACAAACATACATACATACATAGCCAGTCAAAATCATAACCCTCCTTTGGCTTTGCCGTAGTCGGGTAAAAATAGCTAAGCACACGATAATAGTCGGGTAGCAAGTCCTTTCCGAGCGCCGTCCAAGCAAAAAGTGACCGTTGCAACGCCCGCGCCACTCGCCTCGTTTTTAACCGACTTCAAAAAAAGGAGGAGGTTATCAATTCGACTGTATTTTTTTTTTTTTTTTTTAATGTTTGTTCGCTCATTACTTGCGACTGGGTGAACTGATTTTCATGATTCTTTTTTCATTTGAAAGCTGGTGCTTCCCGTGTGGTCCCAATGTCACCATTTCAATATCTGATGATGGGATCTTGTAGAAATCGGGGGAACTCTTCAATAAATAACAGCAGATTAACCGCGATTGTTGCTATAGCATATCTAAGCATTGTTTACGCCATCACACAACATAATATCACGCCTGTACTCACTACAAAGGTTGGTGAACATATTCTGATGAAGTACTTCGGAGATAGACAACGGAACTCCTCAATAAATGATAGCAAATGGACTGGGATTGCTGAAATCTCATATTGTCTGTCTATTGTTTACACCAGTTCATAACATAACATCACGCCGGTACGTTGTGAAGGGGTAAGCACATGTGAACCACTAAAAAGTGAAAAATAAAAACTTTTATACAAAAAATAAAACCGACTTCGACAAAAATAAAACACAAAAAAGTGAAAAATAAAAATCAGCTTCAGAAGTCGGTGGCAAAAACATGAAATCAAACAAACAAAAGTCACCGACTTCAGAAGCTGATTTTTATTTTTCACTTTTTTGTGTTTTATTTTTGTCGAAGTCGGTTTTATTTTTTGGAAAAAAGTTTTATGAACTTCTGTCGGTTGCCGCACGCTGACCGCACGGCTACCGGCTGATGGCGTGACTTTGAGCCAACAAATACATAAAAATGTTAAAAGACCAATTTCCAGAAAGCGTTATAAAGTATTGTTCTTGTCTGATGTTAATTAATAAACTCAATGAAGTGTTAGTAATTATAAAATAATAATAAAATAATTTAATTCAAGTATCACTGACTCATAATATAAATAATAATACATTCATACAGTAATATTACTACAACATTCAATACTATTCAATAAAAAATATTTAGCACGGCGGGCACAAGCTAACATAAACCTTAAATAACTTTTATTCCACCTTTATTTATTTAATAATTATTATTCTGTTCAATTAATATTACTTAGACACCTATATGCTAAAGTGCATTAATTCCAATTTTATACATTAGTACCTACAATAATTGAAAAAATTGTGGGAGTTTTTACCCAATACCTAGCAACTAGCAACATTACACACATGCTCCCTACACTGTCGCTCCTAGCCGTGCTCCTAGCTGTCTAGCTGTCACGCACACATAAATATTAGGTGACTTCACATTGTTTTTTGCGCATGTTGTACCTGACTGTTATTTGATCTGAGGTGGAAAGTGTCACAAATCTTGATGATCCACAAACCTGGTAAACCTCAGAATGACATCATACAGGCCTATATTATGCTTGCTGCTTGTATTGTCCAAACTGTTTGAAAAAGCGCTGCTGTTCAGAATGATACCTTCAAATCCAGAAACAAAACAAAGCAATTCCTCATCACCAGTTTGGATTTAGACAGCAACACTCAACAATAGAACAAGTCCATAGAGTATGTGAGAAAATAAGAGAGTCCGTAGAACAAAAGGTCATCGGAACAATGAAGACACAGCAACAGCTACGACAGAGGCTACACCTGAATCGTGGAGTTCAGAAAAGGTAATGCAGGACGCGTTGCGGACTGAGCTACGTGCGCCGCGCGCAAGCCGATACAGATGCGAGTAGGACATGCTCGGTTCGTGCGCGCGCTACGTCCACACTTATGTAATGCACACAGTATGAACCTACCCGCCTTCAAGCGGCAAGCGCCAGGGTAGGCTGCGAAATCCTAATTTTCTTACTAATTTGTAATTTACAGCCAGCGTCGGGCTGTTTTTTATTTTATTTTTACATTTTATTGGAGGCTTTTATCCTCAAAGGCAAGTCAGCCTCATTAACTGTTCACGCCTACCGCTAGCGCCACCTGCCGACAAGATGCTGAACTCGGTGTTAAGTGTGAACGCTGTAAAGAAACCATCAACGCTGCCTGGTTCATCCGATTGCCGCCGCGAACAGTGGCGCTGGCGCTACTCCATTCATTCATTTCGACACTGCTCATTCACAGTGGCTATAAAAGCCTTTGTTTTGTATAAAATCATTCCTTTTTACTTTTTTCCTTCACCTCACATCCACCATCCAATACAGACCACCGCCATCGCCATGGCGGTCTAAACCCAATCTGCAGTCTGTAATTTCATATTTATTCAATACTAGCTGACCCACGCAACTTCGTCTGCGTCACATAAATATAATAAAACCTTTCTCGATAAATCGACTATCCAACATAAATTATGCTAAATCGTAACAAACAAAAAATCTTATCTTTCCTCTTTATAATATTAGTTTAGATGGTTTAGATTAGCTTAGATTATATTAAAGTGAGAATTACTATAGGTATCTCTTACTGTTAAATATACGATAACACCCTGTACTTGTAAACATTATGATGCAGTAAATATTTTGAATTTGAATTTCCCGGAGGCCAGCCAGATCCCACGTACCTACATTGCGACGCGCGAATTATTTTGCCGTGCGGATATTTTTACATTGCGATATCTTCTAAGATATTAATTTAAACTGTATAAAGTAAAGGGCACAAATATTGTATATTAAATTTCCGTTCTAACAAACACATTTATTTGGATATAGATTAATACCATAAGGGTTAAATAAGCTTCGCAAAAAATAATTCATTTTAACCTAACATTTTAATAGTAAAAAAGAGTTACAGTGAGACAATCTTAAAAGATATGCTGTCGCGGACTTTTTTTTAGAACTTTTAAGGAGAAACAATTCCTTTATACATAATATTTACGTAACTTTAACCGTTTTCGCAGAACACGCAGCGGAAGCTCTCAAAAAGGAAATACCTTTTCCCGTTCTTGTAACATTTTTCATGTATGCTCCGCTCCTATTAGCCATAGCGTGATGTTATATAGCCTAAAGCCTTCCTCGATAAATGGACTATCTAACACAAAAATATTTTTTCAATTCCAACCAGCAGTTCCTGAGTTTACCGCGTTCAAACAAACAAACTCTTCAGCTTTATAATATTAGTATAGAAGTATAGATAAATGTAAAACCATCACGGTAGCTTCATTTCATCGACGGAACAGACCTCATCCTCAACACTGACAGTAGGGTGTGTGTGGTCGTTAGACCGTACTGCCCACACGATAAGAAGATCATACTCACCTAAGTACCACAGTAATGAAACAGCGGCATATTGTCCAACTTTTTATTTCCTTACTGTTTATTTTATAATATTCTTTTCAATTTGAAATTTTACAGCTCGGCGGGCGACTCGCGCTCGCCGCGTTATCTCTATACAAATAGTTTATAACTCGCAATTTAAATCGAGTTTATCACTCACATATACAACTCATAAATACAACAAATACAATTAATATAATAGTAATTTACACAAACAACAACATAATTTGACGCATCCCCTCGAGCCGGGCGGCAAACCGTTCCCTCCATCACAATATACATTATACTTAGCACCTCCAACATATTTTTCATCCGTCAGGATGTTAACTGAACAGTTTCATCGAAAGCCAAAAGTGTTTTACATAACAAGTACTAGCTGCAATCGTCGACTGCGATAACAAATCATTTACAAAAACAATGGAAAACAAAGTCGCCACAGCGCACTCGTCGTACGGGCGCGGCCGTGCGGCGATGACGTCACGCGGCCACGAGTGACGTCACCGCGCGACAGCCGCGCCGGGGACTAGTGCGAGCGGGCGGCGGCGTGTGCGTATCAAACGTACATAAAAAAAAATATACAGGACATGTACACACTAAACTAATCTCACTAGAATCGAACGGCATCTCACTGCGTGCGGCCAGCGAGCGTGCAACGAAATGTACAGAGCGCGCGGTCACCGCACTAGGAGGCCGCGCCAGGCACGTCGGCCGCAGCCAGCCGCAAGGCCGCGCACGCCAGCGGCGGGGCCGCGCCCGCCAGCGGAGGGGCCGCGCCCTCCTCGGCCGCCAGCGCGTGCTTGAAGCTCTCGTACGTCAGCCAGCAGATGGCGGCGGCCGGCATCTGGTACAGCACGCGCGCCTTCACGCCCTTGAGGAAGCCGCGCGGGCCCGACGCGCGCAGCACGTGCGCGGCCGCGTCGCCCAGCCCCGTGGCGCGCGCGGCCCGCTCCTGCGTGTTGAGCACGGTCTTGCACACGTCCAGCGGCGTGGTGGCGGCGGCCGCCAGCGCGCCGCCCGCCGCGCCCGACAGCGCGTGCGCCAGCGGGTCGTACGCGCGCGACGGGTTCAGCTTCTTCTGGCACGCCTCGTACGTCACGAAGTGCAGCGCCTGCAACACGTTCGCTCATTGTATACACTACACAGCCCGCAGGGGGGAGAACGACGATCTATATTGATTGACATCGCGAAGGGCAAGTTGAAGGTACTAAAAAGAAGCGTAGGAGTAACACTATCTCATTTCGCTGACTAAGGGATCTGAACAAAAACAGACAGCGTTGAATTTTCTCGAAAAACAGCTTGTGTACGTGGAGTAGTGCAAACAGCTTGGTCTACATACCTGGAAGGGCACGTTCATGGCGATCTGCGTGCCGTAGGAGCGGTAGAAGGCGCGCGCGCCCTCCGCGCGGTACACTGCGCGCGCGCACTCCCACACGCCGCGGTACGGCGAGTGCAGCATCTGCATGCGCTGCTTCACCACTGCAACCACACCACACCATCACAATACTGCGCCCTACACCGTCTTATACTACACTACGCATAACGTCTAAACGACAAAATCAATTAAATGGATATTAATAAAATTGTCAATTAGAAAAGAGTTTATAATCTCTTTTTTACGGTCCCCTCATTAGGAATTTCTCCTGTATCGTGGGTGCTTTTACAAACATTTGAACTCACATACAGAAACAGCCCAACTCTGAACAATCTGTAGGTCATAAAAATATTATAATATTCCGAGCGGGGATCGAACCCGCAACACGCAAACCTGCGCAGCAGTCAATCGCTCAGCCACTGCGCCACTCGTGCAGTCATTCAAACTCTTACATATAAGAATGGTACTGAATAGAAGTGTACTAGCTGATGGCCGCGGCTTCACCCGCGTGGATGTCGTTCAAATTATATACTAAAACCTTCCTATTGAATCACTCTATCTATTAAAAAAAAGGTAGCACTCCGGGAGTGCCGGCAGAAGTGAAAACTTCAACATTAACTTTCAAACTCGCGTCAGGGTCACGTGATGCTGATCGAAAAATCTTACGCTTTTTCGATCAGCATCACGTGACCCTGACGCGAGTTTGAAAGTTTTTACCCATACAAAAAAAAGTGCTCAGCGCCGCTAAAGAAGTTTTCACTTCAAAAAACCGCATCAAAATCCGTTGCGTAGTTTTAAAGATTTAAGCATACAGACAAACAAACAGACAAAAATAGCGACTTTGTTTTATACTATGTAAGGATGAACAGATCTGAAGTCAATGTAGTGTTGTGCACAAGTGACAGTGCTAGCAGTTAAGAGCCTATACTACCTCAAAGGGGTTTGAACTTTTTGGTATGGGAGCTGGTCAGCTGGCATATCAACCCACCGCCATTTAGTTTTTTTTTTTCGAAATCGCAGACCACGATGAAAGTGGTATGTATATATGTATGTATGATAGGGGACATTTAGACGAACAAAAAATGTCATGAAACATGGTACCCCAAAGTGTCACGTTATTGAGATATTTGATGGTAAAGATCTACATATGAGTACAATGACATCAAAATAGACCTTTTACGTGTCTATTGGCGTTGATTATTATTATTACAGCTTATTGAAAGAGAGTACACACATTAAATACCTACTACTAGGAGTATGAGAAAACTATTCTTTGACATAATATAGCGTATCATTGCTATGCGAAGCGATTTTCTCGTGCGTATAATAATAAATTAATAATCAACCTGGGAACTATTATTTGGATACAATTTAACGCCTATTATAAACGTACGTCTATTTTTGATGATCGTCGTTGTCCTCAATTGTCGATCTTTACCTTCAAATATCTCGGTAACGTGACACTTTGGGTACCATGTTACTGGACATTTTTTGTTTGTGTATATGTCCTCTATCTATACATACCACTTTCATTGCGGGGCGCGATTTCGAAAAAAAATCAAAATGGCGGCCAGGTTGATATGCCACATCGGTTCTATCCCCTTAGCAACTCTATTTGTGGTGGTTCAAACTTCGTTTGAAATACTGTTAGAATAAAGTTCTAATAAGCTTGCACTACAAAGCGGTTATAACGTCTTTCGCTGCGGCCGAATAGTGCGAAATTAGTGGTATTTTGCGATTTACAAAAAAACTATTGATTGGACTAAAAAAGTAAAACATTATGATTTTAGTAGGTATGTGGCTTGTAGAATTATTTGGCAAAAAAATCAGAACGATGACATGTATTTTAATATGGTTTTTACTCGTTAAAAGAAATTTTTAGAGGTATCTTCGTGATTTTTTTTCTATCGAGCAAAATAGTTGCATTATGTTTTCACAACACTATGTTACTAGCATATATCTTGAAGAATATCTTATATTTTTCTGATTTTGTTTGCTGCAGTGAATCATATACTTTTACGCATTCCAAGGCCCGTAATCCACCAAAGCGGAGACGAGCAGAGCGGAGAGGAGATGTGCCAAATTCGACCAATCACAGGAAGGGCGAAAGACCAGATGTACATTTTAACTAATGTGATTGGCCGATTTCCGCACATCTCCTCTCGTCTCCGCTCCTCTCCGCTTTGGTGGATTACGGGCCTTAAACTCGCGTTTTACCCCTGTTGGCCTCTTAATGCGCCGCAAATCAGTTGTGAGTTTGTGACGTCGGGCGTCGCTCAGCAAGTGACAGCACATGAGCGCGGGCCGCTTGTGCAAGCCTCGTTTTTTTAATAAGTGGAGACACCACTTTCTTGTTATTTGTTATCTGTATATCAAAATTGATTTTTTTTTGTATTTTTAGTAACAATATATTGTTAGATACTAAAATAACCAAACATTATTTGTTGGCAATCCTACCCGACTTCTTTGATTTGACAGCTATGACGTCACAACATGGTGCGAGATCAGTCCTATTCTCATTTAGGCATCGTTCACACCAAACGTATTGTCCGCCGGACCGCCGCCGACTGTGAGTATACTCACCGTCTGTATGGACCTACGTAATAGCGTAGTCCTAACTCCTAATGTATGTATCAACCGCACGGCCAACTCATAAAATTTGATGAAACTTTGTCAGGAATTAGTAGTAATTTATCTATAAATACCTCTTTTCCTGAATAAAAAAGTACTTGAAAATAGGTTCAATAATTTGTTACGTGTCGATTTTAGTTGGCTGCTCGGACAGCAATATGCCTTAAATACAATAGGGTTTATTTCGTCATTAAAACTAGGTTCACGATTCATCATCATCATTCCAGCCAAAAGACGTCCACTGCTGGACATAGGCTCCCCCAGGTGTCGCCACATTGACCGGTCCAGTGCGTCTCTCATCCAGCGGGTCCCCGCAACCTTGACCAGGTCGTCGGTCCATCTAGTGGGAGGCCTTCCAACGCAACGTCTTCCGGTTCGCGGTCGCCATTCCAGAACTTTTCAGCCCCATCGGCCATCCGTTCTGCGGAGCAATGTGCCCTGCCCATTGCCACTTAAGTCTGGCGATTCTTCGGGCTACGTCGGTAACCTTGGTTCTCATGCGGATGTCCTCATTTCTGATTCGATCACGCAAGGAAACTCCGAGCATAGCCCTCTCCATTGCCCTTTGGGTGACTTTCGAGCCTTCTGATGAGGCCCATTGTGAACGACCACGTTTCGGTTCCGTATGTAATCACTGACAACACCACTGGTCATAGACTTTCGTCTTGAGACACTGTGGTAAATTGGACGAGAAGATACCGCGCAGCTTCCCGAACGCTGCCCAGACGAGTCGGATTCGACGATTGACCTCTTTCTCGAAGTTAGATCTACCCAACTTGACGGTTTGTCCCAGGTAGACATAATCGTGCACAACTTCGAGCGTAGAGTCTCCGATCTTGATAGGAGCCCACTGAATGTTTCATGAATATTCAACATAACCTTGGTTTGGTCTATGTTCATTTTAAGACCCACTCTTTCGGAAGCTCTACTGAGGTCATCGAGCATTGTACTGTACTGAGGTCTTCCATGGTCTCAGCCATGACCACTATATCGCCGGCAAACCGAAGGTGAGTGATGTACTCGCCGTTGACGTTGATGCCAAGTCCTCTCCAATCCAGAACCTTGAAGACATCCTCCAATGCAGCGGTGAACAGTTTCGGGGATATGACGTCTCCCTGTCTCACACCGCGCTGCAGAAGGATAGGTTCCGAGGTATGGTCCTGAAGTCGGACAGACATGGTGGCGTTTTTGTACAAACACTTCAACACCTCGATGTACCGGTAGTCGATTTGGCACCGTTGGAGAGACTGCAATACAGCCCAAGTCTCGATTGAATCAAAGGCTTTCTCGTAGTCCACAAACGCTAAACAGAGAGGCAGGTTATACTCTTCGGTCTTCTGTATAACCTGCCGCAGCGTATGTATGAGTATATGCTTGTTCGGGAGGCTGGAAATCGTCAAACCTGCGTGCGAGACGATTCGTGATGACTCTTAAAAACAACTTGTAGACATGGCTTAGAAGTGAGATGGGCCTATAGTTCTTCAACCGGGCATTGTCAGTATTGTCACCCTTTTTGAAGAAGAGCACCACCACACAAAGCCTGTGGCATTTTCCCTTCGCGTATGACGGAATTAAAAAACCTCTGTAGGGCCATAAGGACCCGTTTGCCACCCGCCTTCAGAAGTTCGGCCGTAATTCCGTCATCACTTTATTGTTTTTAAGCTGTTTCAGAGCCATCCTAATCTCTTACAGGCTGACATCCGGGATGTCTTCGGTATAGTGTCGGGTCAATCTAGCTCTGGGGTCTTTCGCTAAATTTTCAACGGGTTGACTACACTCGAGAGCAATGAATCCGGGTCACTTAAAGAATGTTAAAAATCTCGGAAACTAAAAATGATAGGTTAATGCAATAAATTGTATTTAATAGACAATGTAATACTCCTTAAATGAAAGTACAAAAAATATGAGTCACCATACATTTTATTAACACAAAATTACATAAAGAAAAAAACTGCTGATCTCTCCTTAAAACAAAAATAGGAAACATGAAATTTTTGAACTTTATTACGATTTTCTTGAATTTTAATATTTCGTATTGCCTCCTCGTGCTTCAATTACTGCGTTTACGCGGTTTGGCATGCTGTACACCAAGTTCCTTATACGATTTTGGGGAATATTCTCCCATTCCTCTGTGAGAACAATTTTGAGCTCACGAAGCGTGATTGGGGGAGGGTTTCGTTGTTTTACGCATCTGCCTAGCTCGTCCCAAGCATGCTCGATCGGGTTGATATCCGGGCTGCGCGCTGGCCACTCCATACGAGTAATGTTCATCTCTTGAAGGTAGTCATTCACAATCCTACCTGTATGAGGTCGGGCATTGTCATGCATAAATATAGCATCCTCACCTAAATTGACCATAAATGGACCAACGTGATCATTGAGGATTTCTTCCACATATCTTTCGCTAGTTAAAGATCCGTTTTCTATGATCACCAGCTCTGTGCGACTTTCAGAAGAAATTCCGGCCCACACAAGTACAGACCCACCACCGTAGGCTACTTTTTCTTCGATGCATGCTTGCTTGAATCTTTCCCCTGGTCTTCGATACACTCTGTCTTCCATCGTGCTTGTAGAGCATAAATTTTGATTCGTCGGAGAACATAACTTTTGACCAATCTTCAATACTCCAAATTACGTGGCTCTGGGCATATCTTAGTCTTGAAATACGATGCCCACGCTCCAGTTTAGGGCCGTTTGCAGGTCTAAGGGGTTTTAAGTTAGATTCAGCAAGCCGACGTCTTACTGTCCATGCACTTGGGTTACTTCCTCCGAGGCGTCGAAACTGATTTGTGAGTTCAGTTCCTGTGAGAAAGCGATTTCGAAGCATGGTGTTCACCAAGTATCGGTCTTCTCGTGCTGTGGTACACCTGGTTCTGCCCGTTCCTGGTCTGCGTAGGTTAGAACCAGTTTCTTCGTAACGTCGGAGAACTCTTTGTACTGTTGACAGCGACACACCGACAGTCCTGGCTGTATCGCGCTGACTCCGGCCGGTTTCCAGCATTGTAAGTATTCTGGTGCATTCTTCAGGCGTAAGCGACATAATTTCAGCTTGAATAATGAATATAGAGCACTATCAACATGGTTTATGTACCCACATAAATGACAGATTACAAACAAAAGCAAAACCAAATGCTGTAATTACGTAGTTCCATCTTCGAAAGTGGCCCTTTTTCAAATTTGATTTTTTTATGATATAACTTTACAATAACTAAGAAGTTTTAATACCTTCATTTAAGGAGTATCACATTGTCTATTAAATACAATTTATTGCATTACCCTATCATTTTTAGTTTCCGAGATTTTTAACATTCTTTAAGTGACCCGGATTCATTGCTGTCGAGTGTAGTTGACGTGTACCAGCTGCCCATAAAACTCTCAATCTCTCTCAGAAGCTCCGGTTTGGCGGATACGATCCTGCCATCGTCGGTCTTTAGTTTCGTGAGCTGGCTCTGCCCAATAGCCAGATCTCTTGAAAATACTTTGGAGCCTTTTTTCCGTTCGATGGCGTCATTAATACGCTCGGTATTAAAGCGGCGGAGGTCGCTCTTCAAGGATTTGGAGATCTGTCTATTGAGCTCGGTATTGCCGAGCTTCGTCTAAAAAGTCTGCAGGATCTGAGCTGCCTAGGCATTCGAAGCAAATCCGGAGTTCAAGCTGAAAGCCTACCTATAACCTGGAAACGAATTAAAGCATATAGTCCAAGATCCCAGGGCCGCCAGACGTCACGTATTTTCTGACGAAGGAAATGTGGACAATTGAGTAGTGTTAGTATGAACTAAGAACACACGACTACCAGCTAGCTTGCTTGGACGGCCAATTTTCAGGTATCAGGTCATCAAGGTACACAAAAAAATTACTTACTTCACGTATTTTCTCCAAGCTGATTTTTACGTATATTTTAGGCAGTATCCTTAAAAATAAGACGCAAATACTCCCAGACACTTTCCGTCGGCCGTATTGCTTAACAGACGCTTTAAAGAATACTAAACCCCTTATGTTTTAATACTTAAAGCTAATTGATCGGGATATTGCCATGCTATATTGGGCAGGCGCTCCAAAATGCAGCCGAGCCTTGAAAGCAAGGTTTTCAACAAAATTCTGAAGACACAGGCAATGGACAGATCCTGTTGAATGCCCATTGCCCACCGAATGAGTCCAGTGGAGGTCTGTATGTCAGCCACACGAGCGATGCCATGCGATCTCGGGTAAACAGCCACAATACGTTTAAGGCGCGGATAAACGACTTTTAATGATTTTATATTGAACATCACGTCTAAACTTCTAGTCTTATTTCTTTGAAAAAAATATATGTTATACTAGACAATTTTATTCATAATTTGATATGTGAAAATGTGAAATTATATTTTAATAACATAGTGTAATTAATTTGTAAAGTATTGTCTAACGTGGACAAAAAAACGATAATCACGCAAAAACTATGGGGCGTATTTACATGAAACTTTAATCATATAAAAGACAATTTAATGACCCATATTTTAGTACACGGCTTTTATTTGTATTGTGTTTGATAAATCAAGGTGGGTTGTTTTTTCGAATAATCTTGGTGCGCGCTGAAACGGGGCTCTGGCGGGCGACGGGCGGCAGTGTATCGCTTACTACTGTCACGGTTAGACGCACGCACGGTTAAACTCCTCCCACTCGCTCAAGGGCGCGGGCAGTTAATGTCGCCTTAAGTCTAAACTTTTTGGGAACTTTAAATCGTCTGTTAAGCAAAACGGCCGCTAGGAAGTGTCTGGGAGTATTGGCAACTTATTTTCAAGGATATTGCCTACAATATACGTAAAAATCAGCTTGGAGAAAGTACGTGAAGTAAGTAATTTTTTTGTGTACCTTGATGACCTGATACCTGAAAATTGGCCGTCTAAGCAAGCTAGCTGGTAGTCGTGCGTTCTTAGTTCACATATTAACACTACTCAATCGTCCACATTTCCTTCGTCAGAAAATACGTGACGTCTGGCGGCCCTGGGATCTTACTCTAATAAGTTTTTGTTTATTTACGTTTCTCAGGTTTTGCAACAAATATATCAAATAAAGACCTTTCTTTTGATGCATCATTCACCTATCTGCATCATTAAGTTTCTGTGTAATAATCACAGGTGATGACTACGGCAAGTGGCAGTTCTAGCGGCCAACTATTTGGTCATAGAGTTTTGGTTTTTTTTTTTGTAACAAACTCAGGAAAAGAGGTATTAATAGAGTCTGTCAAGCGAGTCTAGTCCCATGAAAAAGGCGGCAAATTCAAAAATCTTTCAGGTGTCAACACTGATATAGCACGCTGAAAACTTATTGATACTTGAATTTTTGATAAAATATCCTATATTCTTCTTAATTCCTATATATTCTATCAATAAGTTTTCAGCGTGCTATATCAGTGTTGACACCTGAAAGATTTTTGAATTTGCCGCCTTTTTCATGGGACTAGACTCGCTTGACAGACTCTAGTAACAAATTACCACAAATTCCTGGCAAAGTTTCAATAAATAAAAAAAAGTGCTTTATTCTGAAAGAACTCGTTCGCCTTAGCATTTTTTTATATGACACCAAAGCTGTAGCACCAATATACTTGGTGGTATTCATGTTAAAAAAACCTGATTTTTCATACATTTTTCCTTTCAATGAATCTGAAAAAAAATATGTTCCAAGTCTCTTAACTTCCGAGATCCGCCAAAAGGGGGGGAGAAGGGGGGCAAGGGGGTCAATTTTGCAAAACGGTTTTCACTTTCCCGAGTCTCCTCTATACGAATCCGTAAACAAAACAGAACACGAGTTCAAAAAAAAGGGGTGAAGAGGGGGGGGGGATGAAGGGGGGAGAGAGGGACCTTTGAAAAATGATTTCAGCTAACGCATGGCCCCTTTCAATGAATCTGAAAAAAAAATGTCCCAAGTCTCTTAACTTCCGAGATCCGCCTAAAGGGGGGAGAAAGGGGGCAAATGGGGCAACTTTGAAAAAGGTAGGAGAGGAAAAGGGGGCAAAAAGGGGAGGTTTTGCACTTTTTAGCTACTTTTACGCTTCACCCACTCATGACCTGCCTACCACCGAGGAAAAGCTATCGTGACCTTATCCCAACGCTACGGGGATTGCCGGCTCGCTCCGCTCGCCCGCTCCCCCCTTCGCTTTACCGGTACCACCACAAGATAGGTTTCGACGCCTACTATAATACGCTACGGAGGTCGCCGGCTCTCTTCGCTCGCCACCTCCCCTCTTCCTTCCACTCAAGACCTGCCTACCACCGAGAAAAAGCTATCGTGACCTTATCCCTACGCTACGGGGGTCGCCGGCTCGCTTCGCTCGCCCGCTCCCCCCTTCGCTTTACCGGTACCACCACAGGATAGGTTTTAACGCCTATTATAATACGCTACGGTGGTCGCCGGCTCGCTTCGCTCGCCACCTCCCCTCTTCGCTCCACTCAAGACCTGCCTACCACCGAAGAAAACCTATCGTGACCTAATCCCTACGCTACGAGGGTCGCCGGCTCGCTTCGCTCGCCCGCTCCCCCCTTCGCTTTAACTTCCGAGCCTCCTCTATACGAATCCGTAAATAAAACAGAAAAAAGGGGTGAAGAGGGGGGGGGGGGGGTGAAGGGGGGGGAAGGTTGTTAGCTTTGAAAAATGATTTCGACTAACGCATTGCCCCTTTCAATGAATCTGAAAAAAAAAATGTTTCAAGTCTCTTAACTTCCGAGATTCGCCTAAAGGGGGGGCAGAAGGGGGCAAGGGGGTCAATTTTGAAAAATGGTTTTTACTTTCCCAAGCCTCCTCTATACGAATCCGTAAACAAAACAGAACACGAGTTTAAAAAAAGGGGTGAAGAGGGGGGGAGGGGGTGGTGAAAGGGGGAGAGGGGGGAGCTTTGAAAAATGGTTTCGACTAACGCATTGCCCCTTTTAATGAATCTGAAAAAAAAATGTTCCAAGTCTTAACTTCCGAGATCCGCCTAAAGGGGGAGGGGGTGAAGGGGGGCAAGGGGTCAACATTGAAAAATGGTTTTTACTTCCCCGAGCTTCCTCTATACGAATCCCTAAAAAAAAACACGTAAAGTCTCTTTGTTTCCGAGATACAATAGGGAGGGGCAAGAAAGGGGGGGAAAAGGGGGGGTTTGGCACTTTTCCCATACTCACGAGAGTTACTTCTTTACGAATCTGTCAAAATATACCCACCTCCCCATCCACCATCTGGGAGAACAATTCTGTCAATCAGTGAGTCAGTGGCAGTGGTAATTGAGCTTTATATAGTATTTTTAGAACTCAAATAATACCAATTATAGTGATGCTACAGCTTTGGTGTCATAATTATAAAGAAATTCTAAGGCGGACGAGTTCAATCAGAATAAAACACTTTTTTTATTTGGCCGGCACTTTTACTTTTGGACCAAAACTGTATGAAATGTGGATGATGTCCTTTTATGAGTTTTATTCCACGTTATTTGATGTGCGCCAGCGAGCTTGCCGCACCTCTCTATGTAACGGTCGCCGTGACTGGTCGTGACACGAGCGCGGTTATAGTCATCAGCATCATTGTTTTGACTATAAATATGAATGTGTAATGAGCGCGTGTCGCGTCCACACTACTCCGTAGTACACAACACAATCAGTGCACTTGGCCGGCACACATTTATTTCAGTGCGGGGGATTTTCTTGTGCCGTCGCCGTCGAGCTGACTTACGTGTCTCTTCGCCATATTTTCCTCAACGGCACGTGCCTTTGAGGAAAATGTGCCAACAAATAAGATGATATTCTGCAGATTCACAGTAAGTATGGGATATATTTATGATCTATCAGAAGTCCGATACGCTAGTTTCTTAAAAAACTCACCCAGTGCACCACAAGTTTTAACGACAAGGAGAGCACTAGCATACCGTAAATAAAGATATACCGGCGCTTGAACGTCGCCGACGAGGTTTAGGAATAGATAGATGCCTACAGTGGCTACAGTACCTAATCATAATGGTCACTCGTCTGAACGATGTTCTCCGAATAGAGTGTTGTTCGTGACCGTCGGCGTCGACAATTGAGTTAGTAGATCGCTCATTCATGGCTAATATGGCTTAATGCGGAGTGAGTGGGGAATGGCGGCGGCGAGTGCAACAAACATGTCGCGCCACTTCCGAGAAACCGCTAACAGGAAAACAATACGCTTGGAAATCTTTTATTATCACTTATTAATTTAAAACCTATTTTAATAACAGACGTTGGATAGAAAGCTCTCGAGCTGCCAGTTCGTCGAGTTCGTGTAGGAGGCACGGTCTTCTTCCACGGCGCTCATGCTAATTAAAACGAAGGTCACATCACGTCGGTTGAGCATTGTGCCAGAGACGGCAACACCTGCACACACATACGACTGCTAGGCGACCGACATAACAAAATAATTGATGGACAAATACGGGAATATCGGCAGCTGTGCAAATGACAAATAACCTTCACGAACGTGACATGCAGAAACTATTCACTCCAAGGACAACCGGATTAATACAACAAACGCGGCAACAACTAATATGCGGTAACTGGTGAACAAATAACCGTATCCAGCAGGGTACCATAATTATGTAGGCGACAAAAAACTTTTTTACTAAAAATAAAACCGACGTCGTCGTTGTTGAAGTCGGATTTATTTTTTGTAAAAAAGTTTTTATTTTTCACTTTTTAGTGGTTCACATGTGCTTACCCCTTCACAGCGTACTGGCGTGAAGTTATGTTATGATCTGGTGTAAACAATAGACAGACATGATATTGCAGCAATCCCAGTCCATTTGCTATCATTTGTTGAGGAGTTCCGTTGCCTATCTCCGAAGTTCTTCATCAGATCTTCACTAGTTTTTTGCTTTTCAGTTTTTTCAGTCGGGTTTTTTAGTTTTTTAACTACTTTTTTTTTATTTCCAACTTTTTAGTTCTTTTGTGTTTGTTCTTTCGTTGGTCGCTTAAAATTCTTCGCAAATGAGTTAACTTTTGTGCTTGTTTATAGGATTTGTCACTTTGGATTTCTTTTAAACATTTAAGTGTTATATATTTTTGTAATCTCCTTTTAAAACCCTTTATTTTGATACCCTACTCGATGGTATTGGAAAAAAAAAATTTTGAACTCCGCGATTTGGCCCCCAAAAACCGCATTTTTTTTTTTTTTTTTAATTTTAATGAAGCCTATAACACTCGCGCCATCAAGACGAATCTAACGATGTATATTTCATTTAAATCCCTTCATCCGTGTAGGAGTTATGAGGGAACAAAGAAACGGACATACATACCCGCTCGCTTGCTTTCGATTTCAAGAAAACCGTCGAGCTTTGCTCGTGACATTTGACCTAAACACTCGGCGCAGCCGCCCCTCATTAAAACTTGATTTACAATCGATACGAGAGACCTAGCGTAATTTTGTTTATTGTTTTGTGTAGACAAAAAGATAAGGAAAAGAGTAACGTTTGTTATTTTGACAAAAGTTGAGTGTAAAATATTTTACAAGAGGCTAAAGTTAAGGTCGAGCATATTTTGCCGGTTTGTCGAATAACGTGAAATTGTGAAAAAGTTTGCGCGATAGGTATATAGTTTTTCGTCATTTTTATAAACTAGACTAGTTATTTGTACTATTGAACAAGAAACAATAACGATTGTGGTAAAAAATCGTCATTAAAAATAAAAGGACACAAAGCTTGTGCTTTGTGTCCTTTGAAACACAAAATGTCGGCCTCAAACTTCACTTATTAATTGTAAAAAAAAATTCGTCGGGTGATGTTGCAAACTTGCGTCTAAATGATAAACAATCTAATAATCTATGGTTTAAAGGCGTTTTGAAAGGACTTTACAGTCTTTAAAATAGAGTTTAGAGTTGTTTAACAAAAAATATATTTTGGCAACGATCGTTGCCGAAAGCAAGCGAGAGAGTTTTGGTTTTGGAAACAATCGTTGCCAGAAGCAAGCGAGTGGATACATACACACATACATACATAGTACATAACTACATACACGTCAAACACATAACCCTCCTTTTGGGCTTCGCCGCAGTCGGGTAAACACTACTCAAATCACTTCAAGTGTGCCTATAAAATTTGAAGAGTTCTCTCTATTTCTCCAGGATCCCATCATCAGATCCTGAGTAATCCTGACTTGGTGATCATGGGACCACTTGGAAAGTACATCCTGTCGTGATTTATATTGATTATTTGCTATTCAGTTGCTGTTTTGACTTTAAATTCTAACGGACATAAATAGTTTATTAATCTTTGATTATTTTGGTAACTAATTCATACTGTGCATTTTAAATATACTGATTATTTAATAAGAATTATGAATAATTATGATTGTCAGATATTTAATATTAAAATCAAGTTTAGTTTAGTTGTTGTATTGATGTCAGTAAAGTTGGAAGGGGCATTCCCGCCATATTTTCGGTGGCGGTGATGTCCGACCACGGCGGAGTCAGTTATTCGGTAACCGTTGAACAGTGAAGTCGATCTCACTTAAAGTACCGCGCGAGTGAAATATTATAAAATTGTCACTAGTGTGTAGAATATTACTATAGTTTAAATAAAGTTAATATTGGTGTACAAGGAGTTTTATTTTAATCCATTCCAACAAAAAAAGAATTTTTCAAATCGGTTAGCAAGCGACGGAGTTATGCCCGAACAAACATAAAAAAACAAACATCCGAATTGAGATACTTCTTTTTTTATTTTAGAAGTCGGTTAAAAACAGCTAACTCCATCGATTTTCAGTAAACTCAACATCTTCAATCTTTCCTATAAGTATGACATAATAATTTTCTAGCTTCCACGTTGCCATGCACTCTTGTCTTGTGGTTGTGGACTCAATAACTAAAGGGGATAGAACCGATGTGGCATATCAACCTGTCCGCCATTTTGATTTTTTTTCGAAATCGCGGCCCACGATGAAAGTGGTAGGTATGTATGGATAGAGGACATATAGACGAACAACAAAATGTCCAGTAACAGGTACCCAAAGTGTCACGTTACCGAGATATTTGAAGGTAAAGATCTCGTAAAGATCGACAAATGAGTGCAACGACAATCACTAAATATTTTTTTAAATAGCCTTATTACGTGTATAGGCGTTAAATTGTATCCAAATAATAGTTCCCAGGCCGATTATTATTATACGCACGAGAAAATCTCTTCGCATCGCAATGAAACGCTACTTATGTTAGGTATGTCACCGTATGTCAAAATATTGTTTTCTCGTGTTCCTAGTGGTATGTAATGTACCTACTCTCTTTCAATAACCAGTAATAATAATAATCAACGCCTAAGTATATACACGTAAAAGGTCTATTTTTATGAGGTTATTGTACTCATATGTCCATCTTTACCTTCGAATATCTCGGTAACGTGACACTTTGGGTAACGTGCTACTGGATATTTTTACCCGACTACGGCGAAGCCAAAAGGAAGGGTAATGATTTTGGCAGTCTATGTAAATGTATGTATGTTCCACCGTAGCGCCTAAACTATAGAACGGATTTTAATAAATGAGGTGTCAAAAGATTTGCAGGAATAGCCCGGGTGACATAGGCTATATAAATTTTATGAAATATTTTTATGACGGAAGTTAAATGTCAGATTATAACACATGTCGTACAGAGTGCGTGCACAAGGGAATCAAAGATCGTCTGGACGTCTGCGATAGATCAGTCAAGGATAACCGAATGAAGCCGCTCAGCTCCGAGTTATATTCCGCTAAGCATATGTACACGTAAGAGGCTGTCGCCAGCTGGGTAGGTAGTTAGGTGCCTGCTGATTGTTTAATTATTCATACTGATAAATTAACCGGTAAAGGAGACTGTTTAATTACATTTGTACTGTATTTACAATATATTCAAAGAGGTCTTGAATTCTTGATGTAGATTAGCTGAACTACTTATTTAGTCAAGTGGATAATAATGACATGTACGTCAAGTGCTGTACTTTACAAGCTACAATTAATATTCATGTTACCAGCTGAATTTCACGCCAATAATGTAATTATTCCCGCCACCGACACGTTACGGAGGTGCGAGCACCTATGAGTCTGTACCTGGCGATTCACCATGCCCTGCGTTTTAACGAATACATTAAATAATTACATCTATATTTATTTGTTCTATCGAAATATGCTTAATACGTAATTTGTTACTTTTTAGTTTTAAAAAAAATTACTTCTTCTGTAACAGTTAGCCACCGATGTACTTTTTAACCGACTTCTAAAAAAAGAAGGAGGTTCTCAATTCGAATGTTTTTTTTTTTTTTTTGTTTATGTTTGTTCGGGCATAACTCCGTCACTTGCTAACCGATTTGAAAATTCTTTTTTTGTTGGAAAGGGTGTACTTCTCAAATGGTCCCATATTTTTTTTATCGAAATCGGACAAGCGGTTTTTGAAAAATCAACAAAACTCAAAAAAAAACTACATTGTCCTCATGAACATGTGAACTTACATGTGAACCACTAAAAAGTGAAAAATAAAAAGTGCGTAATTTAAAAAACTTTTTTACAAAAAATAAAACCGACTTCAAAAAAAAAACACGAAAAAGTGAAAAATAAACTTTAAAAGAAAAATCAGTTTCTGAAGTCGGTGACTTTTGTTTGTTTGATTTCATTTTTTTGCCACCGACTTCAGAAACTGATTTTTCTTCTAAAGTTTATTTTTCACTTTTTCGTGTTTTTTTTTTGAAGTCGGTTTTATTTTTTGTAAAAAAGTTTTTTAAATTACGCACTTTATAAAAACAAAACCTATACAGGCGATTAGTTCTACATTAACTTTAATTACTTATTTACTTCTAAAATTCATTACTTAGTTAAATAAAAAAAATAAGTTCAAAAATCTAAAACCCGACTACTAACAAAATCGCGGTCTTAAAAGTAGAAAACAAGAAAATAATTCTTGTCTGATATTCTTCGTTGTCGCATGCCACTGATACCTGATGCTCCTTCATGGCGTTCTCATTGATACAGAAGTCAACTGCTAATTGCCACAAGCAAGGTGGCATGCGACTACGAAGAATATCAGACAAGAATTATTTTCTTGTTTTCTACTTTTAAGACCGCGATTTTGTTAGTAGTCGGGTTTTAGATTTTTGAACTTAATTTTTTTATTTGAATTTTATTTTTGTGTGTACTTAAACATTAATATAATACATATTTGTAATGTGCTCGCCAAGACCTTTCATTTGATACCAAACTTGCTATGATTATCTCAATTTAATATTTTTTGAGGTAAGTTTTTGACATTTAAATTCCGTCATAAAAAGAATTTAAGAGAGCAGTGGTGGCCCAGTGGTGGTGGCCCCGACTTACGAACAGTGAGTCGTGGGTTCGAAACTTCGAACCCCGTCAGGCACATTACTTTGTGTAATTTATTTCATCACCACTGTTCTCAAAACGGTGAAGGAAAACATCGTGAGGAAACCGGCATGTCTTTGAACCAAAAAATTCGAAGATATGTGACATCTACCAATCCGCACTGGGCCCGCGTGGTAGATTATAGCCCATCCCTCTCTTAGAGAGGAGGCCTGAGTCCCTGCAGTGGGAACATTACAGGCTGATGATGATAAAAAGAATTTATAAAATTTGTATAGCCTATGTCACCCGGGCAATTCTTACAAATCTATTGACACCTAATTTATTAAAATCCATTCATTAGTTTAGGCGCTACGGTGGAACATACATACATACATAGACTGCCAAAATCATTACCCTTCCTTTTGGCTTCGCCGTAGTCGGGTAAAAAAAGACAATACAAAGAAGTAAAGCTAGCGATGTATTTCGTAAATTAATTTCTTTCGCTTATAATGTGACAGTTTTCACGTTTTGTCCCCATTACAATTCAAATTTGATTTTATTAATATTTTTTATTTAATGTAGATATTATATCGAAGTTCACAAAATTTTGAAAAACAAAATCTTCTTTCTAAGCGTAGGTACTGTTTACTGTCAGACTACTGAAATAATTTGAGGGTAGTAAGTATTGAATATTTTTGATTTCGCAATGCAACATCACGAGTTACGATTATATCTAGCTAATACATCGCTAGCTTTACCGCTTTACTTCTTTGTATTGTCTTTTTTTTAACTTAAAGTAATGAATTTTATAATATGTAAAGAGTAGATAAGTAATTAGAGTTAATGTAGAACTAATCGCCTATCTAGGTTTTGTTTCTAAAAAGTGCGTAATTTAAAAGTACATCGCTGGCTAACTGTTAAGTTTTTTTTTAAACTGAAACGGAACAAATGGCATATTATGCATATTTCGATAGAACAAATATAGATCTAATTATTTAATGAATTCGTTAAAACGCAGAGCATGGTCAATCGCCAGGTACACTACAGACACATGCTCTACGTTAGGTATCTGCTCTCGGTGAGCACACTCCGGCTGCACATGAACGCATGACGTGCTGTCTCCAGATACAAATTGTTGATGAAGAGTGCATGAGGACGACTGGGCGGGGTTAACGACAGGTCCCATTCACAGCTGCTCGTACAGGTACAGATACATCGACATGGCACCGCGCAGTAGGACTCAGCCTCAGGCGCAGGCCACACACATAGGTGCAGTGCAGGCCACACATTAATGGCGTCGGGCGCGGACATGGCGCGGGTGGCTTCCTATTACATTCAAATTGTATTCATTGTATTGTATTGTAGTGCATAGAAATAAAGCGCAATTTACAATACGCGGGTGCCGACATGGCGCGTTATATGCACGCCCGAGCCACGACATTCCGTGCCGCCCGCACCATGTCTGCGCCCGACGCCATTTGTCCAATGAATGTCCAATAGAAGAGATTCTTTTTCTTTCATTTGAATTAGGAAACTCGAGCGGTAGTCCCATATTAATTCGATTAACTTTTCTATACTTTAGTTTCCTGAGTTATCCCTTATAATAAACATTTTTCGTCTTTGTGGATGATGTGTCTTATAACTTCTATTTACAATGTGAAATTGATAATATCTGACAAGGAATTGTGTGAGATACCTTTGAATGTTCACAGCAAAAAATAGAATATCAATGAATGTAATGGCATGTTGGTAACAAGTGGCAAATAAAAGCATGTTTTAGGGCAGCGATAGCTTCGCCAGACTATTGTGGTAAATTGATAACGTCGCCCATATTTGCATAATGATTACTTTGTGTTCAATGTGGAATCATTGAACTCCGTCGTATGGCTGCGTTATCACCGCGAGGTGAGGGGCTTAATGTCACACTGGACACGACGGGCTGTCCTGCAGCTAAAGGTGAGCTGTGATCCGCAGCTACACACTCCTGTCACAACGACCTAGCTCTCAGGAATATCTAAGTTTGTAAATCAATTATTGTGAGTCAATTATTATTTGTGACTTGACGGTTTTTTTTTTTCAAATATAAATAATTTACTTTAAAAACAAAACAAGCAACTTTGCTTTCGAAATTCGGTGGCAAAAAAGTCAAGATACAAAAATACCAACTTTCGAAAGTAAATAGTAAAAAGCGGATGCAATGTATTTTTCTTATAAATAATGTATTTTTTATTTTGAAGATGGTCCATTCAATTTTAATTTCATAATTTAATATTCAAATGAACCCCGCCTGCTTCCAATTTTTGTTTAATTTATAATGTGCTTGTTTTTTGGTTTTCAGTTTTTCCAGTCGGGATTTTGATTTTTTAACTACTTTTTTATTTGCAAAGTTTTTCTTTTATATCTCACACAAATCCTTGTCAATTTTAAATCAGTTTATCATCAGTTTATTTACAGTTATCAGTTTTAAATTGTAACAAGAAGTTAATAGCACATCATCGACATAGTCGAAGAAGAATGCAAGTGCAACCGAATTGAGAATCGCCGCCCTTTTTACCCGACTACGGCGAAGCCAAAGGATGGGTATTGATATTGGCAGTCTATGTATGTATGTATTTATGTATGTTCCACCGTAGCGCCTAAACTACTGAACGGATTTTAATAAATTAGGTGTCAATAGATTCGTAAGAATAGCCCGGGTGACATAGGCTATATAAATTTTATAAATTCTTTTTATGACGGAATTTAAATGTCAAAAACTTACCTAAAAAAATATTAAATTGAGATAATCATAGCAAGTTTGGTATCAAATAAAAGGTCTTGGCGAGCACATTACAAATATGTATTATATTATAGTTTAAGTACACACAAAAATAAAATTCAAATAAAAAAATAATTTCAAAAATCTAAAACCCGACTACTAACAAAATCCCGGTCCTAAAAGTAGAAAACAAGAAAATAATTCTTGTCTGATATTCTTCGTAGTCGCATGCCACCTTGCTAATGGCAATTAGCAGCTGACTTCTGTATCAATGAGAACGCCATGAAGGAGCATCAGGTATCAGTGGCATGCGACTACGAAGAATATCAGACAAGAATTATTATCTTGTTTTCTACTTTTAAGACCGGGATTTTGTTAGTAGTCGGGTTTTAGATTTTTGAACTGAATTTTTTTATTTGAAGTCTGTTTAAAACATTTTTGGTACTTTATTATTTTTCGTAATCCTTAAACACCACTGAAGCAAAATAGGCAATTAATAAATTAATTGCGTATTTTCTTGGATGGCATATATTTTTCAGCTATTTTGATTTTAAACCAAACTACTGCATCATCTTCCTGCCCTAATCCCATTCTATTTGGGGTCGGCGCAACACGTTTGCTTTTTAAATTTTTCTGTTAGACGTCACGGTGGCATTTACTTCTTTCTCTTTCATATAATTCCTCACACAATACAACCATCTTTTCTTTTGGCCTTCCTTTTCATGTTTCCTCTCCATTCATCATTATTTATATCCATAACTTTTTAGTGACATGCGTTTCATCCCTCCTCATTACATGAGCATACAAAGATATACGATAATAAATATTTTATTATTTTTTTATTATTGTGAATGTGAGGACCATGTGGGTCTTTCTCTAATTTTAACAATTGTCTGGCAGTTTGAGTACTCTATGCGACCCACCCAAATGTCCTTTCTTTGGTATTGTTCGTCGTGACGTTGAGCTCCTTGAGTTATAAGTCGAGCTCCACGATAACTGACAAATGCTTGCACTGACTGGACGGGTCCACTCAAATCTGTGTGGTGCTTTCTTCAAAAGACCATCTCAAACACTAATCTGCATAGTCTTCATGTGAACATATGTGGTCTTGAACATATTGTAAACCCAAACGATTTTAAAAGAGTGTCCATGAAGTTTCTTGCCATTCTTCTCATGAGACCAACGCTTTGGAATTGGCAACTACAGTACACTCACGAGTTATTATGCCTTGTGACTGGGACTGTAGCTTAGTTTATTTAGCTTCAGTAGTTCTGTAGTTTACTGCCGCACTCGGAGAGCTTCAGTGGTTGCTTGAGCCGTCGCTTGGTAAGGGTTTTTGGCAGTTTTGTCATACAAAACTATGTCAGGCCTTTGCTGGGTGGCGGCTTGAGTAATCGTTGGATATCTCTGAGTGCCGCAGTTAGTTTAATTCGACTATTCAAAAGTGCCTGTTACTGGCCTACTTGAAATAAATATTTTTGACTTTGACTTTGATAGCGGGTGCGGATCTTAAACTCGCCTTGCATGACGCCATGTTTTCTTAGTTCAATAGTGGTAGTGGCTGATCGGAGGCATTGTTGCACTTTTCAAGTATTGGACACATGAAGTATCACGTATTGAAGCATGTTCAGTGAGTCACATCTTCATTCTTTCGAGTTTGGCTGGTTTAAGTGAAATAATAAAGGTGCAAACCGGCGCGCGGCGGTACTCACCCTCAGCTGGATTGGAGACCGCGTCGTGTATGAGCGACGCGATGCAGCCCGACAACCCTGCAACAGTCGGCACACGGCGTTAGCGCGACATCACACGACAACACGTGACAACGTTACATTAGAGACAGCAGAGAGACGTGGGGCTCACCGTGTGTGATGTGGTCGTGCCGGTGCCGCGTCAGCTGTGACAGCGAGTGCTTGCAGTACTCGTAGGTGGCGAAGAAGCAGGCGTGCGCCGGGCCCGCGCCCATCACCACCGCCGACATGCCGCGGATGGGCCTGCAGCAGGACAACGCGTTACTACCACCTCCACATCACATCAATAGCAGCAGGTACCAAGGTTCAATTACAAAGATACTCTAGTTATCCTACTGGATATGGTATGGTATGTTACCCTTACCATCAGTACGTCAAATCAAATTCTGTCAACAGTGTCTTCCCGTGCCATACGCAACTAATCACAACCCAGTTGTAAACTATTAAGGAAGGCCTATTTTCTGACATTTTTCGATTTATCGATACGATCTATAACAGCTATTGTTTGAGCCCCATGTTTACCAGGGCCTGCAGTCTCTACACTAAATATCGTTAAAAATCTGTCGCAAAGTCGTATCTATGTCAAAGGGGTTTGAACTTCTTTGTATGGGAGCTGGCATATCGACCCACCGCCATTCTGTTTTTTTTTCGAAATCGCAGCCCACAATGAAAAAGGTATGTATGGATAGAGGACATATAGACGAAAAAAAAATATCCAGTTAGCACGTTACCCAAAGTGTCACGTTACCGAGATATTCGAAGGTAAAGATGGACATATGAGTACAATCCTTCCTTACATAGTATAAAACAAAGTCGCTATTTTTGTCTGTTTGTCTGTATGCTTAAATCTTTAAAACTACGCAACGGATTTAGATGCGGTTTTTATTAATAGATAGAGTGATTCAAAAGGAAGGTTTTAGTATATAATTTGAACGACATCCACGCGGGTGAAGCCGCGGGCATCAGCTAGTAACCACATAAAAATAGACCTTTTACGTGTTTAGGCGTTGATTATTATTATTACTGGTTATTGAAAGAGAGTAGGTACATTACATACTACTAGGAGCACGAGAAAACTATTCTTTGACATAACATAGCGTTTCATTGCGATGCGAAGCGATTTTCTCGTGCGTATAATAATAATCAACCTGGGAACTATTATTTGGATACAATTTAACCTCACTCAATACACGTTTAAGGCTATTTCTAAAAATATTTATTGATTGTCGTTGTACTCATTTGTCGATCTTTACCTTCAAATATCTCGATAACGCGGTAACGTGACACTTTGGGTACCGTGTTACTAGACATTTTTTGTTCGTCATATTAAATGTCCTCTATCCATACATCTATCTATATACACTCCTTTGCAAAAAAAACGGGCACCTTAGGAAATTTACGTTCTAAGGTCGATTTGAGTTAATTCAATGTTTAATTGTTTGACGTAGTCTGTATACTTATAATCGTGTAAATTAATACGCGTGAAGTGAACTGTGGCAATTTAAAAAAAAATCTATGAATTCTTTAAAACCGATGTACACGGCCAAACAATAAGAAGTGGTCGGCAATAAAGACAAGAAGATTTTTAACTTTGTTTAATTAAATAAAGTTACAAATGTAATAACCTAATAACGAGTGTGACCTCCTCTTGCCAAAATCACAGCTTGAATCCTTCTGGGCATGCTTTCCACGATGTTTTTAATGACGTTTTGAGGAATACGTTCCCACTCTTCTGCAATGACTCTTTTTAGCTCCCTGATGTTTTGTGAAGCATGTTGCACTGATCTTACCCGTCTCTTTAGAACATCCCAGACATGCTCAATTGGATTGAGGTCAGGACTTCGAGCTGGCCAATCTAAACGACGGATCTCAACTTCTTGCATGTACGCTTCCACGTCGCCAGAACGGTGCGGGCGAGCATTGTCGTCCATAAAAATGGAATCTTCCCCAAGTGCAGTCAATGCGGGTTGTGCATATGGAATTAGGACTTCCATTATGTACCGGTGTGCATTTAATGTTCCATTTTCTATGAGAACTAACTACGTACGCCCCGTCGAATTGATTGCTGCCCAAAATATAACGGAGCCTCCGCCATAAGGAGTGATTTCTTCGAAACACACTTCCGCATAGCGTTCCCGTGGTCTTCGTAGCACTCACCGGCGTCGGTCCTCTCCACACAAAGAGATTCTAGCTTCATCAGAAAACAATACTTTATTCCAGTCCTCCAGAGTCCATGAAGCACAGTTTCGAGCAAACTGAAGTCGAGCAACACGGTGCTCACGGAGTAATTTAGGTCCCCGAGCCGGGCGGTAACTCCTGATATTGGCAGCCAAAAGCCTTCTCCTGACGGTACACAAGCTAACTTCTACTCCTCTTACTTCTTCAAGGCTCTTCTTCAGGTCCACACTTGACGCCTTAAGATTCCGCAAGGCCTGACTCACCAAAAAGCGGTCATCTCTTGGTTCTGTGCGTCGTTTTCTTCCCGAACCGGGTCTTCTTTTGACCGAACCGGTCTCTTGATACCGTTGCCAAGTCCTCTGGACAGTTGAACGACTCACATTTAGCCGCTGAGACACGTAAGTTTGCGAACAACCTTCTTCAAGTAGGGCTATAATTTTACCGGCCCGTATCGCTTTATCACTCATGTCAAAAAGTGGTATTTAATGTAAAAAGAAAGATAAAATTGTTTAATTTGCAGAAAATATCCAAAAAGTTTTAAAATTTTAGTAATCAGTAATAAAATCGTTTCAGCAATTCGCGCCATTAGTAAAGCAATTTTACAATAATCTACAATAATCATTATTTTCCTTTTGTTAATTTTAAAATTTAAATTTGGAACGTACAGAATCATGCCAGGATTCTTCAAATAACATGCCAATACATCGTCAAATTAATAAAACCTCTTACTTGTCCTTCTTCATTGAAGTAGAGAAAAAAATATGAAGTGCCCGTTTTTTTGCAAAAGAGTTTATATAAAAGGAGAACTGACTGGGTGACATATCAACGTACAGCCGAAACTACTGGGGCTAGGAATGTGAAATTTTGCACACGGCTTCCTATTATAATGTAGGGGAGAACTATGAAGGGGTTTTTGGAAATTCAACCCCTAAGGGAGTTAAATAGGGGATGAAAGTTTGTATGGAAAATCGTCATTTTTGTAGTTAAACCCAATGATATTATAAATAAAAAGAGGTAGATATCGCATTAGCACGCACAAATTGTTGAGGACAAACTACGCTAATTGGTGCAGTTTCATTTAGTCGGGTTATAGCAGCGAGCGAAGTAAGTCGAGTCCGCGGCGTAACAAAAATGCCATGTTGTGTCTTATGAAAGTGCAAAAACTATGGTTCCAAGAAAAAGAAGAGTTTTGGAGTTTCATACCATACGTAAGTATAATAAAAATATATCATATTTGTATTGTTTTCACGATTTATTTCTCATTTTCAAATAAATTTCGTATTATTGACATGATGGCTCGAAAAGGATAGAGAATAGGATGACAATCTGCTGCGTGACAGAGACAAATAGCATGCGTCATAGATTAATCAAACAGAAGCGAAATGGTAGGCACAATATATAGCGTTGCGCTTTCAATTATTATGATTAAAATTATATAGAATGAGATAAGTAATAGCGGGCTGTCATATATTTTATTAGTAGAATTGGAATGTACGTAGTAACGTACCTAGATAAAACATATTTTCTCATAATGTTTTACTATTTTACAGATTTCCAAGTGATGACATGATAAAAAATAAATGGGTTAGCATAGTTATGGCGGAAAGAAGTGAACCTGACTGGATGCCTAGTAAACGTAGCACAATTTGTTCGGCACATTTTAAAGAAGAAGATAAATATATTACTCCAAAAGGACTCAAGCGTCTGAAATTTGATACAAATATTCGATAGTACCTATCTAAAATATAATTTAAATTGTAAAAATATTAATAATCATTCGCAGTACTTAGTAGCTGTACATTGGTAACAGTCATAAAAATTCAATGTCTCTTCTGTGGTAAATCGACTCTATGATACTCTAGTGTACTTCAAGCGCAACACACAAAAACTAGCTATCTCTTTCTATCTTATTATGTTCCGTATTATCTATCGCTGTCGTAGTCTGACGTTGGCGTTCAGCCGTTTAATGACAACGCAACGATATCTGAACGTCATTCAGTATGAACATGGCGTATCTTTCTTTATAATATCATTGGTTAAACCGACATCCACGCGGGCGAAGCCGTGGGCAAAAGCTAGTATTACATACCACTTTCATCGTGGGCCGCGATTTCGAAAAAAATTCAAAATGTCGGACAGGTTGATATGCCACATCGGTTCTATCCCCTTTCTTTAATTGATTTTCAGCTTTATTTCAACGGCATAAGATTGAAAATGTATTAAAGAAAGTTTACGATTTTACGACTTAGCGACATTCGTAGCGTCGTTATTAGTGTAGAGACTGCAGCGGTGCAGCCCCAGCAAGCCGAGTCTGTGCGGACTTGTATTGTATGTCAGATAACCATTACCATGCTCTACGCCCAAAGTAATAATAAAACTGAATGTGAGCTCCGTTTTATTGATTAATTGTTGGTAGCTTAGTATTGATAACTTTATTGGTGTCGTAGTTTTCCAATACAAACTCGGACTTGGTCAGAGTTTTTTTTAATACCACCTGGTGTACTCGCATGCTTATTTATTTAAAACAGTGACGTAACGCAAGTTTTTGTCCACAATTTTGCAGAATCATCGTGCCTCAGCAGTGAGTATTCGCCGGAGATCGTATTGAGTTCCGCGTTCTTCTCAGTCAGGTTATCAGGTACGAATGGTGCGCCGTGCGATCCATTTACAATGGGCCTGCATCGACTCGATCCATGATGCCATTACCTACTTGATTCATTCAAAGTTATCATTATGAGGCATTTTTTAATCAAATACATCATCATGACTTTTTAAAATGTTCGGATACCTACACTCTTATCTATCACACACCAATACGTCTATAGATGTATAATTATAGAATTATGGTTTTATACACTTTTAGATAAGTTATTACGTGCCGCTTACTTAAGGCGAGGTTGCACTACTTTGTTTTTATGTACGCACGACCTCACCCCCCGCCCTGCCGCGCGAGCGATGTATTGCCTAAATTTTGACTGTTTTTTCTCTCTTGGAGAAAAATGATAAAGAAATTATACATTATGTGACCCGAGATAATACACATTTTTTACGACCTTTATTATGATATAAGTTTTATTTTTCAAAGCCTATATTCAAGTAAAACGATTATTTAGCTATCATTTGGACATGTCTTAGCGATTTAATTGGATGCAGTGAAGTGTAAGTAATCGTGTATCGCATGCCCGACATATCATGATCGAAGAGTCAACTATGTAATACATTTTTTTCAAAATTTAAATCCGTTCCATGTACGAGTAAAACGCTATTGTTGACGACGTTTATCGGGGTAACCTTGCCTTAAGACGCTGACAAGAGCCAAATAGGCTCGTATCCAACAATTTTTTAGCCAAATCTATACAGTTTCACACGGTGGAAAAAATATATGTTAATCTTGAACATACACACATCAAAAGTGTCTAGGGATCAACATATATTTTTGCAATAACTTTTCTCCTGATTGATTTTAATTAAAATTTTCTTTAAGGATTCATCAAATAAAGTGTTTTCGTTTGTCACAGTAACGATAAACCAAGTCACCTTTGCATTAATAAAGAAATTTGCCATTTTCCTAATAAAGGGATTTTTGACATTTGAACCACTAACATTAAAGTTCGAAAAAAAGACTGAAATAACAGTTTTCTTTAAAATTTTATTGGGTAACTTAAACAATTAATAATCCGTGTTTCTACCGCGAACACTAACAGTAACAACACAAGAACATCGGTTTGGCATACTCAAAATGAGTTCATCCAAATCACGCTGTGGAATGGCCGCCCATGTTCGTTGCAACAACAAAAAACTGGCCAAGAGCGAGTCGGACTCGCACATGAAGGGTTCCGTACCAAAACGGTATGCTATAATTTATACAATTTCTTTTACGGGCCAATGAAACTTGACCTCTGGATTGTATAGGCGCTCATACGATTCAGGGACCAAATTATATTGGTTAACTGCTGTTTCCATCTGTTGTTTCCATCCAAGTTCAAAATGATTTTCCTAGAAAGACCTTTTAAAGTTCTACTTTTCAGATTTTTTTCATATTTTCTAAAGTTATGGTTCAAAAGTTAGAGGGGGGGGACACATTGTTTTTTACTTTTGGAGCGATTATTTCCGAAATTATTGACATTATCAAAAAATGACTTCAGTAAACCCCTATTGATTTTTAAATACCTTTCCAACAATATATCACACGTTAGGGTTGAAATTAAAAAAAAAATAACTTCCCACTTTACATATAGGGGGGCTACCCTAATAAAACATTTTTTTCCAATTTTTATTTTACCACTTTGTCGGCGTGATTGATACACATATTGGTACCAAATTTCAGCTTTCTAGTGCTAACGGTCACAGAGATTAAGCGAGGACGGACGGACGGACAGACAGACATGGCGAAACTGTAAGGGTTCCTAGTTGACTACGGAACCCTAAAAAAGGTCTTCTTGCGACTGGATACCCTCCATATTCGGCAGAGCTCTTCTCTGTAGCATATCCCATGCATGCTCAATCGGGTTCAAGTCTGGCGACTGAGCAGGCCAGGGCAGGACATTGATGTTAGCTGCGGCGAGAGTCTGTCTTACAACTCTTGCGGTGTGCGGTCGTGCATTATCATGCATTAACTGAAATAAGGGACCGATTTGCACTTGTAGAGGAACGATGACGTCTGATACAATCGTCTCAGCATAAATTTGAGCGTTGAGGTTGCCTCTGATCCAAATCAACTCAGTTCTTCAGGCTATCACCACTGCTGAAATTTGCTTGAAGAAATAGCTTCTTTTACTTGGTCGTACCATCGTGTTGGTGAGTCGCTTACTTTCGGTATTGCCAACAATGACTAGCTTTTCAAGGCTACTATCTCCTCTTCGCATTATGTGGCCGAAATAAGACAAAATACGCTGTAGGCAAACTGTTGACAATCGAGTCTTGACATCGAGTTGGGAAAGGATAGACACATTTGTGCGTTTGGCCGTCCATAAAATTCGGAACATCCGCCTCCAGCACCACATTTCGAATGCGTCTATCCTCTGTCTTACTCTTGTTCGGATTGTCCACGTCTCAACTCTATAGAGGAAAATCGGGAAAACTAGTGCTCTGACCAAACGGGCATTCGTTTTAAAACTTACACCACGATTTTATCAGATATTCTGGAGGCGTGTCATAGCATCTTTAGCCATGGCTATCCGCCGTTTTATTTCTGGGACGTAGTTACCTTCATTACATATAATTTAGAGCCCAGATATTCGAAGCGATCCACAGTATCCTTGGATGTTATAGGCACCCAATAGCTTTCCCGCACGATCTACCACCACAAGCTTGGTTTTCTGCCTATTTATTGCAAGCCCTAATTTGCCACTTTCCACCTCCCATCTGTGCAGTATCTCTTTCATGTCGCCAAATACAAGGAGAACGGTGTCGTCAGCGTACTTCAGATTGGAAATCCGCTTTCCACCAACAGCAAACCCCTTTTCCCAGCCCTCAAGAGTCTTACAAGTAATATACTCTCCATACACATTGAAGAGCAGAGGTGGGAGGATGCATCACTGCCTGACAGTCGGTGTCAATTTTAACGAAAGAGCGGTTGTTCAATAAGATAATAATCGGACTGGGTCAATAAGATGTTGAGGCATTCCCATGTCCTTTAGAACCTCCCACAGCTTGTCCCACTCCACACAATCAAAGGCTTTGGTGTAATTTATGAAACACATCAATACAGGGCTGTTAAATTGCCCGCGAGGAGATGCTGGAGACTCTCAACAGAGATCCGTGGGGGCGCCCTTATATGGTGGTGCGGAATCAACTCCGCACCCGGGGCCCCCCGCTGACGCAGAGTCTCCGGCCTGAGCTCGTGGAGGACGTGGTGAGCGTTCTGTTCCCTTCGCGAGGGGAGCATCGTCCCCCGCCACCTGCGGTGCCGGAAGCGGACCAATCAGGATCTGATGACGACATTCCGGAGGTGACTGGGGTAGACCTGAGAGTGGCGGTACGGAGGCTTAAGGCCAAAAATACCGCCCCGGGGCCCGATGGCTTGCCTGGCAAAGCCTGGGCCCTGGCCTCAGAGGCTCTTGGGCCCCGACTGGAGGGGTTCTTCAGCGCGTGCATGGAGAGAGGCCAGTTCCCGCGTCGTTGGAAGACGGGGAAGCTGGTCCTCATTCAGAAGCCCGGGCGCCCTGCGGACTCGCCGTCCGCATACCGGCCCATTGTGCTGCTCGACGAGGTGGGCAAGCTCTTTGAAAGAGTAATTGCAAACCGCCTCGCCGAGCACCTTGAGGGAATGGGTCCGGATCTTGCGGAACACCAGTTCGGTTTCCGCAAGAGGCGCTCGACGGTGGACGCCATCATGCGCGTGAGAGCCCTCACGACGGGGGATGCGGTCTCTCGGGGCGGTGTGGTCTTGGCGGTGTCTCTCGACATCGCCAACGCCTTCAACACCATGCCCTGGAGCTGCATCAGAGAGGCACTCCGGTATCACCGGGTGCCGGCCTACCTTCGTCGTGTAGTCGGGGACTATCTGACAGACAGGGCTGTCATCTACCCTGGTCAAGACGGACAATGGAACCGGCGAGAGATGTCGTGCGGTGTTCCGCAGGGTTCGGTTCTGGGGCCGCCCCTGTGGAACATCGGTTACGACTGGGTGCTGCGTGCCAACCTCCCTGACGGCGTCAGCGTCGTCTGCTACGCGGACGATACGCTGGTGCTGGCACGGGGGGAGTCGCACGAGGCGGCGGCCGCGAACATGACACGCGGGGTTGCGATAGTCGTTGAGAGGATCCGGCAGCTGGGTCTCGAGGTGGCACTCCACAAGTCCGAGGCCATGTGCTTCTATGGGCGTGGGAATGTGCCACCGTCGGGATCCCAGCTATCGGTGGGAGGGGTTTCCATCGGCGTCGAGTGTACTTTAAAGTACCTCGGACTCGTCCTCGACAGCCGGTGGAACTTCGTGGAGCACTTCCGACGTTTGGCTCCCAGACTGGAGCGGGCCGCGGCTGCCTTTAGGTGGCTCTTGCCCAATCTGGGGGGGCCAAACGCCTCCTGCCGTAGGCTGTATGCGGGGATCGTGCGGTCCATGGCCCTTTACGGGGCCCCGGTGTGGGCGCGTGCCGTGAGGAAGCGGGCCGTCCACTACCGCGCCCCAAAAGGTCATGGCCGTAAGGCTTGTCCGCGGGTACCGCACGATCTCCCGCGAGGTGGCGAATCTCCTTGCCGGATTGCCGCCGTGGGATCTGGAGGCAATAGTCCTCGCGCGCCTACATGAGTGGCGCGCGGAGGCGCTACACCAGGGGGTCACTCTGCTGCCGCGGCACATTGCTGCGCGGCGGACAGACCTCCGGTGCGATCTCATGGCGGCATGGAGACAGCGACTGTCGCAACCCAGCGCAGGGCACGCCACGATAGTGGCGGTAAGTCCCCTCTTTGAGGAGTGGCCACGGCGCCCTCACCTACCGTCTGACGCAGGTCCTCACCGGACACGGGTGTTTCGGGAGGTACCTGTACCGAATCAGGCGGGAGGAAACGCCCGGATGCTTCCACTGCGAGGATCGACCGGAGGACACGGTGGAGCACACTGTGGAGGCGTGCCCTGCTTGGGCGGAGCCCCGCCGCGTTCTCGTAGCGGCGATCGGCGGCGGCGACCTCTCGCGCCCGGCCCTGGTGCAAGCCATGGTCCGGGGCGAGGAGGAATGGGACGCCGTCGCCTCCTTCTGCGAAGCAGTGATGCTAGCGAAGGAGGTGGCGGAACGAGAGAGGGAGAGAACCTCTCAACGTCCCAGCCGCCGCGGAAGGCGCTCCGGGCGTCGGGGGTCACGCGATGACCTCCGGCCACCGTAGACGCGGGCCTGTGGACGGTGAGTAACGGGCTAGCTCGCCGTCCGGCCGTCGTCATGACGGCAACAGACCGTGTCGGCGGCGCGTACGTGTTCCACGCGCGCCTCAAAGAGATGTCAGCAAGGAGGGGCCCGCAAGGGCCGACGCCCGTCGGGGCTGTGGATATCGAAAGGTTACCGCGGCTCCGACACAAGGGCGAAGAAGAAGGAACATGGGTTTGGTTTTTAGTCAGTAGAAGTCTGACACTCCCCTTCGCTCTGCCCAAGAGCGGGGGGGGTTATTCGATGATTTTCCACCCACCAAAAAAAAAAAAAAAAGGGCTGTTAAATTCCCGGATTTTCTCTATAATTTGGCGAACGTTCAGGATTTGTTTCCGCGTGCCTTTGCCTTTAACAAAACCTGCTTGCTCTTCTGGAATTTGTGGCTCCAGAAAGTGTCTTAGCCTGTCGTTTATGATGTACAACCGGCTTAGCATGACCACCGAAGAAACGGGTTTTGTCGACGGAAGAATCGACAAAGTGATAGATTGTAGCAAGGTTTCATGCCAAATCGTATGGCAAAATCTTTGTCTTTTGTTGGTAGAATAGAGATAGAATCGCCATGCTACGGGGGCAGGAGTATCTTGGTGATGTGTGGAGTAAGTGCCAAACTATTATTACAATTTTTTGAATCTTGTAAAGAGTGGATTTAAGGTTGCACAAGCCAGTCATTCTTCCATACAAACGTATTATGGTGATTACTCCTCTGGTTGACGGTGTAGGTTCAAAATTAAAAATTGTATCAACTGGTCTTGTCATTATCTATGTCTCCTATGGAAGCAGAATTGGAAAAAAAATATTGGTTTGGAAGTTAAGAGTGTCGACACTTTCATATTTTAGCACTAATTTTAACCATCTTTGGGCGTAAATAAGTTACGTATATAGTACGAAAATGAAAAAAGTGAAACCATACAGACATAGATTAGATAATAAAGAATTCAAATAATTTTATTTTGAACAGATACATTCAATGGATTTTTCATGGTATCCATACTACCAAAGGTCTGCATAGAAACAATCGCGCGCCCGTTTTAGTTGTGTCTCTTTCGCTCTATGCATTTCGCCCGTGATGTCGGACGAAATAGCATGCATTTAGCCCCGCCCACCAACTAGTTCGTGCCGTTGGCTTGTTTACCCTTAAGGTGGATGTTCACGGTAGCCCGCGAAATTCAAATTTTCTTACGTTTTTAGCGATTTGCAGGCCAGTGCTAGGTTGTATGTTAGTGAAAATATGATTCGCGGCTGTAAGACGTATGCAGTTACAGAATTATAATCATCAAAATCATCATTACAACCCTCCAAGTTCATGTAACTGTCAAGAATGAGTATTTCGTCAAAAGGTCATTCTTGAGAATCTCTGCGGGCTACCCTGGAACATCAACCTTAATAGAAAATATCCAATCCCCAAAACCCGGAAGGAGGGGGACTCTTTGATCAAACCATACATTTTGTAGGACAAATATTTTTTTCAAATAATTTGAATAATAATAATCCGATTTAACAAAAAAAAACCCAATTAGTACAAACACTTTTGAGAATCATCAAACCAACATTATATTTTATCCCTGCTACCCCTATTACCTACCACAATCGAGAATTCGAGAATTTTCGTACAGGATATTATTGGGTGTCTCATCAAAATGAAGCTGCTAACGGAAAATTAGCTTGATAGTAATCAAGTGCAAAAATGGACCGTGGATCCTGGACTATGTTACTTAATTGGTAGTTCGGCCTTTAAAAAAGGCGCTAGGGTATCGGAAAAATTGTGGGCGTGGCCAAAAATACTGGAACATCGGAGCTCAATAGCGATTGTCATCGTCTTAAGTTATTATTAGTTTAAGCGATGAAACATATTAATTCGAATCAACCAGATCACCAAAGCGTTTCAAATCAAATCAATCCTTAAAAAAACCCAAGAATGTCCGTCGGGAGCTGAACATTGCAAAACTAGTTCATTTAATGGCAGCCCCCGACGGACATTCTTGGGTTTTTTTAAGGTGGGTGTTTTATGTTATTTTATCCTTTTTTCAAATAATTTTTAACAGTCGTGGGTTTTTTCAAAATTTTTAATTTTGCTTTTTTATGAAAAGTGATGGACTACGATGTCGTTCCTTCCTAAATGATTTACTATTATCGTTTGAATCCCGAAAAGGAGGAACGAAAATATTGGGACCCAAAAGTGAACCCTGGGGGACGCTCACAAAATAAGTGTTCCGCGAACATGTCTTACATTTTGACACGAGTTAGTTTATATAATCGAAATAAATAGTTCAAAGGGTACAAACTTTAGCTACCTACATAAAGCTTTAGTGAAATTACGCTTGATGTTGGGAAAACATAAGACACGCAGTCAAAGGCTTCACGTGAACGTTTATCTAAATATAATTAATGCTGCTACAATTAATGCGTCGCAATGTGGCAATAAGCCAAAACAATAATAATATCCCACGACAATAATAATAATAATAAACAATAATAATTGAAGTGGTATTTTATATACTTTTTTTATTTTATTTTATATGGGCTTAAAAAAAAAAAAAAGGGCAGAGATGAGGTCGACGATGGAACGAGCTTACCCAGAAGAAGCCTATTTACTCGCGACTTAAATAGATTGGGGTTATATGAACTCGGGAAAACCCACGCAGGCAGGGTGTTCCACTCCTTGGCTGTACGAATAATGAAAGATAGTACATGACGTGGTTTTAACCTACTAATAAGTTACGGCATCACTAGGAGCTGTGGAGCTAAGGTCTCCAGCTAAGGTTTACAAAAATTATTCGAATGGTTCGACGATGGCATACTATTATGTATTCTGTGAAGATGGACCGCCCCGCTTAGCGCAGTACATGTTCTAATGTTACGTCATCGCAATTATTGCATTCAAAGCTGTGATTCAAAGTCACATCTAGTTATTATAAACCTGAATCATAGTGGCAACAAGCACAATTCGAACCAATCTTTATAATAATGGTATCTGGGTGTAGTTATAGTCGTCTTAGTGATCCCCACGAATCTTCTACTCGTATATCGTCTACTTTAAAAAAATCCTACCGGATTTAAGGGTTTTGAATTTTGGACTGGGTTTTGATCGGAACATCCCAGGATGTAGGCTCACGTCGCGGTTATTGCGTAACAGTAGAAGTAGTAGAAAGCGCGCCGGAGTTGGCGGTGCGTGGCGCGGGCAGGCGGGCAGGCGGCAGGCGGGCAGGCGGCAGGCGGGCAGGCGGGCATGGCGGGCAGCCCCGGCGGCGCGGCCTTGACGCCCAAGGTCGCCGCGATTCGGTCGGCGGCGACCTCTTCTCCCACAGACATACTTCAATCGATTTCGTCGCTTAAACTCTACATAAATCTACGATTTAGGGACGTCTTTATTGCTTACAATACCAAGTTACCAACAATAAATAAGTATGTGTAGTGTTTTTTTCTATCCGCCTGGCGCCTCCCCTGTAATATTTGTTCAGTTCCGCTTTTGTAATAATGAAACTAATACGTCATTGCGTTGAACCGTATTGCTTACCGCGACCGCGGGGTGCCGGGTGGGGCCGTGGGATCTACAACAAAGCATGATATTTTAATTGAATGTCAACCCCCACGTGGTGGTTGCTACGGCCTACACGACAATGTTCAGCGCTACAATAAATCGATACATTTCTATCTTCAACATGAATAGCTAAATGTGTTGCTAAGCGCGGAAATCGAGAACAGCTGGACCAATTAAGTTTTTTTTTTTCAAAATGTTGATTATTATGATGAAGGTTCATAAAAAGATAAAATACGAACGAAACGATACGAATCACGAAATTCTTTTTATTTACTACTTTTCTTCATAATTATGAAAGCAACCTTAAAAATAATATAATCTACTTGACTGTATTTGCAGATTTGTAAAATCACGAGAGTTGGCAGAGTTATCACTGGTCACACTAACAGTGGTCATCACTTCTCAATCAAAATGATATATAGGTACACACACTGTACAGGTACATATAAATTCAGTAATGAGACGTTGAGGAACTTGTAGCCGCTCGCGTCGATCACAAGGTTAAGCCACGCTAGCCTAAGTTGGTCCGTTGATGGGTGACTCTGACTACTGACTACCCATTCCATACAGAGTGTCCTCCCCTGGGAAAGCATATCAATATCAACCCGTTGGGCACGGCTGTCAATTGGTGATCATTGCATCGCTCTATAACTAAATATTCAGCTGCATCCGGTTAGACAGGAAGGGGACCCCAAAATATCTGGGGAAAAGCTAGGCAGATGATGATGGTTCGTGAAAATGAAATTGAACCAGGTAGAACCAAACTGAAACCCGTTATGATGCGTACCTTTGCCTTTGAGATGCAATTTATACTGATAGAAATGCAGAGACTATCGACCATTATGACAATGCTTCCAGCAACATCCATCGGAGGTCCTCCATATATCGATGAATATGTTCAAGATGTCGCATGTTCGCTATTATATCTCAGTAGATTTGCCTATTTATCACTTTTACACCTAATTCACAGTGGAGAGTGGACAGAAATTAAAATTGATCATTCCCCGGCCAATCACCTTTAATTGCCATGACATTATAACAAGAGTTTTCAACCTAAAGTTGAAATCATTAAAGGATCTCATAGTGAAACAGCGCGTTTGTGGAGATTTCCTTCATGCACATTTATTTTGATTTGGTGGTTGAGCAGATAACACCGAACGAAGTTGATGAAGTGAATAAATGAATTGAATTGTGAAAAGCTGAAATCTCTGATGCACTAGTAGATCCAGGCCTGTCTCTGTGGAATACTTATAATCGAAAAGCGTCGTGTAGGTATAGTGAATGGTAAATGTTCGAATCGATATCCACGGGCATTAGTAAGAGTAACAATTAAATTACCGGAAACAATCGTTACATTATCAGCTCAGATCAAATAACAGCCAGATAGAACATGCGCAAAAAACAATGTGAAGTTACCTAATATTTATGTGTGCGTGACAGCTAGGAGCGACAGTGTAGGGACATGGGCATTTGCGTGGGTGTAATGTTGCTAGGTATTGGTAAAAACTCCCACAATTTTTTCAATTATTGTAGGTACCTACTAATGTATAAAATTGGAATTAATGCACTTTAGCATATACGTGCTTACATAATATTAATTGAACAGAATAATAATTATTAAATAAATAAAGGTGGAATAAAAGTTATTTAAGGTTTAAGTTAGCTTGTGCCCGCCGTGCTAAATATTTTTTTATTGAATAGTATTGAATGTTGTGTATGTAATATTACTGTATGAATGTATTATTATTTCTATTATGAGGCAATCGCTCCATGTAAAATACAGGGGCCCAATTCTGTAAAATAGCTAACTTATCAATAGTGTGTCGATAGTGTGTCGGTTGTGTCTCAATAGACTATTCATTGACATTTGGTATTCTACAAATATTTATGGTCATTGACTTGCCACTGTAGTGACATTGAAACGCCATAGTAGGACTCTAGGGTAGTCTGTAAATATATTTCAAGTGAAATCTGACAGTTGTGTCTATCGTGTTTGGCTATCGAACTGCCATTGTGAAGCCATCGAACAACGACACCTCTTTTCCCTATTGCATAATAATGTCTGTAGTGTGTCGATAGAGTGTCAATGGCGTGTTGCTTATCTCTAAGTTACAGAATTGGGCCCCTGGTATTCAGCTGCATCCAGTTGGACTGGAAGCCGACCCCAACATAGTTGGGAAAAAGGCTAGGCAGATGATGATGAACAATATTTAGCGGTTGCTAAAAACTCAAAATTGAAAATAAAGCACCTTTTGGTGGGTTAAAATAAAAAACAGTTTCATCAAACAAAGATATTTATATAATATGCTAGCTGTTCCCCGCGGTGTCACCAACAGCTCAGCCCCTAAGGGTCGTAGCATGATATTGTATAGTTTATAGTCTTCCTCGATAAATGTGCTATCGAACACAAAAGTATTTTTCGAACCAGTAGTTCCTGAGATTAGCACATTCAACCAAACAAACAAACAAACTCTTCAGCTTTATACTATTATTAGTATAGATTATACAAAATTATTTCTGCATAAACATGTATAAATTCATCGATCTTCCTACACACAATGCAAATTCCCATAATTCAAGGAGACCTATTTCGATGTAAACTGGCAACACAGACGAATAACTGTCAATATTTTTCGTTCTGAGTGTGTTCAAAGTCAAAGTCAAAGTCAAAAGTCAAAAATATTTATTTCAAGTAGGCCAGTAACAGGCACTTTTGAATAGTCGAATTAAACTAACTGCGGCACTCAGAGATATCCAACGATTACTCAAGCCGCCACCCAGCAAAGGCCTGACATAGTTTTGTAAGACAAAACTGCCAAAAACCCTTACCAAGCGACGGCCCAAACAACCACTGAAGCTCTCCGAGTGCGGCAGCAAACTACTGAACTACTGAAGCTAAATAAACTAAGCTACAGTCCCAGTCACAAGGCATAATAACTCGTGAGTGTACTGTAGTTGCCAATTCCAAAGCGTTGGTCTCATGAGAAGAATGGCAAGAAACTTCATGGACACTCTTTTAAAATCGTTTAGGTTTACAATATGTTCAAGGTACAAACATAATCTTGGTATAATACACACATGAAGACTATGCAGATTAGTGTTTGAGATGGTCTTTTGAAGAAAGCACCACACAGATTTGAGTGGACCCGTCCAGTCAGTGCAAGCATTTGTCAGTTATCGTGGAGCTCGACTTATAACTCAAGGAGATCAACGTCACGACGAACAATACCAAAGAAAGGACATTTGGGTGGGTCGCTTAAAGTACTCAAACTGCCAAACAATCGTTAAAATTAAATAAAAACTCACACGGTCCTCACGTTCACAATATGAAAATAATAAAATACATGAAGATCATACAGATTAGTGTCTGAGATGGTCTTTTGAATAAAGCACCACACAGATTTGAGTGGACCGGTCCAGTCAGTGCAAGCATTTGTCAGTTATCGTTGAGCTCGACTTATAACTCAAGGAGCTCAACGTCACGACGAACAATACCAAAGAAAGGACATTTGGGTGGGTCGCTTATAGTACTCAAACTGCCAGACAATAGTTAAAATTAGAGACCCACATGGTCCTCACATTCACAATATAAAAATAATAAAATATTTGTCATATTAAATAATCATGTCAAGTTAATAAATGTCAATATACACAAAACTAAATAAAAAATTAAATAAAATATTTAACATATAAATATTGGTCAAAAAAATAATATCATACTTGAAAAAGTAAACAATGTCACGTGTATAAAGAAAATTCATAAAATGTCAAATTGTAAAAAAATAGTATAAAAATAGGTATAAAGTCAATTCAATTTCGATTCAAATTGGAGCAGTTCAATCCCAAGCTTTTTTGTCCTCTAAATAATCTTTAACAGTATAAAATCCTTTCTGGCAAAGTTTACGTTTTATAAAGGATTTGAATTTATTAAGGCTTAAATTTTGAATGTGGCTTGGTAGTTTATTATAAAAGCGAATACATTGGCATCTGAAAGATCCACCTATTTTCTTGAGCCTTGTTGTGGGTACAATATATTTATGTCTATTTCTTGTATTTATATTGTGAATATCACTATATTTCTTAAACAGCTTTATATTTTTGTGAAAAATATTATAGGGAAAATAAATAACAAAACAATAAAACAAACAATAGTAACCTATGGAAAGATATTCCATCTTCTTTGTTTTTGGGAACAACTTTTACAATGTTTAAAGACACAAGACGGCATGATTTGACATCCTTACATAGTATACTAGCTGATGCCCGCGGCTTCACCCGCGTGGATGTCGTTCAAATTATATACTCAAACCTTCCTCTTGAATCACTCTATCTATTAAAAAAAACCGCATCAAAATCCGTTGCGTAGTTTTAAAGATTTAAGCATACAGACACTATGTAAGGATAAGGAAAACAAAGTCGCTATTTTTGTCTGTTTGTCTGTATGCTTAAATCTTTAAAACTACGCAACGGATTTTGATGTGGTTTTTTTAATAGATAGAGTGATTCAAGAGGAAGGTTTTAGTATATAATTTGAACGACATCCACGCGGGTGAAGCCGCGGGCATCAGCTAGTAAAATAATAAGTCACTTGTGACGTCTAATCAGTACGCCGCGTAGCTTAGTACTGACGCGAGGTTGTATTCACTTTTGAATTTGTATTTGCCTTGGTGACAGCAAACTCGTGTTCTACGCATTCTATCTGGCTGCTATTTGATCTGAGGTATATAGATAGAGTACTCGAGGAGTACTCACTCATTATCTTTCACTATTTTTTCGTGACTTTCTTCATTAATAAATGCACTTTGTTTATTCATATTTAAAACACGTTGTACACAAATTATACGAGTAAGAATATTTTAGAAGGAGAAAGCAGAGAGACAAAACAAAAACTTTACACGTGAGATGACGTGAGGTTATAAATTATTTAATTTGACAACCTCAGTTGACAACCTTGTTATTTTCCGTAACCATAGCAACCTGGTTGAATACTGAATCATGAATATTTTCGTTACGGAATTTCTGGATTCGCTCTCCACGCTCAAGGCCCGCGATAGAAACTATGCAATAGCTTAAAATCTAGATAAGTGCGTGCCACGCGAACTAAGCGACCCACAGCGAGATTTACGCGTCGAAGCATGCATAGCACTACTGAATCGGCATAGAAACGATGAAATTCTTAATCAAATTGTTACCTGCGATGAAAAGTGGATCCTTTACGACAACCGTAAGCGTTCGTCTCAGTGGGTGGACCCGGGTACATCACCTAATCAGTGCGCTACCAAAAAGATTACTCATAGGAAGATGATGGTGACTGTCTGGTGGACCAGTGCCGGACTTGTACACCACAGCTTCTTACCGAATGGCACAACAGTGACGGCAGATGTCTATTGCCAAGAATTGCAAACAATGATGGAGAAGCTCGCAATTCAACAACCAAGACTAGTCAATCGTTCTTCCCCATTGCTTCTCCACGACAACGCGCGAGCTCACACTTCACGAAAGACCATAGCAAAGCTACAAGAGTTACAGCTGGAAGCTCTCCGTCACCCACCGTACTCACCGGGCGTTGCCCCAACAGATTTCTACTTTTTTTCAAAATTTTGAAATTTTTTTAAGTGGTAAAAAAATTCGACTCCCGAGAGGCAGTACAAAACGCTTTCGCTGACTTCATCGCCTCCCGTCCGGCAGACTTCTACAGTAAAGGGATAAACAAACTGCCATCAAAAGGGCAAAATTGTATAGGTAGATCATTTGGGCCAGTAGTTTGATTAGCTGAAATAAAAAAATTACCAAAATTTTTATATTTTAAAATTCTCATACAAATCTCCAATTTCATAGGTAAAGACCTAATATGTCGTCTGTTCCCGGTGCACGGTGTTGGACAAGCATCAGCTTCGTTTACGCTGCTAACTAAAATATTGTGTACCATAAAGTATTACAATGAATATAACATGCAGTATGACCACTTTAGTCTGCAGTTCAAGGAAGCGCTGCTTCTGCTTGTAAAAAAGCAAAATTAAAATTTTTGAAAAAACCCACGACGGTTAAAAATTAATTGAAAAAAACTGGCAAGTGCGAGTCGGACTCGCACATGAAGGGTTCCGTACCAAAACGGTATGCTATAATTTATACAATTTTTTCTACGGGCCAATGAAACTTGACCTCTGGATTGTATAGGCGCTCATACGATTCAGAGACCAAATTATATTGGTTATTTGCTGTTTCCAACAGATGGAAACAGCAGTTAACCAATATAATTTGGTCTATCGTTTCTATCTAACAAGTTCAAAATGATTTTCCTAGAAAGTCCATATAAAGTTCTACTTTTCAGATTTTCTAAACTTATGGTTCAAAAGTTAGAGGGGGGGGGTACACATTGTTTTTTACTTTTGGACCGATTATTTCCGAAATTATTGACATTATCAAAAAATGATTTTAGTAAACCCCTATTGATTTTTAAATACCTTTCCAACAATATATCACACGTTAGGGTTGAAATTAAAAAAAAAATAACTTCCCACTTTACATATATATGGGGGCTACCCTAATAAAACATTTTTTTCCAATTTTTATTTTACCACTTTGTCGGCGTGATTGATACACATATTGGTACCAAATTTCAGCTTTCTAGTGCTAACGGTCACAGAGATTAAGCGAGGACGGACGGACGGACAGACAGACATGGCGAAACTATAAGGGTTCCTAGTTGACTACGGAACCCTAAAAAGGATAAAATAACATAAAACACCCACCTTAAAAACACCCAAGAATGTCCGTAGGGAGCTGAACATTGCAAAACTAGTTCATAATTATGGCAGCCCCGACGGACATTCTCTATCGTAACCGTCGTGGATTTTTCCAAATTTTTAATTTTGCTTTTTATTTTAAACTTTTTACTTTTATTTTTTTATCTAAGAATATGCACCAATCAAACCGAAACCCATAACTGAAAACTGAATCAAAATCGGACTTGTAGTTTTGGAGAAAAATGGCAACTTTGATTTGCACAAAAAATGTTTGCTGCAGCGCCCCCTGGTGAGTTGTCACCGTAACACCTATCTAAGAACATGCACCAATCAAACCCGAACCCATAACTGAAAACTGCATCAAAATCGGACTAGTAGTTTTGGAGAACTGCATCAAAATCGGACTAGTAGTTTTGGAGAAAAATGGCAACATGTATTTGCACAAACACACAAACAAACAACCTCTCACTCACCCCAAACGCATATACCGTCTCCGTTCCGTCGTGGGTAAAAAAAATCCATCAATTTGTCAAACTTGGTTCATGTTGTTTATTTACCCGACTGCGGCGAAGCCCAAAATGAGGGTTATGTTTTAGTTCTGTGTTTGCCCGCCTGTACAGATAAGTTGGTTAAAAGGTAGGTATAAGTAAAGTACCCGTCGGGCTTGTTCGAAAGAGTTACCGCGGCCTCGACACAAAGGGCTAAGAAGAAACATGGGAGTGGGTAGTAAAGTAATGCGGTGCACGAAATAGAAAATTGTAGGAAAATGCAAAAAAAACATGACCGATTATTCAGTCGTGACTCGTGAAACACGAGACGCAAGAACACTCGAATTTCGATCCAATAACGAGATTGTCCTTTGTACTGTAGTTTTTGTTTATGATTATGGCATTAAAAATACACACAAACGTATATTATCTTTATACAAAATTGAAGGTAGGTAGGTATTACGGCAATTATAAATTTTGATAGTCAATAAACATGCAATACTTTATAAGCGTATGGCGTCGCCAGAATTTGACCAGAAAAGGCAAGTTTGTGGGACACAATATGTGACATAATGTAGAGGCACGTGGAAAAATTACGAAAGGTAAGGTCAAGGGCCATGACGGCCAAGTGGCGATCTGCTGGTATTGACGTCACGAATCCATTACTCGCTGGAATCATTCCACTGCATAGCACGTGCTCGTGGCACTTTACGTACGCTCATTTCAATATTATTATTTTTACCCGACTACGGCGAAGCCAAAAGGAAGGGTAATGATTCTGGCAGTCTATGTATGTATGTGTGTTCCACCGTAGCGCCTAAACTACTGAACGGATTTTAATAAATTAGGTGTCAATAGATTCGTAAGAATAGCCCGGGTGTCATAGGCTATATAAATTTTATAAATTCTTTTTATGACGGAATTTAAATGTCAAAAACTTACCACAAAAAATATTAAATTGAGATAATCATAGCAAGTTTGGCATCAAATGAAAGGTCTTGGCGAGCACATTAAAAATATGTATTATTATTATAGTAAAATAAATTGTAGAGTGCGTGAGTTAGGCCCTAAGTGATTTCTTCACAAAATTGTTCAGGGTGCTTAGAGAGTTAACATACTAAAAGTCCTGACATCTAGGGGTTGAGGCGGAGTGGGGGGAGGGGGTTAAAGTTCCCATTTTTTAGTTTTTCGCTAATATCTTTTAAACGGTGCGTCATGGAGATAAGAAGTCTTCTACGCAATGAAAGCTTATAAAATTATGTACAACTTTTATCTTAAACACTTTTTCACATACTTACCTATTTTCGAACTACACATTCTGGAAAAGTAAAAATTGAAAAAAAAAACTACTTGAATTGAACACTACCTTTTGTATACTACTTCCTTCACGTTATTTGGGGATAAAAAGTATCTTATATCTTAAAAAATAATATAAAAAATAATATTCTGCGATCTTTTACAAGCCCACCTCCACGCACAGTGAGGTTGAAGAGGCTGGGAAGATGTGCTTCCTCAAATGGTATGGCGCACCAGCAAGACTGACCTCCCTCAATAAGTACCGATACCAGTGATTACCAGTACGCTGGTGAAAATTTGGAAAAAGTGTATAAGACAAGTGTAGATAAAAGTTTTGATATCCTAACAGCTGTACAGATTTGGATAAAATTTAGTAAATTGATATAGTAGGAGTTGACTTAAGATATAAGATACTTTTTATCCCCAGATAACGTGAAGGAAGTAGTATACAAAAGGTAGTGTTCAATTCAAGCAGATTTTTTCAATTTTCACTTTTCCGGAATGTGTAGTTCGAAAATAGGTAAGAATGTGAAAAAGTGTATAAGATAAAAGTTGTACATAATTTTATAAGCTTTCATTGCGTAGAAGACTTCTTATCTCCATGACGCACCGTTTAAAAGATATTAGCGAAAAACTGAAAAATGGGAACTTTAACCCCTCCCCCCACTCCGCCTCACCCCCTAGATGTCAGGACTTTTAGTATGTTAACTCTCTAAGCACCCTGAACAATTTTCTGAAGTAATTGCTTAGGGCCTTGCTCACGCACTCTACAATCTCTTTGTTGGATGGACTAAAACCCGACTACCAACAAAATCGCGGTCTTAAAAGTAGAAAACAAGAAAATAATTCTTGTCTGATATTCTTCGTAGTCGCATGCTACCTTGCTAATGGCAATTAGCAGCTGACTTCTGTATGAATGAGAACGCCATGAAGGAGCATCAGGTATTAGTGGCATGCGACTACGAAGAATATCAGACAAGAATTATTTTTTTGTTTTCTACTTTTAAGACCGCGATTTTGTTAGTAGTCGGGTTTTAGATTTTTGAACTTAATTTTTTTTAAAGAACTCGGTATCGTGGTTCTTACATGTGGATCAGCCGCATGACAATATTCATGCGGCTGGTCGTCCAGTCGAGCGAGAGGCCGGGGTGCATGTTAGAACAACGATACCGAGTCCTTTTAGTAGTCCTTCCGAGACAAACAGTGGAGTGTGTCGAAGTCGGCCAATGCGTGAGGATCGCGTGAACCGCTCCCGGCACCTGCGCGCAATTTCTAATGACCGTTGTTGTTGCACAAATCACTTCATCCTTCACTACTAGCAGTTTCCTTTAAGCGATTTTTCAATAGTGTGTAATAATCGAGTTTCCGGGAATTGCGATGTTTTATTTATCGTGGTTACATGTTGCGGTATCAGTGGTAGTATAATTCAGGCAGCACGACTCAGCCGATAGCGCCTCTCTTCAGCACGATGTCAAAGCACGCAACGAGAGCGTGCTGTTCAGATTTTCCACTGTTTCTACCTTGTCTTTCTATGCTAGCCTTTTATTTTATGACAGGCTTTGATCTATCCGGGGTCATACGGTCGCTGTGTTGTGTTGGGTGGCCTATTTCGAGCTGAGACTAGTAGGCGGGACAGCAGGACGGTGCACGGTAGTCGGTAACAGCGTGGCAGCGGAACAGCGTGCGACTAGTTTTGTCTCGCATTCATATGCGATGCGCACGGCTCTACAAATATTGCATTAATTAAGGCGAGGTTGCAGTACTTTGTTTTTATGTACGCACGACCTCACCCCCCGCCCTGCCGCGCGAGCGATATAATGCCTAAATTTTGACCGCCTTATTACAAAAGGTAGTTAAACCTGGTTTAACTTAGACCTGGTTTATCTCGCATGCTGTCACTTTCTTTTGAATATTATTGAAGTGAGACGTCATGCGAGATAAACCAAGTCTAAGTTAAACCAGGTTTAACTACGTTTTGTAATAAGGCGGTGACTGTTTTTTGTTTCTTGGAGAAAAACTATAAATAATAATTTATTTATTTAAGTAACATGACTCATAGTGTTAGTAACAATTTCTCTTATATCTATGTTAGTAAACTAAATTAAACACAAAAGAAAACAAACAGAACAAAACACGAAATCAACAGAACAATGGGGCACAACGCTACTAGCAAACAGGTCCAGCAGAGATTTTGCAGCACCGGTTAACGATCGCGCAGTCCCATGGAGCAAAATAACCAGTGGAGAAAGTATGGGCACGTTTTTGTTCTAAATCAAAGTCACTAATATACTGCGGGGGGAGAGGTACGTTTCGGACTCTGTGATTGGTTGACGAACTGACAACCAAATGACAACTCATTCTCTAGGGATTCCATAAAAGTAATTGAAAAAGTATCGATATCGATAATTGTTTGACTTATTAGTATAATAACGATTTGTTTGCAATACAGAGATTACGGGTTCGATTTTAAAATAAAACAGGTAATTATTAAACTTAGAAAATTGTTTTTTAAAAATATATAATATATTTACTGGTTTTTAAAATGGATTAGTTTTGAATATGTTTTTCTTATATAATCCTTTGGATTTGTATTATTTTTCGTAATAAATGTCAGTTGAGTATCAATATATTTTTTTGCTACACATGAAGCTAAATCAATTAAATGGTTTGTCGATTCTACGTCAAATTAGTGAAAAAAAAAGTAAAAGGACCTCAAATTAGTTCAAATTAATTTTGTGTGTTAAGATCATGATATCACGGGGGTAGCAAAGGGGGGTTAAAATTTTGGTCATTTTTTGCCTAGGACGATCCGTTTTCAAGATATTATTTTTATTTAACTTATTTTGGTACAATAATTTAAAACGCCCATAACTCGGAAACGGTGCATCGTAGGACCATGCTTATCGGCCCCTAAATGGTGTATATGGCGCAGGTTAACCCGATACTGCAATAAAATTGGTAATAAAAAAAATTAAGTCCTCGTTCCATAGTAGGCTACACAATCCAACCAAATTTTTTCATAGGCCTTTGCCTCCGTTTTTCTGCACGCACGCCACTGCCAGCAATGTGTTCACATGCCGATGCGCGTATTGACCACCTTTACTCCAAAACTAAAATTGATAACGTCTGTTCCATACAGACGATGATGACGACGATGATGACGATGATGTTGATTCTGTTTTTTTAAAAACATTTAAAAAAACATAATTGTCTAGGATTGCAATGATTCAAATAGATTCCAAGCAACGCGTCTAAATTTTGTGTAAAAGGCAGGCAGAGATATCATACACTTAAATTTTTTACTGTTATGTACAAGTTTATGCCAGTATTATACACATTTGCGAGTAAAGCCAAGTGAATAATCATATTTGAAAATATAGCAATAATGAAACTAAAAAAAGGTATTTTAAGAACTTATATTTTAAATTATATCGATACCATAAACCGTCGCGATACTGCGAACTCGAACATCACTATCATGAAAGAAAGAGACAACTGCATTAGTGCAAATCAGTGTACCAGAAAGAGACAGCAATTATATGATTCTTTTTTCATTGTTTTGATCAAATTGAATAGAAAACCACATAACTGTGCAATGTTATCCCATCTTTTGTGTAACTTGAAGTTGTAGTACACTTTCCACACCATTTAATTGCACAACTAGGCATTATTTTTCGTAATAAATGCTTTCAAAACGGGAGCGCGTGACGTTCGTGCGTTAGCCTACAATTATTGCGACTGAGCAAAATTTCGCCGCGTACGCTTGATATAGCGAATGTTTGGCGCCCGCGGTAGCCCCCGCATGCGCTCTCCACTGGTTATCGTGCTCCATGCGCAGTCCAGTCGGCCAGAAACCATCATAGGGATGCTGTTGGAGCTGCCCCGCACCCTGCGTACCAGGGATGCGCATCTCTTACGCATTACAGTGTAAAAACAATCTACGCGGGAAAATATATCTCTTTAAAGAAATTATACAATATGTTTTCAACATTTACTTCAAAATAAAAAGTTCTATCTATTGATATAACTTTTATATAAATTCATGATGAAATGTCTTAGCAGTACACGTTTGAAATTGTGATTCAGAGTTTGATAAAAAAAAGTATCGAGCCGATCATTCTAAATCGCGTTTCTATCTTTACGATTTACTAGAGAGTATGTTCAATTTATATGAAATGATTTTTATTTATTAAAAAACTCGTATTTAGTTGTCCTCGTTGATAGATAATCAAATTGTATAACACAACCAATGGTGTTAGTCAGTGTGCTCTATGTACAATTTAACAAAGTCCCCAAAAGTCAGTCGCTCTGACGTAATATATGGTACAGGTGAACAGCTGCAGGTCGTGACTGACGCGCTTGCATTAGTGATGTAAGCAAAAACGAGAGTGGCTACGGCTAGAAGAATATGGCTTAGTGAGGAGCAAATATTTCACAAATGACAGATGACTATAACTGTAAGGTTGGCAACACACGTCTGCAAAGAAATCTCGGTGCGCGAGTCCAACTCGCACGTGGCGGTTTTTTGCCATTTAATTCACGCAGTTAACTTGGGTTAAATATTTAATTATTATAGATAAAGTAGGGAACGCAGTTCAAAGTATGAAAAGTGGAACGGCCATGAGCATTGACGGAATACCAGTAGAAGTATGGAAGTGTTTAAAAGAAGACGGATGTATGTATTCTTTAATAAGCTGTTGCATGAAGGAGCGATCCCACAAGAATAGTCCAAAAGTTCGCTAATGCCCATCTTCAAGAATAAAGGTGATTTGTAAGACTGCATAAACTATCGGCAAAGCTCATGTCTCATGATAAAATAAGGAATGAGTACATTGATGGAAGTCTGAAAGTGGCGCCGGTGAATGAAAAGTTGTGTGGTAATCGTAATTGGTTGTCATGTTATGGACGGGTACCTAAGTACCATCTATCTGGCAGAAACTTGATGCTCCGTTTATTTAGCATAACACACTTGGTATATTCTTTTTTGAACGTTTGGCCGAATGTTTAACTGGCCGAATTTTCAATGGCATACTTTTAATATGGCAGAATTTTATTTGGTAGAATTTTATAAGACATATTGCCAATTCTATTACAATATTTTTGAACTAAATTAAAAGTCGAATTGCTGCAAAACCAACTCCAAGTAGTCTCTTCTGCCCTACCCCGAGAGAGAGTTTAATTTAAGCCCGCGTAGGCGCGGAGGGGCGAGGCGGCCCGCAAGTTGAGGAGCAGGTGGCTTAAACGCGCGCCACCGCGGCTGAGGCTGGCCGGCTGAGCCGGCCAGCAAGCCGAAGCTGCGGTCGTTTGTATTAAAACCATCTGCAACGATAAACTTGCGTGGGACCGCCGGAGCACCGCAGCGCCGGAGCCGTGACAGAAGCCATGCCTTCTGCATGTTACACGTATGTATGAAATGATATGTATGCAAAAAAACGATTCTGATTTTGAACTTTCGGCAATATGCTGGTTCTAGAAATGAAATTTATGCTCAATGATAATAATAATAATAATATAATAATAATATTCCACAACTATCACACAACGCCATCTAGTCCCAAGCTAAGCAGAGCTTGTGTTATGGGTACTAGACAACTGATAAACATACTTATACTAGCAGTTGCCCGCGACTTCGTTCGCGAGGAAATTTTCACGTGTATGTATGTGTGGGACTGCCTCTGGATGTACTATGCCAAAGCGAATGACAATTAATGTCAATCGAAGCGATTATATTCCCTTAAACTGGCCCTGTTATAAAATCTGTTCCCACACATACAAATACATATGTCTTATCTATATTCTATCTCTATACCAATTTTCAGCTCCAAAACGCCAAGGATTTCATTTATATACTTGCGGTAGCCCTTAGTCCAGATGGTCACAAAAAAATTTGTTAGATAATACACTTGCTAAATTTCAGTACTAAATCAAACTTACATACAAACTCGCGAGAGCCTTTAGAGCTCCCTAATCCGACCCTAATGCAAAATCTGTTCTTAGCAAACCTCTACTCACCATGAACTCCGTCCCTGAAAAAAATCAGGAGAGTAAGGACTTTCATACAAACTTGCGAGGGCTCATAAACCACCCTAATCAGGCCCTGTCGCAAAACTAATTCATAGAAGATGTCTACTGACTATAAACTACGTCTCTTCCAAAAATCAAGATTGTATCACGAAAAATGAAGGACTTTCATACAAACTTGCGAGGGCTCATAAACCACCCCAATCCGGCCCTGTCGCAAAATTAATTCATAACAGACGCTTACTGACAATAAACTACGTCTCTGCCAAAAATCAAGATTGTAGCACGAAAAATGAAGGACTTTCATACAAACTTGTGAGGGCCCTTAGACCACCCTAATCCGGCCCTGTCACAAAATTATTTCATAGCAGACGTCTACTGCCTATAAACTACGTCTCTGCCAAAAATCAAGAGTGTAGCACGAAAAATGAAGGACTTTCATACAAACTTGCGAGGGCCCTTAGACCACCCTGATCCGGCCCTGTCACAAAATCCGTTCATAGCAGACGTCTACTAACTACATACTACGTCCCTGCCAAAAATCAAGATTGTAGCCCAAAAAATGAAGGACGGTCATACAAACTTGTGAGGGCTCATAGACGACCCTAATCCGGCCCTGTCGCAAAACTAATTTATAGCGGATGTCTACTGACTATAAACTACGTCTCTGCCAAAAATCTAGATTGCAGCACAAAAAAATAAGAACTTTCATACAAACTGGCGAGAGCCCTTAGACCTCCCTAATCCGGCCCTGCCACAAAATCTGTTCTTACCAGGCGTCTACTAACTGTAAACTACGTCCCTGCCAAAAATGAAGATTGTGGCACAAAAAATGAAGGACTTTCATACAAACTTGTGAGGGCCCTTAGACCACCCTAATCCGGCCCTGTCGCAAAATTAATTCATAGCAGACGCCCACTGACTATAAACTACGTCTCTGCCAAAAATCAAGATTGTAGCACGAAAAATTAAGGACTTTCATACAAACTTGTGAGGGCCCTTAGACCACCCTAATCCGGCCCTGTCGCAAAATTAATTCATAGCAGACGTCCACTGACTATAAACTACGTCTCTGCCAAAAATCTAGATTGTAGCACAAAAAATGAAGGAGTTTCATACAAACTTGCGAGGGCCCTTAGACCACCCTAATCCGGCCCTTTCGCAAAATCCGTTCTTAGCGGACGTCTACTAACCATAAACTACCTCCCTGCCAAAAATCATCTTTGTACGTCCAGCGGTTTTCGAGATTTCGTGATGAATCAGTGAGTGACCTTTCGCTTTTATAGATATAGATATTTCTAAATACATACATATTATAGATAAATTACACCCAGACACAGAACAAATGATCGTGCTCATCACACAAACATTTGTCCTGGGTGGGAATCGAACCCACGACCTCCGGCATAGCAGTTAGGGTCACCAACCACTAGACCAACAGGCAACAAAATTATGCGTTTTGAATTTATGGTAAGTAAATGAATGTACGCCAAATGATTTTCGGCGAAATGAAGTTTCTGCCATCTACTGCTATGCAAAATAAAATTCGGATATAAAAAGTTCTACTAAAAAACAACCGACTTCAAAAACACCAAAAAGTGAAAAATAAACTTCAGAAGAAAAATCTGCTTCTGAAGTCGGTGACATTTGTTTATTACATTTCGGTTTTTTGCCACCGACTTCAGAAGCAGATTTTTCTTCTGAAGTTTATTTTTCACTTTTTGGTGTTTTTGAAGTCGGTTGTTTTTTTTTTTGCAAATAAGTTTTTTATTTTTTCATTTTTAGTTTTAATATCCTTGTAGAAATATTTACTATACATTTAACATTAGACTAAGAAACCTAACAACAAAAAAACACGAAACACGTAATACGTGCCTATGAAATATGAGGGGGCAACCCTCATATTTCATTGTTCTCTGGGATTCCATCACCAGGTCCTGGATTCCATATCATAGTACCACTCTTAAGGCGAGGTTGCCCTACTTTGTTTTTATGTACGCACGACCTCACCCCCCGCCCTGCCGCGCGAGCGATATAATGCCTAAATTTTGACTGTTTTTTCTCTCTTGGAGAAAAATGATAAAGAAATTATACATTATGTGACCCGAGATAATACACTTTTTTTACGACCTTTATTATGATATAAGTTTTATTTTTCAAAGCCTAATATAACTCAAGTAAAACGATTATATAGCCATCATTTGGACATGTCTTTGCGATTTAATTGGATGCAGTGAAGTGTAAGTAATCGTGTATCGCATGCCCGACATATCATGATCGAAGAGTCAACTATGTAATACATTTTTTTCAAAATTTAAATCCGTTCCATGTACGAGTAAAACGCTATTGTTGACGACGTTTATCGGGGTAACCTCGCCTTAAAATAAAAAAAGAATCATCAAAATTGGTTCATAAACGACGAAGTTATTCGCGAACACACATTAACGAAAAATCTTCATAAAATGAAAAGTACTGGGCCAAACTACATAAACTAAATTTTTATGGGACCAAATAGCAACTATTCCGCATCAAACTAAAAAAAAAAACGTGTGGCACTCGGAGACTGCCGCGGTAAATCTATTGCATAGCATTTTTTATCAACTTATGCAATAATAGGTATTAATAGTGTAATTACACACTAAAATAATTATTCATTCAAAAAATTTGAACAAAAATAACGATATTAAGAGTTTGATCTTCGAATTTCGCGCGATGTACATTATATAAATCAAAACTAACCTTCATAGACTAACTAAGCTAGTAAGAAACTCTATGACAGAAAATTTAAAAGAAAAAGTATTGACAGCCTGACGTAAGTGTCATAACATTGAAAAATATGAAAATTATTTATTTTATTTTAGATATTTTATAAGAAAACGAATTGTTTTAGACCGATTCGCAGAATAGTAATGCAAAAACCAATAAAACTTATGATAGATGCGTACTAATAATAAAATGAATGTATAGAGAGTACTCACTCCTCAAGTCCTCACTCATTTTCTTTCACTATTTTTTCGTGACTTTCTTCATTAATAAATGCACTTTGTTTATTCATATTTAAAACACTTTGTACACAAATTATACGAGTAAGAATATTTTAGAAGGAGAAAGCAGAGAGACAAACAATTATTTAATTTGACAACCTCAGTTGACAACCTTCTTATTTTCCGTAACCATAGCAACCTGGTTGAATACTGAATCCTGAATATTTTTGTTAGGAAATCTCTAGATTCGCTCTCCACGCTCAACTCAAGGCCCGCGATAGAATCTATGCAATAGATTAAAAGAATCACGTAAATCGGATCATAAATCGCAGCCTAATCGGTGTACATACATAGAAAAAAAAAAAAAAAAAAAACACCAATCGAATTGAGAACCTCCTCCTTTTGGGAAGTCGGTTAAAAAAAAAACACCAATCGAATTGAGAACCTCCTCCTTTTGGGAAGTCGGTTAAAAAAGGTAGACCCGTTATGGACATGTGAAACGAAGGAATGAGGAAAATGTTGAGTATGAATGTAGATGGCACTAAGAGTAGAGGAAGACCAAAAAAACGATGGATGCATGGAACTTTGTGAAGGATGGTATGGCTATAGAAAGGAGGTGACTGCTGGGGTGACGCGAGTAATAGAGAGGTATGGAAGAAGAAGACATGTTGCGCCGACCACAAGTAGATTGGCATAAAGGTAGGAGAATGATGACATTATAAGGGTGGATGGATATATGAAACATTGGAATTAAAGTAAAAGGCTAATCTAGAAGGTTAGACTTGATAAATATTGATTGGATACCTATTTTTTTATTACAAAAATTTATTTGATCACTAGACACTTTTCATTTGTTACCCACGCACGACGGAACGGAGACTGTATATGCGTTTGGGGTGAGAGGATGTTTGTGTGTTTGTGCAAATACATGTTTCCATTTTTCTCCAATACTACTAGTCCGATTTTGATGCAGTTTTCAGTTATGGGTTTGGGTTTGATTGGTGCATTTTCTTAGATATATGTTACGGTGACAACTCACCAGGGGGCTCTGCAGCAAACATTTTTGTGCAAATCAAAGTTGCCACTTTTCTCCAAAACTACTAGTCCGATTTTGATGCAGTTTTCTGTGATGGGTTTGGATTTGACTGGTGCATGTTCTTAGATAAAAAAATAAAAGTAAAAAGTTTAAAATAAAAAGCACAATTAAAAATTTTGAAAAAACCCACGACGCGCGATGGTTAAAAATTAATTGAAAAAAGGATAAAATAACATAAAACACCCACCTTAAAACCCAAGTATGTCCGTCGGGAGCTGAACGGTTTTATGATAATTTATCCTTTTTTCAATTAATTTTTAACCGTCGTGGGTTTTTTCAAAATTTTTAATTTTGCTTTTTATTTTGTGTGAAAGGAGTCTATGAACATTGAATCTGTTGATAATCTGGTGCTGGCTACCGGTAACACCGACCGGTCGCCTCAATCAAGACAGTCAAAGGCGTATCGCAACATACTGTATGTCGTATTGTAATATCGCCGGTTATCAGTCGCGCCTTGGTACCAATTTGTCTTGTGGCGCGATATCGCGACATTATTCTTTATGTGTATAACGTTTTCAACAAGTTAGTATTTTGTAAGGTATTTACACGTCTTTGCCTCGTTTGCCGGCTAATGAGTGTTTATTTAATTGATACCTAACTCTTAGTGTTAGTGTGTTTGCACGAGAGTCATGTACCGAGACTGATAACTGACTGCTACTATGTAATTAAGAGCGGCTGCAATGAATGAGTGTGTGCGAAGTAATCAATGCGTTGCATCGGTCGCGGCGAACTACCTACGACGAACAGTGCGTCACGCCCGCACACGGCACGGCGCGCGGTGCAGTGTGCAAGCGCGTAGGCGTGGCGGACAACAATGTATAATTGACCATTTGTCTTACACTCTCTTGAAACACAGAGGATACGATCATGACAAAATAAGATGTAGATGATGATGAGATCCCGGGTCATGGGAGGAGCATGATGACAGTGGTAGTACTGCTTAGTGGAGTACCGGGTGCGGCGAGCACATTGTACACAACACACTGGCTTAAATAAGGATATAAAGAATCCTTCTACCATTAAGTATCTAGAAGGTTTATCCTAAAGAGAAGAAACCTTAAGCAGAACCCGAAACGTTGCCACTTGACAGGTCACGCTAATGTAACTTGGTAGAGCTAGGCGTGATCACGTGAGTATAGTCGATGCGTGACGATATTTGTGTAATTTGTCAACCATTAACGGTTGGTAAACATAACATTGTTTTATTACAAGTAAGCATTAAAAAAACGTTAATCTATGTTATAAGAAGCATCTGACGTCATTGGAGTTATAAGCAACGTTAATTGTTTCGGGGTCGATCACAACAACCGAGGCACTTCGTACAGTGCGACCTCTGAACTCACATAAAGATAAAATTAACTAATTGCCATCAGATAGTTAGTAAGTAGATAAGCTGAAAATAACACGATTTTAAATTTTAACAAAATATTGATAGATACTGTACAGTGTGAAGGACGTAACACTTGGGGATAAGTAAAACAACAGACACAGATTGAGCAGAATGTCGTTCTAGTAAAAGTTAGTTGAATGGAATATAATTCGCGCAAGTCACGACTATCGATCATTGATCGTCCGCAGCACTTTCACTGTCCGTATCGGAGCATCGGCGCACGCGATGTGAGATCAACGAATACGAAGGAGCTGCGAATCACGCTCGAGATAACGCAGCCATGTTACGTGTTTGCCCTGGTGACCTGGACGTTATCGCGCTTGCGGGGGGCGCCACTCGCGTCACTGACCTCAGCGTGGCGGACGCTCATCAACTATGATGCAGCAGTAGTCTGACCCGCTGTCAACTTGACGCTGCAACCCGTACACCCTTCACTGACGCGCATGACACGGCGATACTCTTAGCACAACTGGTTAAACATCAGCTACTCTCTACTGTGCAACGTAATTTGTACTAAACGAGGCAGTAGGCTAGCATAACGCGGAATATTTTAGCGCTGACGTGGTGAAGCTAGAGAAAGCGCCTGAGTTGCCCTCGTCTGCGTGCCCTCCATGAACCTAAGAGGAGGACGCTCGGATGCACTTTATTCTCTCTAAGTGATGAGTTTACAGTTTTACACTGGGTCAAGTCCCTTAGCCCACAATGATCACCTAGAAATGCAAGTTTTAAAGTTTTTATTTAAATAACCCTGTTAGTATGTATTGGTTAAATCTTGCAACTGAATTTCAAACCAGTTCACGGACTGAAGTTTTGTAATTTGCTTCTGGTGACAATACAATGCATTTCCTGACGGACATTACTTCATCCCGATGGCAGGATCGTGACCTCACGAGGGAACCTCAACGGTTAATAGCGCGGTCACGAATGTATGTATAGGTGGTACCTACCTATACTTTTCGCGGTCAACTTTGATCGACAAAGATGATATTTTTATCATGACCTCGTCCTGCAACCAGGATCGTCTCCTCAAGAGGGAAGTCCTCAGCGGTAAATAATTCGGATACGTATATTTGAAGAGGCATTCATATTTTAAATTTTTCAGATTCTAGTGCAATAGTGACGCACCATGGACACGGGGGACGAAGTACGCGTCGCGCCGGGCGGCCGGGCGGCGGAGTGTCGCCCCTCAGCCCTCGGGCATACATATTCATGAGGAGTTGGCTTACTGGACGACTGACCGTCACCTCGTCTCATTGTAATTATAACGCGGCTGGAGCACCGCTCTGTCTTTGACCTCACTTTACGTTATTAAGTCATTGTAGTTCTTGCATCACAAGTACTGTTATATTATATGTGGCGATAACTACTAATATTAGTATGAAGGATGTGAGTGAAATCTTGAGTTCCGCTCGTACGATTCGTGTCAGTTAACAGAAATGCATGAATTGTTCGATTCTCCCGAAAATAGTGTAGGGACCGAGTGCGGGACTCAAGAACTTCATTAGATAAGTCACATGAAAAGGACATACAAAATTCGCACATCTTTACTGGTTTTTTTCGAATAGTGATGCTCAATCAACATCTGCCTAGCCGTTTCAAAATTTTATATTGGGGTCGGCTTTCAGCCTAACCGAACGCAGCTGAATACCAGTATTTTGGATGGAGCGGCTGTCTATCCGCTCTCCACAACCCATGTCAAGCGCTAGGGTTAAAGTTGAAATGGCATTAGACGGTTCAGAAAAAAGTGGAGAGGCAACCTGGGTGTTTACCACGAGGGCTGGTTCGAGATGGCGCGGGAAAAGAGTTCCTGGAAGGAATTACTGGAGGTCTTTGCTCAGAAGTGGGACAGTAAGTATTGGCTAAACACAAAAGAAAGTTTAAGCAAGAAATGGTAAAGAAGTGGAATTGATTGAAAGTGAAGATCCTGTATTCAGAACACTTTGGCAATCAAAAGTTAATGATTTGAGTCTTGCCAAGTGTTCAAATCATTGAGTTTATAGCGTTTTAGTACATAACAATGCACGATCACACATTTTTTATTTGGTATGTAGAGCAGTGAATTCATTCATTCTCTACTGAATTTTATATTCATTATTTCATTAACACCGCCTGATACTAGGTACACAGTACACGGCTACACATCAAGCTATACAAAACTAGTATAATCTGATCGTTCATTGTGCGAAAAGATCTAGTAAAGTGAGGCCAAGATTAACTGGTTTTGTATAGCTTGATGTGTAGCCGTGTGTACCACATAAATTGATGGGGTCTACCTTTTATAGTAGAATTTTTTATTTCCGAATTTTGTTTTGCATAGCAGTGGATAGCAGAAACTTCATTTCGCAGAAAATCATTTGGCGTACACTCATTTACCATAAATTCAAAACGCATTTAATATTTTTTTAATAGAATCATCTTTGAGCATAAACTTCATTTCCAGAACCATCATCGCCGAAAATTCATAATCAGAATCGTCTTTTGGCACGCATTTGATTTCATACATACGTGTAACAGGCAGCAGGCATGACTTCTGCCACGGCTCCGGCGCTGCGGTACTCCGGCGGTCCCACGCAAGCATATCGTCGCAGATGGTTTTAACACACACCGCCGCAGCTTCGGCTTGCTGGCCGGCTAGCCTCAGCCGCGGTAGCGCGCGTCCTCAGCTTGCGGGCCGCTTCGCCCCTCCGCGCCTACGCGGGCTTAGATTACACTCTCGGGGTAGGGCAGAAGAGACTACGTGGAGTCGGTTTTGCAGCGATTCGTTTCTGTCACTAACTTTTGTAGCAAAAGGTATTGACTTTTAATTTTAAATTAGTTCAAAAATATTGTAATAGAATTGGCATATACCTTATATAAAACTACCAAATAAAATTCTGCCATCTTAAAAGTATGCCATTGAAAATTCGGCCATTCTGCGAAACGATAATTCTATTAAATAATTGTTTTGCCAGAAACACATTCGTTCAAAGAAGAATATGCCAAGTGTGTTATGCCAAATAAATTTCGGCCAAGGATCAAGAGAGAGGAGGATTTGGATCAAGTTTCTGCCAGATAGATGGTACCCAAATTGATGTTAAAATCGAATGTAATTATGAACTGGCTGTGGGTGGAGCCGGAGAATCTGTTTAGATTTTAGATATGTACCTACAACGAATAATACCTTAGAACGAGATGGACTTACTTTTTTTTAGTTCAAATGACCCCTGATGCATTACGGCCAGATCTGGACAGATATTGAACATTGTCTGGATTGCTATTCGTTGAATTTCAGTCACGTTAATGTAATATCAAATCAAACCATAATAATAAGGTTATTTTTTGCAGCGTATCCTGAAATGAAAGGATCTCCTTCCTTAACAGTTTCTCACATAATAGATAAGCTTATTACCACATCCTGTGCAAAGGCGGCATTTATTGTTTTAAAGATAATGTTGTGCTATCAGCAGTCGGGCACTTAGAAACGGCTATCAGTAATATTTATGGCATAACACGCCACAGATAGCGAGTACAATACAATGCTAAGGGCAGTCAGAAGATGGGTGCGCGGCGCACGGCGCAGCCTCACGTACGCTGATAACAGATAACAGTGCAGATAGCCAGCGGCGTGCGATAATGCAGGCGCCACGTTGCAGAAGGCGGGTGCAGGTGCGAGTACACTCCACATGTTGGTAACTTGGTAACAAGCGCACAGAACTGACATTGCACCACGGTCACGTCAAGTCACGTCCAGATACGCTGACATTTTATCACAGTTCACATCAAATGCCAAAGGATCTAACTCTTTGTAATTCTTTATTTGGTTGTGCTAGTTTAGACTCATCAAATCAACATCAAATCATGAACCGATTCGAAGTGAACATGTTAAATAATACGCGAAAAAAAAGCTGAGAACGTTTGATCACTGATAGGCCGGTGCTGGCGATACGAGGCAGCATTGACCCAAATGTGCGTAGGTATTGTAACGCAGATAAGATTCACACCTCGCGTGCTGTAGGTACCTACTGAGTACAGTGACGTTATCAAGCAGTCATATGCCGCACCGCGCGTCTCCTCAATCAATCATTTTCATGGTTTTTTGTATTGTATAATAATAACTGATTCAGTGCTTATATCAATATGCGCTCTATACATAGTCCTGATTCATGTTAATGCCTCCTACTAGGGCCGCCAGATCAACCTATTCTCAAACAAAAGCAGCAGCTTACACCACCATCAGCTCGGCCATCGAACTAACGGACGCAGTGCACTCAGAAGGATGCTGCGTCTCGTTCAGCTTCCAAGCGGGCCGTGCTATCGCTCTGGTGCTACGGTCATCATAAGCAACATTGCGACCTCGGAGTCCATGCTCACAACACAACACACAACATGTAAACAATTGGCTTTGGCCTGTTTGAACATCGTCCTAGAAGTAGACCGTACATGAAAAAGTAGCCGACACGTTTAGAAGGGCAGGCCATTAGTTTATCGAAGTCAGTTGGAAGTGTTCGGCATAAGTAGAATCAAGTCATAGTTTTTGAAGCGACTTGGGCCCTTGGGGCACAATGTGTCTATTTTTACCCGACTACGGCAAAGCCAAAGGAGGGTTATGATTTTGACTGGCTATGTATGCATGTGAGTATCTTCATCTGTTCCCTCATAGCTCCTAATCTACTTATCGGAACTCGACATACGAGGTATCATTAGAACCGTCTTAATTGTCCGGTGAACATAGGCTACGTGACATGTCACAAAAATCGATATGGCGCCCTGTAGCGGACAAAACTTAATGTATTAAAAATAAAAATGGAGATAAATACGCCGTGTTTGGTATCATTTGAAAGGGCTTCACTTGTACATTTCCAAAATATTGCTCAAATTTACAGTGAAGCCCTGTAGCGGACAAAAAGTCATGTGATAAAAAAAATATTTAACACCAAAATTGTTTAAATAAAAAAAAGGTAGCACTCCGGGAGTGCCGCGGCCGGCAGAAGTGAAAACTTCAATATTAACTTTCAAACTCGCGTCAGGGTCACGTGATGCTGATCGAAAAAGCGTAAGATTTTTCGATCAGCATCATGCTCAGCGCCGCTAAAGAAGTTTTCACTTCAAAAATTGAAATTGAAATAACTCGAAAACGGAGCGTCCTAGACAAAAAAGGCAACAGAATAAAAATATTTAAGAAAAAAAAACAATATCATCAAAATTAAAAGGGACAACCCTATGGCTTCAATGGAGCGTAGGTAGTTATCGCATCAACTAGGCTTAGTTTCGGTACTGTCCATATTTATACTGTGTTTGTACTGTAGTTTTTAACCATAAAAATAAGGGAGAAATATTTAAAGGCATACGACAATTTCTTAATAGGGAGTAGAAGGTTGTTTAGTAACGTGTTGTCTTATTAAGGACGTAAAACTGGACATATATTCGTAATTAATATGTCTGATGGATTTAAACGTGTCGTCACTCTATTTTTATTAAATAATAATATTACAATGCGGCGCCTTTTATTTTCTCATAGAGGGTGATGAAAAGTCGAGTGTATCACTCGGGTGCAAAATATATTTTGGGCTCGGGCGACGTACTTTGAATCCCTCGCTACGTTCAGGATTCTACTAAAGAATCCCTCACTACGTTCGGGATTTTACTCTAGAATCCCTCACTTCGCTCTTGATTCAAAAAAGCGCCCTCGCCGTAAAAATATTATTTTGCTCCCTTATGATACAATCTACTATTTCAGCGTCGTTTCTTTTTACCCGACTGCGGCGAAGCCCAAAAGGAGGGTTATGTGTTTGACGTGTATGTATGTATGTTTGTATGTATGTATGTATGTCCGTTTCTTTGTTCCCTCATAACTCCAAAACAGATGAAGGAATTTGAATGAAATATACGTCGTTAGATTCGTCTTGATGGCGCGAGTGTTATAGGCTACATTAAAATTAAAAAACAAAAAAGAAATTGCCGATTTTGGGGGCCAAATCGCGGAGTTCAAATTATTGTTTTTCCAATACCATCGAGTAGGGTATCAAAATAAAGGGTTTTAAAAGGAGATGACAAAAATATAAACACTTATAGGTTTAAAAGAAATTCAAAGTGTAAAATCCTATAAACAAACATAAAAGTAAAATCATCTGCGAAGAATTTTACGCGACCAACGAAAGAACAAACACAAAATAACTAAAAAGTTGGAAATAAAAAAAGTAGTTAAAAACTAAAAAACCCGACTGAAAAAACTGAAAAGTAAAAAAAAACAAGCACATTTTAAATTAAACAAAAGTTGGAAGCAGGCGGGGTTCATTTGAATATTAAATTATGAAATGAAAGAAAATAGAATGAACCCCGCCTGCTTCCAACTTTTGTTTAATTTAAAATGTGCTTGTTTTTTTTTTAGTTTTTTAACTACTTTTTTTTTGTCGTAGGTAGTCGGGTTTTAGTTTTTACCCGACTGCGGCGAAGCCCAAAAGGAGGGTTATTAACTTTTTTTATTACGTTTGTTCGTGTTAAAATGTTGTTTAGTCGGCGCTGTGTTGACACACTCGTGTGTCGGTACACAGGGCACGTGTAGCCGCCGCCCGCCAGTAGCCGGCGCGCGGTGTCGCAGCCACTGCCCAGCAAGGACAACAATACCATATGAACAGAAGTTCCACTACCAACGACCCACGAGTCCACGACGCACAACGCTACACTCCTCGGTAGTCTTTGCGAGCAGAGGTTTTACATTTATATCTCTTGGTAATTCTTCCGAAGTCCTAGTTTAACATTTGTGACTTCAAGTTAGTACAGACCTATGTAACATAACGCTACGTTGCACGGGCAAGCGCTAAGCGGGCATGTCGTTTATGCCTGGAGGCTTTATAAAGCTCGAGTATATCATTTGTGTATGCGAGCTGACATGTGACCATAATTAAATTAAATGGATTCCTTGTTAAGAGCGCGCATTAGCCCAACGCGAGCGATTTCGTACCTCTCGCCCGCGCCCCCTCTTCCATAATACGCGGTGGCATGACGCCCGGCGCGGCAGCGCGGCGCGCTCCGCGCACAGGCCGCGATCGAATGTGAGTCGAGTACGAGTTTGAACTGCGGTGCCCCGACCGCCCAGCTGGTCGACAGCTTGATTCATATTATATAATTATATATAAAACGTATTCGTAAAAAAATCATTCAAATAAAGTTGAAATTCATGGAAGTACCTATTTTCACGGTACGACGACGGATCGGAGCTGACAATCAAGCGAGGATAATAAATTATTGTCGGTATACTTATTTGAAGCTCCGTCCATAACCCTATTATTACCTAGGTACAAACTAATGACACACCTAAACACTATACATAATAGTAGGTAAAATAATAGATAGGTAGGTACTAGGGCCGAGATTCAAGTTTCGAAATTTAGAGGTTTTTTTTTTTCGTGGACTCGAACCTTATTGATCGAAGATCCAGACTGATCTATCATTCCTCACGTAGATAAAAGTAGGTAAGTAAGTAGGTACTCAATCTATAAACCTTAGAGGTTAGTATGAAATAAATTGTTCTATGTAATTAATCATCAATGTTTATTTATTAAACAGTTTAATATGTAAGTATATTCAGAATATACAATATAGGTACCATTACAAAAACAATAAAAATCCCATAAAAAAATAAAAGACAAACATTCGTAGGTACTTACACAAATATCGTAGGTAGTACCATAAATAACAAAAATAAATGTTCCGTCGAAAATAAACTATAACTATTCAAAACAAATGTTTCCATAAATAAATAAAACCGGGTAGGTAGGTAGTAGGTAATAGTTAGGTAGTAGGTAATAGGCAGGTAGTAGGTAGGTAGTAGGTACCTACCTACTACCTACCTACTACCTACCTACTACCTACCTACTACCTACCTACTACCTACCTACTACCTACCTACTACCTACCTACTACCTACCTACTACCTACCTACTACCTACCTACTACCTACCTACTACCTACCTACTACCTACCTACTACCTACCTACTACCTACCTACTACCTACCTACTACCTACCTACTACCTACCTACTACCTACCTACTACCTACCTACTACCTACCTACTACCTACCTACTACCTACCTACTACCTACCTACTACCTACCTACTACCTACCTACTACCTACCTACTACCTACCTACTACCTACCTACTACCTACCTACTACCTACCTACTACCTACCTACTACCTACCTACTACCTACCTACTACCTACCTACTACCTACCTACTACCTACCTACTACCTACCTACTACCTACCTACTACCTACCTACTACCTACCTACTACATACCTACTAGTCCATCATCAGATAGGTGACATCATTAGTGACCAAGGTCTTCGTTCGACCTTCCAAATGAGTCCAAACACGATGGTTCTACGTAGTGCCGTCACCGAGATCCTATACCTACCTTCGGAGTCCATCATCAGGTGGGTGACATCATTAGTCAACAAGATCTCCGTTAGACCTTTCAAATGAGTCCAAACACGATGGTTCTACGTAGTGCCGTCACCGAGATCCTATAACTACCTTCGGAGTCCATCATCAGATAGGTGACATCATTAGTCACCAAGGTCTTCGTTCGACCTTCCAAATGAGTCCAAACACGATGGTTTTACGTAGTGCCATCACCGAGATCCTATACCTACCTTCGGAGTCCATCATCAGATAGGTGACATCATTAGTCACCAAGGTCTTCGTTCGACCTTCCAAATGAGTCCAAACACGATGGTTCTACGTAGTGCCGACACCGAGATCCTATACCTACCTTCGGAGTCCCTCATCAGGTGGGTGACATCATTAGTCAACAAGATCTCCGTTAGACCTTTCAAATGAGTCCAAACACGATGGTTCTACGTAGTGCCGTCTCCGAGATCCTATACCTACCTTCGGAGTCCATCATCAGGTGGGTGACATCATTAGTCAACAAGATCTCCGTTAGACCTTTCAAATGAGTCCAAACACGATGGTTCTACGTAGTGCCGTCACCGAGATCCTATACCTACCTTCGGAGTCCCTCATCAGGTGGGTGACATCATTAGTCAACAAGATCTCCGTTAGACCTTTCAAATGAGTCCAAACACGATGGTTCTATGTAGTGCCGACACCGAGATCCTATACCTACCTTCGGAGTCCATCATCAGGTGGGTGACAATCATCATTAAAAGATAGGTATATAATATATTTACACAAAACGTTTTCAACTCCTTTTTACAGTAAATACTGTCCCTAAACTTTATTATAGGTACCTATATTGCCTACCAATAAACAAAATAATTGCGTAGAAAATAGTCCGCTGTCTGTAATGTCGCCAAACATAGGTTCGTCTCGCAACAGATGCCGCAGCAGACTGAATGTCTGAATTGAACAAATTGAAAAGGATAGCGCTATTACTACCGCGTTCCAAACGTGAGACAGAAAGAATGTGCGCTCGCTTAGAATAAAATAACGTAAGCGCCAATCACAGGAATGCTAATTACGAGAAAACCACGTAGAAAATTAAAAAAAAAAATCTGCACGATTTGAGATATAGTACATTACTGCAGAATCCAGTAAGTAAGCCTTCCTGGCCAAGTATGAGTTAACCGGACCGAACCGCAGGTGAGGTCTGGTTATATACGAGGCCAGGATGGCTTTCTTACTGGTTGAGGTTTGTATAATGCTTTTCTCAAAAATTAAAGAAAGTTTAACAACAAATTCGTTTAATTAATATTGAAGGTTACATTCATATGTGAAAAACACAATAGCACTTTTTGGCCGACCCGGGAATCGAACCCAGGACCTCACGCTCTGCAGTCGAGCTTGCGACCACTAGACCAACGAGGCAGTTTAGGAGACAACTTTAGAAAAAACTTTTTAATAAACTGAAATTACTAAATACAATCATAAAATCCCACACTATACTTCTACAACATTACTAAGTACAAAACGCAACGTATAAAATGGCTGTTTAAGGTTCCAAAAATATATGTATCTCATAAAATGTCATACCAAAAAGAGAGATAGATATATATTTGGAACCTCCCTTCTATAACCATGTTATAATGGCTAAACTCTAATCTGTGTCTGGTACTATGTTTTTTTTTCTAAACAGATCTAAAGAGGATGACCTAGTGTCCAGTAAGTAAATTACATACTTACTTACTGGACAGTAGGAGATTCCAAGTTTAAAATCTCGCTTCTTACTGGACAGTTGTGAATAAGTCTCCGGTAAAATTCACTTTCTGGATACTTTTTAGAGATGTTATGGCAACATTACATACCATTTTTGAGAAAATATAGTTACCTATCTATTATGTAAAAATCGTCACTAAATTCCTTAAGGTTTCAGAGATCCAACTCTAAATAAGTGCAAACCGAGTTGTTTTAGTATTTTTTTTCTATCGAGGTTTTTTCATCCAATCGTGTTTTCGCTTGTACAGATTTAAAGATTATAAGTCCAAGTTTAATGGTGTCCAAATACCGAATTCTTAGGTCATATAGATACCGAGATCTAGATCGCCCAATATCACCAAAACAGCATCATACGAACTCTTAATATTATCTTACACACTACAGGATATAATCTGGTTCTTTTAACCTAACAGACATATGTGTTGCTGGGGAGTTTGTTTCGCCACTTCTCCTCGTTTTGGAGTACTGCTTCTTGCAAATGGCGTTCAAAAAGTGTTGATTATCGGTCTAATGATGATTTTAAATTCTTAATTTAATTTAGATTTTTGCGATAGGTACTTATGTGTGGAGTACACAATGTTGCTATGCTTCTCTAAAGTTTATGCTTCGATCATTACATTTTAGTCTTTCGTGTGTCAGTGAGGCATGCGGGGCCGACTGGCACTTCTGCGGCTGTGCTGTGCCTGGCTAGTCAATATTTAATTATTTATGCACACGTAAGAACGCTCCTTGAGCCTTCACACTACATATTTATTTAAGTATAACGGAGTATCACCTAACCTAATTATAGTCATTTCGCTTTCTTGACAATATTTGTTCTGCTCCAAAAGATCATGTTGATAAAACAGAGTTATTGGTTGTAATGAGCATGATACTGAACAGTGAGCTACTTGGCTACTGCAGCTTATTATTGGATTATAGTCATACCTACTGGAGAAGGTCAGTATGCAGTTCCGGTTGAAGACGATGAGTTTCTGATGCCAAGATGGTTTTATTTAATAGGAAGCTTGGTTTTCAGGGCTATTAAATATTCGTTTAGGGTAAGTAGGTTTAAGTATATTGAATGTTTAATTAACCCTAGAGTCCGTAGCATGCAATAGTTTGGTGTCAGTGTGTTACCTGAGCAGCCCCTCTTTCTTCACCATGTGCCGGAACGTCTCGGAGATGGAGCTGTTGTTGGCACTCCGTAGAGACTGCATCCGAGTCTGCAACAACGTACAACAACAGTTAATCGACGAATTGTACGAGCACCCGAGCGTCAGTAATTGTCAGGCCCACAGGGAAGCACGGCATGTGACTTCGTCTGCGCACTATCCAAACAGTCCTCCATTATTCAGTTTTTAACACAAGTGACACCTCACAATTCTGTTTTACTGACCAACCTACAATTATTGTTAAATTCGCCATAAAAAAAACAAACGTCGTAGCCTGTTATTTTCTCTTTAGCCAGTCTGTAATTTTTTCCGATGATTCTACACATCAATGAAAGATTAGTTTCCTCTACAGCAGTACACTTTACGAACAAACAATATTTTTTAATCACGGGATATTAACGAGGAGCGTGTAATTTAGGCATCAGTCGGTCCATGTGATCAGGTTGACATTGAGCAGCGCGTTATATAAAGTGGTGCGGACGGGGCTGCATCATTACTGTCCATATTTGTGAACAAGCATGTGGATCCGGGCAATGGTGCTGGTGGCTGGGCTGGCGGCGGCGGCGCGCGCGGTGGCCATGGACGAGGACATGGCGGAGCTGGCGCGCATGGTGCGCGAGAGCTGTGTGGGCGAGACCGGCGCCGACGTGGCGCTGGTGGAGGCCGTGAACGGCGGCGCCGACCTCATGGCGGACGACAAGCTCAAGTGCTACATCAAGTGCACCATGGAGACGGCCGGCATGATGTCGGACGGCGAAGTGGACGTGGAGGCCGTGCTGGCGCTGCTGCCGCCCGAGCTGGCGGCGCGCAACGGGCCCTCACTGCAGGCGTGCGGCACGCAGCGCGGCGCCGACGACTGCGACACGGCCTGGAAGACGCAGGTGTGCTGGCAGAACGCGAACAAAGCCGACTACTTCCTCATATAGTGCATCACACACATTTACTAAATAAACATATTGTTCTCTAAGTATGTATACATTTTAAATTATTTTTAACTCCAAATTACAGTTCAGATACATTATATTGTATTATTTTTATGTAATAATAAATGTGTCTATTGAATACTTACTGAATGGTTTAATTTTATTAACATTGCTTGTTATTAGATCATAACTACTTTTCCTATAACTATAAGGATAACGTATGAGATTTACTTAAATTATGTACCTATAGAGTGTGCATTAATAATAATGCATTCATCACTTATTTAATGAAATGTGCTAAACCTGTTCAGTACACAACATAACCAATTATTACATCAAGAAACTTTAATTTAGTGTACTTAACCCTTGTTTTTATAATAAATAAACTTTTTTAAATCATTATTGATTGAGTTTCCTTATAAATAAGAATATTAAACACATTTTAATGATTTATTAAGTCAGAGTAATGAATTGACATGTAAAGTAATATTTGTCCTGACTTTCGGCTGCAACAGTTGTTAGAGAACAGTTAACTACCATCATTAATTCATTACTTGCAAGTTTGTTATTATTAAGAGTATCACATGGTACCACTAGCTTAAGTATTATTCTTTGACTTTTGTGCAATCTCTTCTTTTTTATGTAACACTAGCTTTTGCCTGCAACTCCACCCGCGTGGTTGTCGGTTAAACTACAAAGAATTTACATATAAGCTTTCAACTCCTTTCTAAGGTTGAATGGAGAAACATTGAAGGATGTAGGCAAACAAAACTTGCAGTTCCGGCGGCATCAATGAAGTTTACCCGCAATCTCATCAAACTTAATAGGGACAAAATCCGTAAAATCATAGGAATTTTAACGGGTCACTGTTCCATAAACAAACATCTATTTAACATAGGTGTATCAGATAGCCCACTGTGCAGAGGGTGCATGGAGGTGGAAAAAAAGCCACAGCACACACACCTAGAGTGCAGGAGCGTGGCAGATCACCCGGCACAAACTCTACAATCCCCATTAACTCTCCCAGAAGCCTGCTACAATTCTGAGACAACCTATGTTGGTTGGAGTAGGTACTACTTAAACATCACACACAATGGCCCAATCAAGAGGCTAAGTGCAGATAAAAGCCCAGTTATACTAAACTAACTACCTCCTTCAGGGTTTTAATTTTGAAAAATCTTTCTTTAATCCTTTGTAAAATTTCAGCTTTCGGGCATTAATATGTCTGACAGTCTGACTTCTCTTTTTATTCATATTATACATAAAAACAGAAACAATAAAGTTAATAAACATAAAGGTACACTAACATACACTGTCCAGTGTGCAAGGCATCCAAAATGGCCACTTAGGCAGATCATAATATTAATTGTGTTAAAAAGCATAAAATGGACCTTTCATAATAGTAACTGGTCTGTGACCGTTTAAGAAAATAGACAAATAGGAAAATAATCTGAGTTGCATTTAATTTCTTAAAATGCTAAAGTGTGTGTATTTTAGAGCCCTATGCCCCAGTACACACAACAACATATTAAAGTGGCCAATAAAAACACAATGTACATTTAAAGAATTATGTTAAACTTGTGGATTTTAAAACAATTCAGTGTCTCATTTTGAACTAAAACATTGAAATGAAGGTCAAGAAATATAATATGAAAGAAGTTGTGAAATATTAAGTACACATTGAAGCATAGTCTCCATCAACTGGGCTGTGATGGTGATATCACACAATGCCAACATATTACTAAGTAGTGTTATCACTTGCCTCTCAAACAACTATAATGAGTGAGTGTGAATATGTAAGTGTCATCAGCTCAGTGTATGAGTTCAATCTCCTTCATACTCCATACATATTTACTAATTAAATGCATTTATAGTAAGCATTAAGTGCTGAATGTCAATGACAGCTTACTTCCTACAGTTTGACATTTTGACTACTTAAATGATTGATATTTTAATGTGATATGATACTAAAACAACATATACTGACAACATATTATTATAAACTTGTGACTTTTGATTCCACAGAACATAGCTAGCTCACAACACAACATCAGCAAGTCTCAGGCAACATCATTGTAAATAACAAGCAATCATGTATCAAGGTCATGTTTGCTTGTCACTCAAACATGTGTTCAACTTCAGATTTTTGTGTAATTTCCTCAACTATTATGTCATTGCCATTTGGTTATTATGATGAAATCACCTATTCAAGATGAAATCACCTGTGATTTCAATTTACTACAGCATGTCCATCTATGTACTTATGTACAAGTAGGCCTCATATGGACTAACATTATTCAATTACAGCTGTTACTATGAAGCTGCTAGTTAATATTGTGTTTGGATATTGTATGATCAAAGTTGTCAATAAAATTAGTTTAATGACCATGTAATAGCTATATTTGTAATAATACTATAATGAAAATAGCAATAAACTTAGGGGTTATCATACAACGTGTAAAGGTCAAAATATTGGGCTGGTCGGAACATTTGCTACGATGTATTCGGCAAGTAGGGGTTTGACATGATTTTATATAACGAGAGATCGCCAATTGGTGGCGTAACAGGCCAGCCGAGAGAACTGTCACACTGATTAGGTTAGTTCGAATGGCAGACAGCAGCAGCGCTGCTGCACCGCCGGCTGCTGCCCATGCTTACCTTTACGGAGTCGAGCGGGTACATTATACAATGCTCCATCACCCCCGCTATTGCTCCGGCGGTCATGTGTGTGACGGAGTTTTGGGTCGGAAGGGTTTCATAGTCCTCAAAGTTCATAATACTCACTGAATACTGACACTCAGCACAAAAAAAAAACACTGTTAGAGGAAAATTTACAGGGGGCTACGATTTTGAATTACCGAATTAGAAGTATCATTTTCACTGACTATTTTTATCACAAGTCATTCGAAATTTAGAACAATCAAAATTGATTCCATAAATGCGACTCTCAACTCAAGTCAAGCACGCGCGACTTTTGCGGTGTCACAGATTATTATGTACTTTCATGTCATTCGGTATTTTATAAACTGTTGCACAGTGGTGTTCATTACCACAGACTTATTTAAATCGACTAAATCGGCCTGAATTTTTATTTTTAGACAGTGGCCAATCAGAGACTGAATCAATGATATTATAAATAAAAAGAGGATGATGAGATGAGATGAATCTAAATCAATCTGATTCTGAACATTAATAATAACACTTGTTCTGTTCCGTGAATAAAACGGTAAAAGCCATCATTAGTTCAATGGGTTGTTTTAGTCGGCATAATTACATTATTAAAATAGAAAGTTGTGTGGTTCAAGGAGGTAACAACATCTGCTTTTTTACTACCGTGAAACCTGGCAACTTTGCCGAAGGTTGTTAAATTTGCCATAAACGACTTCCAAGGCAAAATAATTTGTTACAACGAAACTGTATTTTTTTACCGTGTTTAGCACCCTTTGCTTAAATCAAATTTGATAATTTGATTGGCAACATTATATTCATGACAACCCAGCTTTCACAAAACTGTCATTTTTGGCGGTTTATTTTTTTCCTGTGTCGACTGTGGGTGACTTTGTGCTACGAAACTTTAATAAAAATTAGTGGCTTAAACGTCGCTTAGGTAAGTCAAATTTTAATGCCACATTCTTAACAGTGTTCTTTAATTAAAATCATGATAATTTACGTCTCTCTATGCAATTTAACCTTAGAAATCACCGTTGGCAAATTTACCATCCCAATGCACAGTTTTAGTGATGTTAACTTTGCCATGTTTTGTTAGAGGCTAGGGCTGTCACAAAAACATTCTGTTTTGTTTGCTACTTACCTACTTACTTTTTAATTACTATACTTTTTAATTTTTCGACAACCCTGACAGATATTTCTATTTTGTTTGAAAAAAAACGAAAAAAGGTGGGTAAATTTGCCACATTGAGCAAATTGTATTGCCAATGCAAAATATTACTCAATTTTAGTATATTTTAACTGTAAATATGTTTGTGGCAAAGATGACTATCATAATTTTTGATAATTCGATTTATTTTATCCAACAATTTGGTATGGCAATCTTACCATAAGTGATGGTTAACTTTGCCATACTCGTTTTTTGGACTAAATTATCTTAATGTATGAGAAAACAATAGATATTATACTTTATTTCAATGATGCATAAAATTTACTATTTGGCTGATTGGTTGTTTTGTGTAACCTCATAGAGATTGTTTAAGAAAAATGTTTGCAAACTTTTTTAGCCAGCAAAAAGTGGCAAAGTAGCGAGGTTTCACGGTACTCAAATACAATTGAGACTCACGTTTTTTGCGATATTTTATTACTACTACCATAGTTATAGCATTTTAAAAATATTCTTAAAGCATTCTACTAGAATCACAAATATTTTGATATTTATAGTTCACAAATAAAATTACATTTTGATGTCCAAAATTAACTACGACGTACCAGTCAGCAGTATGGTATAGCTCCCGCAACGTAACTTGGCAAGAGCCGATAGATAGATGCGCAGAAGTCATTTTTTTATTAGACCGTCTCTTTTGCGGTCAAGCTGGGCGCGGGGTATGAGCTAGCGTCATCCGCGCGTGTGATTGGTGCATTCAAATGCATACGTTCCATTCGCTCCCGATTACACTTGCGGTGCACGAAAGTTGTATTGTTTTTGTTACGAATTTGAGTTGTCGTTGTTTTTTTAGTTTTTGTTAGTTGTTTTAAATTTAATTTTTGTTGTTTTTGTTATTCTTTTAAATTTAGTTTTTGTTATTGTTTAAAATTAAGTTTTTGTTGTTTTAAATGTTTTACTTTTAAATGCATTTTTTTATTTATAACACCTAATAAATGTCACAAAGTCTTCACATTTCTTTAACTTCATTATTAAAAATAAATTATGTCAATAACCATAGAATCATCATTTCAGCCAAAAGACGTCCACTGCTGGACATAGGCCTAACCCAGGTGTCGCCACATTGACCGGTCCCGTGCGTCTCTCATCCAGCGGGTGCCCGCAACCTTGACCACCTAGTGGGAGCCACCTCGTCGGTCCACCTAGTGGGAGGCCTTCCAACGCAACGTCTTCCGGTTCGCGGTCGCCATTCCAGAACTTTTCGGCCCCATCGGCCATCCGTTCTGCGAGCAATGTGCCTTGCCCATTGCCACTTAAGTCTGGCGATTCTTCGGGATACGTCGGTAGCCTTGGTTCTCAAGCGGATGTCCTCGTTTCTGATTCGATCACGCAAAGAAACTCCGAGCATAGCCCTCTCCATTGCCCTTTGGGTAACTTTGAGCTTTCTGATGAGGCCCATTGTGAGCGACCACGTTTCGGTCCCGTAAGTAATCACTGGCAACCCATTCTCCGTCTACGCTGGCAACACACACTGGTCATAGACTTTCGTCTTGAGACACTCTGGTAAGTAGCTGGACGAGAAGATACCGCGCAGCTGCTCTTCCCGAACGCTGCCCAGCCGAGTCGGATCCGGAATCCGAACCATAGAATAATGACAAGCAATAAAAGTGACCACTTTTTGTGGCACAAAGTGTACGATGCGCGAACTTTGAATTCGAATTTCGAAACCTTGCCAAGTTACGTTGCGGGAGCTATAACACCCGGCACTCCCCTCAGAAAAAGTAAAAAAACTGGCCAAATGCAAGTCGGACTGGCACATTAAGGGTTTCGTACCATAGTAGTTGGGAAATCCCCTGTAATTTGTGTTACTTCTTGTTTTGTGAATATTTGCAATTTTTAGGGTTCTGTACCTCAAAAGGAAAAAACGGAACCCTTAGAGGATCACTCGTGTGTCTGTCTGTCTGTCCGACCATTCCCCCCCCCCTTATCTCTGAAACTACTGAGCCTGAAATTCTGAAAAAAAAAATACAGAAATTAGTTCAACACGTATGGATTACAGGAAAACCTATAAGAAGTCATGGTACGGAACCCTTCATGTGCAAGTCCGACTTGCACTTGACCAGTTTTTTAAATGTTACTATTATATCGTTCAAACCAATTTTGGCTGAAAGTTTTTATTGCGATCTACAGCATATTTTTTATTTACATTTTTCCCTCTTCTAACTTACTCTTTTTTCTTTTATCTTTTTTTTTTCTTTTTTTTTCTTTCATTTTTCTTTAGTTTCGCTCAGTCTTGCACCCTTCAAACAAAGGCCCCATTATTCTAAAAGGCCCAGGGGTTAACAGCCCAGGTTGCTTTGATCTTTATAATACAATTCTGTAACAACACACGTGTTATGGAGGCGAATCATGTTTTCATCAACATACCACCTGACACTAAAAATTGCAAAATACGGAAGAAAAAATAATTTTTCATTACTCATACTCTGAAAGTAGGTCATGACATGCCTGCGGAGCGGGTTGAAAGTACTACTTTTCAGCCCTAGGGAGAATCGCTTTCTACTGACAGCTGTCAAATTATTTGATGTAATTGGGAGCAAGCCTATTGCCATTAACCAATGTAATTAGGAGCAAGCCTATTGCCACCAACTGATGTGATTAGGTGCAAGCCTATTGCCATCAATAAATGTAATTACGAGCAAGCCTATTGCCATCAACCGAAGTAATTGGGGGCAAGCCTATTGCCATCCACCGATTTAGGTAATTGGGAGCAAGCCTATTGCCATCAACCAATTTAATTAGGAGCAAGCCTATTGCCATCAACCGAAGTAATTGGGGGTAAGCCTATTGCCATCAACCAATTTAATTAGGAGCAAGCCTATTGCCATTAACCAATCTAATTAGGAGCAAGCCTATTGCCATCAACCGATGTCATTAGGAGCAAGCCTATTGCCATCCACCGATTAGATTTAACCGATTTTAAGTGTTTCTCATATGTTTACTTTTTTTTTGTCAATTGGTTTTTTTTCTTCTTTCTTTCGATTTAGGTAATTGGGCGCAAGCCTATTCCCATCAACTTTCCTTGTATTCGTAATGAAAAGCACAGTGTTTACCTCGGGTTAAAGACTTATTTAGTCCCTCGAACTATTAGCGCCCTCGCTGCGCTCAGGCGCCAAACCCCGTCTCGGGGACTAAATAAGTTACTTTCACCCCTAAGGTAACAATGTACTATTGCAGACTACCCCCAACGGCCCCAACCCTGGCGCTTCCACTTTGTTACTACTGTGTATGTGTACACCGTGTGGGTGGTGTGGGTACCTCCACCGGATGACTGGATTGTCGCTCAGTCATCACTTTTTTTTTTGGTGGGTGGAAAATCATCAAATGACCCCCCCGCTCTTGGGCAGAGCGAAGGGGAGTGTCAGACTTCTACTGACTAAAAACAGAACCCATGTTCCTTCTTTGCCCTTGTGCCGAGGCCACGTCATCTAGTACTAAAATCCGCGGCCCCGACGGGCGTCGGCCCTTGCGGGCCCCTCCTTGCTGACATCTCTTTGAGGCGCGCGAGGAACACGAACGCGCCGCCGACACGGTCTGTTGCCGTCATGACGACGGCCGGACGGCGAGCTAGCCCATTACTCACCGTCCACAGGCCCGCGTCTACGGTGGCCGGAAGCCATCACGTGGCCCCCGACGCCCGGAGCGCCTTCCGCGGCGGCTGGGACGTTGAGAGGTTCTCTCCCTCTCTCGTTCCGCCACCTCCTTCGCTAGCATCACTGCTTCGCAGGAGGTGACGGCGTCCCATTCCTCCTCGCCCCGGACCATGGCTTGCACCAGGGCCGGACGCGAGAGGTCGCCGCCGCCGATCGCCGCTACGAGAACACGGCGGGGCTCCGCCCAAGCGGGGCACACCTCCACAGTGTGCTCCACCGTGTCCTCCGGTCGATCCACGCAGTGGAAGCATCCGGGCGTTTCCTCCCGCCTGATTCGGTGCAGGTACCTCCCGAAACATCCGTGTCCGGTGAGGACCTGCATCAGACGGAAGGTGAGGGCGCCGTGGCTCCTCTCTAGCCACTCCTCAAAGAGGGGACTTACCGCCACTATCGTGGCTTGCCCTCAGTCATCATCACTTACGCAAGATTATGTACTTAGACTTACTTAAGTTGAATCAATATAGAGTTGCCACCAACCGGACTTCATCCCGAAGGATTATAAGCATGTTCTAATAGGGAAGGATTAGGTAGGTTTAAAATGAACACAATATTAATCGGAAATGCAAGTTTATTACTTTAAAAGCATATAGTCTTCACGATAAAAATCACTGATAAATTCCTCTCACACATCTCTCATTTCCGCATGAATATAATGTTCGAAGTGACAGTCGTGTCATCGTGCGACTAAGTATGACTCGCGTGAAGACTGCACGCCCCGAACCACAGTATGATAAATGCCTCGAAAATCGGACATCGCTTTTTTATGCTTCTAATCGATAGTAAGCTTTGTTTTGAATGCCAGAGTAGAACTCCCGGATCTCAAATATACTTCAACACAGAGTTATAATTTTTATTCGATTTTTCTGGATTTTCATAAAAACTCAAAAATCAACGATGTGATAAATATATTTGAACATTTGTTTTTCAAGTTTATTGACATTATATACAAGGCATTCTAAGCGAAACAGAAAAGATTTTTCGATAATACATAGATAAACAAATATGGCTGATTTTATTTTTTTTTCCTTTTTATTTTTTCCCTCGGACATCTTTTGCAAGTAGCACCTTATATTTATCTTCAAATAATCTTCAGAACTGTACCATTAACTATAAAAAAACAGATGCAAATCTATAAGGAAATCGAAGATATAAAGATTCTATGGGTTTAAAAATTTTCTCTGATAATACTGAGAATTTTTTTTTTTAGAAAATTACAGAAAAAATTACGTTACTTGCTTTAAATTACATCACACAACATCACAAAAATAAGACATAAAAAAATTGACTGTAGATTTTTGTTTAGTGTGATGACCCCAACAAAAAAAATACTGAACTCGAAAAATCCGAATTCCTTCGTGTTATACATCTGATATTTTACAGGCAGGTTGACCTACCACTGAACAATAATGTGTGTAAAAATAAAATGCTACTACCCTCTAGAACCTGCGCAAAAAAATAATTTCAAAATTACAGAAAAAATTACGTAACTTGCTTTAAATTACATCTTAAAAATATTTTTTTTGTTTCTAAAAATAGCAGATATTTGACTTTATCGCACACTATAATTAAAACACAAAAATGTTACACGCATAATAAGTTATCACAATTCTTTTGATTTCTATGGAAATATCGAATAAAAATTATAACTCTGTTTTGAAGTATATTTGAGATCCGGGAGTTTACTCTCGCATTCAAAACAAAGCTTACTATCGATTAGAAGCATAAAAAAGCGATGTCCGATTTTCGAGGCATTTATCATACTGTGCGAACGCGTCCCGCCGCCGCCACGCGCGCGTGTCCTACGTGCCACACATGCCACACGTGCCACACATGCCACACATGCCACACATGCCACACATGCCACACGAGCCGCACGTGCGACACGCGCGCCCCTGGCGGCCGGCGCCGCACTCTATTGTATAAAAAGCACGAACCAGTTCGGGAGCGCACACGGTATACATACATATAGCATTATTACAAAATAAACTCTATATATACATCTAGATACATTTCGATATAAATAATTTAACTCGTTCTCTCACTCGCATACATTAGACTGAAAGCTGACATTGCTTATCATTTATTCAATTACAATAGTTTCGTGAAGATATAATATTTTAAATGGTAATCGATGAAAGCGTGTCCGGCACAGCGTCCCGAGATATCGTTTGGTACGTGTATAATCTACATATTAGCTCAGTGACGGACACTCGCCTACGTATGGAAGTAATAAATACATATAATATGAGACTTGGTAAGATGATTAAGTTCAGGACCGAGTAAGGTAATATTCGCACATTACTAACATGAACACAAAACGTTTGCAATTGACAATAATTTAGAGCTGCCTCGTCGGCGTCTGGTGTCGTCGTGTCGTCAGGTACGGTCAGCATCAGAAGTAGCTGAACATTTCGGAATTTTATTTCTTTTATGTACAGGACTCTAGCTATTACTTTTAATGTTTCAGAAGATTATTCGTTAAAATAGTCCTTACACTCCAATAACATGTAGTAACGAGTAATATCTAACAAGTTTTATTAAAAAAACAGCTTCGAAACTTTGAGTAATGTTAATATACTTCTGATGCTGACCGTACAGTCGCACCGATGTACTTAGTATACAATGTTGGCATTACATTCTTATAATGACGAAATGCAGTAGTTACATGTTCCGTACCTCGATCCACTCGTTACTTATTAACGTAAGGCTGATTGAACAGGTCATCTGTTTACAAATGATTAAAATGTCGTATTAGAATTTAATTTAAATAAATAATGTGAGCACTATTAGTTTAAAATATGATTGAGTAATTTTTCTAATAATTTCTGTGTCAATCAACCCGCGTAAATAACGCATATTATGGAAATTAAAAATATAATCACCTTAAAAAAAGCAAGACAATAATATGTTGTAGAGCAGGATTGAGATACGATATTAGTGAAGATATGATAAAATTTCGTAATAAAGCTATGCAGTAATAGTGTTAGTTGATTGTAATATAATATATCACGTGATCATCATAGCGGCACATTGTGATGCAGCGCTACGACAATCGTGCGGAGTGGCCGCACGAGCACCCGGCTCCTAATGGTAACAAATTAGGCATATCAATTGTATGTAAGCTATCTACTCTTACACATACGTTATCATATACATGTTGTAGTTCTGTTCCAACTGTATAGCGGGCAGCAGTTCGGAACATCTAACGTAAAGCTGCGCAGAACACATGTTAGGTATCAGGGGACGCATCGTCTTGACTGAATAATGCACAGTCCATCACTAGCTGCCAAGTTCCGAGCCGCCATACAGTTTGAACAGAACTATGTCTCGTAAGCCATCGAAATGCTGAATGAAAAACTAACATACAATACTTTGAATATAATTTCATCTATATTGCAACCAAAAATAATATCTGCCTAGAATAAAATTAAAAACAACGACGTAATAATAAAAGAGAGCGGCGGGCGTGCGCTCGCCCCGCTCCCACACACACACACACACACACACACACACACACACACACTCACACGGCAACAGTTCGTGACGCAGCGCTGACGTCACGCACGCACGCAACACGCACATACCGCGCGTGCGTGTGACCGCGCTGCAAATATTATGACAATTTATTTGTGTTCTGATTTATAATGTAGCATTATAATGAATCACGTTCCGTTCCCGGCACATACCTCAGTGAAGTAAAACAATCGTCCGCTACCCACGAAAGCTACACTTATAGCTACCGATACATAGCGATATAGTCATCTATGTCCCAACTTAAAGACTAAATCAAAATGTTTATCTTACATATCGTAATATATTTGGTTCTCACTAAATTAAATGAATTCCACGCGCCCACACAAAATCACATTATATATATAATAATATAGGTATCTGTATATTTGTCATTTATAAACAAGGCATCGTTAGCTGAGCGCGGTGGCGAGGCCGGGCTCCATGAGCGCGTCCCGCCGCGCCTAGTTGTATATAATTATGTGAACGCTATAATATCATCGTGTGCCCGCAGTACGTCGCGTCGTACTGCAGCAGCTAGAACAGACGCGCGCGACGCTTGAGCTCGTTGCGGCGCCACTGCGGCAGGCGGTAGAAGTCCTGGCGCCCGATCTGCAGGATGGCCTCGAACTCCGCGTCCGACAGGTGCCGCTGTACACAAACACCTCACATTAACCTCTGTTCAATGATTGCATCAATCACAAGGGCCAAAGCAGTGGAGTCAACGATTACAAGCTAAAGCAAGTCTACGGCGAGCGCAGACTGTTACGAAACCTTCACATTATGAAAGCAGTAGGATATAACGCCACGTCTTCCAGGAGTTCCAGGCCATTAATAGGTAGATGTTTGTTTGTGTTGTTTAGTGCAAGTGTGAGGAGTGGCCTGGGGCAGTATGTGCGCTGCGGTTACCTCGAGGTTGAGCCGGTCCACGTCGGGCGGCAGGCGGTAGTTGGTGATGAGCAGCAGGTGGTAGGGGTACAGCTTGGCGGGCTCGTGCAGCAGGTGCGACGTGGCCATGTTGGGCAGCGAGCGCCGCACTCCGCCCCCGCCCCCGCCCCCGCCCCCGCCCGCGCTCGTGTGCCGCCCGCCCACGCCCACGCCCACGCCGCGGATCACTACTCCACCGTCCGTTGTCTGCACATACACGAACGCGTTACTTACTACAATCATTCATTTTGTTTTTTCATTTTTTTTTGTTTATTTTGTAGCAAGGTAATAGTACATTACTGCAGAATCCAGTAAGTAAGCCTTCCTGGCCAAGTATGAGTTAACCGGACCGAACCGCAGGTGAGGTCTGGTTATATACGAGGCCAGGATGGCTTTCTTACTGGTTGAGGTTTGTATAATGCTTTTCTCAAAAATTAAAGAAAGTTTAACAACAAATTCGTTTAATTAATATTGAAGGTTACATTCATATGTGAAAAACACAATAGCACTTTTTGGCCGACCCGGGAATCGAACCCAGGACCTCACGCTCTGCAGTCGAGCTTGCGACCACTAGACCAACGAGGCAGTTTAGGAGACAACTTTAGAAAAAACTTTTTAATAAACTGAAATTACTAAATACAATCATAAAATCCCACACTATACTTCTACAACATTACTAAGTACAAAACGCAACGTATAAAATGGCTGTTTAAGGTTCCAAAAATATATGTATCTCATAAAATGTCATACCAAAAAGAGAGATAGATATATATTTGGAACCTCCCTTCTATAACCATGTTATAATGGCTAAACTCTAATCTGTGTCTGGTACTATGTTTTTTTTTCTAAACAGATCTAAAGAGGATGACCTAGTGTCCAGTAAGTAAATTACATACTTACTTACTGGACAGTAGGAGATTCCAAGTTTAAAATCTCGCTTCTTACTGGACAGTTGTGAATAAGTCTCCGGTAAAATTCACTTTCTGGATACTTTTTAGAGATGTTATGGCAACATTACATACCATTTTTGAGAAAATGTGATTTACTTCAACATTAGTTTGTAACGAAACAAAGGAGGTAGTGAACTCACCACAGCACTGCGATCTACATCAGTTATGGAGCCGGCAGAAACTGAAATGATAACAATACAATGAATACTTTGCGTTCCGAGGAGCGCACACTCGAACGCGTAGGCGATGGATATGTGTCGGTAGTACTCGACGTACGTTATACAAGCGAAGTGTTCATGCGGGCATTACATAGTAGGTAGATGTGATGAACACGATCAACGATGTACTTCGAGAGAAGGGACTGCAGTGAGAATGCGAGGAGCTGATGGCTGAAGTATAAAGTGTGTGCGAGAGATGGCGGCGCGGCGGAAGCGACTGATATACTGTGGCGTTTGGTGAACATGTGTGTGACTTTCTAAAGGAAGTCGAGACTTCAAGTACTACAACTCGGTAAATTCGGATCGTCTTTGACTACTCTTACAAATGTCCAATGAGTTATTACAAAGAAAACATTGTGTGAAAAAAACGAGAAAATCAACGACAAAATAGAGGAACTTATTCTTCATTCACAAATTTTTTGCCTTCTTGGATCACTGAATGTCGAAAATCGATTTGACTTGACAGTACTTGGTGATAGTTTGAGACTCTAAACGAGAATTAAATGTCTTGTTCTATAAAACTTTAAGAGTCTCTTTAGACATACAGAATACACATAAATATATGAATGATAAACAAGGTGTTATGTATGTGGCTAGGCTGTGCGTGTATGGCGGTGAGTGGGCGGCGCAAGCGGGCGGCGCTACTTACTGCACAGCTCGGTCCGCACTGACAAACACACAACACGTCAGTACATACTCGTATACAGTAGCCGCGCACACGCCGACCTAACATACACGAGTACACGAGACCTCACACCAGCTCAGGGAAGAGTCTGATATTGTGGCTAATTTTATGGACTCTAGCCAACTACCTTTGTTAGACATTTATGAAAGACCTCTCCACCGCTGGACACACAACCTTAGAACCGTTATATTAGTGAGGAACGCGGCTCGATGTTGACGAACAGACACAACACACTGCCTCTCATAATTATCCGCGACGCACATTACACCAAGTCCCCGCTGGTCATACCGATACAGTTAACATAGCAGTCAACTGCACATTTGGCTGCACACTTTGTTCGTAAAGAAACACAATCTTTGTTCTCAAGAAATTATCTATATATTTTTTTATAACGTGTAGTATGCGACCGGCGGTGATCCGACGGTAGCTTCGTTATGGATTAGTAAAATGTATGCATGACTACCGTCAATTAACCAAGTATGCGTTATGTGCGAGTTTATATCATTTAGATCAATTACACAGAGACGGAATCATCGAATTATTAACTACCTAACTGGCTTATTTGGTAAAAGGTTGCAGTGATGCGGTTATCAAAAGATAGTCAATGATTCCATAGTTCGAATCTCGTCCGGATATGAATACTTTTTGTATTATTGTTAGGGATGCATACGTTTGAATTGTTAATTTGTAGCAAAGTTAACTTGAATGCAACTGGGGTACCCGAATGATGCAGCGCACTGTACATATAACAAATATACAGCTCTGCACTTAGGTATAAAACTAGTATAAGTACCTAGTAGTAACACAACAACACTGATACTGGTACATATAGTATGATGTAGGGTGAGTGTTACCCCGCCAGTCGCCACCAAGGCACCAACACGAGCCACAACAGTACGGTAACGGATACTTACTATCTGACTTGCCGCTGCTGAAGTCGGTGCTATGCGTCTTGTCTCCCATTCCGCTGAATGTGAAGTCGCCCTACAATACATACATACATACGCACCGGTCAGTCAATGTTAATGGAACAAACAGTTGTGCAACACTATACACACACTACTAACGATACACAACACTCATGTTATATGTATGGGTCGGTAGAGCCAACAGGTCTCTTGGCTGCAGACTGTACGAGTGTACGAGTCTCATGCTCAGTGCAACAGTGCGAGCGCGGTCGGCGCGGCCACACTCGCGCGCTCATGATACCAAGCTATAGATGCAAGCTACGTGGAGTGTTCACTTTCATTTGGCTGCACATCTCATACGTGCCGAGTACGAACATCTCATCATGATCAATAATGATTAGCGTAACGAATTTCAAAAATAAAATGAATAGATTAAAGTGTGTTTTTTTAATCTCGGAGACTAAATTGACACTTGCAAATATCAAACTTACAAATAATGTTGTCAGCTCTTTAGTATTAGTGTTGTACCTACGGTACCGGTTTGTTGAATCGTAACTTTTTATATTTATTAGACGATTTGAAAAAAAATTACAGATGCTATCAGTGTTGTTCCCGTACACGATAAACCTTATAAATATGTTCATACTGAAAAGAAAACCCAATCTCCATAGCCGAAAAAACACGATTGTGTTTTAAAAACTGCCGAAATCCTGAACATATCCAGACCTTCAATCTACAGGGTGCTGAAGGAGCACAAAGAGAATGAACATTTTAGCTATCCGAAAATACCTAGCCCTGCATTAAATTGTAAAGATAAATTGGACGATTTCACTCTTTGGGCTATACGTCGAAAAGTTCATCAATTCTTTTATAGAAACGAATCTCTTTACTCAGGATAGCTTATTATTAATGAAAAAACGATATTACTTGATTTTACTTACGGCAATTTACGGTAGTGGCACATCACTATTTAAGAATTGCAAAAAACTGGCAACCCACGTAATGTCATTTTAGTCTCCGAGATTAAAAAACACACTTTAGTTTCCAAAATGTTTATTGCTTCTTCTATTCATGATTAGAGATCGATACCCAACACATTCCAGTGAAGCGTGTAGTTTGTGTCCGGCAACGAGGAGCGCTCGAAGGTTGCTCATTCGACGCCGGCACTGAGAGTGGCAAGTGTGCTTACATGTAGGAAATACTAAGTATAGTCGTAAGCTCAAGTTGTATAATACCAACACAAATAAATAGCCAACTACGATCGTTATTAACGACACAATTATTACGAATTTATTATAAAATAGCAACTGAATTACATTACATTTTATCAGGATTACCAACCATCCCGAAGTGGGTAAAACATCATATTCAAAAAACAGTATTTTTTTTGGATTGCGCAAAGTAGACACATAAATACTTTCACTTTATGAGTAAAAAAAATATAGGAAAGAATTTGATATAAAAGCAATGATTTATATTCCTTGAGATTTTAAAGTAGGTATTAGGTAGGTGTTTTATACACAGACATTTGTTTAGCGTTGCAGTCGGCTTAACCGACGCAACACGACACTGTTGACCCGAGGAGCAACTAGCGATTGCGGATGATCGACCCAGTGACGCCAGTTCTGACATTCAAAAGTGCCTGTAATGGCTTAATTGAAATAAAATATTTGAGTTTGAGTGAGCTTGATCGCTAGAGCGACGGCTATATTATCTCGGGGCAATCATATCGCCGTGTGGCGGTCGCGGATCGATCGAGCGCAATCTAGTTGAATATATACAGTCACCAGGACAATGCAAGAGAGTAACGTTACATTTAAACGTTTATTCGTGGTCGCCACGTGCTCTGTTTCTGAGTATGTCATAGTGTGTCGTCAAGTCTCCCGTGCATCGCCCTGGTGCGTGCGTCGTGTGGTGTGAAGTGGAGCGTACTCACGGCGGTGGAGGAGGAGAAGGTGTGCGAGCGCGGCGCCAGCCCGTAGCCGGGGCGCGGCGCGGCGCGCAGCGACGACACCACTGCAACACACGCTGTAGCGCCTGCCTGCCTGCCCGGCCCTAGCCCTGCCTACTGCCTACCGTGTGTGTGTGTGTGTGTGTGTGTGTGTGGTGCACTCACCGCGTGGTGGCGGCGCGACATGGCGGCGGGCAGCGTGCTGGAGCGCGGGCCGCTGGCGGCGCGCGGGGCTGCTGCACACACGGGGCTATAGTACAGTACCGCGCCGGGACCCGGCCCGAACACACCGCCGACTGATCCGCCTTTACTTATACTGTTCCGTCACATATCCACGCGTGTGGCAAGCGGCGCCTGTCCACAACTGGGAATCAGCTCTTTGGCCATTTCAAATACGGAATGGTGTTTTTTTTTAAATCTAGTGTGGTGTAATGTAATTAAAAAGGAATGCAGTAATAAGTAAATAGGATGTAGTGCGTGTAGTTCGGCTCGAGTCGCAAACATCATAACAACTCATCACAACATTGAAAAGGACGGTGTCGGTGCACGCACACAGCTTCTATTTATAACAAAATGTCGTGATATTTAGCGGAACACATTGTGAACTGATAGTTGCAGTGAAACTGTGCGCGTGCACCGCCGTGCAACATGCAACTTGACGCGCAACATAATATAAACGTTGACGACAACGTACACTGGACCAACTATACCGTCTTACACATACATAAATAATATAAGAAGCTTATCATTAAATATCCATAAATACACAAACTTATAAATACGTACAGCGATATATAGAATAGTAACACATGGATGACTAGCGGCAGACATGAACAGTAAACAATAACAGCCAACCCGTGGAGCATGCACCAGTTAGAACGTTTAGCGACGCGGAGACAGGTCTCGCTAACAAACGTGAGCTTTCACTTTCAATGGATTCTTATATAAAATCTTAAATTATGGTTAGCAAATATGCGAACCATTTTAGCATGACGGTGGCAACACGGGTGTAAAAGTGCCGCAGAAATAAAAACTATGTTTCTAGCAAGGCGGCTACATAGCTCATGTTTGTTCGCGAGACCTGCGCGTGACGCGTGTAACATATAGCAGCAACAAATGAACAAGAAGCGCAACAGTAATGCAACAAGCTGCAGCAACATCACGCCACTAACTACGCTGCAACGACTACGACACGACACCTACAGAGATCGCAACTCTCTGTTTAGCTTGATATCACTGAATCTAGACTTGGCGGCAATATACGTCACTTTATTTAATGTGGGACATTGCCACGTTGCGTGCTAGGACAGCGTTTAGCAAACCAATATATAAACCAAGAAAGTGAAAAAAGTGAAGCAGGGCATTTCAGAACTATCATTTAAACTTTAACTCATTAGCGGTTTTAAAACTTTAAATTCAGTGAGTGATACCGCTATAACGGAGAATGAAAATGAAGTATATTAAGGATTTCTGCGATAGGTCACAGTAGAAGAATGATTATAATTATATAGTATGCAGAGGTATGCGTGTGTCGTGCAGCAGAGAACAGAAGCAGTACCGCAGCCGCGCGTAGTGCAGAGTGCGCCTCACCTTGACTGCCGCAACCGCCACTGCGACACTGCGACACTGCCGCACCGACCGACACTGCGCCTACGTCTGCATTGTGCGCGGCGCCACACCAGACACGCCATCCACTCAAATAACAACGGCCTGAGCTCTCAGCTACATTTAGCTAAACATTAACTTGATAGAATTAAAGCGCGCCACTATTTGAGAGGATGAAGCGTACCATATCTTACCTTCGTGACAATGTACAATGCGGACGTCGGAGCGAGTGTCTCAGAGATTGTGAATTAATTGTTATCGTTGTATGAAATAATATGTAATGGAAGACAAAGCGCGGATGTGTATCAAGAGCATTACTGCGAATTATATATGGCGCGATAAATAACGCGCGTACAAGCGAACGGCTCGTCAAAGGTTCAAACTACGAGATGTGTGCGCTACTCTCGACACTGTGCCCGTCGGATTATGAACTCTGTCCGTACGGTCATAGAGTACGCATCAGTAGCGAGAGTAAGGCGGGTGTAAGTAGTTGATGTGACTCACCGTCGTCTGTGTAGTACGTGTACGTGAGTACTGCAACAGACTGAATGTTAGCACCGTGCGAGCGAGACAACAACACGCCCCGCTACTCTACTACTGAACCAGCGCTTTGTCCTTCATACACATACCGACAAACACAACAGTTCATGGAACACACTGTAATTGTTATACTAACTGCGGACTGAATCGCACTTCTACGACTAAACAGGTGAGATGTTTTATAGGAAAGTTTATACAAGTGTAACTATGAACTGTTGCGTTTGATGAGAGAAACAGTTTGGTATTGTTTAGTACGAGTATGAGCACCCGTGAACCCGTGCTGAGTTAGCACAGAGATACAGTTCGTGGCACAGGTTAGTGTATGTTAGCTGTAGCGAACACATGTTCGAGAGAGTTAGTAGCGACAGTGATGTAGTACATGTTATATACGGGTCCCATTAGTTATTCTAATGAGATGATGCGATCACGCCGCCAGTCCCGTGTATCATTACAATCGACAATCTTGTGAGGTCATTCTGACTTGTTTATAATAGAGATGCTAAATGATAGTACGGTGACTGGCGACGAGCGCCGAGTAGGGGCTGGGGGCGGGGCGAGCTCGGAACACGACGTACATGACGTACAGGACGTCCACGTACAACGTCACGACGGTACAACGTCACGACGGTACAACGTCGCGGCAACTCACGCATATAAAGTTCAAGTGGACACCGGAAACGAAAACTGTCCAAATGATTGAAGAACAATGTTAACTCAAAAAAGGAACATTCCATTTTTTTTACGTAACTTTTTAGAGATTTGATTTTTTTTTTTTGATATGTGGTTTGCTTTAACTTGCTACCGTGATAAGTGTTAGATAGAGTTAGTTGCCGCGCGTTGTGAAGTGAACATCCTGTACGTTTATATGGCATGTTTTATTTAATTAACACAATATTATTAATAAATAAGTAATAGCTTATTTTGTAAGTTAATATTATGGTCATTTCAATTTATGTGGCAGATGCAAATTTCTATTTCATCTTAATTTGTTAAATAGAAGTTATTGGCGCACCACAATATGTCGCATACATTGAAATTCTGGCGAAAATCGAAAGTGATTTCCTTTCATCCGGTTCTTATTGTATTAAGTTTTGGACTTAACATTCTGCATTTTTTTGGATGATTGCAGTACAGTCAACAGCAAAAGTAGATGATCAAAATCGGAAATTCAATACTAATGAACGGAGTTCGCGTCGGAACTGTGTGGCGTCGAAGTGATTCAAAAGTATGTGATTGTAAATTATATCAAACATTTACTACTAGTACAACTGCCATATATTTGTGATCAGTTTTGACTCCAAAAGTTAATAAACTCAATTCGCTCCAGAACTAAGAAGTCTGATTGAGCCAGAACTTAGATCTACTTTTGCTGTTGACTGTACAGTAAAAGCCCCTTGCATTCGTGGGAGGAAAGTTTTTATTTGTGGATAAAAGTCTAATAACAGGCGCTTTGTTGTGTTTAACCTTTTACAATAATTTTAATAATTATTATTTAGCAATATTTTTTTCAACACATTATATATTGAGTATTTTTTCAAACAGAGTCAACTAGCCTAATCTCCGCGAGTAAGAAGCTTTTACTGTATAGCAATGTGTGGTAGTACACGAGGTACACAGGCAGGTCGCTCACCGTTGTAGGTGGGTATGTGCGAGTGCGAGGCGTGCTCGTAGCACGCGTCGTGTGCGCGCGTCTCCAGCGAGCGCGACGGGGACGCGCCCACCGGCGACGAGTAGCGCAGGCGCGGCAGCGGCTCGCGGGATGCCGACGGCGTCCTGCGAGGTACGATTATTGCAGCGGCAGCGGATTCAAACTCAAACATTTATTTGCTATTAAATATGGTTACAAAGGTTCATAAAATTGTTGTAAAAATAGCTCAACATACTTAATAGTATTATTTATTTCTTCATTATAGTTGTCCTTAGTCTTAGGGATAAATACAGAAACATCGTCTGCAAAGAGTGTGCAGGGATTATCAGTTACTTCTGCCAGGTCATTGATATATATCAGAAAAAGTGGGGGGCCTAAAATACTGCCCTGTGGAACGCCAGTGCAATTGTAACCTAATTTGGATTTGAATTTTAGTTCACCGTTTTGAATTGGTTTATCCACAGTAATTTCTACAAATTGCGATCTGTTTGTCAGGTAACTTTATAACCATGCATTTGCCTTACCGCGTATTCCATCTAATTTTTTTTAGTAGCAGCTCGTGTGTGATACGAAGTCAAAGGCTTTTGACATGCCAAAAAATAAAACAATAGTCGGTATTTTCTGGTCAGTATTCTTAGTGTAACTAGGTTAATTAAGTTAAATGCCGCAATGGTTGTAGATTTCTTTTTTTGGAATCCATGCTATTCATGTTTTTTTGGAATTTATCGATAAAATCTTTAATCGCATATGTATGCGTGTAATCTTCGGAGAATGATCCAAATCCGAAAATTCTTTCAGTAACTCACTACATTATCGTCATTATTTTTTTAGGGAGCGAACCCACGAGCAAAGGCTAGTAATTAATATACGTTATTGTAACTACACCAAAACAACGAATGACTACAATAATATCTCACCTGCTTGCATTTCTTGGATCCAGATTCTGTTTTTTCCACTGCTGAAGTTTTTCACGTTCTTTTACCTCTTTAAGGAATACCTGAAATATTTAACATTATGTTCAAAATTTATTCCCTGAGACAGAAAATTATTATTGGTTTAGTATATAACTTTTTGTTTAATAATTTTTAAAAAAATTACATCAAATCATTTTTATAGACGATGTTTTAAGGAATAACTTTTAATACTAACTTCTTAAATTATATTTTCACTCCTCTTGCTCAAAAAGAACGTCATAATAGCATACCAGAGCGGGCGTAAAATTGCATTTATTGCCCTAGGGCTAAAAGTAAATCTCGTACGACAACTTGTTCAGCCAGCTGGTGCGTGATTTAGTTTCAAGTAAAAAAATGTTTTATTTTTAAAAATGGAACTAAACGCGCTGAATGCCGAACTCTTTGGTAGAATGTGTGCGTTGCATTGCAGCTACAGAAGAAATAAAAAAAGGCATAGGCGCGAAATTTTTGGAATTGTATTATTAAATTGAATTGAATTTTTAATAAAATAAACTCATATTGAACATGGTTATTTTATTTTCTCGCAATCGTAGTGAAAAGTACAGTGTAACACACGGCGCTAAAATCCCATTATAACTCGGTTCCTATTTACTACCTCGTACATAATGGGTCATTTCTCTTTCACCCCACGTAAAGGACTTGGGTCTTTACATTGACAGCAGTTTGAGTTGGGATAAGCACGTCGCTCAGGTGAGTCAGAAGGTCACGTTCTCGCTGCGGTCTCTCTATAGATTCAAGCATTTTCTCCCATCTAGCACGAAACTCACTTTGGTTCAGTCCCTTGTGCTTCCCATTATTGACTATGCTGATGTTTGTTATTCTGATTTATCCCAAGAACTTCTAAATAAATTGGATCGACTTCTCAATAATTGTATTCGTTTTATTTTTGGCCTTCGTAAATACGATCATATTTCTTCCTTCCGTTCTCAGCTTAAATGGCTGCCTATCCGACTCAGGAGGTCCCTCAGATCTCTCTGCATGCTCTTCTCAATTATGAACGATCCACGTGCTCCCGATTATTTAAAAACTTATTTCAAAGTGTTGGGCAGTTGTCATAGTCGTAGCCTCCGAGCTTCCAAAAATCTCATTCTCCAAATTCCTTCACATCGCACCTGTTTTTTGTCAAACTCTTACGCTGTGTCATCCATAAAACTCTGGAATGCGCTACCTCTTGGCATTAAAAAAGCTGAAAGCAAAGGAGATGGCTAAATGACTGCCTCCAGCAAGTATAGGATTCCCACACTGACTCGTAGTATTTAAACAATCAAACATTAATTATTTAGTGTTTAATAATTTCCTAGAAGTTGCATGAACTAAAGAAAAAGCAAAAATTAAATCTCTCTTTTCATTGACATAAAATGGTGAAATACTCGTAATACAGCTGCTAGTTGCTATAGCAACTGCAAGCTAAGGATGGTCCATATCACTTTTCAGAATGTTAAATCGAAGTAGTACATATCGATTCTTGATAACAGTTATCAAAACGATTTATTTACTTGAAACTAAGAAGTAGTAATCAGAGTTTTTGGTGGAAATCTATGGCGTGCAATTCAGTGTCTTGTTTAGTTCCTTGTGTTTTGAAAATGGGGTTGTTTGAAAGTGACTGTCGATTCTACCTAATTTCAATTCAACAAGGGATAGCTTCGAATTATGGTTATTCATTTAAACGTGCTACATATTTTGCGAAAAATATGTACCGATGATTATTAAAAAGTAGTTCTATTATTTACTTGTAATCGTTTCGATTGTTTTATTTCATCTCTAAAAAAATCACACGTCATATGTCAGACGTCGTTTTAACGCTTTGCCGTTTATTTTTTCGATGTGCTTTTATATTTTGAATTTCCACCCTCGCTTTGACCCTTTTGCTCTCAACGCGGACTTGACTTGCAGTATATTCATCATGCTATACATGTACTGCGGTAGGTATAACCACGCAAAGACTGCGGCGGCATAATCATCATTTCGTTGCCTGCTGCTCTACTTACTATCCTAACTGTAGATGACTCACCTTTTTTGTTTGTGTCTGGGAAATCATCAAATAACTCCTCCCGCTCTTGGGCAGAGCGGAAGCGAGTGTCAGACTTCTACTGACTAAAAACCACCCATGTTTCTTCTTCGCCCCTGTGCCGAGGCCGCGTTATCTCTTTCGATAATCCGCAGCACCGACGGGCGTCGGCCCTTGCGGGCCCCTCGTTGCTGACATCTCTTTGAGGCGCGCGTGGAACACGAACGCGCCGTCGACACGGTCTATTGCCGTCATAAGACGGCCGGACGGCGAGCTAGCCGATTACTCACCGTCCACAGGCCCGCGTCTACGGTGCCCGGAAGCCATCACGTGGCCAACGACGCCCGGAGCTTCTCCCGCGGCGGCTGGGACGAGAGGTTCTCTCCCTCTCACGTTCCGCCACCTCCTTCGCTAGCATAACTGCTTCGCAGAAGGAGGCGATGGCGTCCCATTCCTTCTCGCCCCGGACCATGGCTTGCACCAGGACCGGACGCGAGAGGTCGCCGCCGCCGATTGCCACTACGAGAACACGGCGGGGCTCCGCCCAAGCAGGGCACACCTCCACAGTGTGCTCCACCGTGTCCTCCGGTCGATCATCGCAGTGGAAGCATCCGGGCGCGTTCCGCCTGATTCGGTACAAGTACCTCCCGAAACATTCGTGTCCGGTGAGGACCTGCGTAAGACGGAAGGTGCGCCGTGGCTACTCTCTAGCCACTCCCCAAAGAGCCCTAGATGACTTACCTCAATTGTTAACCATCGTGGGTTAACTATTATGTGGTATGTGGGTTATTGAGGTGAGTCATCTACAGTTAGAATTATTCTAGAACTAATAAAATATAAGAAACATCGAACAAATGTGACTTCCATTTAGGGGGATGAAGACCTCAACTTTTAAGTAAAAAAATATACTACGTGTACCTATATTTTATATAAAAGCCAAACTACAAATAATCCTCTGGATGACATACTGTCATATTACTGCAGCTGTAATGTGGGGAACAGACAGTGACAGTGACAGTGATCTGGTATCTCGGATGGGCGAGAGATTAGAACACGCTATCCGCTCCGGCTTCATTTTTAGGTAAGAATAACAGAAAAGAATAAAGTCATTCACATTTTTGCTGTTTTATTTTCAATATTTTTTATGTTAAACACTTTAGATTATTATTGTATCGATTCTGTTACACTTGAATTTCAATCCCATCTCTATAAAAATCAAACGTCATAATGTCAGATGTCGTTTGAACGCTTTGCCGTTTGCATGTTCGTTTGGATTTTTTATTTTGGATTTTCAATGACCCTCGCTCGCCTACTTACGGACCTCTCGCTACTCGACACAGACAGAACACCACCTATGAACATTGTCTGTGAAAACCGTCTTTATTTTACTCATTTGGATAAGTCCGTTAGGTTTTACAAGAGTAAACACGCGGGTGGGAGTAATTTTTGCGCGAATTGCAGAAAGGCCGTTGTATTACATTTTTAGGTGCAATTACCCCTTTGTGTATATTTACTAAAGTACCACGATGCGAAATCGGGGTGGCTCGTTTAGTCTATAATCCAATTATATCAATTTCAATGCAGATACATCCAAATGCCTAAGTAAAAGTTCATAGCAATGACATTTGTTTGCAGTTTTATACGTATTGATGTAGGAGCTAAACGATTTTATTTTCAGGATTTTCAACATATGATCAACTTCCGAAAGTGTTTTTTATATGAAATACTAATATTCAGCTATTCAGCGTTGCATTTTGCTAGGTGCCATGTTTATACATGCTTGGTTCAGTCGTCCTATCTGAAGTTAGCCATCTCCTTTACTTTTAAAAGGAAAGTACGTAGCCACTATTTAAGTCAGACCAAATAGATCTCAAATTATTATAAGTCGAGTCATGGTATTGCCTATTGTTAAGTTTTTCGTTTTTTATTTTGGTATTTGTAAAATATTTATTAGTTTATTCTATATTTTTATATTTATGTATTAGTATAATTATAAAACTATATAGTTTAGTTTTTTAGAGTTGATGTTGTTTATTTTGTACCCTACCACAATGTTGTCTTATTTAACCCTAAGGTTGACTGGTAGAGAATGCCTTGTGGCATTAAGGCCGTCTATGTATCACTATTGTGCATGAAGTTTAAATAAATAAATAAAAAATAATGGGTCATTTTAGGCCCTTGTATCACAGTAGGATGACGATGATGCGGTCGCCGTAGCCGAAACCGGCTTGGAAGGATTATAATTATTATTACAATGTAGTATATTATATATTATTTATTTATAGTATATTATCTATAGTATTTTTACAGCGCTGCGAAACGAAAACTATTTTTCGCTTATAACTTATTTATTTTTCGTTCTACGACTAAAACTTACATAACAAAATGTGTAGATAATCTTATTTGCAACAAAAACTCCTAAATTTTTTTTTAAACACTTTAGTTCGTCAGATAAATCATGAAAATCATATGAGCCACCCCTTTTTCCAAAATGGCGGTCAAGGGACAGGGGGGTAGCAACGCCACAAACTTGGATTTAACTTTAAACTGACTGCCCCTTGATATCTAAAAAATAAAATGACGTCCTCTAACAAATGCACGCTAAATGTAACATTTCAATGGAGTAAAATAATATAGTCCAGGTGTTGTACCTGCGCGATGCCGGTCTCGATCTTGGCGAGCTCCTGCTCCTCGCGCCGCAGCTGCGGGTCCACGCCGTTGGCGGCCCCGTTGTGCGTCCCGTCCGCCTCGTCGTCGCTGTCCGCCACGCCGGCGTACGTGTCCGACCAGCGCCGCCGCCGCTCTGCAACACCACGCAGCAACAGATATACAACTGGCTGTAGCCAGGCCGCCGCAGTGCGAGCGTGAGCTAGCAGTACGTACCCGGGTCTGTGTAGGGGTAGGGCGGCGCGGGGAAGTCGTCGCGCTCGATCTTGGGTTTGGTGCCGGGCAGCGGCTTGAACGCGGCCGGGTAGTGCGACATCTCGATCGGCTCCTGCGACATATTGGGGAACGATCGTGAATAACAGTACAACCAATCTCGAAGCTTTCTCTTAAACTAAGTCGACGACATCATCATCAGCCGTAACACGTCCAAAGCTGGCCTCCCCACAGCCAGCGCAGTCCCACCTCGTTGTTCATGTGCGGCGACTTGGGGCGCGGCGTCTCGCTGCGGATGGAGTCCACGAGCACGCGCATGCCGGGGCGCGACGACGCCTTGCTGCCGGGCCGGGACGACGCGCGGGTGCTCGCCGACGCTGCAACATGCGAGCTCAGTGTCAGCCGCCTGCGCGCACAGTGCAGTGGTAGCGCAGCGGTACGTACAGGGCGGGCGGTGGAAGTGCGGCGAGGTGGGCGGGCGGTCGTAGGGCTGCAGCGGGCGGCGCAGGTAGGACGGCTCGCTGGTGAGGTAGGAGTACGTGGTGATGCGGTGCGGGGAGCAGGCGCCCGCGTCGCGGTACTCGCGCAGCACCAGCCCCGGCGACACCGCGCGGTACCCGTACTGCAACACGCCGACAGTCACACACACCGCAGGCATACATTGGAATCACTAGTACAATTTAGAGCCAGACAAAATTCCCTGTTATACTAACTGTGGACCTACTACCTACTATTAGGGCATGTCTGGAAAACTCGAGTAACTCTACTACCGATTCCAATTGTAGTAAAAATATAAAATTCTAAGTAAAATAGAAGATAAGAAAAAAAAATCATTGTACATATAATATTTGCAGTGACAATGGACAGTTAAACTAACAAGAAAAACTAACTTTTTAGAGGGCGTGCGTAGCATAGCACGAGCTACGCCGTAGCAATGTGCGGGGACGCACATAGATCATTTAATACGACATTTATTGAATAAATCATCTAATCTAACTTTTGATTTTGATATAATAAAAAAAACAATGTAAGTCTTCTGCAACTCTTACAATGCTATCATGATAAGTACCAAAAAAAATATTTACTATTCTGCTTCGTTTATTTTAATTAGTTAATAATTTGTCTGAAAGTGAAAGGTAATGTTGTAGTTAAGACTACGGTTAGTCAACACATCCACATGCCCGAGCGTCGTGCGCGATACTAAATACAAACGATGGTATAATAAAAAATAACATAAAATAGGCAGCAACGAAACATAAACTGAAACTTGTAAATGTGTCAACTGAAAATAACAATGAATAATAATTACGTGTGCCCTTGAAGTGAAACAATACAACTTGTTCAAAGAGATGCTTTATAGAACTGGCATTGTGTTATGAGCAGAACCACATCAAAATACCTAAATTGGCATATATTTATTATACACTTAAAATCAATCTTTAAAGTCTTGAAAAGCACCTCCAAAAGCACACGAAAAAAAAGTAAAATAATAAAAAAATAAAGTGTGTGACGGACCTTCCTGGTCAAGCTACTGTAGGGGCTGCAGTAGGAGCCGTTGACGCTGGGCGTGCGCGAGCGCAGCGAGAACTGAAGACAACAAGCGAGCTCACGGCGGGCACAGCCACGCAGGCACAACACAGCGCATAACGTGACAACGTCACGTGTGTGTACGGGGAAGGTGAAGCCTTGTATTCATAGTCAATTATTTGCCGAAGTTAGGTAAAAAGTTTTCCCCTAAAATTAAAATGTTGCCGGAAACAATACTGTACGTGCCTTTTATTTTCTATACAGGGCTGTAAGTATCATTACTGAGGGTTCCTCTTTAGAGGACCCTTCGTGCTAAGATACATCTCAGACGGTTGTACACGTGACGTTATACCGCAGCTCAACGCGTGGTGCGCGTGTGGCTTGTGCCCGACCGAGCCACAGGCCGCTCTCACGAGACCACCAGCGAGCCACTCAGTGGCGCCGCCCGCTGGTGGACAAGTGAAAGGCGGCCCGATGCAAATAAACATAGAAAATAATAAAACATCTCTCGTTTGTACACGTATGCTCGTTATCAATACAACCTACGTGAACAAACATAGCCTACGTCTTGCTTGTGATCTTAATGGGTCTCGTTGATATTATTGAATTCATTAACTAAATTATGTATTACGAGTATATGTACATCAAAAAGGAAATATTATTGAACAAGATTTAAGAAAATACCGTTAACGAAGCCGAAAGGCACTTATACTCCCCGTCATTGCGATCATTATTTTGTTCGGAGCATACCTGGGAGCCTTGTCGTTACGGAGATAATTATAATCAAAGTACTAGTAATATTTTTTACATAGGGTTACTTAAGTTTGATATAATGCTTGGTTGTCAGCTTCGTGAAAGTTTCATTTATATCCTATACTAGCTGACCCACGCAACTTCGTCTGCGTCACATAAATATAGCTTATAACCTTTCTCGATATATCGACTATTCGACATAAATTAAGCTAAATCGTAACAAACAAAAAATCTTATCTTTCTTCTTTATTATAATAGTTTAGATGGTTTAGATTAGCTTAGATTATAATAAAGTGTGAATACTTAAACTGTTAAATACTTAAACGATAACACTCTGTACTTGTAAACATTATGATGCAGTAAATATTTTGAATTTGAATTTCCCGGAAAGAATCTCCCTACATTGCGACGCGCGAATTATTTTGCCGCGCGGATATTTTTACATTGCGATATCTTCTAAGATATCTGTTTAAACTGGTTAGAGTAAAGGGCACAAATATTCTATATTAAATTTTCCTTCCAACAAACATATTTATTTAGATATAGATTAATACCATATGGGCTAAATAAGCTTCGCAAATAATATTTATTTTTAACCTAACAGTTTAATAGTAAAAAAAGGTTACAGTGAGTCAATCTTAAAAGATAGAAAAGAGACTTTTTATTTTGAAATTTTAAAGAGGAACAATTCCTTCATACATGATATTTGCGTAACTTAAACCGTTTTCGCAGCGCACGCAGCGGAAGCTCCCAAAAAGGAAATACCTTTTCCCGTTTTTGTAACATTTTTCATTTATGCTCCGCTCCTATTAGCCGTAGCGTGATGTTATATAGCCTATAGCCTTCCTCGATAAATGGACTATCCAACACAAAAAGAATTTTAAAATTCCAACCAGCAGGTCCTGAGTTTACCGCGTTCAAACAAACAAACAAACAAACAAACAAACAAACAATCAAACAAACAAACAAACAAACTCTTCAGCTTTATAATATTAGTATAGATACACAAGCAAGACGCACAGACATACCGAGTGTAAATGACTTTAGTGGAGAATTAATACAAATATTTAATGAATGGCTTGGAGCCAATATCATCACTTGCACTGCAGTCATTCACCCCCGCATCAAACACGTGTAATAAACAGTAAGGGTGCAATATATTCACAACTACGGTGTCAGGTGCGTCTGAGGCAGTCACAATACTGATTTTAGTCTTTGTATAAAATGCAACTGTCACAGGGTACATAAAAACAAAACTGCACTGAAAAAAAAAAACAAATTAAAAAAGAGATAAGTATCTGATCCTACCGACACATCACCATCTTTCTCCTGGCCTTATACCAATTTTTTTGGGATCGGCGCAACATATCATCTTCGTTATGTGACTACTGGGTTTTAAATAACCAATTAATAGACGGCAGTGAATTGGAATAGAATAGAGAATTAACCAAAGTATGTGTCGGCAGGATCAGTGGCGTGACTGCGTGAGTGTGTATGTACGGTGCGACAACACGAACTGTACGACATCTCATACACGCGGTGGAATATTTACAACTGGTGATTACTGTGCTCGTGTTGGTGGAACATCTAACAGTTTTTATCTTTTAAAATGTTCAAATAACAGATTAATCAGTATTTAAGTAACTAAACTACTCATTTTCTAGAAACTATAAATATATATGGGTATAAATAGCACCAATTCTTAAAGTTTGTCCCCTTTTATCGGGGCGTCCTGTATAATGTTCGTGGGATGTGTTTTGTGTGTGTGGGAAATGTGTGTTTGTGTGGCAGGTGTGCGAGTATGTGTCTGTGCACGTGTGTGTCACCTGCAGGTCTGCGGAGGCGCGGTCGTGCGCGGCCTGGTGGCTGACGTCCAGGGCCCCGAGTCTGCTATTCAATAGTGTCAGAATGGTGATTTTGACAAGTAGACGACAAGCCAAAAAGTACCTTATGTCTGTCGATTTAAGGTACTTTTTGGCTTGTCATCAATCAACAATTATGAGATCAATGATAGACCATTCTGACACTATTGAATAGCAGACTCGGGGCCCTGGTCATTGGGGTCGAGCGGCGCGGGCCCGCAGCGCGGGTGCCAGATGTGTGCGTATGTGTGTGTACGTGTGTGTCACCTGCAGGTCTGTGGAGGCGCGGTCGTGCGCGGCCTGGTCGCTGACGTCCAGGTCGTTGGGGTCGAGCGGCGCGGGCCCGCAGCGCGGGTGCCAGATGTGTGCGTATGTGTGTGTACGTGTGTGTCACCTGCAGGTCTGTGGAGGCGCGGTCGTGCGCGGCCTGGTCGCTGACGTCCAGGTCGTTGGGGTCGAGCGGCGCGGGCCCGCAGCGCGGGTGCCAGATGTGTGCGTATGTGTGTGTACGTGTGTGTCACCTGCAGGTCTGTGGAGGCGCGGTCGTGCGCGGCCTGGTCGCTGACGTCCAGGTCGTTGGGGTCGAGCGGCGCGGGCCCGCAGCGCGGGTGCCAGATGTGTGCGTATGTGTGTGTACGTGTGTGTCACCTGCAGGTCTGTGGAGGCGCGGTCGTGCGCGGCCTGGTCGCTGACGTCCAGGTCGTTGGGGTCGAGCGGCGCGGGCCCGCAGCGCGGGTGCCAGATGTGTGCGTATGTGTGTGTACGTGTGTGTCACCTGCAGGTCTGTGGAGGCGCGGTCGTGCGCGGCCTGGTCGCTGACGTCCAGGTCGTTGGGGTCGAGCGGCGCGGGCCCGCAGCGCGGGTGCCAGATGTGTGCGTATGTGTGTGTACGTGTGTGTCACCTGCAGGTCTGTGGAGGCGCGGTCGTGCGCGGCCTGGTCGCTGACGTCCAGGTCGTTGGGGTCGAGCGGCGCGGGCCCGCAGCGCGGGTGCCAGATGTGTGCGTATGTGTGTGTACGTGTGTGTCACCTGCAGGTCTGTGGAGGCGCGGTCGTGCGCGGCCTGGTCGCTGACGTCCAGGTCGTTGGGGTCGAGCGGCGCGGGCCCGCAGCGCGGGTGCCAGATGTGTGCGTATGTGTGTGTACGTGTGTGTCACCTGCAGGTCTGTGGAGGCGCGGTCGTGCGCGGCCTGGTCGCTGACGTCCAGGTCGTTGGGGTCGAGCGGCGCGGGCCCGCAGCGCGGGTGCCAGATGTGTGCGTATGTGTGTGTACGTGTGTGTCACCTGCAGGTCTGTGGAGGCGCGGTCGTGCGCGGCCTGGTCGCTGACGTCCAGGTCGTTGGGGTCGAGCGGCGCGGGCCCGCAGCGCGGGTGCCAGATGGCGGCGCCCTGCAGGAACATCTCCTCGCCGTCACCGAAGGGGTCGCCGCACTTGCTGCAGCGCGCGCACGTCGGGTGGAAGTGGTGGTTGTCTCCGGCCTAAGGGCAACGAACACAAGCTTGCTAATGGCAGATGACGAGGTGAACCGACAGAGAGAATGCTCCATACAAAAGTGTAATTTTGTATTATGGACTGCTACATTACGCGGTAGTACAAAACTTAGAAGCTTTACCTCTGAGTGGAGTAAAAAGATTATAACTCGGTACTTAAACCAAAGTTTGTTGCCGAATTAGTACGACAGTTTTGTAGGTTTATTTTATTGCAATTACTCTTCATCGTGACAAATGCAACACATTCTAGAACCAAAACCATGAACCGCCGACTTATCTAAGCGAAGCTCATCAATGATGATCATGTCAGCGGGGCACTAGCATGAAGTAGCGGCAAGTTATTCATGTTACAATGAGCATCGGAACAATGCGTGCACACGTCACACGGAATCAAAACAAGCGCGTCCCGTTGTGTGACGTCACAGCTGTGATACCACGCCTCACGTCACGCCGCCCGCTACGCGACCATACTATTGTTGTTATCATTGAGTTATGTAACTCAATGAATCACTGCTCCCTATAGGAAATACGGAAATTAAGGGATAACATCGAATCGTTTCAGATTTATACAAAATAATCGAACATATTTAAATGAACTTAGCTCTAAATTAAATATTGAAATTGACTTTCTTAAATATACAACAGAATTTCTCATGAAAAAGCCTTTGTTGTTAACTGCCCGTAATCTGGAAAAACGTTGTGAATCAAATATAATATTGTGCTCTAACCAGAAGACAATTTTAGATTTTAGATTTTTTTAAGCCAATAGCATGTGGCAGGAAGATGGCAACGAATACCAAAGCACAATCTGACTCAAGGCAGGTCTCTGATTCAGCTTGTGATAGTCTTTTTCGTGTATGAACATATTTTTATATTGCACCAAAATATTAATGGACTTGTAAATAAATCGGACTTACTAGGTGTACACCTTAATAATTTTAAAGATGAAGGTAAATCAGTGGATGTTATTTGCATAACAGAAACTAACATGACGAAGAACGATCATGTGCATCTTCACGTACCTAATTATACACTCCACACATATTATTCACGAGAAAATAGAAACGGGGGCTCGTGTATATTAATAAGGAACACTTTAACGGGGCAAAAAATAGATGTAGGAACATGGTGTAAACCAAACCTGATTGAAGTTTGCGCGGTTGAGTTGCAAAATCATCCCATTATAGTAGTCTGTGTTTACAGACCTCCGAACCAGGATAAGGCTTCAGTGAATACATTCCTATTTAGTTTAGATATGATTCTCAATGACGTCTGTTTTAAAAGTAAGAGAAAGATAATTTTATGTGGTGATTTTAATATTGATATTTTGAAGGATACCTATGCCTCGCGAAGTTTCAAAAACTTATTGCAAAGTTTTAACTTAAAACTAGGTGTACTCACTGCGACACGACTGTGTAGCGGAACATGCATTGACAACATCATCGACAATATAAGGGGAAGTAAGTGCGTTACGGTCGAATTGGCGTTGTCAGATCATACAGCGCAACTACTACAATGTCCTGTTAAAAAAACTTGCGTATTTCCATATTGGTACATATTTAGACGTAGTTTCTGTAGTGAAAATATGCAAAAGTTTAAAAGTTGTTTACAAAATTTGACATTTAATGATATTTATTCTTCCACAGAGGCTAATGACGCATTTAATAAATTTCACGACACATTTAAATTATTTTATGATATGTGTTTTCCGTTGAAGAGAATAAAACGATATGCAGTGAAATCACCTAAGTGGATCAGTAAAGGTATAAAGTTATGCTGCAAACGCAAGCGTGAAATGTTGTGGCAATTTCGAAAAGACCCCAATCCTAATACTAAGAAAGTTTTTAAAACATATACGAAACGCTTAAAAACTATAATTCGTCTGACTAAGAAATCCCAAAATAACAATCACATTAACAATGCATCTAATAAGTGTAAAGCTACGTGGCAAATAATAAATAAGTGCAAAAATAATAAGCCGATTGAAGGAATATCAAAACTTAGAATAAATGACGTCGACATAACTGACCCACAAAGTATTGCTCAAAATTTTAATGACTATTTTATTGACGAAATTGAATCAGTATCGGACATTAATAATAATTATAATCAAAATTTAAAAATTGACATGCACCTTGACTCATTATTTTTAATACCCACAGTTCCTCCTGACATTATAAAATTAATAAATACATTGAATAATACTAATAGCTCTGGTTATGATGATATTACAACAAGTGTTATTAAATCGGTTTCAACCATTATAGCACCAGTACTTAGTTATATAATAAATATGTGTTTAGAATCGGGTGTGTTTCCGGATAGGTTGAAACTAGCAGTTATAAAACCACTGTTTAAGAAAGGTAGCAAACACGATCCAGCCAACTACCGGCCCATTGCCTTACTGCCCATTTTCTCCAAAATAGTAGAAAAAGTTATTTACAATACATTTTACTCATTTTTTGAACGTAACAATCTTTTTGCTGATGAACAGTACGGTTTTAGAAGGAAGAAGAACATAAACATGGCAATTTTTAAGCTCTTTGAGAAAATTATTACTGGAATAGATAATAGAAGTCCGGTAGCTGCTTTATTCATGGACATGAGCAAGGCATTCGATTTTGTGGATAGGACAGTACTTTTAAAAAAGATGGAAAGGTATGGAATTAGAGGCAATGCTTTGAAGCTCTTGAAATCGTATTTGTCCGACCGAAAACAAGTTACGAAAATAAATAAGGTCTGCGTTACTTCAAAAACGGAGCGTACGTATGTATCCAGTCAGAGAGCTAATAACTATGGTGTGCCCCAAGGAAGTATTGTAGGGTCTTTTTTATTTATTGTTTACATAAATGACATGCCCAGAGTAACACATCACCCAATGGTTTTGTTTGCTGACGATAGCACGGTCGTTTTTAGTGGTGACAATGACGCGAAGACACTTGAAGGAAACATAAACCACTGTCTTCAAGTACTCATAGAATGGATGGCCGCAAATAATCTTAAAATTAATATTGACAAAACTAAAATCATGACTTTTGAGCAAAGGACAAATCATAAAAAACCTGACGTAAAATATGGAGACAAGATTATTTCAGAGACAACCGCTACAAAATTTTTAGGACTTGAATTAGATAGAGACATGTCATGGAAAACTCACACTGACAGTGTATGTAATCGCCTTAGTCAGCATTCATATGCTTTACGTAATCTGGCCAAGGAAGTAAATCAAAAAGCTCTGATAACGGCGTATCATGCGTATGTTACGTCTACATTACGGTACGGTATCATATACTGGGGCAACTCCACTAACATGGCAACTGTATTCAGAGCACAAAAAAGGTGTGTTAGGGCGATATGCGGTATAAAAAGTACGGAAAGCTGTAAACCACTTTTTGAAAATTTAAATATATTAACAGTACCCTGCCTATACATAAGTGAGGTGGCAGTATTTGTCAAAACTAACTTGCACTTATTTGAAAAACTACACAGCTCGCGACACAGATATAAAATAAGTGGTAGGCAACACAAAAAAGCGGTATTTCATAAAAATCTTCTGGGTATGGCACCGCATATTTACAATAAATTACCAATTGCTTTGTTAAGCATCAATGACATACATTTATTTAAGAAGCAACTCAATAAGTTGCTTCTAAGTAAAACATACTACACAATAAATGAATACCTGACTGATAAGAATTTGGTTGTTTAATATTAATTCAGCTAATAGATTATGATAAGAACCTAAATCCGATTTATTTCATACAAAAAATAATTTTATGTATTTTTAATATCTTGTTGACTATATTAGAATTATCTGACATTATATCATTATGAATTGACATTACATACTTATTGATCTGAATTTTTGACATTACTTACTTATTATTTTGAATATATGACAATTAAGTATAATGTATGTTTTTATGATATTGTGTAATTAATTTTTGCCCGGTTTATGGTATTAATTGATATTATTTTGAATGAATGTTTGTATAATTTTTAACAATAAATCTTGCATGCCTAATTTGGTACATCACAGTGAACTGCGCATTCACTTAACACCTATAAATGCAATATTATGTACTGTGTTGAGCAATAAATATTTGAATTTGAATTTGAATTTGAATTTATTTCAGAACTTAGGGAAGGAAACGGTAAACATAACTCCATAAAGTGTTTAAATCAACGCTTATTTTTTTTTTCATAATTATCAAATAATGGGCCTCCTCTTGACCTCCATCGTGTCCCGTGGACAGAGATCAGGTGGACGATGGAAAGCAAACCCAAAAGAAGCTAATTAACTCGCGTCTTATATAGATTGAGGTCAAATGAATTTGGGAACACGGACACAGGCAGAGAATTCCACTCCTTGACTGTAATAAAAGATGATACGCTGGTATGTGCAATGAAGAGACGAAGATATAATTTAAGGACATGTGTGCCCGAAGAAAAACGAGAAAAATAAGCGCATTAGATTCATCTGCAGATGATATAATAAAATATTTATAGACTTGAAATGAAAATAAACTCGTCGTTTTAAGAAGCGAGATATCCGTGGTGTGGGTAAATCACATCGATAACAATCAGCGATAAAATACACAAACAAACGCGAGTGACTCACCGCGAAATGTCATGTGTACACTGTACACGTTTGTCACTACTGTACTGATTGCTATGAGATACCAACCAAGATGTGAACTTTTAAAACTGAGCACTAAATTATCTGAAATAAAGAATTGTCCTAGGAAGGAGTTCCTTCCTAGGGCAATTCACAAATACTTACTGATTTCAGTATTAGGGAAAAAATAAAAAGTAGTAAAGGTACAAAGATAGAACCTTGCGGAACACCAGATATTACTTCGGTATGTTTGATACATCACTTGATCACGACTCTTTGGAAGCGGTTATTGCATATCAATGAAGGAAACTAGCTTAATGAGTTTCTTCGCAAATCATTCACGGCCAATTCGTCAAGCAACAACATGAGTCATCTTGTCAAAGACCTTCCAAAAATCTATGTTTATTTTGTCCTTTATTAACACAGTCACACATAAAGCTGAAAAGAGGCACAAGGTTTGTAGTAGTTGTTTGTTATTATTAACACTTGTTCCGGGATATTTAGCATGTTTTGTATTGTTCTAGTTGTTATTATTGTAGTTACCTGCAGCACTTTGCCGGAGATGTACCGCTGGCAGTAGGCGCAGCGCACGCCGTACATGCGCTGGTAGTCGCGCTCGCAGTACGGCACGCCCTCGCGGCCCATGTACTCGCCCTGCAGCACCGCGCCGCACTCGCCGCACGCAAAGCACCACGTGTGCCATTGTCTGCGCAACGATACATTCTTCAATTACATAAACACGATTAGAAAAACAGTTCGCGGGGGTTAACCTCAATTTTGCCTAACATTGTTCCATTTATTCGCCTCCCTTAAAACTTCCTTCCGGTGTACTCCCACTCAATTATTTATGATGAGTCGGTACTACCTGCTCCTAATTAGGGGCGGCTGGCGTCCATTAACATTTTACGAAGTTGACCGGGTCGGGTCACTTTGCATGAATTCCTGTAGCAATAAATAAATAAGTCCAATTAGGCACAGAGATGGCGCGACCTTTAGCCCGCGTGTCCTACCGCCCGCGCCGCCCTCATTCAATAACCAGTTAACCACAGCTCGCCGCCGACAACTATGTTATTTGATATGCGTTTTGTCACGAACCCATGACATTTACTTTGGGATATCTTGTTACTGTGGAAACATAGAAGCGGTGCATCACCTCACCTGTCTAATGCTACGAGTGCTTGTCCTTCTGATAATTCTTGTCCACATCCCGCACATTCTGAAATAGATAAAAACATTACAATCTCACAATACAAAAATACTTTCAGGTCATTTGTTGTTTTTCTTTTCAAATATTGGAATCCTGATGAATAAGTACAGAAAGGCGACAACTATCATCGTATGTAAAAGACCCCAAAGCTCATGCAAACTTTATTAAGCGGTCAATCACCAGCAGCGTCCTGCACGCGATTGGGCAATATCCGATTATTTTCGTGAAACGTGTAAAAGTGCGTGAGTTCGACAGTAATTGGTTCGTGGCGCGACTTGTGTGCCTGTGTGTGTGAGGCGGGCACGCGGGGTGCGCGTCAATGTCACGGTCGCTCAAGGTCAAGGGTCAACGTAATTCGCGTCTTGTGCGAACTCATGGAAAGTAGAAAGCGTTTGCTAAAACCCATACATATTCAAGTCCTTTGACATGGAATTCAGTTCCTTTGTTGTGTCGCTCTATTTGACCTGATAGCAGCTAACAATAGTTTCTCTGGTAGATCATAGGTCAACGACACACCTGAACAATTAAACAGACTTACCTAGACTCGATGTACTTTTAAAATTCCTTTGCATACATGTTTAATCGGGGATACCTAATTAACCACCGCTCTGCTAACCAACAAGTCATGCAGCAACTTTCGAATGATTCTTCTCCCTGGCTATACAACTCACTAGAGTTGTACAGTTGGTGGAAGGCGTCCTGCCATTCTTGGATACCAAAATGACGTCCTTGCTCTTGTAAGAGACGTGTAAGAAGCGATATTGGGTGTGACGTACCTTCCTTTAGGCCGTCCGTGCCGTTCTGTTCGTGCGGCGGTGCGGCGGAGAGGCGCGCGGCGTGCGCGGCGGGCTGCTCGTGCACGGGGGAGGAGGCCGTCTGCTGCGCGGGTGCCGCACGCGCCGTCTGTCGCTGCGGCGCCGCCACGCAGCCCGAGCACACCACCTCCGCGCCCGTGTACGTCACCTTCTCACCCGACGGGAATGCGCGTCTGTGTCCAACCAAACATTTAGATTACATTAGGAATCACAAGCGTTGGGAACCATCGAATGAATAATTTAATTTTTGACTTCTTAACACAATGCTCAAATAAGTCTATAGGAGTTTTTATAGAAACCTTTTTACAGAACGCAGGAGATATGAAAGGGTGCTTTAATAAAACTCCGTTTTCTTGTTTAAAGATTATTTCAACCAAATTAGATCTTTTTGATATCCAACTGTTTCAGTGCGGTCAGGTGTGGGTATAAATAAACAAGTCGTGTTCCCGCTCGCACTAGGGGAGCGCAGACTACTGCCACGAATTCTTGTGACCGTCTATGGGATTCATCCCCAGATATTTTTTTTTTTAATTTATTTAAGGGCTTTGTCGCTTAGCGACCACATCCAGATGGTCACTGATATATTTAGTTATAATCAGTTGCCTATTCAGCATCAGCTATGTGTATCATCCGGACTGAGCATTAGGTAGTAGGCAGTAGGCAAGGAGACTATAAATAGAAAATGGAGAGGTCTTGACGTGGGTACGATAGTGGTAATAGAAGCTGGTCGATAGTTGGGTACTGACTTGCATCGGGCACATGTGAAGCACTTCTGGTGGTAGGTGTTGCCCAGCGCGGAGACCACCTCGCCCTCCACGTACTGGTTGCAGGCGGCGCAGCGCGTGCCGAACGCGCGCTGGTAGTCCTGCGGGCAGTAGTAGTGGCCGTCCTTGCAGAAGAAGCCGCCGCGCGCCAGCGACGCCGCGCACGTGCGGCACGTGAAGCACGCCGTGTGGAAGTACTTGTCCGACACGCGCAGCACCTCGCCGCTGCACTTGCCGCCGCATGACGCGCACACCACTTTGCCTAAACAACAACAAAACACATTGTTAATAAGACATTCTAAACAATCAAATTCTAAACATAAACTATGGCAGCATTTCTCGATCGATGATACACTTATATTCTCTAAGATACAAGAGACAGCTAATTTATAAAATAAATAAAGCCCGTCTGGCAGACGTAGGAGAGGCATGGGAGCACGCATATCTCCATTGCTTTGGTTTTCAATTTTATTGGTAAGATGCTGTTGAAGATTTCCTTCAAGTGAATGTTATAGATATTAGAGTGATAGTAACCTGCCATGTATTTTTAGTCCGACGTCGTTCCAGACTAGAGTCCTAAAAATGTTCTCCAGCACCGCTACAAATAGCTTACTCCTCGCTCAATCTTGATAATTCTAACTTTAACTGTGCTGTTCTTATCAATCAATCAGCCATTCATTACGTTTTCAAACTTGAAGTAAAAAGTTTAAGTCGAATAAAGTTTCCGTATCTCTGATTGAATAAACATTTTATTTTACTTCAGTTCAAGTTTGTGCAAACAGAACCAAGTCAAGAAACCTTATTGATTGTTTTCATGTAGGTCCTACTCATCGCTTACTTTTGTACGTTATATCTTCCTACCAAGACCTTGTCGAGGCCGAGATCACCCCAGTGGGACCAATGTATTGCGTTGCAATCCCAATCAGATAAAATGTCCAAAAATAAAAATTCTCTTTTACAACCGAATTAACCGCGGCGTCCCCAATTTGTATAATCTAGCCGTTAACTGTGATACAATTAATTCACAGCAGTCGTAACGTGTCGACAGTAACGTATTGATTGACCCGACGCATTTTGATCGAGTCATTTAAATTAATTTCGAGCATAAAATTAGAGTTGGACTAGAACACCAGTAATCGATGGGCCCGCATGAGAGGAAAATATAGAAGGGTTGCTCTATGCGGTCGTTGGCGCTATTATCGAAAGTAAAAGTACTATAAATACATTCCTCTTTCCATAGTTATAAAATAAGGCCTTCAGCTTTCTGAGCGTGAGCGTCAGAGGGTCCTGATTATTACCCGACTGCGGCGAAGCCCAAAAGGAGGGTTATTTGACCGCGGTCAATAAAAAAGCGATTGTAATAAATGAGCAGCAATTTCAATTAACCCACACCGTTAGCTGTTTGACTCGAAGCAGGGAAACGTCGACGAAGAGAGTTACAAAGAGATGACGCCCACGGATGCAATGGCACGCTCCGTGCGCTTACACACACATACATCAGAATGGCCGAGCGCCCGAGCTGTGCCGTGACGGTCCAACCGCTGACATCGACCAGACGAGTCGGCGACGCCGACGGCAACTTGAAGAGATTTTTATCAAGTTTCTGGAAGATTTTTTGTTTTTACAATCAGAATTAATTTTCAAGTGGCTCTGCAAAATATTAAATTCAATCAAAAAAATAGTGCTCCATGGTCCACTGTATCTGTATAAATAAATGCACAAATATAACCTAAGCGAAGCGCGGCTCGTTTCGCTTGCCCTTGCGTTATCTTCACCTTGAACCTTTTTTTGCATTATTTTGTCGTCATTTCTCGTTGAATGGTAAAAAAAAATCTAGCAACATGGTTATCGTACAAAAAAAAATCGAGCTCGCTGAATTCACTCTAGCATCCTTCCTCCAGTATTTTTTAAAACTCTATGAAATTGAAAGTAAAAATGGGGGTGCCACAAGATTCAATATTATGTTCGTAATATTTCAAGTTGTAGATTTCATACTGTGATGTGAAGAAACTTGGTCAAGCTACAAACTCGTCGACGCAGTTTTGCAGAAGGAACTTTTACCAGCAATACGCCAGCTCATAGCAGAGGAAGCTATCATCGTAACGCTTGAAACGATGAAGAGCAACAAAACACCAAGTCAGTCAGATCACATTCCGTACAGAATTTATTGATCCCTTGTATTATAATGTCACGCTTATAATCCGCTCGGGGTGAGCAGAGGGTGTATTTGTACTTCGTGCCCTATTGTCGGTCAATAACAAAGCAGCAATGTGAAGGGGACGACCTTATTGCTACGTATTGGACCACCTAATTCCGTTTATGGCCCAGAATTATTTGATAAATCATGTTGTACTGGCAATTTTCGAATTACCTATTTAGTTTTCTAATATTCAAGCAAATGCTGTCCTTATGCAAGTCCTTTAGCTTACAATTAGTACGTTCATCATCTGCCTAGCCTTTTCCATAATGTACATATGAAACGCCTTTAACTGAAGAAACATTTTGAGAAAAATATTGCAGTATATGCAATTAGCCTTATAATATATTATTATATAAAAAAAACTTACCAGGATCCAACAGTAAACAAAAACACAAAACTTCAAAAGTAAAAATTCAACGCACAACATTATTAGACAATTGCAAAATTAACAGTGGTGTTACTAAGCTGCATATTAAACATATTTCTCCACAGTCGTCTGACGTCACAGATAAGCATCCTGCTTGTGATTGGATGACAAGAAAGGGTCATTGTTTATCTAGCTACCTGAAATCGTACCGACAGGTTATGAAGATGTATTCCGTTTATTTCGACGATTTTAAATAATTAAATATTTATTTAGTTAAAATTCATAAACTATGTGACTAATACAATGTTTGCGACTGTACTTTGAATTATTTTTAAATTCATTTTACCACCGGGCCATTTGAACGTAGACGATTTTTGTTTACGTGCGAATGGCCCACGTGCCATTCGATTTGGGCCGTTCAGACTAAGTACCCCCCAACTAACCTAACCTAACCGGATGCAGCTGAGTACCAGTATTTTACAGAGGAGAGACTGCCTATCTGACCTCCACAATCCAGTTATTAGGGAGTTAGACTGGTTGTCAGACTTTCAGGTGACTGGCTATCTGTAACGACTGCCAAAAATCTATGGCAGCCGGGACCAACAGCTTAACGTGAAATAACGTGCTTTCCAAGGAACGGAGGAAACTCGGTATGTAATGGGCGGTCACCCACCCACAGACCAACCTGGGCAAGCGCGGCTTAACCTAAAGATCGACCCGAGTGGCAGTTATTATTAAACCACGAGCGTACAATAGTACGTTCATAACCCATTAATATCTGGTAACTATCTTGTTTAGATGTCACTTGAGTAGTCCGACACGTAACAACACCACACTAGCCTACTTCTCTTTGACTCTATCCTTTCCTTCCTTACATAGTATAAAACAAAGTCGCTATTTTTGTCTGTCTGTTTGTCTGTATGCTTAAATCTTTAAAACTACGCAACGGATTTTGATGCGGTTTTTTTTAATAGATAGAGTGATTCAAGAGGAAGGTTTTAGTATATAATTTGAACGACATCCACGTGGGTGAAGCCGCGGGCATCAGCTAGTAGCTTATAAAACGACAAGGTGTTTTCATTCTGAAGTGCGCTCGGGAAATCCGCATTCAAATAGAAAACACAAACAGAATGTATGAATGGGTCGGCGGCGGCGCGCGGCGTGTGTAATGCAAAAGGTTGCCTGCAGTTATTTGCTCAAAGGTATCACGTAATTGGGTCGACGGGGCACGCCGCCGCCGCTGCTCGGGTGGGCCGCCTCGCGCCGCCTGCAGGCAGGGGCCCGCTCGCAGCGGCACGGCTTTGCACTCCACGCTAACATCCACATTAATTCAACTGCACGCAGGGGACCGCAATGTTACACGTAGTGTAACACATTTCATATCAACCGCTCATGCAATATTCGCAAGTTTGGAGCGAGGCTCCCAGTACAGTCGTAGAGAATACAGAACAACGTTATTACTTGAACAAAGAGCTTATTCAAGCGACAACAATGTTTAGCCTGAATTGAGGATTTGAAGGAGGCAATCCAAGTAATGTAGGTATTTGGTCGCTTCGAAGCAATGTTGTTGACTCCCTAGAATATAATTTGGTAAGGATCAACAACTGTCCTCGTTTTACAAAAGCTTTCATGTTAAAAAGCTTTAAAAGTGGAATATAATACGAGTGCAATGAACTGCTGTAAGTAGTAGTTATGGTACATTAAGGCAATATCACGAGATGTCGCGTCGCGCGTCGGGCTGCTCACGAGACGTGCCCGCTGCGGCGACACTGGCGCCATCACACCTAGACACAAGCGATGCTCAGAGACAGCATGTGACGGCGCTTGCATTGCCTCCGCCTCGGTAAATATATTATGCGGAACTATGCACAATTACGGACGTACATACCATAATGTCCTTAATTTGGCTCGCTTGGTTCACTTTAGAATCTAAAATAAGATTAAATCATATACGACATACACGCAGCTAAATGATCAAGTTCAGATAGTCCAGCTGCATGAGATTCATTCTTACAGCGATAACGTAGGATCGCTGATGAATGTTTTTGGGGTTTGCGATCCACGAATCCCCCTACGTGTATAATATCATTTAAATGGCCAGCTCAGCTTATTTGAGTATGATGTTCCTTATTGTATGATCTAGCATGCGTTGTGTATGTGGTGTGCGCTCACCGGTGCCAGTGATTGGACGTGGGTGGCCGGCGTGGCCGCCTCTGTGCTGACGTCACGGGCCCCCACACTATGTGGCACAAGGACCTATTCATACGCGGTCATCAAATTACCTAATCGTCGACATCACAATCATAGTATTTTATAATGTCACCAAAAAAGAACAATGAAATCAATACTTAGTGCTTCTGTGTATGCGACTATGCGCAGTCTCGTATGGTAATATGTATGCGACTATGCGCAGTCTCGTATGGTAATATGTATGGAAACTACCAAGAGGTAATTAAAATGTAACAATAGGCGCCTCCATTTATGGACAATTTGAATCTTTATGGAGATACATAATTTATTGATGTTACTGAAGGCAAGCGAGGGGGCCAATACAAAAATGATGTACTTTACGTACCTACTAAAGATCATATAAACTTTTGTAGGCACGTATGAGGTGATGGGCATGAGCGGCTTCATCTGGAGCGCGGTGAGCTCGCTCGTGCGCACTCCTCCACCGTGCCCATATGACGCGCTGCAGCGATGCGCACAGACAACGTACGAGTATGTATCGCCACAACTTATCATACGCACTGCTTGCTGTGCGGAACGCAGCTTTATCTTTAGTGCAAACAAAACACAGTCATGTTCATTAACAGTTCCACGAAAATCTGCAGTAAGAAAGTACGAACAAGGAAACAGTACATTTGATAAAAGCTTGGGAAACGCATAGCCGTACGAACAGTTTTATTCAAACTCCAAAACATATCACGGGTATGTTATATTTGGAGACTCAACACATTAAAAGAGACAAAACAAGACATTAAACTGCACCATAAATCAAAGGAAGATATTTGTGTCTGTTATTATGAATTCCAACTTGCTACGGCTCGCCTACTCGAAAGCGAAAGATATGATAATTATGACACATGAAAGAGTAACAAACGAAAGCGGAACAAGGCAAGAAGGCGCGGATCTGCAGCCATTAGCCGACTGAACGTTACAGCCGCGTATAGTCAAAAGCGTTTAGCTGAAATTCCGTGAAGTTTGGGCGCGGTAAATATAGGCTCGGGTTGGCGCCGCGCCAGGCTCTGGAATACCATACGTAGGGCGCTCTATTGAGATAGGTTATCTGTGGTGGCGCCGCGCTAATTTGTGACCAGGAATGCGGCACACGGCGCGACAGCGCACAGGCCCGCACTGCCCAGGACTCGACCGACACTGCCAAAAGCAATCAAAGGCTTATTTCTAAACAACAAGATAACTAATTCGCAGATAAATAGTCTTTTAGGAATGCAATAAGGAGAGTACTGACTGTCCAGCCAAGGCCCTTAATCACCCGCATCAGCTACAATAACAACATTACACTCGTAGATTTTTGCCCAAGAGCATTTACTGAAATCTATGTTTCTGACTATTGAATATTTGAATATTGAAAGACACTGAATTAATCTCTAATATTAAAGCCTCTAATATCTCCTACTTCTAATATTGACAAAGAGAACAAGATGTCAGGTCGAGCTCGGGAGCAGGGCGCCGCGGCGCGCCTTCGGACAGTAGTTAAACCAAACGCCGACCTTTAATGTACTCGATTAAGCTTAATGTGCCTTGCGATTGTCATGAGCTACTGTTTCCATTTCATCTAGTCCGCGGTAAGCTACCTCATTGTGGAACATTCCAATGTTTCACCGGCGCACGACTGTTAATTGACAATGAGTCAGTGATACAGAGGCCCCATAATTTCGTAAACTTAACAAATTATCGCTCCGGAACACCGGAATTATCTATACTTCTGTAGAATAGGGAGCGATCGGATGTTTAGTGAGAACACAGGCTTACCACAATACCACTACCTACTAGACAGGGTGTTCGTGCTTATAAACATTTTAAAAGAGACAATCTTCTAATATGTATTTGTAAGAAGAAAAGTCTTGCAACCCTATCTTTGAACAAGTCTTATTTAATATACGATTTTTAGAATGCAGTTTATTAATTGCTTGAAGTTAAAACTGTCAAAAGTTCTAAGCTACAATTCTTAGCTTTGCTTTCTTTGACGGTTCTTATATTATTATTATTATAGCTAGCCCATACTGTCCCACTGCAGGGCAAAGGCTTCCCTCCATTCCTTCCTACGATCACGTTTCCGTGCAAATACTAACCAATTCTCAAGAAAGACATCCATCCAGTTCTTTGACGATTCTTACTTCGTTTAAATTCTTGTCTCTTCCATAAATTGTTTGCATAAATAAGCACTTACATTAAGGCAATTACTTTAACTTGACTAATACTACTTTAGAAAAATGATGGGCAATTTTTAAACTGTTCTGTTTGTAAACACTAGTAGGCAAGGCTTTTAAGAACGTACCGTCATCGTCATACAAGGTCTTCCGGCGAATATTGCTTAATGAAAAACGAAATGGCTCAATTGGCATCGTCCGATATTGGAGTTTTATTTGTCGATTTCAATAGGTTAATTGAATTAGATGGCAACACCGATAGCCTGGCGGGCAGGCGCCGCGGAAGGCGGCCGTCAGACAAGGCTATGACGAATACGTACACTCGCACAGGTATCCAGATCCACTAACTATGAAACTGTGAACTAAATATTAAAGTTCAATATACTGGCTCACACACACACACGACGAGCTAGCAAAATAATTGTTGCTTTTTTATGTGCCGACTGCCGAGTTAAATACAACAATAATATAGATCGAATTTTTTTGTAGCATTTCAGCATAAGCAATTCGAACATACGATCAAATAGACACAGTTTTTGCTCTAGTTACTGTGTGTGACGTAAGAGCCACAAAAACGGTCTGTCGGCCATGGACCGGGATGAGTCACCGGCTGACCGGCGCGATGCCGATGTACGACGAACACCCGCGCTATCTCCAGCAGGTGGGCTCCGTCATTAGTGGCGTGATATTACATCTGTGCCAGCTCTGATGTTGCTGCTCCCAATCACCGACTGTATTAAAACAAGTGCGGACGATGAACCGAACGGATTGTAATATGGCTATAATCCTCTTTTTGTGCACTGCACTTTTCAACTGTAACCATCAGCTAAAGTCGTCAAAGAAACCAATTCCTATTCCATACGAACTACTCAGTGATACGAGTACATTTGCGTGCGCACCTCGAGGCGACTGAGTCAGACCACGTCAGTCAGGCATCTATCTACTCGTAAATGAGATGGCGGCTCGTACATCACGGCGTTATTGACGAGATGCTTCACTGTTTCGACGGTCCGGTGCGCGGTGGCGAGTTACGAAACTACGTGGAGTGCCGAATCTCGCGCAATACGTGCAACTGCGTCGTTTCGTCAACGGTCTGTAAACTGTGTCAGTCTCAGTACCTCATTGACATAACTACAACACTGACTGACTGGCTATTCACCAGCTTCCTATAACTTGCATATTGACAATTTGAGAACCATTTGCTTAGTAAGCAATGTCAGTTCTTGGCCATGTTACAAAACAACACCAAAATCTACGTTTCAAATAAAGTTGCTCCTGTGTAAGTCATACAAGAATATCAGAAATATTCCCAGTTACCTAGCATGTAGTCTTGTAAAGCCCCGTGAGTACTCAATACTATTGTATCGCCAGTTCGGGGTTCCAGCAGAGTTTGCAAGCAACTGCAGCACGAGTCCCGCGAGTATGATCGCCAAGCCGTGTACGAGTGTTGAGTGTTGACGGCGCAATGCTCCAGAGACGCGCCATTGTTGTCACAACACTGCCGCCCGCAGGGAGTACAGTGCAAAGCGCAATAGCACGAGGACTTACTGGACTTACGAAACATTACTTGGCAAACTTAGATGTACTTTAGCTAGTTGCAAACTACGGCAGTGTGATAACAAACGCAGTACTTTGAATACAAACAAAGAGCTGCTGTTGCCGCTGCTGAGTAGATTTCATAACCTCTATTTCAATTACTGATACAACTCTACATAATATCTAATTGATAACCTTATCGACCCGACAACTGCGAGAAATCAGAAGAACGGCACATTGTGCATCAGATAAGCAGACGATGTGCTATGAACAAAGTCCTGTGCTAGAGAACAGACGACATCGCAATCTGTTCCGTATCTGTCGGGCGACCGGCGAGGTGACGACCGCGCGCGCCGCCAGAGCAGACCTGCTGGCGATCTGATAACGATAGCGGCAAGGCGACCAGTAATTGTTCAATCGTTTGGAGAACAGACCGATCGACCGACACAGATCATCATTTTGAATTGTCAGCGAAGAAGATCGCTTAGAGAGAGATATAACGGATCAAACTTCGAAATATGAGAATAACCGTCTGATACAGTTCCCGGTAGCCGACGAATCAGCTAACGAACACCAAATCTACACGAGTTATATTGTGTAGGCGGAGGAATTAAAGAAATTCAGCTCTGCTCCGTTATCCTTTTAATAAAGGAGATAACTCTTAGCTCACAAAGACATGATGTCATTTTAAATGAAACAAGCCATTAAAGCCATTGTTTGTGTGAGGACAACAAAAAGTGAAAAATAAACTTCAGAAGAAAAATCAGCTTCTGAAGTCGGTGACATTTTGTTTGTTTCATTTCGTTTTTTTTGCCACCGACTTCAGAAGCAGATTTTTCTTCTGAAGTTTATTTTTCACTTTTTGATGTTTTTTGAAGTCGGTTGTTTTTTTTTGCAAAAAAGTTTTTCATTTTTTCATTTTTAGTTTTAATATCCTATAGAAATATTTACTATACATTCAACATTCGACTAAGAAACCTAACATTCGACAAAAAACACGAAACACGTAATACGTGCCTATGAAATTTGAGGGTTGCCCTCGAGTTCTCTGGGATTCCATCACCAGGTCCTGGTTTCCATATATAGTACCACTCTTAAAATATCTCCTTCACAATAAAAAAATAATCATCAAAATTGGTTCATAAACGACGAAGTTATTCGCGAACACACATTAACGAAAAATCTTCATAAAATGAAAAGTACTGGGCCAAACTACACTAAATTTTTATGGGACCAAATAGCAACTATTCCGCATCAAACTAAAAAAGAATCACGTAAATCGGATCATAAATCGCAGCGTAATCGGTGTACATACATACATAGAAAAAAAAAAAAACATACCAATCGAATTGAGAACCTCCTCCTTTTTGGGAAGTCGGTTAAAAAGTTTCAAATGTTCATGATTGAATTGGAAAGTTACGTAGGCAGTAGACACGAGACCGATATCAAGACTTAGACAGCGTCGTTTGCGAGCCGGGCTCATCAGCAAGAGAATTACTGCAAATCATAGGTATTAGCGCGCACGAGCTTTTTGTTCCAGCTCATTACTGCCATGCAAATACGTTGTTACAGTAATTCCTAGCATTACTCACTATTACATTCCGGATGTTGTGGAAATCTACCTCTATGTTGATTATCTGTGGAACCTTCTATTTTTGTCTGAGGTGGTTTTAATAATCCAATCCCATCCAGATATTCTTTGTCCGAATTAAAGAACCGTCGAGAATCAGACCCCAAAAGATGTGCTTACTTTAATGTTACAAAGAACTCAAGTTGTATGTAATGAGTCCGCTCATTGGACATCTCAAAAAAATTAAGACCCATATTATTATTAAAATCGCATGATTTCTTCCAATAAAAATTTTGAAAAAACCATTACATATTAAATGAACTAGTTTTGCAATGTTCAGCTCCCGACGGACCTTCTTGGGTTTTTTTAAGGTGGGTGTTTCATGTTATTTTATCATTTTTTCAATTAACTTTTAACCGTAGTGGGTTTTCTCAAAATTTTTAATTTTGCTTTTTATTTTAAACTTTTTACTTTTATTTTTTTATCTAGGAACATGCACCAATCAAACCCAAACCCATAACTGAAAACTGCATCAAAATCGGACTAGTAGTTTTGGAGAAAAATGGCAACATGTATTTGCACAAACACACAAACATCCTCTCACCCCAAACGCATACAGTCTCCGTTCCGTCATAGGTAAAAAGATCGATTACATTACTAGCTACGTCATACTCATAAGACATAACGATAACGAAGCTTTCACAAAAGAAGACTTCATCGAAAGGTACTATTTCTATGAATCTGTGCAACAAATGATGGATTCCGGCAAATGTACGTTGTTGCGCACGTCACGTCTGCGTGTTCTATCAGTTTATTTATTTTGAACCGGTTAGTGGCTCTCTGATGTTTAAGATATTCTCGAATCCATATCCACATCTTGCTAACACAAACATAAGTAAATCATCAACATATTAACCAATTTTACGTCAAGTACACGTTTAAAGTAAAACAAAGACTAGTTTAAAAAAAAATTACAATCTTGAGAATTTCCAAACGTCTACTAAATGATCGGAGTGGGTCGATCTGAGAGCATCAGATATTGGCTCGACATCAGCCGCCTGTCAGACGCACGTCAGAAAGCGCAGAGGTCGTGAAATGAGCATCACTCGCGAAGCTACACAATTACCATCACTTACTTCTTTTGTTCACAAATTAGTATCGTGCGGTACCAGAGCTTTCTCGCATGTCAGCTTATCTGCAGCATCTTCACTTTAGCTTTTTGTATCCACTCGACAGCCACAAATTAGTTTCGTAACGTTTTCTCTTGACAGTGTCATTATTACCAACAAAGAACGCTCCGTGACCTAAGAGTTCAGCACGCAATAAGCGTAAAACATCTTTTCGCCTAGGTTTCATGTTTGCAATTTTTAAGCTATTGCATAGCTTCTATCGCGGGCCTTGAGCGTGGAGAGCGAATCCAGAAATTTCCTAACGAAAATATTCAGTATTCAGTACCTATTCAACCAGGCTATGGTTACGGAAAATAACAAGGTTGTCAACTGAGGTTGTCAAATTAAATAATTTATAACCTCACGTGTAAAGGCTCAGATCAAATAGCAGCTGGCTGTTATTTGATCTGAGTGTAAAGGTATAAAGTTTTTCTGTTTTGTCTCTCTGCTTTCTCCTTCTAAAATATTCTTACTCTTATAATTTGTGTACAAAGTGTTATTTGTGTACAAAGTGTTTTAAATATGAATAAACAAAGTGCATTTATTAATGAAGAAAGTCACGAAAAAATAGTGAAAGAAAATGAGTGAGTACTCTTATACATTCATTTTATTATTATTACGCATATCATAAGTTTTATTGGTTTTTGCATTACTATTCTGCGAATCGGTCTAAAACGATTCGTTTTCATAGAAAATATCAAAAATAAAATAAATAATTTTCATATTTTTCAATGTTATGACACTTACGTCAGGCTGTCAATACTTTTTCTTTTAAATTTTCTGTCATAGAGTTTCTTACTAGCTTAGTCTATGATTATGAAGGTTAGTTTTGATTTATCTAATGTACATCGCGCGAAATTCGAAGATCAAACTCTTAATATCGTTATTTTTGTTCTTTTTTGATTGAATAATTATTTTGGTGTGTAATTGCACTATTAATACCTAATTATTTATACCTATCTAGGTATAAATAATAGGTTTTTTCTTTTTATAGAGAAGAAAAGCATAAAGAGCTAAAAAAAGAGCAAAAAAAAAATAAAGGAAAAAAATACTGCATAAATAAAATAAATAAATAATTGCATAAGTTGATAAAAAATGCTATGCAATAGCTTTACCGCGGCAGTCTCCGAGTGCCACATCAACTTTTTTTTTTAACTGAACAAGATCCCCCAAAAACATTGTGCACACCAAAATAAAGCCATTTGGTGATTTGGTCTAGACAATTGTAAAAAACTTTGTCTCTCACGCCAACTCAGAGTCAACATAGTTACATATTTGATGTATCCTCTTTACAAACAATTGCAGTGCAACTGCGGCACTGGTGCAATGATGAATGCAAGTTGTTCTCAAACGACGCACATCCGACGCGACGGGGGCTGCGAGCACGCAGATCCTTCATCGAGCCGCCTGTCGGATGCACGACAGCGAGCGACAAATCGTTGTGTCAAACGAGCTGCCTTCTACCGACCTCTATACAAAACGAGTGTTGTCATTGCAACAATATACAGTCACATTCAACTCTGTGAAAGGGTCAGGGGAAAACATGTGTTCGGTCCGTGCGAATTATGTCAATTTATGTCCCATGTCAGTTAGTCTCAGTTCTTTCGGAGTTTCTAGGTACACCTATGAAATCATTGTGGTTACTTAGGAAGTAGGTACTGTACTGCACGACTTTGTGGGAAGAAATAACGTCAGAGTATATTTTAGTAAGATCCGTCATGATAGTAATTGCGTCCTACACGACGCTCCCAATTCTGGGAACTAGGACGAGCCGCGGCGACGAACAGATGGCCGCCCAGCTACCACTAACACAATCGCGTGCAGATCATTATTAGTTATGCGGACCAATTGAAACTTAACGTATGACTAATTTATTCGTCCTAGCGAGCCTGTTGCTAAGCTCCATATGAAGCGGTATTTTTTCTAACATTACTGAATCTGTTTTCAGTCTAAATATTATGTTTAAAGGTCATCATTATTTGAGGAATATATTTACGTAGCTAGCGGCTCACCCGTCTGTAAACATTGGAGCATGTTTACGCGACCTTCGCATTCTTCGCCTGATGATCATCAACAAGACCTGCCGGAATTCTCTCCACATTATTGTAGTTTCGCACCAATCAGTACAGCGGAGTAAAACAAACAATGATGTAAAGATAAGCTGGGCACGCGTCCTGCGTCGGCCACGCGACACGCGCCACACGACACACAACAGATAAATAAGAAAGGTGTCAAGAACAAGTTGATGTATCTGCACTGAGCGATGTGTCACTAGTTGACAGATAAGATATCATCACTACAATACAACTGCACAACAAACACTCTCCTTTCTAAATATGAATGCACTATTACTGTGATGAGTGTGGAGCTTTTAACGCTTAACTCAAAATAATGAAAACAACAAATCATGGAATCTGCGCAGATTCAAACATAAAGGACCGGCGAAACACAACCGCTCCAAAAGTCCAAACAAAGACCAACTTAGCTGAGGGGACTTATGCGGCATAAAGGGGAGGTCCCTTCTCCATGTTCGCAGTTTCGCACATATTAACATACTTTTAGTAGTTGAGGTCTGGAGTGGTGTCCAGTAGCAATGGGCATGCGTGTGCGCAACCTGTACGGCCCCACGGCCCCTATGCCGCAGGATGGGATCCATTTGCGTTGCCGCACTCCCACATGGATTATAATAGCCATTATGATTGTTCCTAACACGCTGTTTGCCAGATTTTATACCCAAAATACACAAAGAAAAAAATACGAACAATTCTGACCCATATTAGGGACAAAAGCTCTAAGGAAATTCATAGAATCGAGTTATGATAAGAAGGAACCCAAACTTCGGGAAGTAAGCAAGTATACGAGCAAGTGTACGTAAGAACAGAGCCAACCGAAAGTTGTACTGTTTGTACGTATCATAAGCACCGCAGTTTCGTCGGTTTAATCGCCGCTATATATAGCCGGGAGGCAAGCGCGCGCTACCATTGTAGGAAGTCCAGAACAAACTTGTTTAAACAATCAACTATTTGTAGGGCACCGACGCGCCGCACTGCCCATTTCACTGTGGGTTACCAAACGCCGTAATAATTGTGATAACTACGCGGAACGATTCCATTTTCTCGGGAGGACCACACGCAATTTCAATTATTATAAGGCAGCATAAGTGCGACGAGCCCGTTTCTCACACGTCAATTACTGCAGGGACGAAGTTTCTATGAGTGAGATCCGTTTGTTGGTTACTTGCCGGTGCGCGGCGAGGAAATGACATTCCGTCAATATGCAATTAAGTGGTTATGTAGTTGGCGATTAGGGGTGGCGGCTTGCGAGTCATCAGTGCGGTCGCAATTACTTCTGACATTAGAGTGTGAGGCTTTCTCCGCGATCTCTGCGACCACGATACTGCGGATCAAGTAGAAAGCTGGACACATCGGGAGCAAGCGAACATACTATATTTTCAGCATCATCTTATTGCACGTCATTTAGACCACTTTAATGGACATACAAGAATTGTTTTATGTAATGACAGAGCTGCAGTTTCTATAAATGCACAGAAACTGCGCTTTGATTCATGAGAAGCTGTTGAGTTGTTTGTTGAAAGCAAATATCCGTAAGACAGTGTAAGTTTGTGACGCACGTTGAAGCGGCCACAAATACAATCTGAGGAACCATTTCGGTACAGTCGGAATGTATTAGTGTCAATATCAGTGCTTATGTAAATCGACACGATAACGAACTATTATCGGCGATATTGTGTATGTGATTACATGTCCTTACATATGTTTATTCCGAATGAGTACGTATTTTATGCTTAGTGCAGTTAATTCACTTGTGATTTTAGGATCATTAAACACGAAGTACCGTGTGTGTGTACCACAGCAAACTAACTATGAATGATACACATAATCTGACGAGTTGTATCGGCATCGACATCGAATCGCTGGCCGCGACACAATCGTGTCAATGCGCTGGCAGCGGGGTGTATAATTGTATAGCCGAGTAGCCGAGTAGCGGTGCACTCTTCACGAATTGTGTGTTGTCATTGTCACATGTGCGCAGTGCGCGTATTTACACACGCGATTATAGCGAGCGGTATCAGGGACGAGTATTATGTTGCTTACAATACACCAACTCACCAGTAAATAGCAGTACATGTGTTATCCCCGCAGGAACCCCAAAGGTTTAGCCAGTGATGCAATGCTCCACGCTATTGACCGATGACGACATCAAATCCCAATGTGATAGAAAACTATCGTAATTGGGCACTTTTCCAATTTTTCGCAAAGAATTGAGTTGCGTGTGAGTTAAAATTTTTGTTTGAACGTCACGAATTTATTATATCTTTTATTTTTCATAGTAATGTTATGGACACTCAAATAGGAAACGTTCTGGCTGGAGTAGCGCGTCTACCAGATTACAACTATTTCAATTAAAATGTAAATATTCAACAGTATCTTAAAAGTATTGCGGACAGGTGGAACAGTCCCAACTCCCATCACGTCTGGGATGGGATGGGACTTTGGAGACGCCTGCATACCACTATGGCGTATAATTCATTGCTAAGACTAATTTCTAAGTTATGTGTTGTACTAAGTGAATGGAATTATTTGTCTGAAATAATAGAAAATGCAGTTATTTATAACTAGGCTGCAAGTGCAATGTTTAGAGGCCATGAGGGGGGAGCGGTGGCAATTACTATTAAAGACACTTTCTTTGTTAATGTTCGTCGTGACGTTGAGCTCCTTGAGTTATAAGTCGAGCTCCACGATAACTGACAAATGCTTGCACTGACTGGACGGGTCCACTCAAATCTGTGTGGTGCTTTCTTCAAAAGACCATCTCAAACACTAATCTGCATAGTCTTCATGTGAACATATGTGGTCTTGAACATATTGTAAACCCAAACGATTTTAAAAGAGTGTCCATGAAGTTTTTTGCCATTCTTCTCATGAGACCAACGCTTTGGAATGGGCAACTACAGTACACTCACGAGTTATTATGCCTTGTGACTGGGACTGTAGCTTAGTTTATTTAGCTTCATTAGTTTAGTAGTTTACTGCCGCACTCGGAGAGCTTCAGTGGTTGCTTGGGCCGTCGCTTGGTTTACCAAGCGACGGCCCAAGCAACCACTGAAGGTTTTTGGCAGTTTTGTCATACAAAAGTATGTCAGGCATTTGCTGGGTGGCTGCTTGAGTAATCGTTGGATATCTCTGAGTGCCGCAGTTAGTTTAATTCGACTATTCAAAAGTGCCTGTTACTGGCCTACTTGAAATAAATATTTTGATTTTGAAAAGACACATTTTTTATGCAAAATTGATCTATAATTACTGCTACCAGTAATTACAGTGACGAATATCAAGTTTATATGTATTGCGACAATTATAAGAGTCCGTGTCAATCTGTCTGTGTCCATTGTGCGGTATAATGCAGCTGAAGACAATCAATAAGTTGCGCGCTCCCAACATGACAACGAGTCATTACATTACGTACAGAGCTTTCTAAAGCTGCCCGAGCGGCGGCGCCGTCCACTGCGCGCTACACACCGGTGCAACCGCCGCGCCGTACCACACAGCCGGCAATTGATGACAAATAGTAGAAAGCGAAATATAAGCACGTGTAAGATGCAATTTAAGTTGCGAACTTACATTAGTTTGGTGTTGCCTTTCTCTGCACTTGTTTTAATAATGATAAATTGTGTTTTTTGCTCGAAGCTGCCCAGTGGGGGGCGACACTGGCTTATGAGCAATCATTAGTCTTCTTGTTATTTAGAAAACAGGTGTTTGTCCTTTCTATTGCTGAAGCTTTCATCGTGACACGACTTAAACCCAAAACTAAAACCCGACTACGACAAAAAAAAACGACGCTGAAAAAGTATGAAACAAGATTTTCCGGATAGAACAAAAGGAAAAGCCGTAGTCACACGATATTAAAGTGTTTAGGTTGGTACCTATAACGTGTGACTACGGCTTTTCTTTTTGTTCTATCCTGAAAATCTTGTTTCATACTTTTACAGCGTCGTTTTTTTTGTCGTAGTCGGGTTTTAGTTTTTTACTTTTTTTTATTTAAACAATTTTGGTGTTAATTTTTTTTTTCACTCTTGTTTTTAAGTCCGCTAGAGGGCGTGATTTTAAATTTGAGCAATATTTTGGAAATGTACAAGTGAGGACCTTTCAAATGATACCAAACACGGCGTATTTATCTTTATTTTTATTTTTTAAGCCTTACTTTTTGTCCGCTAGAGGGCGCCAAATCACTTTTTGTGACACGTCACGTAGCCTATGTTCAGCGGAAAATTAAGACGGTTCCAACGATACCTCATATGTCGAGTTCCGATTAGTGGATTAGAAGCTATGAGGGAACAGATGAAGATACTCACATACATACATACATACAAACATACATACATACATACTTACATACATACATACATACATAGCCAGTCAAAATCATAACCCTCCTTTGGCTTTGCCGTAGTCGGGTAAAAAGGGCCATATTACAATCTATATATATAAAAATGTTATGTTGGTTTGTGTACGCTCCAAAAACTCAAAAAGTTCTGCACAGATCGAGCTGAAATTTTAGAATGATATATAATCCGCATCAAGGATTGTTTTTACAGTATCCACGCGGGCGAAGCCGCGGGCATCAGCTATTATATGAAATATAAATAGACTTAGTAATGACAAAATGTTTTGAAATTCAGTTAAAAGATTTAACCAATACATACATATGAACAATCAAACTAACAAGGCAACTTAACTAAAAGCTTATAAAATAAAATATAATAAACGACAAAGGTCACATTTAGTTATCTTGTGCTTTTATGATAAAGAGACTGAGGACACTTGCCGATGAAACGACCATAATTAGCCATAATGTGGTAACACGCAAAAACAAAGCAACGAGACGACTATTTTATAGAAAGTTCACGATATTACATAAAGACAATCTGTATGCCCAATTGTCCAGGGATGGTCACGATTCGTCTTCATCAGCTGATGCTACGGCTAATGCATTTATGTAATGTTGAGTTACAAGGAGAGAGTAAAGCGGCTGTGCTTGTAATAATGCACTTTATAAAGGTCTACTGCATGGTCAGTCCATAAAATTTGGTCACAAGCGGGCCAGGGCAGCAAACTTCATTGTGCGCACTTGCGACTTTGGCAAATCTTGGGAATTACAAACAAGTGCACAACAAATAATTCGAAATTAGTGTTCATTTTTAGGTACTTCATAAGACAATGAATGTTTGTAAACAATAAATCACAGCTGCACAATGATTTATGTTAGGCTAAGGCACAGCTGTATATTACCTAATTCTGGAGCAAATGATCTTTGACTCGAACCATTTGCATTCTTTTGACTGTGGACATGACGCAAGGGCTATTAATTAGATTCAGGAAAGTACGTTTTAAGATTTCGTTTTATATATATTCATACCAGACGTTTCTAGTTTCCATGTGGCTAGAATTATGTTTCCTTGTAAATTTTACCTTCCACCTTGACGATATGCAAACTGCGTTCACCTTGACATGACGTCTTACCTGAAAATAAACAAACAGCTTTATGAATACAAATACAGCTACAACAGAAATGGCCTTATTTTATGTTTGAGGAATATTCGATTTAACAAAACGATTCTAGTATGACCTATCTTTATAATACTCATCATCAGCGTATACGAGGGTAAGGAAGTTAAATTCAAATTGAGACGTATAAGTAAACTTATAATAAGCTACTAACTTAAGGACAAAACTGGCACAAGTAATAAAAACCAATGAGGCAATGATGCTATTAAAGCGCTTGACAGCCAGAAGCATAGAAGACAATCGCCATCCATAGCATAGCCGACGTGAGTCACACTGGGTGACTGGGCACACGTAACAGTGCACACTACCCTACATCATACACGTCTAATAGCTGCAATACGATTTGTATATTGTTTACGTTGCCAGTCAAACGGTACCGAGACAACTTGCATACATATACTATACGTGGACGATGGTGTTTGGAATTCATACGATAGCGCATTGTTTATTACATGTTATTATTATGATGAGGTACATTTAGAAATTTCATAAACACGCCTTAGAATAAAAAAAATAAAAATTTTGAAAAAACCCACGACTGTTAAAAATTAATTGAAAAAAGGATAAAATAACATAAAACACCCACCTTAAAAAAACCCAAGAATGTCCGTCGGGGGCTGCCATTAAATGAACTAGTTTTGCAATGTTCAGCTCCCGACGGACATTCTTGAGTTTTTTTAAGTTGGGTGTTTTGTTATTTTATCCTTTTTTTCAATTAATTTTTAACAGTCGTGGGTTTTTTCAAAATTTTTAATTTTGCTTTTTATTTTAAACTTTTACTTTTATTTTTTTATCTAAGAACATGCACCAATCAAACGCGAACCCATAACTGAAAACTGAATCAAAATCGGACTTGTAGTTTTGGAGAAAAACGGCAACTTTGATTTGCACAAAAAATGTTTGCTGCGCCCCCTGGTGAGTTGTCACCGTAACACCTATCTAAGAACATGCACCAATCAAACCCGAACCCATAACTGAAAACTGAATCAAAATCGGACTTGTAGTTTTGGAGAAAAATGGCAACTTTGATTTGCACAAAAAATGTTTGCTGCAGCGCCCCCTGGTGAGTTGTCAACGTAACACCTATTTAAGAACATGCACCAATCAAACCCGAACCCATAACTGAAAACTGCATCAAAATCGGACAAGTAGTTTTGGAGAAAAATGGCAACATGTATTTGCACAAACACACAAACACACAAACAAACAAACAAACACACAAACAAACAAACAAACAACCTCTCACCCCAAACGCATATACCGTCTCCGTTCCGTCGTGGGTAAAAAAATAATAAAGTATCGTTATTGTTGTGATGGAATAGTTTTAACCCCCAACTAACCCATCGGCATTTTATAGAAGGTTGTTTCTCTCTCGAGGGACAGTTACACAGAGCAGCCAAAATGTACCTAATTGTTTACTACTCAACAAGTTCTGGAGAAGTCGCGAGCCACGCCAACGAGGCTTTGGGGTCCTTGAGACTTGATATTGAGTCGCGATATAAAGTTTCAAGGACCCCAAAGGGCTACCGAAAGTAGATAAACAATGAACACTGAAGTGGAAATTATGTTTTTTCCTACTCCTCCGCTATTCTTTTCTGATTAATTTCGTTGCGGGATCCAAGACAGTTAAATCGCTTCTCTGGGACTTCGTCGAGCTTCATTGTCTCGGCGCTTTTCTTGTGGTCGCCACTGTTGATTCGGGTTACAGTGGTTTGGGAATAGTGTGGCGGGCTTGTCCCAATAAAAAAAAAAAAACAATGAACACTTCTGATGTACGAAGTTTCGTACAGGAAAGTTCAATGTTCCCTATAAAAAAGCCTAAATTAGGTAGTTTACCGATGCTACTTTGTCAGGACTCTACATGTATTCGGGAGTGTTGCAGTAGCGTCACATTCAGAGTGACAGTGGAACCCGGTGCTCCGGTACGCATAAAGCTTTGCAGCGAAGCGGCGCTATCGCAGATCTGTACCGGATAGCGGTTGTGTGGACATGCCATTATGTTACGCAACGAACACCTTTAATTAACTAATGTAAGTAGAGCATGACGTGTTGACAATATTACTACACAAAACTCTCGACAACATGAAAGTGTAACAAAAATAACACGGTTTCATTGAGTGGACAAGGATACAATGAATCGGATCCGGATGCAATAAGTGTCTTCAATAAAACTTGTAGATAGATGGGTATTTAAAAAAAGGAGAGAAATTGCATAATAATATAATATGTATACCAGTATACATTACATACGTATTCCTATTATATTTCTAACAATTTCATACGATCGTTTCACATGACCAAATTGACAAAGCAAATGAATGATTTCATTCTGGCGTAGTCTACGATTGCCCATAAATTCTATACATTTCGTAGAAAATCAGAATCCATCTGTTCGATATAAAATCCCCGTAAAAGCATCTATGATTACATTGATGATTACTGTTCGCGGAACAGTTGGCATTGTGGACTTGTAGTCCAGCGCACTGCGCATGCTCTGATGGCAACAATGTATTGTGTGCGGTGACCCGCACATTTGTTGCCAACATCGCATCGTGTGTGGCGAGTGTTGCGCAACAGTCGGCACACTTGTTCCATTCACAAGTTGTACACTCCGCTCGAATTAGCGGCACGATGAGCGCGTTGTATGTAAACAATGCGTCTGTCGCGATTGTGATACCTTGGCAAAGTACGAGTATTATCTCATCGACTTATTTAGTCTCGCTAAGGTCGAGGTTGCCGGAGCAGCCGTGGCAAAGAGGTGGCGGGCCCGACTTACGAGAAGTAAGTCGTAAAACTTAGTTCAGGGAGGCTCATCTAATAAGAACGAAATATAAGGATAAGAGGAAACCCTCATCGTCATCATTCTTGATTCTCTTGCCCTTATCCCAATATTTATTTGGGATCAACGCAGCATGTCTTCTTGTTCCATACTTCTCTATCACTCTTCATCTCATCAGACACCGTGAGTTTGAGGATGTGTAAGGAAACCAGTATGTCCTACCAAAACTTAGAAGACATGGGACATCTACCAACCCGCACTGGGCCCGCGTAGTGTTGCCCATTCAAAGAGAGGAGGCCTGTGTCCAGCAGTGTGAACATTATAGGGTGATTATGCAAGGTCGAGGCATTGACATATTATATCAATGCCAATGGGTCGAGGTTAACAATCAACCGAGGTTACCTCAAGACAAATGGTAGAACATGAAACAAATGTATTGCTGTGCTAAAACTATACGGTAAGCTGACAAACTGCAGCAGGAAAACGACGAGAACGAATAAATTGTGGAAATATACGTAATTCACAAGGAAAACCAGAAAATGATTATACATCTTAATTTATGTGTTGCGAGACAAGATAACTAACAGGTAAAACATAACCATGTTATCTGTTGCGAAGTTAAATCTCAGTGCGAAGGTCCGATAGTTTTCCGGCCGCTAATTGCAAGGCTCAGAGTTCGCTCCTAGATTTCAGTTTAAAATATCTTTGTAAGTTTCTGACTAAAACTTGTTTTCCAGTTAAGGCTGAAAGCTCAGTGTATTTCACTGTTCTTATAGTCCAAGATCCCAGGGCCGCCAGACATCACGTATTTTCTGACGAAGGAAATGTGGACGATTGAGTAGTGTTAGTATGAACTAAGAACACACTACTACCAGCTAGCTTGCTTGGACGGCCAATTTTCATATATCAGGTCATCAAGGTACACAAATTAGGTGTCAATAGATTCGTAAGAATAGCCCGGGTGACATAGGTTATATAAATTTTATAAATTCTTTTTATGACGGAATTTAAATGTCAAAAACTTACCTCAAAAAATATTAAATTGAGATAATCATAGCAAGTTTGGTATCAAATGAAAGGTCTTGGCGAGCACATTACAAATATGTATTATATTATAGTTTAAGTTCACACAAAAATAAAATTCAAATAAAAAAATTAAGTTCAAAAATCTAAAACCCGACTAATAACAAAATCGCGGTCTTAAAAGTAGAAAACAAGAAAATAATTCTTGTCTGATATTCTTCGTAGTCGCATGCCACTGATACCTGATGTTCCTTCATGGCGTTCTCATTGATACAAGGTGGCATGCGACTACGAAGAATATCAGACAAGAATTATTTTCTTGTTTTCTACTTTTAAGACCGCGATTTTGTTATTAGTCGGGTTTTAGATTTTTGAACTTAATTTTTTTATTTGAATTTTATTTTTGTGTGAACTTAAACTATAATATAATACATATTTGTAATGTGCTCGCCAAGACCTTTCATTTGATACCAAACTTGCTATGATTATCTCAATTTAATATTTTTTGAGGTAAGTTTTTGACATTTAAATTCCGTCATAAAAAGAATTTATAAAATTTATATAGCCTATGTCACCCGGGCTATTCTTACGAATCTATTGACACCTAATTTATTAAAATCTTTTCAGTAGTTTAGGCGCTACGGTGGAACATACATACATACATATACTGCCAAAATCATTACCTTTCCTTTTAGCTTCGCCTTAGTCGGGTAAAAAATTACTTACTTCACGTATTTTCTCCAAGTTGATTTTTACGTATAGTATTTTAGGCAATATCCTTAAAAATAAGTCGCAAATACTCCCAGACACTTTCCGTCGGCCGTATTGCTTAACAGACGCTTTAAAGAATACTAAACCCCTTATGTTTTAATACTTAAAGCTAATTGATCGGGACATTGCCATGCTATATTGGGCAGGCGCTCCAAAATGCAGCCGAGCGTTGAAAGCAACGTTTTCAACAAAATTCTGAAGACACAGGCAATGGACAGATCCTGTTGAATGCCCACCGAATGAGTCCAGTGGAGGTCTGTATGTCAGCCACACGAGCGATGTCATGCGATCTCGGGTAAACAGCCACAATACGTTTAAGTCTAAACTTTTTGGGAACTTTAAAGCGTCTGTTAAGCAAAACGGCCGCTAGCTAGGAAGTGTCTGGGAGTATTGGCAACTCATTTTTAAGGATATTGCCTACAATATACGTAAAAATCAGCTTGGAGAAAATACGTGAAGTAAGTAATTTTTTTGTGTACCTTGATGACCTGAAAATTGGCCGTCCAAGCAAGCTAGCTAGTAGTAGTGTGTTCTTAGTTCATACTAACACTACTCAATCGTCCACATTTCCTTCGTCAGAAAATACGTGACGTCTGGCGGCCCTGGGATCTTACTCTATTATGACTTTTTTGGGGTCCAAGGCATTTCCTTATGGGTACCAAGAGGCCGGGTCGCTGGCATCGCTGAACATGAGGCAGTATAGCTACACGTCGGTGCGTGTAATTCGCGGCGGCGCCGACAAAAGAAGCCACGGGCCATTGATCGCGGTGCGCACAATGGGAACATTAAACGGGCCGATCACACCGATTCACGACAACATACGATAACATTGCCGGTTAAATACCTTTCAATGTCCGGAAAATTGCCATAATGTTCGAATAATCGCAGTTACCTAGAAAGTTGCCAATTTAAAATATATTTTAAGGGAAACTCTATCTGCGGGGCTTGTTCGAGAGAGATACCGCGGCCCCGGACACAAAGGGCTACGAAGGAACATGGGTAGTCTTTAGTCAGTAGAAGTCAGACACTCCCTTTTGCTCTGCCCAGAACGAGAGGACTCGTTTAATGATTTCCCACGCTCTAAAAAAAAAAAAGGGAAACACTATCTGTGGCTGGTATGAGATCATACGGAGGTGTCAACAATTACCTCACTCCGCACACAATTACTATTAGCTGTGCTAACACGTTACGTCTTTCAAGTCCGTGAGGAGATGGACTGGAAATCACACTTATTTCGACTTAACCTTGATAACCAGGCCACATTATGTACAGTATGCATCATCATCATCCTATAATGTTCCCACAGCAGGGACTCAAGCCTCCTCTCTAGGAGAGGGATAGGCTATAATCAAACACGCGTGCTCAGCCGCTGCTCTCACTGTACAAGTGTACATGTAATCATCTATTTAACATCTGGATTAATGAGCACATCTAGACTAGACGTATCAAATGTCGGACACTTATCGCATCCTGAATCTCAGATCTCATTTTTGTGCTACTGAGAACTCGAACGAAAGCTCAGATTATACGCCACGATAAACTTATGTTTCGTCGAAGGAGCAGTAAATCCCGAGAGAAACCTAGGTCATCGCAGGTTAATATCAAATGAGAAATTAACACCTGGCGTGAAAATTTCTAAAACTCGTCACTCGAGATGTCGAGATGATCCTTATCATTCGCAAAGAGTTCAACAAGTGTCACTTGTTTAGAAGAAATCATTGGTGTTTGGCTTGCACGTAAAATATCGGTGGCGCTTTATATGATTCAGTAAAAATAAACACTGGAGACGTTTATGACCGAATGTAAAGCAACATGAAACTGTATCAATGTGGCAGCATCGGGGTCGGGGCACGCTGCCGCAGTGACGGACGACGGTCTAACGGTGATCGGAAATAGAGGCGCGATGAGAAGTAACAGCGTGTGATCAAACCGAACCATTTAGCAGTTCGCACGACTCACTATTATTCAGGGGCGTTGTTCGCTATTTGTGTGCGGAGATTGAAGTGCGCCGCGCCGTCGCGAATTCGCGATACACTATCGTAGCGATTTGAAGATACCGTCATGTAAATATTTAAAACATTGGCTTTCAGTGTTAAACTGCTAAGTACGCGCTCTCACGTTTAAAATAAGGTTCACGAGGAAAATCATTTGGGTAATAAAGGGAGTTCTAGCCACGTAATGAGACATCGACACGTGGATAAGGTACGCACAGAACCGGGAAGTGTGGCAGAAAAGGGGGAGGCCTATACTCAGCAGTGGGTGATTCCAGGTTGATATTTTGCTGATGATGATGAATGAGACATCGAGATCAGTTTGGCGAAAATCGGTCCTATGTTTTTGTCGTATTATCTTTTGTCTTTCAAACGGGGCAGCGACCGGAGTAGTCTGTTTAGCGTGCGATGCTAATACTAGCCGAAGTGACCTTTGACAGCGCGACGTGCTCCCGTGCACGGACTTTACTTCTGTCTGTATTTGGCCGCACAACATCACACGTTCCGAGTGCGACTGCACTAGCCTTGAGTGAGTTGAGCTACTGTCTATTTGTACAGATCTTATCTCTGCAGAAAGTAAATGTACACTCACACATTTTATTATCATGTTAAATACGCTGACAGGGCAGACCTCGAAATTTAGGCACTTTGCACATGGAGCAACTTAGTTGAGCCAACTAGCAACTTTTTAAAAGTTCCCTGTAACTAGTTGATAGTTGCTATACCTAACGTTTACGGTTGCCGCAATTTTATGGCAATTTGTGAGCAACTTTGGCATTGTCGGGCACAGGGAGGGTGTCAAATCGCCCGATGCGTTGCGATTGACGGTTGAGGAAACCGGCAACTTTAAAAATCGGTATATATTTAAAAGTTGCTAGTTGTGGCAATTAGGAACTAACTTAATCATGGATTGCAGCAACTGAAAACTGTTGACAATCGTCAAATTCGAGTTGCTAATTTGCTATGTGTGCGCAGTCCAATTGAAATATATGTAAACAGCTAGTTACCAGTTGCCAGTTGCTGCAATAGTTGCTCCATGTGCAAAGCGCCTTAGAATAGGTAGAGAAACAAATGCTGTGCTGTGATCATTTCAGATTTCGGGGTAAATAGAAGTATACACCAAAATGATGTAATCGCAATTAAGTAGCAGTTATGTCTATTACTAGTGAGATCCGCACGTCCGTAGGTGATAGTAGTGTCACATGTGATGGCGGCGCGCGGTGATGTCACCAGCTGATAGCGCGGCCGCTAATAATGCCAAGGGCAATCGCGTCACCGCTGCCACAGAGCCACACTGCCACTAGTCCACACTCCACACACGCAACGTTGTATCTCTGCGTAGCACCGCCCGGCAAACGGCGGATGGTACAAAAGACCGACAGCTACGACACGTAGGCGCTGTTGGCTACGCCGCGTAGCTGCTGCTCTACGCCACGTAGCTGCTGCTCTACGCCGCGTAGCTGCTGCTCTACGCAGCTACACGATTTGCGAAACTATATTTTGTATGTATTATTATTATTACATATGGCAGCCAGTGACTCGTGTGATGTATGAGGTCTACTGTTCAATTGTGTGACACGTCAATGTAATCGTGCCCTCAGAGTGCTCAGCCTGGAAAGCCTTGTCCTTGACCAACGGAACTGACAGAACTTCTGCTTGGCTAAAGATATCGGTATTCATAAATAGTCGAGTGGAATGGACCTTCTGTTCATATCCCTTCTGTTATACAATTTCAAGACATTAATTTTTATTTACTGCTTAAGTTATCGGTAGTGGTTGACCTCTGATTCATTTTATATGTATTGACCACAAGCGTGCCCGCAGCTTTTAATAACACAATAAATGATAATTGATGGGCGCAGGAGCTGACTATTTCTTTTGCCCTTAGTGCCTACTGAGCTACAAACTGTTACTTGTTAGTAGAATCGCAAGTAAAACCTTAATATTATACTTTACAAATTATTATCTGGTTCGTTTCAAAGGTCCAAGCATGATGTTTGTGTACTATGAAGTATGAACACGGTCGTAAATCTGCAAGTAATGAAGAAGACGTGTGCGATGTGAGACCTGTGGAGTGCAGGTCCACACATGACTCGCGTGTAACTGTGATTCTGTACATTGTGCATTCAATACATAAATAAACTAGGTACCTGATAGGATGCTCTTGAACAAAAACACAATACATATTACGAAGTTGGTTAAGTAAGAGTTTTGAATCGCCCAGATTCTAACTGATGGTGAAATATTGAAAGGAAGAGATCTGATAACATTTAAACAATTGTGAAAATAGACGAGCATGTTGTTATTGCTCAATACATTGCGTGGTGTGCACATGGTGGTGCTAGCACTGTAGCACATGTGTTCCGAAACACGAGTAATTACATCGACGACCCGATGCTTTCATTACTAAGGCACATTACGTAAAACGGAAACGATATCCAGTGCACACAAACTGTTTCACGCGTGGATCTACTACGAGAATCGTTCACCTTATTATTTACGGCCATCCGGCTAAATAAAATCAACGAAACAATTAGGTCACGTACGTGTATACTGAATACTATAACTTTCAAGACACCTACTACAGTATAGCACAGTCCTATGCTTCTATGAGAATTAGCGAATCGGTGGCACTCCTCAATACACTATCCACGTTCATAGAGTTATAGAATGAATATATTCGCCATAAAAGTTCCATTACGATAACAATACGCAAAGAAATGGATCAATGTCATTTGTGGTATTAAACACCTTATCGTTACTACACGACATAGTAATACACAGTCACAGAACATAGAATCGGGCGCGGGCGGAGAGACCGAACAAACCAATAAAAGAACAATAATTTGTAGCGCCGCGCGCCGACTGAAAATAGCGAATGATGTGTCGACGACGAGGTCAATAGATGTTTAGTCAAAAACAACATGATGTACACAGAAAGACAAAACGAACACGATTGTTGAGACAGATTGAGCAGACGCGCGACATGTTGTCGCCATGCGTGGCGCTCACACGAATTACTACGCTCCGGACTGACCTGACGGAGAATGCTTTATAAATAATATGATTTTCGAATTAGTACAAAATCTACCTACTGTATATACAATAATGGTTTGTTTACTATTAAACCACACTTAATGTTTTGCATTTTGGTCCATTGCATACAATAATTTAGTAATATTTAAGCAAATAGCTGGTAGAATGCAGGAAATGCATGGATGAAAGCAGCACGTTGCATGTTTTGTATAGCTTGCATAACAAACAACAGTCCCGGCATAAATACATTACATTACTCAGTAAGAAGTCAGTAATGTGCAAGTAAATCCCCGATACAAAATAACACTGTAACCCGACTCTATCGAAACAAACGCATGTTATGTTGTCCTTCGTTCCACATTATAACTGCGATGATCGAATTACATTGGAACAAAAACATTGTCGAATACATTCGTGATTGAAATAAAAGCAAAGCGTGATTGTTCGCACAGACGCGGTATGCGGTGATGCGGCAGAGGCGCGGCGACGGCGCGACGCGGACATGTCGCGGGGTCGACGACCGCGCCGCGCCGAGGGGCGTTGCAGACGGACGACTGCACGCGATCATGCGGCAAAAATATCATACACCTATTATGCCACATTCAATGTCATCATTTCTCTTGAGACTAAACGCTAAAGGAAATTGGCTATATCTTGACAGTCTAATGAAATAAACTTATTGGAATGAAATAGAATACGCGTACCATTAGCAGTGCAGGCAACGCCGCGGCGCGGCGTGATGAGACGCGATATTGAATTACGAGAACTCGGAGAGACAGGTGATCAGCAACGATCACTAATGATGATTACGACTGATATTTTCTAACTTTCTGTAATTAGATATCGTATGTAGGTCCTGGATCTGGCTGAATGGATGACGACATATGATTACCTACACACACCAACATAGAGAAGAGACATGTACTTGTAGACCTATCTGATTTGCATGCAGGTACAGTCTAGTCTGGAAACTTTCCGTTCGTATATAATATGTCCATCCACTGACCCACAACAAATAAAGTCGGTCAAGATCTGAACTCACGATCTGTTCATTAAATTCTCTTTCAACACTTCTCTAGTGTGTACATATCCAGCTCCATAAAGATACTTTTAAACACAGATCATTAAAGATTTTGTTACACGAAAACACTCATTCTTCCCCATTCAGACGAGCTAGCTGGCTAGCTTGGTTCGTCAGTTGCTCCTTTGTAGGGTTTGCAATAATCTAGAAGGAACTCGACTAGCAAGTGAGGAACGGTTGCGTTCGGCTGGCCACTGACCACTACCCACTCGGTTGGACACTTGGAGTGTATTGTACCGGATGTGTACGAAATGCGTTTCCGCGATACAATGCGTCTGAATTATTAATAGTGTTCACATTCACACACCTGCCGCTATGTGCGCGAGTGTGCGCGGACGTTGCTTCCGACTGCTGCGATAGACAAGTAGCTGCGTTATATCATGTGCATGGCTCGTTGCTAGCTTTATTTACGGCTTCAAAGTCAGCGTACTGCATAACGTTGTAACTGGGCCAATAGTCATCGGAAAACCCAGTGCGAAGTGAAAAAACCGCAACCGACAGTCTGAGTAAAACTTGGCGGTATCAGTGAACTGCGAGTTGCGACGTTAGTAAAGGTTCTTGATAAGCGAACTTTGAAGTGTGTGTGTGAGCGGAACTGGGATCAATACGGAAATGGAGCACAAACGTGACTCGAGCTTCAGGATACGAATTACCGTATCCTCGGGTTTCTCCTGGAAATGTGAGAAATATCGGATTCCGGCCGAATGTTGTTTTAATTCCTGGGTTTGGATGAATAAATAAAAATTGATTATTCTATACCAAGTAAAAAGACGAATAAAATTAGAAGCCTCCAAGAGCCAGATTGACAAAGGACCAGATGAAGATGTAGTACCAGACCCGAGGCATGAAAGACAGATTCGCTGCCTGACAACATTGTTCGCGTAGAACATGAAGAACATGTTGCATGAAAAATGTAAATATGTGCACGTCCAGTCGATCAATACCCGTAGCCATTCCTGTGAATCCTGTGATATAATTTTAATAAAGTAACGGGACACAGTGATAGTCGCATGCTCGTAGTACAGTACTGCTGTAGTGGTGCAACATTGTGTATTCTCTGCGTTACGTGCGGGACGCGCTGCGCATGCCAACCTGCCACACATGACTCACCAGCACCAGCTACTGCTACAACACGTCTTCTACATACATAACAACACGGCTGTTATCCCCGAACGGTTAGACAGAGGTGTTTCTTACAAGAACAACCACATTTCACCAGTTATGTTAAGACCCATGTAATAGGGGACGAGCCTATTGCCATCAACCATACTAATCGAGACTCCATGGCTGTTACTGAGAAATTCCTGATGGAAAACCTAATAACACTTTGCCCGACCCGAGAATCGAATCCAGGACCGTAAGCTTAGCAGCGAGGCAGTCCACCTTCATACATAATACATGACATACATCTTCTATAATTATGTTAACAATGATCGCTACAGGTTTATTGCAAACGCGACCTTCTATTATCAGAAACATACTTGTCGTAGCTCAACGTGCAATGTGTGAAATGTGTCACATGCTATTGTCGTGTCCTCCTCTGACACATCGATTAGTAAATTGATTATTTTATCATTGGCTTGTGTAAAACAATAGCTAGCAGAGTGGGTGCAACAGCTGTTATTAACGATTCTATCACGTTTGCGTACACAAATAACTGGATGACTACTACAAGTAGGTAGTTATAGATATCCGTATCTCTCAGATTAAATGAATTTTATCATTCGTTATCGACGAAACACATAATTATCTAGCAAAAAATGTACACAAACTGTGATATTACAACATTAGTGGAGCTGCACGAAATCATTTAGATAGAGCGAGGTGGTCAACGTAGTTTGGTATGCAAGGCATTAGCCGTTGGAGCAACCGACACTATCGGCCGATCGGAGACTTGCTCTAATGTAGATAATGTCTGCTCCATAGAGGTGACAACACAAGAGCTCCACTAATTGTTTAGCCGACAAGGAGGTTATCCGATAGAGAACTGAACTGAACATACAGATACATTCTGAAACATTAGTAAGAGAGGCATAGGAGGATATCTTGCAAAGAAACCAGTGGTTGCTGGCATAGATGAAAATATGGGACGCTTACTAGTCGTTTAGACAAGCTATCTAATAAATATCAATTTGTCTTTCTGTAGTCGGGAGCGAAAGCCAAGACCTTTCGCCAGCATAGTATCGCCGACCATCATCATAAATTAATCATCGCGAGGACACCACGACGACGCGAAAGTGTCGCGATACCATCGCCGGCTGAGCAAGTGAGCACAGACGGTAACGAGACATCGTTTCTACCCCGCAATGTATCGACCGCCATCAATTACGTCGCCAGCTTAATTATTTATCAGGCGAAGATTACATCTGGTACTACGTTCACGAGTCCCCTTCGAAATTGGTAAAGGAACGATGAAAATATAACAGAAGTAAATACTATTGAAGATACTTAGAATGATAAGCTGATAAGATTACCGTTTTATCACAATAAAACGTTTGCTTCGAGACAAGCTAGGAAGTACAGCACGGTTAGAAACACTTCCTTTGTGTTAGCGTGTAGTACTAATGACCCCATTACATTAAATTAGCTAAGAGACAAGTATTTGGGACTAGACAGTTGAGTGAACAAAGAGCCGGCGGTATGCGGCACAGTGAGCGCAGGAGCACAAGAACAAAGAGGTGGTGAAGGTGGTGCGGGTCACGGGGTACCGGGGTACCGGGGTGCGGGCGCGGCCATTCGCGGACAAAGACAGGCGCGCCCGGCGGCGGCTTGACCGAGTGCCGACAGCGCGGCGGTAACGACATGCACACGCCATCACACGTCATTAGCTCAGTGGTTACGTGTGACTGCCGGCTCACCTATATCGCCGTAACTTGAACGAGGACATAACGCACGAGACAGACTTAGTATTTTATGACGAAGTCCTAAGGAATTGAAATAGTTGGTGGGATTTAACCGGAGAAAATATTTTTTATCATATCTCATGCAGAACCTTGTATAAAGTCAACCTCCTCGAACCGCTGGCTAGCCCATCATCATTGTCATTCTCCTGTCCTTATCTCAATTCAGTTGGGGTCGGTGCAACATGTCTTCTTCTTCCATACTTCTCAATTTGTCGTCATCTCAGCAGTCACAAATGTTCAACAGCTGGCTAACCCGCGACTCTCATAATTATGATTTACAACGTGGATAGCTTCCTTTGAGGGGTGCGTATCTGCGTACATGGTTCACGGCGTGTTAGCGGTACCATAGCTCGTTATGCTAACGCGTGGAGCTCACAAGGCGGCAATTATTGCCCGCACACCGACACACCGACACTAGACACAGCGCACAGTCGCACACGGAACAACAGCTGAACTGAACGCAAGTGACAGTGCTCCATAATGTTACATAACTGGTCCAATTGACCCGGATGACGCGGTGACGCGCCCGGGGAACATGCTACTTTATTTTATACATAATGTTCACAGCACACGTTATTGCTATTACTGTATAGTGCCATGTAAGTCATGGCTGCTTGGAGTTCCGCACACGTATGTTTTCACTATTGGTCTCAGTACACCTCCGCGTGGTATTCTCAACATTGAAAGAGCTTGTGATAAATGAAACGTTGCGCGTGCTTTCTCATGCATGTTTCTGTTCGAGTCGCGTCTCTACTGAATAGAACGCTCGCCGCCGCCGCCGCCGCTCTAATGACACAAGATAAATGGCAGCGTTTAAACAATTCCAAGAGAAATGTTTTACTGTAATACTTTAATGAAGGTTTGTTTTGTTTCAACGAACGGCAAACCGCTCTATTCTGAAAGCACAACAAGTTTTTATGAATAGAAGGGAAAGGTCATCCGCGCAGGTTAGTGGAGTTCAACTTCAAACGAAGAGGTCATCACGCGCTGGACGGGCTGCGCGACGTGCTGCGTGCTGCGTGCGGCGCGTGGACATACAGCGGATTACGTTATGGACGGAAATATGTTATCAAAGCGGAACCCTTGCGGAGGGCTGCGCGGTTAGGGCTGCGGGACACCTCACACCAGACATCACTCATAAGTTCTATCTGCACTTGAGAATGGATCGTTTTGTCTCATAACGATGTCCCAATGAACGTACGGAGAAATGTCTGTCACATGTTGTTAGTACTACACAGTACACACAGACATGAGACTGATAAGCGATAAGGAATAAGGAAAAACTCTCACTAATACAGAGGTGTGAGAGACGCTCGCTGCGATAGGCGAGATTAAAATACACTAACAACTCTTGAGTTATAGTCTCGACTTCAACAAACTACTCTATTTTATATAAGTAACTATTTAGTGAAACTAGAACAGCCAGATCAAAATAGTCACCTTGTGGAGTTATTTTAAAATCGTTTGCCATAATTTATAGTCAACCCTACGCGGGTCCATCTGCTCGATTGGTCTGGGAGTGGGATCAAAGCCGGCCCGCGCCCAGACGCACATTCATCAATGTTGGCTCATACAGCTTGCGACCAACGGCTCATACAGAAGGTTCATACAAATCACGGGATAAAGAACGAACTACACAGATACAGTGGAATCATAGCGCAGATCTGTCACTGCCGTTTATGATCTACAAGAGACTGTTCTTTATTTTAGGTCAACGTTATTGACTGCAAGAGGTAAATCAAACTCAATTACTTCATAGCCTGAATCATTCTGATGACGTGTTGCTTGCTAAATAGCTCACAGTTCAAATGTACAATATCTTGGCGAAATATGGTAAGTAGATGTTTTTCCCTAATACAGGCTTCAAGCGTGCAGATGTTGTTTTGGTTGTAATTGAACACTGTACAGTTTCCTTCAGAAAGCGGCTGGAACGGACTGCGTACACGGGAATTTAGCAGATGCTTCAGTAGCAGTAGCAGTCAGTGCATTTGACAAGTCCAGTGTCCGTAGTTCGGTCCGGTCGATCTGAATGCACCTCAATATTCAGAGTTCAAGAAAACGAGTGCAGTAGTATAAGCGCATACATCTACAGCAGAATTAGATCTGTTCACTTGTAACTCGATGATAGCTACAGCGCCTACAGCTGAACACATCATAGCAATAGCACACGAGCGGTTCCAATTAGCTGACGCATTCACTAATGTGCAGCTTTACCTCCAACGATTAGATAAACAGATTAGTGGTCGCGGTTGGTGTCATCTAAATTCGTTCTGACACGTTAAACAATCAATATTCGTTTACTGGATTCACGGCTGAGTTTGTAAAGTAAATCACCACTGGAATGCAATTGTTTTTTTATTTCCTAGCCTGTATTGTCTCACTGCTGGGCAAAAGCCTCCCCCATAGTCTTCCAGTCATCCCTCTGTGCGGTTTTCTCCGTCCAATTTGGCAAAAACGCTTCTAGGTCGTCACGCCAGGGTTTTCTAGGCCTCCCTCGGCGACGACGCCCGAAGTTTTAATCAAATAAAATGTTATTTGCTTTCTACTACACAATTTTGTAATGATTTAATTCAATTGAACAGTAATCTATTCGGCATAAAAGGAAAGCTAGTAACTGTTAGAAAGATAATGCTAGAGATTTTTTTAAGATCTAATTAGCTGGTGTCGCTTACTTGTCAGAATGCTGTCACGCAGCAAATCCCTGAAGACAAAATGCAACCAAACTGGAGCTAATAATTCCATTTGTAACGTAATTTCTAATTAAAAACCAACAAGAGGTTACTGCACTATACTGAGGAATTATCGCTACCCTTTTTTCGATAGAGGCCAGCCGGCCTCTTTAAAAGTCCTACACCAAGAAACTCAACAAAGTTTTGCTCCAATAGTAGTAACTGAACGATACGTAAAGCTATGAACACTCACAAGGGGGGAAGTGAGATTCGGGCAGCAGCGCGCGGCGGGCGGTGGTTATGTAACACGCGCCAATTGAGATGCGCTGCTCTTATTAGCTCCTATCCTTTTGAGCGCGGAGTACCTACGTGCCGCCGCATAAAGGCACATTCACGCCAACCAACTCCTTTTCATCCAATTGAACATTTTTTATATGGTTCCTCTTGAATAAAAGATATAATATTCGAAAGAAATATTACCACAGTCAGCTTATAGTACTTCCGAATACTAATTTGAATTTCCGAGCTAACGTTCACAACGGCCCACATACTTACTCATAGCATCAGCTAATGAAGTAATGAAGCAAACACTTCGCTAATGTGTCCATTAGTTGGGCACACACGGTTGTCCTTCCAATCTCTTTCGACTGCTACCTGCCTGGTACATGTGACTGTTGCCTCGTGACAATCAATAATAAGGACAGAAGGAACATAATTGTATTATATAATAATATCATAGATGCTAAAGAACAAGTTTTCGCTAAAGTATTTGCGTAGCCGTATTGTCGAAAGGGTATGCCATAGTAGTCAAGTGTTAGCCTTCTGCACCTTGTCACTGTGTGAGGTTAGTGAGGATAAGGGTTGAGTGGCAGCCGCGCCGCCGCGCTGACGGATGAACATCAGGCAACCCACGAGCGAGCCTACTGATAGAAACGTAGTCGTGCGTGGCCGAACAGTGACACACATGTGAATTATTCATTGAAGAATTTCGACTAGATGATGGAGCAATTACGGGCATTACTAACCGCAAAAATATTTGAGATTTAGAATAGAACTATTTAACTCTGAAGCATGGCATTAACACTTAACACTAAACAGTCAATACCAAGAAACCCATAAGGAAATAAACCAACAAGTCCAGGCTCGAGTATTTACAAACTAAATGATATTTTACTACAAAGACATGACAAAGAGATCTCTTCCCACGATAACATTTAATTGCTTGTAAACTACTACGAGACGCTCGTATGAGAGCTAATACTTAGAGTTGACGTGAGAACATCACGTGTCACTGAACAACACCCAGCTACCTCCGCTCTGCGGGAAGTGCAGGAATCAACGCAATTGATGGAAGAACCGACCTCGACCACCAGTTAGAGACTAAACGCAGGGGCCGGGATCCTCCGACAGACGAAACAATTCGCGAACAAGGTCGCCCACTGATTAGATCTGAATGAATGAGTCCACTGTTTGGCACAATAGTTACACAAGCGGAGCCAGCTACTCCGCAGACGTCGATGGTTTATGTGAAAAATTAGCGCCCAAACAAAACATCCGTTACCGAAATACTCCGCGTTCTAGTCGAGCTGCCTCACCCCGTCACGCCCACATGTAGCGCCGCGGCGGCCGTCACGTCACTCAGGAAGTCAGGAGGAAACGAGCCGTCTTCAAGTCGGGAGCACTATTCAGCGTATTTATTTGTGCGATTACCTACGCGTGCCTTAAACCGTAAACGCGAAAGCTCTCGAATGCAAACAAATAGCCACATTTACACCTGGCAGACGCGAGCGTGTTCGTGCATCCACAAAGCTAGTTAGAAAACTTAGAACATACGGCAGCGACGACATCGTACATACGCAAGTAGACGGGCATTTAGCAAGAATAATGCATTGCAGTGGCGCGTCGGTGCTACACGTAACCTCAATAGGTGAGCAGTAAAATCATTTGACATCGTCTTTGATTGACCGGCGAGGTCGTTAAATTTCGTTCGTGTCACAGAAAATGATGGCTCTCTCGAACGATGGCTTATTTTTCCAGACAATTTTTCACGGTTTCATTGGTGACAGGCTGGAGTGATGATAGTTCACCGTTGATCTTGGCACGCCATGCTTATGCGCCGCGGTGTTACCTAATTCTGGGGCACTGATTTATGAGTTGACACGGGAATTATATAGCATTCTGCTGAAAAGTTTATTGCTTGCCTTCGGAACATTCTTGACTGACGACACTGGCGTCCGAGAAATGATACACTTAAGAAACACAACCTACAATATTAACGTCGCATTCTTTCATTTCGACAGCCTTTGCGGTTTTCTTATTTCAATTTGATGCTCAGATGCAATTCAATCGATCGCGATGATCGCGGGTTAACAACATGCATGCATGGCGCTTGCAACAGCGTCGAAATATCGGGAACTCAAAACAAATGATAATCACGGAAGAAATCCCGTAAGTGACATTTTAAATATAGATAAGAACCGTGAAAGGTTAAAACAGTGTTATAGAGTATTGATTAAATAAGCCATGCTCTATAATATACAGCACGGCTATTTACCGAATAAAGTTATGAAATAGGATTTTATTCAAAAAGTATGGAAGAAGACATGCTGTGCTGACCTCAACATAATAATATGAATTGGGATAAAGGTAAGAAAATGTGTGGTAGGATTTTGTTCAACCACTGCTAGATCGATAATCGTTATGTAAATTCTACATGTAGCTGTACACATTATTTCGTAACCAAACGTTATCTTACCACTAAGTATTATAAATGCGAAAGTTTGGTGGGATAGATGTTTGTCACATAATCACGCTAGAACGGCGGCGAGGCGGAACGGATCTGCATGAAAATTGGCGCAGAGATAGATTATACGAGTAGATTATAGCCTGGAATAGGTCTAGGACTTTTTTCACAAATACACATCATTTTCCACGCAACCGAAGTCTCGGGCAAGAGCTTAAATCTTAAATCAACCTTAAAAAGTACACAAGCGCACACTGAAAAAACATTGATCACGTGCGTGTCAACACTAAAAACGGCGAGTCCAATATCATTCAAAAATAACTTGCTGAGTCAGCGCGCGACAAGATGGCGAGCTTACACGAGGTGCGTCGTACATCGGCACTGCACCTTGACGACCACCACACCTGTGACCACACTGTACGAGTTGAACGCGGCAACCGACAGTTGGCAGCGCTCTCACCTTGACCTTGAGCAGGACACGGCGCGACCCTCCGAGGATCGCTTATCTGTTCACTTTATATCCCTCACGTTTGTTAAAGACGACGTATCTCTCGAAATATTACCTCAAGCCATGACGTGTTCCACTTCACTTTGTCCTCGGCCGAGGCTAAATAAACAGCACATGGAAAATACTCGGCGGTGAGTGAAGTATTGAATAAATTATAATATATTTCATTATGTGTTGTGTTTACGGTTTTAACATTCTAGTACTCATAGTGTATAATTATAAATTTCGAAGACTCGTTTTTGTTGGAAACTGAGTCATTTGGACAATGCTGACGTCCGAAATGACTTCGCAGATACTTATCACCGAATCACTATCATAAGTAAAGTAGAAGGGAAGTCTTCCAATGACTGAAAAGAAAACGTATGCGTATCCTGCTCGTTCTAACCTACGGCGCGTCAAAGCTGGTCACTTCCTGAAAAACAGAAATCCAAACCCAAGAATTGCCAGTGGACAATGGTGCGCAGGATTATTGGTGTAAAGCGTAAGAGATCGCGTTAGAAACACCACCCTGCGTTCCATCACTCAGGTTTTGATGTCAGAGAAAAAACGGCCAAGCAAAAGTAGTACTGGGCTGCCCACGTAGTGCGAATGCACCCGGAGAGGTGGGCAAAGACCGCCACTCACTGGACGCTTGACCGAGGAAATCGCTGTCGAGGTAGACCGCGGCGAAGGTGGTGAGAAATTCACACATTCTGCCATTCATTGCCGGGCAAACATGGACAGATAACGCACAAGCTAGAGACGTTTAGAAGGAGAAATGTGAGACCTGTCCCCAGCAGGGAGACACATCTAAGAAATAAAACTACATTAACATAAATATCAGCAAATTACTTATTTGTTTTCCTATCGTGGATTGTTAGTGTCTTTTTCTTTCTGATTATACAAATGTAGTAGTTTTTTTCCATAAAACAATAGTATTATCGTTCTCTACGATTGGTTCGATGACGCATGTAAAGATTTTCTCGGAAAATCTACACGTAAAGAAAGCAAAAGTAGAAACGCAAATATATAAATAAACGTTGATCACACATCGGGAATTCGTGATACGTAGTAACGACAGATGTGTGGAATCGCACGCGATTGTCATTGATGTTAACATTTTGAGAGCAATTAATTAAATTAGGACTAAAGCTCCCTCAAACATGAAATCTTTCCGCGTTAGCAAGCGCGAGGGATCCTTGCCCTTCGAGTTGCTCTATAAATAAATACGGCTCTTCCAAGTGTTATTAACATTTATTGGGCGACTAGTGATTAAGAACAGCTGATAAACACCAAATTCGTTCGTATAGCTCCATCGGTAGTCAGTACTTCAATCAAGATCAGTACACCATCATTCTGAATATTGAGAGGATGTCAGATATCAACAGCCACAAATAAGATATATATCTGAAAGAAAACAGAAGTGGTTATTGTGATTTATTATAAAATATAGTTTGCGCTCTAGTGGAGTAGCGTTATTTGATCAAATTAATTACTGGCATTAACATAAGAGGTAGACAGACAATCCGAAGGGGATCGGACTGGGTCAAAATAATATGATTCTGTTTAGTCCGTAAGTTAGATTATCGAAAAATATTGAGTACGTGTTTTTTGTTTTATCAAATCAATAAAAAATGACGAAGATAAAACGCGTCAAAGATCTTGGAGTGGGGCTTGAAACGTCACTTGTGTCGTCAAAATGTACTATCATATGACGTCACATGAGTTTTCGAAGCACTGTATTGTCTTCATTTTAAGTTTACGTGAAAAAAGAAAAAATACGTGTCCAATATTTTTTGGAAATCTGTCTGACGGACTAATTAGTTTTTTTTTGTCCGATCCCCTATTGAAGGAGCGTACTTTCCCCATACACTCTTGCTTGAAAACCGACGATGTGTTGTCCACTAACTTTAGACAAAGTAAAACAGTAAAGTGATCTGACAGTAATTTCATGACGGAATTCAAATTACCAGCTTGGCGGCAGATAAAGAAGATCCAGAGTGCACTGTGCCAGACCGATCAAAGATGATCGCGATCAGGTAACGTAACTTAGTGCAAAACTTTTTTTTTTATGATTAATGGCTCACGCACGTTGAACTAAGATATTTAAGCGCATGCAATACTTTGGCATCGATGTGAATCAAAACAACCGATCTATCGTTCGGAGGTCAGGCGCCGCGAGCCGCGTGTCGCAAGTGCTTGTGCAACCTGCTGACTGACGGTTCAATGTCACGCGTTATCACTGCAAGCCACTGATACACACACGCTCCCAATCTTATTCGTGGGCTCAGACCAACAAAAAAAGGAAGACGGCGCGCCACGAACATCAAAAGTGAAGTCAACTTTTTATCTATGTGTGTAGACAATGTCTCGTGAAGTCGTGACGTTCTAGGAGAAATGCGTGTGGTTTTAGTGTAGGTGTGTGCGTGAGCTTGTATGTTTACATGCTATAGGCGCCTGGTTTTGTGACTTCACTGTTGGTGTTCGCGGCGCGCCGTCTTTCTTTTTTTCTTGGTCTGAGTTCGTGGGTTGCTAAATCTGAACAACGTTGACATTTGGGCAAAGAGCTCTTCCCAGTAATTCACCATTTTATTAAATATGGGCAGGGAGTCCATGTTACCTGGTGCATGTGCCCTGTTGGTACAACCTTCCGGATAGATTTTGACAAGGTGGGTCACACAATTGTTATGAAAAAACTAAAAAGCCGAAGCAATACTTCGATGGTTTGCATCATATATAGTAGAACACCCATTGGTTTGAAGCTGGAATTGCAGCCTATAGTGATGTAATTTTTTTCAAGTCCGGGGTTTCTCAAGGGTATATTTTGGGCCCGTTGTTTTTTAATCTGTTCATAAACGACATTAAACATTGCAAAATGTATGCGTAATTGCGTATGATATAAAAATCTACAAAGCTTGCCATACTCTTTCTTAGTCTTGTACGCAGGACGCTCTCTCATGGCACGGGAAACTCATACTATTCAATTTGAAATCCGTTTCCGGATTAAATCAGAACTAGTATAGAAACAGTTTTTACGCATTGTGAACTATAAATTTTATCGTTTTGGGATTGCCTAAATACAATTACTACAGCAATATAATGTGTAATCTCAGCGCTTACTTCTGGTAGCCATTATGCTGCATGGTTTGTGTAACAATAGATTGATTGTATTGAAATCAATAATAATTTACGCTATACACTATACAGTACTAGAACTGATATATGATGACCAATATATTGGCACATTGTAAAGCTAAAACTAACGTATGCTGAGAATGCGTAATGTAAACATTTGAGTTTAATGCTCGTTTCGGGAAAGCTTCGGTTTTATCCGAGCGAAATCGGTAGCTGGAGAGTGAGCCCACAGCCATGAGCCAACCTCTCCTGAACTTCATACAGACGTGAATGGAACGCCATTCGATCTATTTTTACTTTCCGAACAACTTTACGATTACGACTGGCACCCATTATAACATTAATGAGATAGCTTTACGTTCTTTTAAATTAATCATTATATTTTCATTACGGGCTGATTATAGCGTGCGCCGTAAGATCCGGTTGAGAGTGTGATGACATTGTAAACACGACCTCTCTCTGCGCTCTATGATTAGTAGGATTATTCACGGCTCGTGAAATAATAGCCTATGTGCTTGTGATTGCAAGTGCCAATAGAAGTTATCGATCATTATAGTTTTATTGATGCTGGATCTATTAAAAATACATTGGTCTATTCATACGACCGCGACCGTAGCATTACACTCATTCGAACGCATCATATAATATCGACTTTTTTAAAAGTTACTCTATTATACGGCTTATAAGGTGTGTAAAATGTAATGATTCCGTAGTATTACTAGTAAGCTCCTAAATAGTTAAGTCCATAATGATTAGAAGGTTATTTTAAGCGGAGTCATGCGCCCCTCTCCGAAGCACGTGGGCAACCCCTAAACCCGGCCAGCTGTGAACAGACCCCTTCGGCTATTTGTGGCGCGCGACAATCATTAAGCGCGTAGCATCCGCTAGAAGTGTGCCAGGACTGCCCAGGACGACGAGACGCCAGCACCTTGTCGAAACAACCACAAGTATTCCTTCCAAGCAAGTGATAATCAATTATAACAGTCTTTCACACCTCCAAACATAAAGCGGCTTTGAAAATCCTAATGACCAAATTGTCTTCTAATAATAAGAAAGAAGAAGTGATATAGAAAGAAAAGAAAGAAAGAAAGAAAAAATATTTATTGCCGCAGAATTCTAAAGGTACAATAAAAAAGCAGTAAACACAACTTACAACAAAAAAAAAATATTGTTACAAAGAAGAAAAAAAAAAAAATTGAGTTCGAGTTATAGCGCTGCAAGATATTTGTTTATATGATTATCTGACTCATCGCAGTCAGCATACTGATTCGATTACATCATTAAAATTACAATACAACTTTTAATGATCGTATTATGACGAGCGCTCATTTCACAACATTTGGGGACCGTACCAAGTGCGCTCGCAAAATGTTACTTGAGGACCGGTTTGGAAAACTACGAAATCCATCAGGGATATAAAACGTGATTTGTAAATGAATGGTTGCTTGTGAAATGACACAACTCACACAAGGCACCAAGTCGCCGATGCACGGGCACACGTAGCTTTAATACAGACAACATTAATTGTGTGGCTGCGGTCCGAGACGAGTCACAAAAACCGCGAGAGCTTCCCGTCTTACCGGCCGGAGCCCCGTGACACAGTATAAATATCATCCCGTGAGAAACAACGCGCCTCCTTTTACTCGATAAAACTGGATTCATAGGTACGCGTATTCAATCATTACAACCAATGATAGGGGGATATTCAATTACAAACTGATGATGCAGGAGTCGTCACATGTCTGTGCTGGTCACAGTTGTAGAACACGGCTTTGTCCTCGATTCGTAGTTTCATTATCGAGTTTAATGTGATTTTTAAATAAATCTGTGTATGTGCAGCGTTGTATAATCTGTGGAAGTGTGCGAGAGTCACGCGTGTGCCGGCCGGCACGGTGTGCGTGCAGCTCATGAGATCAATGATACGTGGGATTTATTCACATTCATTTTGCCAATAGTTTACTGTTACAGAGAGTGATCACACATAATACTAGACAAACAATTAAAATTAACAACGAATAATTTTCTTAAATGCATGGTGAGCCTCAGCTTCGCCAATTCAATGTTACTAATTGTTAAAAATGAAAATTATGAGTGACCGCGAGGCCGAGTCGCGAGATCAGGCATCAGGAACACCGTCAGTTGAACCAGCCATTGCACATACTTACAAGCAACATCGTCTAGTTAGGAACGAATACTGTATTATTTCTGCTATAGTAGGCTACTCCTTCACAATCACAACTACGTAGATGGTTTCATCCAAATGGTGCTGCAACACCACCCCTATCACTAAATGACATTAGTGTTAACTGTTCCGCGGCTAATAGAACGCCTACGTCACCGGCTCAGCGCATACTTTTGCTAACATATTATGTGTTTGCATTTTCGTTATTGCTACGAGCACAAGTTTAATCCTCCTTCTACTTGGCAGATTACGATGTGAAGAGAAAATATGGTAGAGTTCAATAGAGAGTTAGCCTCCCTTCCTGATTCGAGTCTACCTTCGTGTTGATCTTGTAATTCTGTTATTATAGCTGCAGTGTCTGCAAACGAACCGGATCGAGACGACAAATGACATCATAATGGTTATGAATGTCACCTTGCCGTGAGAAGTGAACCGGCATCATAATAAAGTGTTAGCTACATGACTACTTTGTAGGCTGCACTAAAAACTGAACGCATTCACATTCATTGCCGCGGCATTGATACTACATAGTCAGACACTCATTTGATATTTTATTTTCATAAAAATATATGGATCGATTTTTTTATGGATAGTTAAATAAATAAAAATGGGTGCCGTAAGAACGGAAGGTAATATAACGAAGCTTAGGAACGATTTTGTTTATAAACAACGACTACAATCAAAAGCATATTAATATCAACTTCCTTGTTATTAAAATTCTCAACGCTGTCGACAATAAAACGATTAAATATCTACGGATGACATCAGTTGGGCAACGATTGTGCAATATTACAGAAGGACGAATAATGAATGACGGATGTTGTAAACGAGAGTTGTAATGAATAACATAACGCAACAGGTGAATTGGGACAAAATAATAACGTTATGTGCGCGGTACAAACCGCGATCGTTTTCGGAGGCACCCGAGCGCGCGGCGCCGCGGTGCGTTAAATATCCCGTGATAATAATATAACACACGTCGATCATTGATGTTCAATATTGCAAACATGCTTACGTTCACTAGTTCAAACTCTAAACTAAATCAGTCCTAGTCTAAATCGTACACTACTACCACTTTGTTTTTGTTAACAGCTTCAAAGCCTTTTGTGCCAATACACAAAGCAATTTATAGCCGTTTCTCACTCAAGTGGTTATAGAATATTATAGTACACTTTAGTACAGTAGAATATAATATTATAAAAGGCATGTATTTAAACCGTTATCTGTTTAGTCCCTTTTTTCGAACAAAATATTTTAAAGTTACACCAAAAATACTGACTTGCACACAAATTATGCACAATAAAGAAATCAAATTTAGTATCCTTTTTAATGGCATTTGCAGAACTCTTTTACTGAACGAATAACTATTATCAAAATAGTATACCTAATAATTATTTAGTCTAACAAACATTTTAAAACTTTTTTAAGGAAATCCTACACCTGATTTACTCTATGACGCGCGCTCGCTTCGCTCGCATATTAAATAACACTAATATCTTCTGTCCCCGAAGTGCCGGGCCTTCGCCGGCCTCCTTCGTCGGCCTACGGCCCGGAGCCCATGCCGCCCATAAAGGACACTGTCGCGAGACGGTCTTATTAGATATCAGTTTTAGAAATTCCGTAGTAAGATTGTACAATTTAGAGTGCAAGTTAGTATTTTTGATAAGCAATTAGTATTTTTGTTTTACAAATCATGTAACCGATGTACTAACTACATTTTTGGTGTGAATTCGATAAAAAAGGTCATCTCGTTTTGTGTGATTTTTTAGACTTTTTTGTAGAACATGTTTAGTTAATCAATTGGTTTTTTTGCACAGCATTCATTTTCTGGTATGCATTCAGTTAATTAGTGGAGTTACCTAGTGTGCTGAAAAATTAAACAGATGTGCATTTAAATATAACCCATTATAAAATAGTAAGCAAAAGGTAGGTATTGAACAATATGAAACAGGTGACAGTAATAAAAGTCTGATCAAGGTTACAAAATACAAACCTGACGTCCAAGAACACAATAAAACTGAAATAACAGTGGACAAGTGAAACGATTGCTATAAGTATCGGCTGGCACGTGAACCGAGAAAAGAACCGAAGAAAACGAAAACTGCAAATAATTCATGTACAGGAAACGAACGAGTCGACAAGAAAGCTGTTTCGCTATAAACTGGCCGAATAAGTAGCGGCAGGAACACGGACAGGCAATCAATGGCCCCGGTGCGCGGTGGACTCGGGAGCAATTTCTCTCCGGTCGAGTTAAGAGCGGTTGTAATTTATTGAAATGCAGGCGAAATCGTGACGGCCAAGACTTTTGTATGCAAAGCGGTTCATAAATCTCATTGAAATCGACGCGTCGCTGACGTGCTCACACTGCTCACGCTCCGTGCTGTTTCAAATAACACATTCCAGAAAAAGAACGTAAAAGTGCGCATGCTATTGACTATGAACCATTCGGTGCATTAACATGCACACCAATTTTGTTGTAGACTACGGAAATATTAAAACTGAAAGTATCAGTGAGTCTTTATACTATGTACAGCTATATTTTTCTGGTATTAAGCTTAATTAATCAATAATAATAATAATTCATTGAACTTCTGATAGATCACGCTGACTGAAGCGGTATCATAATTAAATGAATGAATAAACATTCTAAGAAATCCGTGAAGGAGAGTGAGTGCCAAAATGTCACTGCTACCAACACAAGCGTGGCGTGATATTTTAGGAAAACTCAATCTCCAAGAATATAAAGGTAAACGACACGAAGACGACGCTACCGGCGGAATACAAAACAAACTCAGACTCCGAAACGAATCAATGAAAGAAATAAAATCGTTTAAATCAATAAGCTATACAAATCAATGGCAAATTGTATTAACGTGAATAACCGCAGCTATAAAAACGCCCGTGTGAATAAAATCTAAATCTTTGTTTATTCAAAACCAGTTTCAGCGATTCGTAACGCGGATTAATTTGAAGGCGTACATTAACTATCAAATGTGGAGGATTGCGACTGCGACTTAGCGCAAGACACCATCAATACTTTAAAAATGTAAAAAAGATTGTAGGACTCTATCAGTAAGAAGTCAGTAGAGTCAGTCTATATTATAAATACTGAGTAATCAGCGACAAATATTTGATAAATGACGTCAATCAAGGTCAAGCACTAATGATGTAACCGCAACAACAATAGACATGGATTAATGTGTTCGTTTTTAATAACCAACTCTATTGCCGGTGGGATGACGTCTGTCGTCTACATCTAACGCAGTCTGCGACAGACCTTTAGTTAAGATGACATCATGATAACGTTGCTCGGAGATAAGGCAGGGCCTCCATACTATGTTATGATATAAGTACTATTTTTATGCTAACCTCTCTTCGCTTGCTTCTCTCGTTCCTTTTCCTTTTCTCTCGCCTTTTTATCTCTCCTCTCTCTTTCCTGTTTCTCTTTCTCCAGGCGCTTCATCTCCTTCTTCATTTCTTTCTCGTTCTTCTTCGACTTGGTGTCGTCGATCTTCTCGGACAGGATGAAAGTCCCCGTCTGGACCTTCGTGTCCACCTCCTCTTTCGGCCTCATCGTGGATCACAACGCGACACTATCAACTCACACAAGGATAATGTAATTATAGCAACAAAATCCCCTGTAAATGCACTCTCTAAGAATTTATCTCGATGTTTCGTTAGCGTGAAGAATTTCAATTCGGCACAGAGCGGGCGCGCGGCGGACGCTTTATCGTACACGTAGCTACGACCGATGCTCGCTATTGGCGAAACGGTATCGAAATTATCACTAGAACTCTTGAACGATTTCAAAAGCAAAGTGTGCGATGATACGGAGATCGATCGCGAGCAACGCGGAGCGGTGTGGCCGAAACGCGCGAAGCACCGACCGTGACTGAGCGTGCGCGAACACTGCGCTGCGCCCCCCTGGCCTCGGCACTGACGCTGCCGAGCGCCGAGCGGGCGACGCCGGCGCACCATGCGCGAGCGACGCGTGCCTCAAACTCTATAAATAAAGCCTCACTTCCTATATGACATGGAATCAGAAGACGATTTATGGCCGTTGAACCCATGAAAGCACTTCGCTGCCGATGACGATGACTAAAACACCAAAAGCGATTACAATCTTGATCCAAATGTTTACGTTCGCGTAGAATGTGTAGTTTCGATGCCAAGGTCTCAGGCCACAAGTGTCTCTTAATGACGTGCGTTAGATAAGACTCAATATTTTAAGGTTCTTTTTACCAGCATTCTATTCTCGTTCTGCGTAAACATTACTTTGCTAATCTTATATTGCCAATTAATGGATGTCATTCATCAGACCAGGAAAGTCGAAAAAGTAATATAACTCCTAAACTAAAAGACAAAAACGGTAAGAGTAGAGGAACACCAAAGAAAAGATGGATGGACTATGTTAAGGATGACATCCTTCATGTTTCATACTGAGATGACGAGTAAGAGAGGAGTAAGGAAGAAGAAAACATGCCGCGCCGACCACAAATAAATTAGGATAAGGCCAGGAGAATGATGATAATGATGATGACTATAAACAAAAGCGGCGACTCCCTTCAGAGAGATCTTCAAATTTCTCAACGAGTTTCCGACAAACCATTGCCTGCCATACATGGATCAACCATTAAAAACGTTTTCGTAACTCGACCAAAGATACAACAAGAGTCCCACTTGAAAACACATGAAATACCTAATGGTGAGTTGAAAATAACATTCGTATCAAATCGCAATCGCAAATCGATGAAGCCAAAATCATTCACAGAACAGCAAGGTCGTGATCGTGATAAGCTAATCCGCGTTTCGATTATCTTGAGTGAATTCCGGCTGCGAAATTACTATCTAATAACAATGAGTATTGACATAATCAATCAATTGCTCCATGGCCACTGTCAAATATGAAATTAGCCAAGAGTTAAACCCTTGGTATGTATTTATCTGCTAAGTGCGCCAAATTACAAATCCTATCTGAAAGGAAGGCGTTAACTGGGATGTCAACGAGGAAACACCAAGATATAAAAAGCGTTGGTACTATCGGTTCCCAGCAGGCGGAGCGTGTCGTTTGCAGGAACACTGCGCACAGGCGCACTGGCGGCACTGACCAGTGACAGCCGGCGAGAAAGCGGCCCGGCCGGGTTAATAACTTTACACATTGGGGAAACTCTGCACCGGAAGAATAGATTAATCACTGCGAACCAACTGTAGGCGGGAGGTAGGACACCAACTGCAACCTATGTAACAAAGTTGAAACGATATGAATCGTGGCGATGCCAGTATGCCACTCATCCCCGCATTAGGTTCCCGAATTTAATTCGGCAGCTACGAGATTAAAGAAAAGTATACCAATTACCAATACAATATGTAAGGAAATACGTGCATAAAATTATTGTTATGCAAGGAGCATAAAATGTGAATCCACTGGAGTGCCATCCAATTAGGGCTGCATTGCGGAGCAAAGCTTTTGTCATTGTTAACATAAGACCTCAAACAAATTGGCATAGTGATAAGCATATCCGATGGCACCACGCTATGACCCCGACCATGCTCAGAATAACCACAGGTAAATTGGAAGATCACAAGATACGTTGCGGAATAGTTTGCTTTTGAGAAGGCTTTCACACCAAGGATTTTAGAAGGGGTACCTTCTTTCTCTTATGTTATGAGTTAGTTCTCTCTACGCTTTCTTCATAATAAACCAATCAATCATTGAATTTTCAAATGTGAAACTTCTGCCTGATAGCAGTGGCGTGCCAGCAATGATTTGGGAGTAAAGCACAAATTAAAAAAAAACTGGATGGCATAATATTACTACCTATTTAGCTAGATAGATTTAGGTACAGATACCTACATATCACTTTGAATCTTATTTAATAAGTAACTAGGCCCTGGCTTATTGCCTTCTTGTTGCTGCGTATGTTTTTCTAAGACAAGGTCGTAGGTATTTAGGAAGCAAAGAAACAATCACTAAGAAAAATTGCCTCTGTTTAATGAGGTTTTAGACTCATGTCCTCGAAAAGGAAGTTCCTGTTGTGCTAAAAGACATACAACATCTGTTGTAACATCACTATTTAGTAAGTTAATATTATGGTCATCCCTACATAATGTATATATATCTGTGTGTCATCTGTCAACGGCCCTTGTCTTTATCTGCCTTGACCAGGACACTACCAATCTCTGTGTCTGCAACGTGTCTACCATTAAACTAGTCTGAAGTCTTACCGAGTCTTATTTCTACATGGTGTCAGAAGTGGGATTAGACTTAATGCATTTTGATGGTTCAGTATATTTGATTGTCACAGACTATTACTCAAAGTACATAGAGATAGCACTTCTGAACAAAAACAGTACAGCACAAAATGTCATTATACATCTCAAGTCAATATTTGCTCGTCATGGAATACCATTGTCATTGGTGTCCGATGGTGGTCCTCCTTTTCAGTCATTAGAATTTAGAAACTTTTTACAGGAATGGGACATAGAACATGTTGTAACTAGCCCATATCACTCTCAGTCTAATGGTCAAGCAGAAAGTTCTGTAAAAATAATTAAAAATATGTTAAGGAAAAGTAAAGAAAATAAAACAGACCCTTACATAGCTTTATTGCAGTATAGAAACACACCAAAAAATAACTTGTCGTCACCAGCACAATTATTAATGTCAAGAAACTTAAGAGATAACATTCCAGTGTCATATAAAAAATTGAAACCAAAAGTAGTAACATTTAAAGATTATAAAGAATCAGTCAAACGAAATAATGAAAATAAGTCAAAGTATTACAATAGAAATGCTAAGCCATTGTCAATGCTACACCATAATGACCATGTTTACTTTAAAAGAAGCCCCACAAGCTGTTGGGAGCAAGCAATTGTTAAACAGAGACTAATGAACAATAGGTCATATGTAGTTGAGGATGTTAATGGTGTCAAGTATAGGAGAAATAGAATTCACCTAAGACATAAGTACTCTCATAGCTGTGCAAACCCTCCTATGCGAGCCAACTCCTCACAGGGGAGAGAGGAAGATGACAGACAGGAGTCTGGACCCCAAGGAACCCCATCACAACCAGTAACAACTAGGTCTGGTCGCATTGTAAAACCTCCAAGAAGGTTAATAGAAGAAATTGATTAAGTTACATTAAATTAGATTAAAGATTAAATTTAATTAACCAATAAATTAAGAAACATTAGATTAAAAATAATTAACCTTAAATTAAGTTGTTGTCTAGCAATAAGATAATGGTAAGCTTTGTCAAATGTATAGTCTCATTAGTTGGTACGCTTAAATGATTGTAAGTCTAGAGTTAAATGAAACTCAACAAGGGGGATGTTGTAACATCACTATTTAGTAAGTTAATATTATGGTCATCCCTACATAATGTATATATATCTGTGTGTCATCTGTCAACGGCCCTTGTCTTTATCTGCCTTGACCAGGACACTACCAATCTCTGTGTCTGCAACGTGTCTACCATTAAACTAGTCTGAAGTCTTACCGAGTCTTATTTCTACAACATCAACCAACCTTCGAAACACGACGCGATTATGATCGACACGCATATTGTATTTAGAAATCTCGTCACCTAACTGCCGAGATAAATATGTTTCAATTCGTGTTTTACCAAAACTACAAATGAAATAACAGCATTCGCATCGTAACCTGATAAACTTCTCTGATAGCATTCTTTTCGTTAGAAAAATAATATGCAAGGCCAACAGAAAAAAATGTTTAAATGAGAGCAGCCGACAACCAATTTATTGAACACTGTACGCTGATCGATTAAAATGCCTACTATGGTGTCACGAGATTATATTTATCTGTAAAATTCAAAGTATTTACCTTGCCCAGTAACACTTTCACACGCTTTAATCCATCACAAGGAACAATTGTCTGCGTTTCCGAATTCATTTTAGTATAGAAACTTTAATCACTTCAAAACAAAGCTAATCACAACAAAAACTATTCACAAAACTTTAAATTACTAACAAGAAATGGAAAAAATCACAATAAAAAATGCACCATCAATCAACCATCAACACTCAAGAAAAATTTGAACTAAATCGAAATCCCTTTAATCGCGTCGCTAACCTGCATTCACACACACACTCACATTCCCTCGCAATCTTACACTGACTTTAATACACACATTCAAACAAACCAGAAGCTGTGCTTAAAATCCTATACATTCTGTCGTAAAACCGGCAAAAAGTACGTAAACAAACAACGCTAAAAATGTTCGTAGGATAGAGAGGTCAGAAAAGCTACATAGCGATTAGTGGGTGTGACAGAGAAAGGGCTAGCCTAGCCCGATCATGCCCGATCGACCTGTTTGATCAATCGGCGGGGGTCGGGTCGGGACATATAAGAAGAAGTTTGGCAACGTCGCAGTGCGAGTTACGCGCGAATGTATTTTCAGTTATTGAGTACGTAAACCTGACAACGTCGCATCAATTACGTTCCGTTTTTCGCGTGGCATGCAGTTTGAAGATATATATTTTATTTATTTTTGTAATGACTGTTTTTTGTTTGATTCGTTGTTTTATTAAGGCAAGCTGTGCTTTTCTGCTTCTATGAGAGTACCGCCACTGCCTGATAGGAGGTATCTCAGTATTTTGATATCTATAATTAAATTTCCCACAGATGTGTGCGTAATCGATGTCCGCGCTTTGCTTGACGTCCGTGCGCCGCCGCGCGCCGCTCGTAAGGAATGATATCTGCACATAGCGCGTACAACTACCAACTACCCACCGGAGACGTGATTAACTCCGATCACCTTTGGCGATAACTCGGCGATAGCATTCGCAAACACGCAGCACTACGCAAATGGAGAGATTATATTCAATGAAATGGGCGAAAGTAATCTGCACCAACACTGCGTTATACTGTATTACTTACTACACGCAATTTTTCACTCCACATAATGTCATAGTCTGTTGCAACTGTTGACAGGGATACGATTAGAAGTTATTAATTGTATCGCATTCGCACAAGTTTGAGTAGTCCATTAGCTGCCTACTCCGTGTGGACGAGATCACGAGACACGGCGAGAGAGCGTTCAGCTCAGAGCTTAGATTAAGCGCGTAATTAAATCTGAGTAAGGAAAGTTCCTGTGCGGATAAGGTTTGCAGATACTTCATAGTGGCTTAGTGTACTCACAACCACTTTAGCAGAAAGCTACTTATTAAAGACTAGCTGACCCACGCAACTTCGTCTGCGTCACATAAATATAGCTTTTATCCTTTCTCGATATATCGACTATCCGACATAAATTAATCTAAATCGTAACAAACAAAAAATCTTATCTTTCTTCTTTATTATAATAGTTTAGAGGGTTTAGATTAGCTTAAATTATATTAAAGTGTGAATTACTATAGGTATCTCTTACTGTTAAATACATATACGATAACACTCTGTACTTGTAAACATTAAGATGCAGTAAATATTTTGAATTTGAATTTCCCGGAAAGAATCTCCCTACATTGCGACGCGCGAATTATTTTGCCGCGCGGATATTTTTACATTGCGATATCTTCTAAGATATTTGTTTAAACTGTTTAGAGCAAAGTGCACAAATATTCTATATTAAATTTTCCTTCTAACAAACACATTTATTTAGATATAGATTAATACCATATGGGTTAAATAAGCTTCGCAAAAAATAATTACTTTTAACCTAACAGTTTAATAGTAAAAAAAGGTTACAGTGAGTCAATCTTAAAAGATAGATATATGCTGTCGCGGACTTTATTTTAGAAATTTTAAAGAGGAACAATTCCTTCATACACGATATTTGCGTAACTTAAACCGTTTTCGCAGCGCACGCAGCGGAAGCTCTCAAAAAGGAAATACCTTTTCCCGTTTTTGTAACATTTTTCATTTATGCTCCGCTCCTATTAGCCGCAGCGTGATGTTATATAGCCTATAGCCTTCCTCGATAAATGGACTATCCAACACAAAAAGAATTTTAAAATTCCAACCAGCAGTTCCTGAGTTTACCGCGTTCAAACAAACAAACAAACAAACAAACAAACAAACAAACAAACAAACTCTTCAGCTTTATAATATTAGTATAGATTGAATTACGGCTGGGAAATTGGAACCGAATCAAGCGCATAATTGAGAATTTTCATTAAAGTTGTTTTTCAAGACAGACGCATCATAACCGACTATCATCAAGAAATAAGCTTTCCCTAATAGATTAATCAATTATGTAGGATTGATCTATGATGTTGGAGTTTCTCTAGAAGCACAAGCAGACTGAACACTTTTCTGCGAGATATCATTTAGTCATGTGACTTGATGTCGTCATAAAGCTTGAAGTTTGCAGTCGGAGTGGCTTCAAGTTATCAGATCGAGGAGAGGCGCGGCCGTGTCTAAGTATCTGCGAGAACCGCTGATGTCACGGTAACAAATAGCTGTGGCTCATGTCTCAAAGGCACGCTAGCACGAACAGTTTCAGTCAGAAATGTGCAGACTTCGTTCAATATCGTAACCTAAATCCCAGTCTCCTACAAATTGCCCTATTCTTTCTTTGAGACTTTCGAAATGTTTACCATTTCGAAAGTCGACTTCAGTCAGACAGATAGTGCTCCAGCAATAAATCTCTTGGGAAAACGACTTGGTTTTCGTTTGTCTTACTTTTAAGGTTCAAGTTAAGGTTCGACTTAATGCCTGCCTTTATGTTCACAAAATAAAATTAATATTCTTGTGATTGTATAAGCGTAATTTTCCCATAAGTTGGAGTAAGGTATTAAACTTGCTGGCTGAGATCGTAACTGAAGTAACGTTTGTCTTAGTAGTTAAGCATTCAGGAGTTCAGGACTCAATTATTCAGGGAAAAGTTATACAGTGTCTGCCATTAGATTTGATGTGTGTGGATGTGTCAGCGTGCTACATATACGGCCGTTTCCGGGATCGCCGACCTGTGTCCCGGGACATTTCGCCGGAGACTTACCGCACACCGCACACGTGCCTACGACACTCTTTATAGTTTATTACCTGTAACACCGCAGCACTGACAGATGGCAACATCGTGTAATGGCTGCCTTACAGGAAAGCGTGCTGACTACAGATAGAAGTGTCGATAACTTCGTCATGGGAGACGCATCTTCACGTCGAAATGCATATAAGGTAAAATATAGTAGCAAGGGTAGGTACAATGACCGAATTAAAGTTTAATAATATAAGTACTTATTGTAATAATTTAGTTAACTTTTGCAACGGGGTTTTATTCACCCTTGATACCTCGAATATAACCAGACATTTTACGCGTGAAATGTATAAATTAATTGAAAATCGGTCGATAAACATATTAATTAAAATCGAACATGAACCGAAACCAGTCGAACGCGAGCACGCGCAATCCTCCTAGTAACTCGAAGCTGCGAGTACTGCGACGATCTAGCTTAGACTCAGCACTCGCACATCCACAGCAAAATTTGTACTGGTGTTGAACAGGGACCGTGAGCATAGCAAGCGTTGGATGTAACTAGCAGGAACCTCACCATGCGATGTGCTACCATTGCTACTACGGTACAGGGGCCACAGGTTATCTAATCGTAAAGCATTTCATGGTTTGTAGCTGATTGCCAAACAACCAATCGTATTTTAACTTTTGTAAAAACATATGGATCGTAATTCGTATGCGACCTACATAATTTCATTAAGCGTTTGTTTTATATTTCACCTAGATAACATTATCGTTCGTGGCTCTCGTTAATTCATGTGTCGGTGCCATCAACTTGTCTGAAATGTCATGTATGTAGGCAGTTAGTACGGCTTGTTATGCCATCGTGCCGTGTAGGTATCCTAATTCTAGTTTAGCGCGCGAGTGGGCGAGGCGGCTATAAAGTATTCAATACATACCTGAGACTAGACTTGTGTGAAATAAAGACATTACGTGGAGATAATGATACGAGACACGGAATCATTTGCTCTTCAGACAATTACGACTATTGCTCTCGTCGAATTAGAAAGGTCTTATTCAGACAGAACTTGTGGACTCATACGACCTCCGACTGGCTCCGACTCCTTAACGAATGTGTTAAAGTTCGTTGTGACACTTTTTCTTAGCGTGTCGATTTTATTTCAAATTGAGTCGGCCAAAATTTTGGCGACGAGTTTAGCCTCCATCAGTTCCCGTGATGTGTGTGAATAATAGGACAGCTACTACACGATATCAAGTACCCCATAGTTTGCGGGGCAACACTACATTTATACTCCAGTTGTGACACTAATAAGAGATAAAAATCTGATGACTGATCTCGAATTTTGAAAAAATTGAGAGAGAGCATTTCCAAAACTGGAAAGACTCTCTCTTATTTTGTAATGGTAGATTTGTGTTTCATAAGCCGATGACATCAAACAACGGAGATATCGAGAAGAATCCAGCTTTGGTGGGCTGCATTCCAGCAAAATGGACGACATCCTGAAGTCAGCCAAAATTCCACATTGCCTGAAGACCCGTACACCATGGCGTGCAGTGCTAAGACTTGGACGCTTACACAGGAGGCTGTGTACACTACAGACTCAGAGTAGCACAGAGCCATGGAGCGTTCCATGCTCTGCATACATAAGCCTACTAGACCGAGTTCTAAACGTCGAAATCGGAAGACGTGCGAAGGTCTTCGTTATTGAAAATCGAGTTATGGAAATCAAATGGATTTGGGTAGGGCACCTAACAAGGCTCGGTGATGGCAGGTGGAGTAAAGCAGTGACCGGGTAGCGTCCAATGACTGGAAAGAGAAGAGTTGGTCGCGCGGTGGCGAGATGAGTAGACGACATTGTTGCCATCGCAATTCGCAGGATTACCCTGGATGAGGCTGGTACAAGAACACGGAGTTTGGCACAAGCAAAGAGAGGCCTATACCCAGCTGTGGGTGAAGTCGCAGGTCGTAAAGAATTTATTTAACAATCTCCCTCTAATCCTTTGAGTATTGCGAAAGTGATATAGAGGCAACCTTACATTAGTTACACGTAATACTGTGAATAAATGTAAGTGTTATTGGGTAGTCACGTTTCGGTTTCCTCTTAGCTCTCGAACGTTGCTCAGGTTACGTTACGTAACCCGTTTACTGAGGCGGCACTTTACCGTGCGCCACGCGGGCTGCAAACCTCAACTGTACATTATGGCAATTATTCACCGTTTTCAGTAATTTGTGCACTAAAGAAGTAAAGACTTCTTTTAAAGAACGTTCAGGTAGTTCTATTGCAAAACCAATCAAAACCATACAGCAGGATGCCAATCCATTCTCATTTGATTGTTATTCTACGTCCATAAAGCTGTTCGCTCAATACTCAATACTCATAATGAGCCGACAACAGTGGCCCGAGCTTTACGTAAACGTGTGGCTCGCCTTCACCCACTTATTGAAATTCGTAATTAAGCAGCGTCTGACTCATCGTAACATTATGGGCCATAAATTCTCGTCCACCGTCCACACGTAAACCTGATCGTGAGCATCGTAGCTCTAACGACGACGCGATGCGATGGCGGCCGAAAGCAAAAGTGTCCAATTAACGCTACGGTACGCACACGCCCGTCATACACCAGATAAACTTGTTACACTCATTTGTCAAGCCTGGGGAAACAATGTTAAAATGATTAATTAGCCTCAATATCACTAACAGCACAATCCGGCAGAAATGCAATATGAAACACGCAAGACTAATGATACGAGGAAGATAGTCTTATGATTTTACGTACTATGTCATGTGCCCGTCATCAGTACAGTATAATACTGGACTGGCTAGTGGCCACAGCTAATCATTAGATCACAACATTCACAACAGTAAGCAATACTAATACATAAAATGTTACCACATGAAATAACCTTAACAAGTTTTATGCAGACTGTAGTGCCCGCGGCAACGTAAAATTTCGCGAACCGCTTACGTAACAAGTATAAACAACGTGTTGAAATGCACAAAACATACACATCGAGTGGAGTCAACGAGGTGGTGGCATCAGTTTGACGCCCGCGGCCCATCGCAGGCAAAGTCGCGGCGGCCGCCTCTCCTGAACACACTGACATTAAGAGACTACGTCTAGCTAGATATTGGCTCACGAAGACGATTCGGAAGGACCACTCCAAACAACAAGGGAACAGCCATTTACAATCTCAAAAAGTGATTTAGAGTTAATTTAAGTTACTTTAATTGGTGCTGTTTACCACAGAGCCGATGATATGCCGTCGTTGGCACAGGATCTCTACCACTTATTGATTTGATCCCAGGATAAACAATTGGATTTCACAAACAAGAACATCAAGTATTATTAAATGTAATACGTTTTTTAACCGACTTTTGTCCATGACCGACCCATAGTCACACTAAACTACCATACCAGTGTGACTATGGTTACTTATATTTATCCGTAGTCACACTGGTGTGACTACGGCTGATCCGTAGTCACACTAGTATGACTATGGATAATTTAACCTGATCCGTAGTAACACTGGTGTGACTACGGCTGAACCGTAGTCACACCAGTATCGTAGCTTTTGGTCACGTCACTCATACATGCAACGCATGTACTCCATGACGCGCGCTCGCTTCGCTCGCATATTAAATAACACTAATATCTTCTGTCCCCGAAGTGCCGGGCCTCCGCCGGCCTCCTTCGTCGGCCTACGGCCCGGTGCCCATGCCGCCCATAAAGGAAACTGTCGCGAGACGGTGATTCATCCACTTAGCGGACGACTAGCAACAGCCTATAATTTTGGTTATTCATCCGGGTGTGACCACGGATCAGGTTAAATTATCCGTAGTCACACCAGTGTGACCACGGATCAGCCGTAGTCACACCAGTGTGACTACGGATCAGGTTAAATTATCCGTAGTCACACCAGTGTGACTAAGGATAAATAAAATTAACCATAGTCACACTGGTGTGGTAGTTTAGTGTGACTATGGGTCGGTCACTCTTTTGTCGGGCTTTTAACGGTTTCTATAACTTTGTAAGATTGTGTTGAGTTATTACGAGCTTGCGGAAAAAGTCGGTGGACCTTCTTTATATCTGACGTAGGCATCTAGCGTACTTATCTCAGTCGCTTCGCAGCTTATAAAATTACACACTCGTTGTCTGACCATTGCCTAGTGTTGTTTCTAGTATGCAGTATTTTGCTTCTTATAATAAAATGTTGTTATTGTCTGCGGCCAACAATCCAGTCCGTTAATTCGACTTGTTTTGTCTCGTCTAGTGGGCTTTTTTAGCGTTCCGTAGTCGAATGGCATAAAACGGAATCCTTATACATAGATTCGTCATATCTGTCTGTCCATCCGTATGTCACAGCCACTTTATTCGGAAACAATTAAGACTACACAGTTAAAATTTGGAAGGTAGATGTATTGTGCACGGGGCGCTCTACGGTTGACGCCATGCGCCTTAGAGCCTTCTTGACCAACGCCCCCGTCGCACACCGCATCCCCATGCGGTGTCCCGGGGCGGGGTCGTCTTGGCTGTATCCCTTGACATCGCCAATGCCTTCAACACCCTGCCCTGGAGTTGCATCATGGAGGCACTTCGGTATCACCGGGTGCCGACTTACCTCCGTCGCATAGTCGAGGCTTACTTAACGGATAGGGCTGTCACCTACCCTGGCCACCTGGGAGAGTGGAACCGGCAAGGGTTTCGTGCGGAGTTCCGCAAGGTTCGGTTCTGGGTACCACCCTTGTGGAACATCGGTAACGCTAACGACTGGGTGCTGCGCACCGACAGCATCACGTCAGCATGGTCTGCTACACTGACGACAATTTATGCTGTCGATCACAATGAAATCTTTCAACCAAAATTGGTTTAAACGAGATGTAGTTAGTAGTTTTTGAAATTTAGCACATTTAAAAACCGTAAAAATATAATTTTGTAATTCATACGAGTTATTCCGGTCTGATCCCCTAAAACTGATACCCTAGGGGATCCGTTTTATTATTAATTATTTTCTATTACAAACACTATCAAAAACAAACTTATCACAAAATGACTATTTCTGTTGCCGTTATAACAACAAATAATACAAATTAAAGCGGGCTCCCCTACTACGATGGTAGGGAGGGAACCCCTCATGTGCGAGTCTGACTCGCACTTGGCCAGATTTTTTCTATTTTTTGTATTATTATTTTAGAAGGCGCTCACGCAATCTAAACCTTTCGGTCTGATGGTGGCAGTTGTCACGAATAGACTATCTAATGTTTTTAACAGAACATCGAATCGATCCATGTTTTACTAAGGCTCTACAATAGGGTAGTTGACTGACTAAAAAAAATATGATTCTGTTTAGTCCGTCTGTTAGATTATCGAAAAATATTGGATACGTGTTTTAAGTTTTATCAAATTAATAAAAATGACGAAAATAAAGCTTGTCAAAGATCATGGAGAGGGGGCTTTTCATAGTCTGGTTAAAATGGACCAAACTGTGATGTCGCGCGAGTTTTCGAAGCACTACTGTATCGTCTTCATTTTTTGTTTACGTGAAAAAAGAAAAAAAAACGTTTTCAATATTTTTTGGAAATCTATCTGACGGACTAATTAGTTTTTTTTTGTCAACTACCCTATTCGTTCAAATGACACTAGAATCGACAAAATTATTATCATCGATACGATAGATAGCATATTATCTGTTAAGGACGTATGGGTGTAGATGACTAAATTAGACGTGGGTCTTCACGATTACATTAACATCATAGGTTATAGTTTAACTAAAGTAGGTCTCTCGATTTTCAAGCGTAACACAATAACTGTAGAGTACTCTGTAGCTCTAGCGAGATGGACACACTTTCTTAAGTTTTGGACTTCTAAGGTTCTCGGCGTGATAGGTTCAGGTGCAGGTTGGTTTATAAATATGTTTTCTTTCTTTATTTGTTAACTAGCTGATGCCCGCGGCTTCACCCGCGTGGATGTCATTCAAATTATATACTAAAACCTTCCTCTTGAATCACTCTATCTATTAAAAAAACCGCATCAAAATCCGTTGCGTAGTTTTAAAGATTTAAGCATACAGACAAACAGACAGACAAAAATAGCGACTTTGTTTTATACTATGTAAGGATAAAGATTACGTATCATCGATTTATCGTTCGTGTCGCTAGACGCTAGATGAGTGGTCTTATGAAACATTCCGTTAGAGATCGAATTGTCAGCGAATTATATAACTTTACCACTTTCTTTACACACTCTAACACTACAATTTTGTTTTAAAATGCCGTGCACAAACCAAAAGTCTTAATAAATGACGGTCGAAGCGGTTGTTTTAAAAAGATACAGTAGTTCGTAAAGTGGAATATTTTTAGGGACAGCTTGCATTAACATAAAAAATATCACTGCCGCTGTCGTTAGTGTACATCAAGTCAGAAAATTGGAGTGATCTATTAAATGCGAACAGAACCAGGGGCCTTGCTAGTTATTACAATTATAATAAAATAATATCCGGTGTAACCGGAGCAGGCGGCGGAGCATGCGATCCGGCGACACCGCCGGACACTGGACACCGTGCCGCTCCACCGGACCCGAAGGCAGCCGCCGAACCGAATACCTCTGCGCCCGCGCCCACCACGCCTGCACGGGCTTGCACCTACGTACTACATCTCAATGCTAGCAGCTAGCTTCACAACAAACACAGGACAAACTGCATTTTGAGAATGCCATGTCATTCTATGATAACATTTTGTCAACAATAAAGGTTTCCTTCTTTACAAATGCACCTTTTTGTCGACGTTTTACAAGTGCCCATGTAGGCCTAAGTGAAATAAAATATTTTGATTTTATTTTGAGAAAGAAGACAAATATGTTTTCCTACAGTTCTGTCAGTTTAACAAATAAAGATATTTCATTCGGGAAGTAGAAGATATAAAACTTAGGGAATGATGTTGTTGTAACATTTAAGTATTGTGGCTTTATTCATTATCAACGGTTATTAGATGTGGTCTGAAAATCGAGAGATGATAAATAATAGAGTTTTATGCCAATAGCTACATATTCCAGTGTCATGAACAAGTAGTGTGAAACAAGGTGCAGTCTAACATTTGCATGGATTACCAAACTGACCCAGTTCCACACTCACACAATAATGCTAAACACTAGCTATTAACAACCTTTAGCCTAAATTTAGGCTATTTATAAATGGATTTCTATTAGTTTATTACGGATAATTAATACATTATAATTATGTAATGGTGACAGCCTTTTATAATAAAAAATGTGTAATGGTTTTTTGCCATGGTAAATGTTATTTTCATAAAAAGGTCCATGAATTTTTTATACATGCACAATTTTTCATAACTCAAACTCAAACTCAAACTCAAACTCAAATCGTTTATTTCAATTAAGCCATTACAGGCACTTTTGAATGTCAGAAGGACGGAAGAAGAACGAAACTACGAGTGCAATGCGCCATTCCGAAAGCCACCACGCCGAACCACACGCCACCGAATGCCCGCAACAACGAACACTGCGAGCACGAAAGCACCCAGCGACGCAAACCGCAACAACGAATGCTCGAGACCCCGAATCACGGAACAACGAATGCACGCCGCAACGTGCAACCGCCGCCCCGCGACCCGGAGCCCCGCACACCCACCGCCACGGCACACGCCGCCGCGCGCCCCCGCACCCACACCACTCGCCGCCGGCAACATCCGGCGCCGCGCAGCCCGACGCAGCAACTCCCGAAACGACGCATTGCACTCCTACGCTACAGTCACAATCACAAGGCATAATAACTTGTGAAAGTACTGTAGTTGCCAGTTCCCTAACGTAGATCTCATGAAGAAGAACGGGCAAGAAACTCCATGGACACTCTTTTAAATTAGAATTTGTTACAAAATCTTGGTACATTATATCATTCATGTTGAGATGGTATATTATGTGAGAACTATGTAGCAAGACGTGCAAGTTAAGAGCGTCCAGAGTAAAAAGATATAATAAACAAATCAAAAAGAAAAATATATTTACACCATGGCAACTAAGGAATGACCAGTCTCCACTGACAGCGCCCGTTCACGAACATGACGCATGGATCAGCACCATTCAACTCAACCATTTTGAAGGGAACTAAATGATCCGACACACCCGCCACCATCAGCGAGACATTTGAGTGAGCATGACATTCTCTCAGCCACCAGGGCAACGTCACTAAAATATAACTAAATGTAAAAATGTAAAAAGGGGCTTTATAGTACATAGTACTCACACATGTGCCATGCAATTATACAATATTAAGACATTGAATCTATACAATGCAAAGATATTTTTACAATCTTCTGCAGCCTCTACAATAACTTCACATGATAATCGATGTAATTGCCCCTAATGTTGTGGAGCAGGACCAGCATGGAGCCAAGCATTTTTATCATCAATGTAATCCCCCAACTTATAGTATGCTTGCCTACATAGTGTGCGTTTTACACAAGTTTTAAATTTCGTCTCACTCAGTTGAAGAATGTGAGGGGGTATTTTATTGTAACATTTTAAACAGTACCCCATGAAAGATGAGTCTACTTTAGCTAGCCTGAAGCCTGGCTGAACTAGTTGGTCCCTATTTCTCGTATTATAGTGGTGTCTATCACCTCTTTTGCTAAATAAATGCAGATTTTTCCTGACGTACATGATGTTTTCATAGATGTATTGACAAGGTACTGTCATGATGTTAATTTCCTTAAACAGCTCTCTCAGAGAATCGCGCCTTCGTAGACCATATATGGCTCTAATGGCTCTTTTCTGCAGAATAAATATAGACTCGACGTCTGCAGCCCGTCCCCATAGTAAAATACCGTATGACATAACACTATGAAAATAGCTAAAATAGACTAGTCTCGCGGTATCTACGTCAGTAAATTGACGGATTTTCCTAACAGCATATGCTGCTGAACTCAGCCGTCCTGCAAGAGATGTTAAATGCGGACCCCACTGTAGCCTTGAGTCAATCGTTATCCCCAAGAAAACAGTTTCATTGACAAATTCTAGTTTCTCTTGATTCAATACTATGTCACAATCAGTACTTTTGACATTTGGTAGAGCAAATCTTATGCACTTCGTTTTTTTCCCATTTAATACTAAATTATTAACGGTGAACCAATTATGAACCTGCAGTAAGGCGTTATTTACGTCATCAAGATTCGTGGCACGTCTGTTTACCTTAAATATTAAAGAAGTATCGTCGGCAAACAATACCATTTCAGGTTGGTTTTTAAATAAATGGGGTAGATCATTAATATAGACTAAAAAGAGAAAGGGACCTAATATCGAACCTTGTGGCACACCCATGCTTACTTTTAAGCCCATTGAATTGACACCATTTATTTGTACTTGCTGATGTCTATCGCTTAAATACGATTTCATTAAACTGAGCGCAAGATTCCCTAAACCGTAATGTTTGAGCTTTATGAGAAGGGTTTCGTGGTTGACGCAATCAAATGCTTTGGAGAGGTCACAGAAGATCCCTATGGCATCTTGTGACTCTTCCCATGCAGTAAATATATGTTTTAATAAGGTGACACCGGCGTCAGTCGTACAACGTCCTTTGGTGAAACCATACTGTTTCTCATGTAAGATTTTGTTGGTGTTAAAGTGAATGAGCATTTGATTAAGCATTACTTTTTCAAACACCTTGCTGAAAACTGGCAAAACGGATACGGGTCTATAATTATTGGTGTCTTTACTATCACCGGATTTGAAAAGTGGTATTACCTTGCTGTATTTCATAAGGTCCGGGAAGACTCCCTGGTCCACACACAAATTAAATATTAAGGCTAAGTACGGAGCGACAGTCTCAATAATAGCTTGACAAACTTTAATCGACAGTCCCCATAGATCTTCGGTTAATTTGACTTTAATTTCCTTAAAAGCTTTAATGACTGCTATGGAGTTTATATGTTTAAATTGAAATTCAACCGGACAGGCTGAAACGTTCGCTCTTAATAACTCAATAGAAAGCAAGGGTGACGAATTTAAGGTTTCAGTAGTTTTAAGTGGGATACCAGTGAAGAAATCTACAAATTCTTGAGCAACTTCGTTTTTAGAACTTAAAAGGCCACGTGAAGTCTCTAGAGTGATATCATTATTATATTTTTTATTTCTATTCGTTTCACTATTGATAATTTTCCAAACCGTTTTTATTTTGTTATCGGCGGATTTAATCTTGTTACTAATGAATAAGGCTTTAGCTACTTTGCAAGCGTTTTTAAAGATTTTAGAGTAACTTGCAACATATTTATTGAAAGTTTCTGAGTTAATGTAGGGCTTGAGACCGTACAACTCAAACAATCGCTCCCTACTTTTCCTAATGCCCTTAGTTGCCCAGTCACTGAACATAAACTTAGGGCAAATAGATTTAGTTTTCGTTTTTATTGTATTATTGAACTCCGTGTGAATCACCGAAAAGAATTCTTCATAAAATAGATTTACATTGTCGATAATCTGGCTTGGAATGCCTAAATTACTAATTAAATTATCATTAAATTTATTTAAATTGCTGGGTGTTATCTGCCTAGATTTTATTTGGATTTTTTGTACTGGTGTGAAGGATTCAAACACAACGACTTGACCGCTGTGATCCGAAGGAAGGTAATTTACAATGAATTTATCCAAGTAGTCGCAGCAACAAAAAACATTATCCAGACATGTAGCAGTATTTGTAGTAATTCGGGTTGGATCCGAAAAAACGTGTAATAAATTAAATGATTTAAAAAGATGCAAAAATCTACTGCTATTTGAATTTTTATCTAAAATATTAACATTAAAGTCGCCACATATAACCACTGATTTATTACCAGTTACAAGTTTTGCTAAAACATCTTCCATTACTGACTCAAATGTAGAGTAGTTTTGATAATTTGGGGGCCTGTAAACGCACACTATTACATGCTTATCCAGCTCAACACAAGATAGCTCAATATTATGTTCAATCGATAGTTTAACAATATCATCACGAGTTTTGAATTTAATTGAATTTTTAATTAAGATTAATGAACCTCCTCGCAGCATTGATTTACGGTTAAAACAGCTACCCACCGTATAGTTTTCATAATTAATAAGCATTTGGTAATCCTTAAGCCAATGTTCAGTAAAACAAATAATGTCAAACATACTTTTCTCTAAAAACAATTCTATTTCTAATAATTTGGAAGAAATGCCTTGGATATTTTGGTGGAATAAATTCAAAGTGTTCTGCTGAGGCCCTTTTTTACTAACTAATTTAGAGCAAGAAGATACCTTTCTGTTGATATGTTTAACAATATTGTTAATGGTACCTTCTGTTGTCTTACTTCCTAGTTTAAACTAATATTAATATCTGGAGTGAGCCCAGAGTCTCCTGTGCCATCACCAGACAACAAGATACTATCACTTAAAACTTCTAATTGAGAGTATTCTACGGTGACATATGGAACCTCCTCCGTACAATGATTGTAAACATTTATAGCACTAGTGCTATATTTATCTAAGGTCACCTCCTGTACATTAGTACCATGACTAATAGTCGCAGTGTCCACAATATAAGCTAACTTCGACATACTACTTATGTCTGTGTGAATATTAAAAGCTAATAGCCTAGCTATTTTGTGTCTAAACCTAACAGGTAGATACACATTACCTGGAGTCGACTTAAGCTTATCAACAAAAGTGTTGATGTCAAGATATACAAGCTTATCACAATAGTGACCTACTAAGAAATGCAAATGATTGTTTAACATGTGTATATAATTGTTTTTCCTATCACAAAGTCTTTCAAAATATGGAAAAGCACACAATATAATTTTACTACAATCTAACTTTAACAACTCTGATACCCAGTCAGTGAGGTCTTCCTTTTTAATTTTAGAACTGTTACCAACACATATAGTAATGGTAGTATCAGGACCACAAACAGTTTTTGACACTGATGTCATAATCTGCTTAAAGGTTGACCCAGGCATACAATAATTTTGTGTACAATAACTCAGGTTATTACTAATTAATTTTCCTAGCCCTCTACCTAAACCATCAGAAAATAAGTAACTAGTATTCGCAAAATTATTATTATCATTACCAGCTGGCTGAGCCGCTGAGGGTGTAGGTGAATGGTGCTGAGGCTGTGGTGTACCCATGCAGGCACAGCTACAAGAGAGGTTATTTGTCAGGGACTCATATCTCTCCGCATTGTACGTGACCAGGTCCACCAGCTCATTGGCCTCCTGCATGCGCTTACTCAGGTCTTGTTGAGAAGCCTCATATTTACTAAAAATATCCTTAATTGCATATTCCCTTACAAACAGCTCATCCTGAAGGTTCTGAGTGTCGGTATCATACAATGTCCGACATAATTGTAATTCACTGTCACACTTTTTCAGTTCTTGAATTAAATTTAAATTTTTTCGCCTTAGTTTTGTGTTTTGTTTGTTAACTTTTAGGCGTTTCAAAGATCTTTTAATGGTTTGAATTCGTTTATTGATTTTAATATATTTTTTAATCTTATTATGACTAGTAAATAAATAAGTTTTAGATATAGTTTCATTGGTTAAGTCTATAGTTACTATTGGCTCAACACATACAGGTCCTGACCGGCTACCAACCAACTCATCATAAAGACTGCAGGTGTTCGCAGACTCTTCTCGGGCTCTAAGAGATTCTAAGTGAACTATTGAGTGTTGGGCCCTACTTAGTTCTTGCTCCAGTTCAGATATGCGACTCAAAGCCTGATCGTAGGTGTCGCTACATTGCTGGAAGTTTTCAACAAGTTGACGGAGGTGTTTATGCTGGTCAAGTATGTCCATATGGTGTGTGTGAAGTTCCGCAAGCTCATTCTTCAGTTGAGTGTTTTTGTTCACCATTAACTCAATTTCCACTTCACTTTCTTCTCGTTCCCTCAGCAGTTTGGTGCACTCATTTCTCGAAGCATCCAGTTCCCTCAGCGCTGCTTTCAGTTTGTCAGTCATGTCACGAATGGTAGCTCCGCGTGTCATCATATTGACTGATATCCACAAACAAGACCTGAAATGTGACAGGAAACAGCTGAGTATGTGAAGAGAATAATTATGTCAATTGAGAACTTGAGGAAGTTGGAGGGGTTTTGAATTTAAAAAGAGGTAAACAATATTTAAAAACAGTAGAAAAGTTTTTAGAAAGGATTATCAAAATATGGAGGTAGGTTGGTAAGTGAGAGAAAAGAATAAGGAAAAATTAAAAATCCAAGAACAAAGAAAAGCTAATTGATATGATATTCTCAAAAATTACAGTTAATACTCTAAGGATAATTTATTTCAACATTAATATTATTACTAGAATAACTATTTTGACTAAGGATTGCTATTAACATGAGTTTTAGTGGGAACAAAGTCTATCTACATTAATTAGCAACTAAGTGGTTTACTTATAATATTTACAGCATATTAGACACATATTTTGTGTGTAGTAAGGTTTGCAGTGTATGTTTTGTATGGGGCAAGTGTTTTCGTCCTCGATTTTGCTTCCACAATATTCGTCAAGCAAAATGAGACATAAACGTAGCCAGTGTGTACTGGACGTCGCTCAGAGCTCTGAGCAGTGTTTGTGTGATGTCTAGTGTATGAATAACACAGCAACTACTAATAAATCAAAACAAAATACTCCCCCGGTTTGATGAATTCAAATCCACAGTTCAAGCGTTGACAGCCGGTACATGTTATTTATTGAAATAACAATTGCTTTTCAGTTTTCACAATAAAACTGGTCACAAACACTACGTGTGTCACTTAATACGTTTATTCTATGTATACAATTGAATTTAAATACACTAAACACAATAAAAACAATAATTTAAAAATTAATTAGTTACGAGGCCGTTTTTTCACGACCTGTCGCCAGTGTTGCCAGCGTGCAAAAAAAAGATACATTTTTGAAGAGGAAAACATGTAAGTTGAATGAACTAAGTTGTGTTATAATCAGTTGTTGTGGTTGTTATGTGATGCGGAGGTAGCAGGAAAATGTTGTGACGAAATGAGTATGAATGTAGAGAGGTATAAGAGTAGAGGAAGACCAAAGAAACAATAGGTAAACTGTGCACAGGATGATATGGCAAGATACGAGTTGATGTGATGACAGAGTATTACAGAAGTATGGAAGAAGAAGACATCACTTTAGAACAAATCGCTTTAAAACGGCATTATTCAGATGGCTTATCGATAAGACATTTTATTCTGTGAATGAGTACCTTAACCTAAAAGATTTACGTTGACATTTTCCTATTCTAATTGATGCAAACTTATTGACATTTTACTATTGACATATCACTATTGACATCCTTAATTTTACAACATACCAATTATTACCAATTAATAAATTCACTTTTAATGTATTAAGTATTTAATTTTGCATGCTAGTTTTAGCGAATTGTGTGAGCTACTCTTACAAAACCTGACCATCAAGACTGTACTACAATTCTAGCGAATAAAGTTCATTTCATTTCATTTCATTTCATCGCCAACCACAACAAATGATTAGGATAAAGACCTGAGGATGATCATGAACTATGGAAATTTGGTAAAGAAGGAACACAAACTTTTAAACACGGAAATATTGATAATGAAACAAGTGATATTGCTTATCTGGAATTACTTAAGTGGCATTGTTTAAATTATGAACTCGTGGCGAGTAACACAGGCCAACAGTAACAAACAAGAATGTGCACAGATAGATGAGTGATTGCTCTTGTGACAGTGTCTGTTAGCTGATGTAATGAGCTTCACTGGAGCGTCACAACAGATTCACACTTTACGCAGTTTGTCAATAAAGTTGGTTTTATTTTGATCACTATATTTTTTTCTTGTGTGGGATATCAGTAATAAACTGTCTGAATATATAATATTGTGACTTACAGTTTTGCTTCAAGTCAATTCAAGTGTAAGTACAAAACCCTACAATGACATTGAAACATTAACTATGTTTAACATATTGTACAGACCATCTCTCCGAGCTAGAACAAACAATGTGGAGATTTTCCTCTTATTTCAAACTAGGCAGCTAGTCTTTGTAGGTAATGATAGTCAGCTTGTAAGACTCAGTGGGACATTATCTAACAATTGTATAGCTACGTACTACGTATTTTTTGCATTACAAAAAGTTACGAATAGTGTGTCGGCACAAGGACGCGGCGATTAGCGAACGCTGCGCGGCACCACCTGCCGAGCCTCCGCTAAACACCCGCCACTTAGCACCGCCGCGCGCCGTCTACCACACAGCACACACGCTCATAGCTCACTGTTTCCAACCAAAATATTTTACTTTTCTCAAGTCATCGTTTTTTATTGAGTTTGTCAGTAACTACCTATCTTCCCGTACATGATTGCATTTCTGCAGCAAAACGTGAAGTATAATTCATACAATATAATGAGTCGTTAAATAAATGTTGAAACTGACGTACATCACGTACATATTATTATGTACCTAAAGCGCAAGAAAGCAATTATTTTAACCTCACAGTCGAAATAAGCGACGCATGAGAAAAATCGATAATTTCACCAATAAACAAGGAGAGACGTTAAACTATTTCGATTCTAGTAAGAAGACGGCTATGAGAATCTAGCGGCGTCCTGATGGTGTCGTGAAATACTGTTCTTACATTCAACAACTGAGAAAATAAAACCAAAACCAATAAATAGCCGGCGTACTCACCCATTTTGTTCCGCTCGCCTGCAATGACCGCTGCGCGGACGATTATTACTTAAGTAATATAATTTTCATCATCACAATCACTTATTATGCCACAAACACGAATTATCCGCTAATCTATCTTGAAACTAAATTGAATAAAAAATTGGGCTGATCGCGCAGCGCAACGCTCGAACGCTCCAACTGCCTTGCGGATGACAGAAAGGAGTCCCTATAATGCCCGTCACAGTAATGCACATACCAGCAGTGCACGACACTGGAATGTACAACACAGGAGTGTACGACACTGTAATTGGCGACATCGCGATGTCGCCAATTGCTGTGGTGTACCTTGCTGGTTCGACCCGAGAATGTACAGCACGCCAATCGGCGACATCGCCCGACTGGTTGGCCGACTGGTCGGCTGGACTTGGATACTAGGTAATTGAGCTAGGTAGTGCTGTCCGAAAGACGATTGATTGCGTGATTGAAAAATTGATAGGGACTCGATCAGCCATTGACCGTTATAACACGTTCCATTTTAAGTGTGTAATGTCCAGCGATATTTATATTTATATTATATAATAATTTCTATTTTACTTTCACCAGGAATTTAAAAAAGGCGAATAAAAACTCTGTGAAAATTGCATGGAAAAAGTAAGTAAGGGTGCGATATTTGAAATTTGTTTGTTTATTGTCCCAAAGTATGACTTTTGGGACCAAATTTTAAATGCATGAAATAAAAAAACAAACAAAAAAACTCGATTCACTTTGGCTGGGATCGAACTCACGTCACAAGATTGTAAAGCAGCGCTGTACCCCCAGATGGCTTGTTATAAACCGTGGCGAATATGTAGATCTGCCTGAAATACACATGCTACTAGAAAAGCATGCTAGTTTGCTACTAGGTAGTATTGTCATTTATAGCATGCTTTCCGAGTGTGCACATTTGCTCTAAAGCACAGACCTCAAAAGCATACTTTTTACGATCATATTCTTTTTAACACGTCTGAGAGACATTATCTTAAGCCGCGTCCCCACTAGAGTCGGGCAGCCGTGCCACATGAGTTGACATGAGTGTGGACGTAAGCGAGGCATGAGCCGCGTGGACTAACAGGAACGTTTGGCCGCATCTCCAATTAGGCCGCGCGGCTCCGTGAGGCTGAGACGCGCCCTAACAGGAACGTTTCGGGTGACTTTAGTGGGGACGCGGCTTTACAGTCTTTTATTGGAGACACTGACAGACAAACACAAAAAGGTGAAGGTGAAAGGGGAAACACGATAAAAAACATAAAATAGTAAAACCAAAGAATATCAAAAAAGAGGTTTTATGCGTCGTGCTAGTTAGCACGACAAATAGACCGGCTTGCGATTAGGTAGCATGCCTTGAAACAAGCATGCTCTTTTCGTATACACGTGCTACTTGTATGCTACTAGGTGACAGCTGCTCGAAACTAGCACGATTTCGTGCTACTACGTAGCATGTGTATTCCAGCCTTAAAAGCCTGAAATACACATACTACTAGAAAAGCATGCTTGTTTGCTACTAGGTAGCATTGTCATTTGTAGCATGCTTTTCGAGTGTGTACATTTGCTCCAAAGCACAGACCTCAAAAGCGTACTTTTTACGATCATACTTCTTTTTAGCACGTCTGAGTGACATTATCTTAAGCCGCGACCCCACAAAATCCACGCGGCCTAATAGGCAATAACTACCGGCGTCCCGACTTAGGCCGCGCGGTTCTATGAGGCCGAGCAGCGAGCTTATCAGGAACGTTTCGGGTGACGTAAGTGGGGACGCGGCTTTACAGTTTTATTTTACAGGGTTCTCTGAACTGTCTCCCGATTTGCATAATAGGGTCTTATTCCATGTGCCACGTTATCTGCCAAGAAGTGCTATTAAGAGACTTTTTTGCATGCCAAGATGTCACACCAACTTGAGGCAATACTGTCCACTATCAAGAATGTATGCTGCATACAAAGAGCACGAAGGGGACATTGATATATTTAACTCTTCAGTACGTGCTCTAAAAAAAGTGGCCCTTGCTATGTAATGGGTATCTCTTGTCAAATATTTACGTAATCTTATTTAAACATAATTTATAATAAAATAATTCCATCCTTTAAATTTTAATTTAATCTGTTTAATTCAAAACTATTTAATTCAATTAAATTCAATGTATTGCTGTGCTTCTCTGTAAGTAATGAGGCGCTTAGTCTTAAGTTTGTAATGTACAAATTATAATTGTAACAGTGTATTCTACTCATTGTTGAGAAGCATAATAAATAAATAAATAAATAAATATTGGTTGGATACACTGACAGAAAACAACAAAAAGGTGGCAGCACGATAAAAAAATCACATAGAATAGTAAAACCAAAGAATATCAAAAAAGAGGTTTTATACATCGTGCTAACTAGCACGAAAAATAGACTGGCTTGCGATTAGGTAGCATACTTATTCACAAGCATACTATTTTCCTCCAAGTGCTACTGTATGCTACTAATGCCCGGTTTCTGAGGCACTTTATCTGTGGTTTATCTATTCAAATGTACGCTTACGAATAGATAAACCACAGATAAAGTGCCTCAGAAACCGGGCATAAGTGACAGTTGCTCGAAACTAGCATGGTTTCGTGCTACTACGTAGCATGTGTATTCCAGCCTTTATGCTGCGTCTACTGGTCAGTAATGTTCGGGATGGCGAAAGACAAAATGACATTGGCGCGTGTTGGTCCTGGAAAAACAACTACCTTATCGATGTTTGTCAAGAAAACATGACCGTCTCGCGCTAGTGTCTTTTTGGCTCCGCCATCTCAAACAATTCCGAACATGTTGAAGCAGCATAAGATCAGTCATTTTTTGCACTTTACACCAAATAACATTATCTACTCGTGCTGTACACCGTGCACCGGCTAGGGCGTGATAATTTGAATCGCTTGCTCTTGCATCCAAGTTGAGGGAGTCCCGGTCAACGGAGCGCCATCCACTTCGCTGGGCTCCTACATCTGAATGGTTTCTAAAAGAATCAAAATAAAAAACAAACAAATAAAATAAAAACAACATGACTCGATTCACAAAAAGAAAATCCATAACCTATGCTGGCGAATTTACTCCTTGTATGCATCATGCCCGAGCGTACACAAAGCACTGCCTGCAGGGCCTGCTTGCAGTTACTGCCAAAGAGGGTGTTGCTCCACAAAGCTTCGATATTTTTTGTAAGTATTCCATCTCATCTCCAGAGAGCAGTGGTGGCCCAGTGGTGGCGGCCCCGACTTACGATCAGTTGGTCGTGGGTTCGAACCCAGGCAGGCGCATTACTTTGTGTAATTTATTTCATCACCACTGCTCTCAAAATGGTGAAGGAAAACATCGTGAGGACACCGGCATATCTTAGAACCAAGAATTCGAAGATATGCGACATCTACCAATCCGCACTGGGCTCGCGTGGTGGATTATAGCCCATCCCTCTCCTAGAGAGGAGGCCTGAGTCCCTGCAGTGGGAACAATATAGGCTGATGATGATGAGTCCATCTCAGAGATGCTGCACAGCTGCACAGCTTGCAGTATTTGGAGTGGGGAGATCGTGCATTGGGCTAGCAGAACGACACTGCGGCCTTGCGGTAGGGTGAACAATTAAAATATCGGCCTTGCATACATACAGCTTGGCAAAAACGAGTAGAAAATCCGGGGGGCGCCACTGTGCTGTTCATATGGCAACCCGTTGTGACCGTATCGCGTAACAACCTATCGTCTTGATACTTTTATTACTATTTTTTTATACTTAAAATTTATTTATTGAACCAGAATTTATTCTCCTCATGTAACTACCTAAAAATAAATATATGTTAGTAGCACTGTTTTTTAAATTTTCTGGGATTAAAAAAAGGCGTAGAAATAATTATTGTAATTTATTCTAATAAATCTTCCAACTCTTTTTTGGGACGACCTTTTCTATGTTTTTCGTTTCGATCTCCTTCCAGGACGACTCTTCATATGGTGCTTACTGATTTACCTAAAGTGAATAAATAAATATACATAAAAAAATGCATTTTGCTTTAATAAATAACAAATTAAAAATAATACATTTTTGGTACATTTGTAATTCTAATGATATAACAAACAGTTATCACCTTGAAATCACATTCAGCAATAAAGTTATGTAGAAATCGAATTTAAATTCACATAGTGCACAGTACGCCACTCAAGTATCAACATTAATCTGACACGCTATACCAAGGTAATGTCAGACAAAATGTAAACATAACCTATGTGCTCGATGATTATTGTTCAAAATTCCACTTATTTCGTACGCAAGCAAGTCAAAACAGAATGGGGTTCATAAATTAACACTTAATTCATCTAAAAACAATAAAACAAACAGTTACATACCTGTCATTTCAGCGGTTCTTATGTAAACATCGTTCAGATCGGAGAGAATGGTTTTGGCCTCTTTTTCTGCCAAACATCGCCTATAAACCTTATAAATTATCGCTCTGCCAGCACTTCGGATGGTTATATTCATTTTGTATTACTCTACGTTGCTTTAATCACGTTTTTAGGGCACAATTATAAATTTAATAAACTTTCGAACTTTGTTTGCACCAAACGTCATAAGTTTTTAATTGTTGCCAGCAAACAAAAAAAATTGTTCCGTTTCTAGACTTTTTTGCCAAGCCGTACATACAATACGATTGGCTGGGTCTGAAGTCCGAAGAGAGGTGTTGATTGCTCCTCCGAAAAATATAAACTAGAGACTGACAAACGTCAAGCTGCGTCCCCATTAGATGCCGCGCGGCATTTAGGCCGCGAAGCAAAAATTATTAATATTTATAATTATTATTATTTGTATTTGTTCCATTGAATAATTATTATTAATTATTATTAGTTTATATATTTAGTATAGTCTTACATTTATAAATACATTTCCCTGTAGTTCCATTGAATAGGTAAATCCACCCCACTGACCAAATGTTCTCTCACCGGGAGCGTCGATTTGTATCATAATGCTCAAAATCTGGATTGTTATATTACAAGAATGCTGTGGTGAGGGTGCGCCATTATGGCGGAAGCGCCAGGATACTCAAATTTTCTTACGCGTTTTGTAATTAGTATGGTTATTGTCAGGTTGTATCTAGATTAAAATATGATTTGCAGCCGTAACAAATATGACTTTAGAGAGTTATAATAATTTAAATCATAATAATATGCACGATTTGTATAATTGTATAATTCTAATAATGTAACTCATTTTTATAAAGCTTATCATACATTGAATATAAAATAATATAAAAAAAAACCTACTTAGTCAATGATCTATACTTCTATACTATAAATGCTAATAAACTATATTACTATTTAAACTATATACTTATCTATCTTTAAAATATATAAAAATGAAACCCGTTTTCCGTTGTCACGACATAGCATGAAAACGGCTGGTCACTGGTATTCACATATTTAAAAACTAACTTGTTCTTCCAACTTTTCTTTAACACATTTGACTTCACCCCCATTTCATAGAACTCATGTGCCATCCCGCCATACATATTGCAAGTGGGCCCTCCAGGGGGGTCACTGGCATATTACGTTAGGGAAAATGTGAGCCCTCCTGGAGGGCTCTCGGCATTAGGTTTGGAACTAAGTTATAAAACCAAAAAATAAGTAGGTAGTGCTCAACCTTGTTTTTTTTTAAATCTTGTAGAATCTTTCGTTGGTCTAGTGTTCACAACCGCGACTGGTGATCATGAGATCGTGGGTTCGATTCCCGGGTCGGGCAACAGCTAATTATCTAGCGATACTTCACACTTATGTGATGGGTATCGATATCTGACCTCCACAACCCAGTTAGTACTGGGTAATGCGATCACCTGTCAAGTCCTGACCACCAGTCTTACCAAAAGTAAGACTGTAACCTACTAGTTGCAGACCATAACCTACCAGTCTAACCTTTGGTAAGACTGGTTGCAGACCAGTCTTAGTAGTCTTACCTTTGGTAAGACTGGTTGCAGACCAGTCTTTACTAGTCTTACCTTTGATAAAACTGGTTGGTTGGTTCTTTTGCGACATGTGTAATAATTTCATTGTTAGGACTTTGCAGTGAAAAGGCCGTTTCTTATGGTAGCCGCCATGACACAGACGTCATCACGTCAGACACTCCGGCTAGGGATGTAACAACAGGGTTGCTAATATAATAAAAAAAGGTAGCACTCCGGGAGTGCCGGCAGAAGTGAAAACTTCAATATTAACTTTCAAACTCGCGTCAGTGACGCGAGTTTGAAAGTTTTTACCCATACAAAAAAGTGCTCAGCGCCGCTAAAGAAGTTTTCACGTCAAAAACTATTTTATTGTTACTCACATTAGTAAGTACGATCTGTGGCAAGACCACCAGGTACCATGCAAGTACTGAACCTTAAGGCTGATGTTCCAGGGTAGCCCGCGAAATTCAAATTTCAAAGTTCATGTAACTTTCAAGAATGACTTTGATGAAATACTCATTCTTGAAAGTTACTTGAACTTGGAGGGTTGTAATGATGATTTTGATGATTATAATTCTGCAAACTGCATACGTCTTACAGCTGCGAATCATATTTTCACTAACATACAACCTAGCACTGGCCTGCAAATCGCTAAAAACGTAAGAAATTTGAATTTCGCGGGTTATCTGGAACATCAACCCGCAATTTGCAATTTGCTTTTTTTTTTCTTCCGCAATTTGTGAGATCAAATGTATATCATTAGCATCAAAGAGTATGTAACTTTAGAGACCGCACTAAAGTCCATTTCACGAAAGAAATCCCGCGGACAATTGTGGAACTAAATTTGACAGATGGGGAGATATGGAGAGAGATAGCAACATTATGTCGCGCGAATACAGCGCTGCATCTGCGGGACTTAATACCAACCTAGAGAGAAAGTATTCATTCTAGGTTTGTTATGTTGGCTCCACTGAATTCGATAAATGTCAAAGGGTAGTGATGGGAGTAAGTCGATACTATTTTACGATGGTTTTAATAGTGCTGTGAATTTGTCGATATTGATATCGATGGTCTGGCCGTCTGGCTACACCACAGAACATGTGGGGCTACACCAAACCAATATTTTAACTTTGATTATTTACAGGGAAATAAAGGAAAGACAAACAAATAATAAGATAGTTATTTTTATTATTCAAGCCTTACTTGCAGTTTGTGCTATTTTGTATTTGTTACTTGTTTCACTTTCTGTTAAAGATAAACTTTCATTTTTAATTTTACAATATTTTCTCAAATATAAAATGCATATTTTTTTTAACAATCTGTCCCTCCGGTCTAAATGTTTTGTGCATGTAAGCCATGTCAGGTTACAGTGGACAGTTAATTCTAATATACAAACTTGACTTATATTATTTACGTGTAGATCTTGCATTTTTTCAAACACAGTTTGCACTTTATATACTGTTTGACATAATTCAACGCTGGGGTATGTCAGTGATTTCTTTTCTCCCCACCACTCTCGAAAACATATGTAATTATACATATCGTTATTAATATTTTCAGTTGTTAATAACTTTTTGCAATCAATGCAATCGCCTATTACTTACGATGCCAAATAACCACTGACATAAACCACAGGCTGATCCTCAAAAGAAGTTAAATCAGGAAAGATATCCTCTACTTCGTCAGGCAACGACAACACGGGTACATTTTCAGTGCCTTCAGCAGATGTTGTTGGTATTTTTTTTTGTTTTTTTTTAATTTAATATGGGCTTACTCTTGACCTCAATCTTGCCCTAAGGGCAGAGATGAGTCCTTCCTCTTCATGAAATACTTTCTATATGTTTTCATAATCGAAAAAGAACCTATTTGAATCCGCTTCACAATTGGAACCTCGACTATGTGGAGCGGTTAATCCCGACAATATTAAACTGCATACTTGTTGGATTTTTATTAGTACTTCCGTGTTGCCGTATCATGCTTCTGTCAGTTCTTCAGTCTTGGTTAAGCTGGCGTAAATTTAAATACTTTGAAGCCTTGATTTTTAAGAACTCTCCATAGGTCTCCCAACGATTTCAAAGATATTTGAAAGCCTTTTACACACCGTACATTTTTTAATTGTAATTTTGTGTCGGATTTCAGAAATTTACATAATTCAATTTTTTTTTTTAAATATTGCCACTTTTCTATGTGGTTTGTTTTTTGGCTAACATTTTCTCTAATCCCCTTTTTTTAATGTCTTTTGGACCGGATGGTCCATTACAAACATCAAACAATGTAGATTTTTAGACCCTAGATTAAAGTACAGTAAGGTACTAAATAAAATATTTTAACTTCAAATAAAATAAACCCACTCTATACCGAGGTGCCTAAAGAACAACGTTTTAAGTTTCAAAATAATTAGACACTCATCAGAATAATTGTACGTGTTGTATTTATATTCTTTTTGCCTACCAAAATGGATAAATGCTCACCAAATAAATTAACCAAAATTATAATACGATCGTCTCGCGACAGTATCCTTTATGGGAGGCATGGGCACCGGGCCGTAGGCCGACGGAGGCCTAAGGCCTAATGCCTTACTTCGGGGACAGAAGATATTAGTGTTATTTAATATGCGAGCGAAGCGAGCGCGCGTCATGGAGATAAATTGAAAGTCGTGAAATACAATATTGGTGACATCTATTTAGTGATAATATAAAATATTTGGTCTGCAGTTAACTTTAAAGGCGTTTATAAATCTTTATGGTATAGATTAAAAAGGAAAATAGGTTCATTCCTACAATACTTTAGGAAACACAATTTGGTGAGCATTAATCCATTTTGGCCGGCATTTCGAATTTATTTGGTAGTAAAATAGGTTCTTTTCTGGTAGGCGTTTAAACACAAGCCATTCTTTAATTATGTCTGCTGTATCCAATATTTCTTTACATTTTGTAGTATCTGTCCAAGCTAACATCTTTAAAATTGCTGACATCGTGTTACTTAATGCGTGTGCTGCATATTTTACACGCATTTTTATTTTGAATGTTGGATTTACAATATTCTTGGTTAGCTTTGTGAAATTCAGAATATTGCTGCTTTTTTCCTCAGCTTCTAATAAGTGACTCCACTTTCCATTTTGTCTCCCCATAGGTACAATTACGCCAGCATTATAAAAATGATTCCTGATTGAAAACAAATGAGGTATGACAAACATTATATAAACTTTTGCAGACTGTTTGAATATAAAATAATTGTCTTCTGGAGTCTGACCACCAAATTTTTTTAATAAGTTTAATGCACCAACATTAGTAGGACCTTGGTCACACACAGTAGTTAAAATTATAAAACCTACTTCTTCAAGCGAAGTTATTACATTTTTTATCAACACACTTAGTTTAGAAGATGATATTGTATCTTGTACAAAGAAAATATGCTACGAATTTTTTTTCTTGAACCATGAAGACAAGTGCATGGTCGGCAATTTTTTAACTGCGTTCATCTAAATCTTCATACCCTTCTATTTTGTCACTGGCTTCATTATATATTAATCTCTTTTTTAAAGACATTTCGTCAAACAAAAGGGCACAAAATTTATCTTTCTCAGTTATGCCTGATTACATTTCAGAACATTTTAATTTTTTTTTTTATTTATGCCTAGTTGTAATGGAACACTTTGCAGTAACCTTTGTAGGGTTTTTACACTGGGTACAGCCATAGCCCACCCAAGATAGCGATAAGCTTTAGGAGAATGCTTGAAAATTGCCAAAGCCCACAGCTTTGTTTTCATGGTCCAACACTTTCCAGGTGGTTTCTTTTTGTAGTTTTTCGCTACATCACGAACCAAATCCTTTAAAATTGTATTTTCTAGTTTGTCCAAATCTAGTGACGTATTAGCCAATTTCTTAATAGTCAGTTTTTGGGCCTTCAACTTCAGCAATAATTTTTCTTCTCGAACACCGAGATCTGAAAAATATAAATTGTTTGTAAATAAACCAAGAAAAAAATTATGTATCTTAATTTTTTTTTAACTTTGCCCCATACTAGGAATTTCTCCTGTGTCGTGGGTGCGTTAATAAGCTTTTAAACTCACATACACAAACACACAGACCCGGAACAACTATTTGTAGATCATACAAATATTTGTTTCATGCGGGAATCGAACCCGCGACACGCAGCTCAGCTGTCAATCGTTCAGCAACTGCGCCAATAGTGCCGTCGCACACATATAACACTAGTTGTTCCACACGCAGTTTCACCCCCATTGCTCTACTCCTAAGGGTCGTAGCGTGATTTTATATAGCTTCTATCCTGATCCACATGAGTCTGGCTAACAACACACATCACAAAAATATATTCCTTCTCAAAGAGAGGAGGCCTGTGTCCCAGCAGTGGGAACATTATTGATGATTGATGATCTGTCTGTTCCAGACACTAGCCCGTCTAACTCTACCAAAGTCACTTGATACTTCCATATTTTATTTCCAAGAGTATGACTAATCATGATTACACACCTTTGGCTTCATGGCTCCTTCTCTGTCTCTTAAAGCCTTGTACACTGATCTCAGCACATGAAGGTCCTGGTTCTACCTATGGATCTGAAAATTGGAAAATTAATTGGGATATTTATTTATTTCTTTACACGGAACCAGCAATTACTAATTTGTATTATTAATATTATAAAGCAGAAGTGTTTCTTTGCTGAAATTGGCAATCGAATTTAAAATCTTTTTGAGTATAATAGCCAGATTCATGAGGAATAATATAGGCTCTACATATAAAAGTACAGTAATATAACAGTGGTGGCCCAGTGGTTGCGGATCCGACTTACGAACAGTTGGTCGTGGGTCCGAACGAACCAAGACAGGCGCATTACTTTGTGTAATATATTTCATCACCACTGCTCTCAAAACGGTGAAGGAAAACATCGTGAGGAAAGGCATATCTTAGAACAAAAAAATCGAAGCTATGTGACATCTACCAATCCGCACTGGGCCCTCGTGGTGGATTATAATAGCCCATCCCTCTCCTAGAGAGGAGGCCTGAGTCCCTGCAGTGGGAACATTATAGGCTGATGATGATGATACATATAACATCAGCTAGGATCTTTCGCTGAACAATGAGTGACCAGCAGGGAACAGCTACTTTTAAATCTTACTTAAGGTATGCCAACATATTAAAGCTTATTAACTTTGTTTGTATGATGTCATGATATGTGATTAAATATTATAGAAAGCTTGGGCAGGTCAAATGAATACATACCAAGGATATTTTCTTTTCTTTTTAAAGCTATTCCAGTCTCTAATACTTCGGATTCCAAATTGGTCACATCTTGTAAAACATCTGAAAAAATAATAATGATTTAGCTTAGGCTGCAAAACTAACTTTATATGTCATGTAATGTCCTAAAAAGGGACCGAGTAAAAACTTAGTTAATATATTTATTAAACTAGCTCTTTTGTCTTTGGATTCACTCCCATTAAAAGAGGGCATTATTCTATGTTAAAGGTATATTATGTCCTTTTCCTCGGGCTCCAAAACATGTCAATAACAAAAATCACAATTGAACCATCTGTTGACCATAACAGATAGACAACAGAGTAACCAGTTTTATTATGAACTTCAGTTTAGCATATGAATAAGGACTAATGTTTCCATCACTATATCTTTTAGCTGAGGAATAAATATGGCTGTGGGAAGTAATGTCAAACTGTCATATTTATTCCATGAATTAAGTAATCTGAATCATGAATAAAATTAACAAGGAAATATTTATTTTCTTACTTATGTTCTCCTGCTGTTGAGAAGTTTGGACAAAACAAATAGATTAGGTACTAGTACTTGGTACTGGTTGAGCTGCATTCTCATCTTGTTTGACTTTATTTCCTAGAAGTTCGGTGGAACCTTCTGAAATGAGAAAAATTTATGAATTTAGGGATCTAGTTTAGATTTATCAGAGGTATACCAGAATAAAAAAGGAAACAACATTTTCATATATGGTGCAGCGGGGCAATCTCGACAGCGGGAAATTTCAACTTTTAAAGTAAAATGTAGAAGTTATTAAGATTAGTTGAAATTTCCCGCTGTAGAGATTGCCCCGCTGCACCTTATTCTCTGGCAAACAAATAAGGTTCAGTTTCACCAGTTCCTCATATAGATTCAGATACGTGTCTGCCGTATTACTTCATACAAATTTGTTTTGTATCTGGCAGATAAGTTCCGAACTGGCATTGTCAGCAAATGGTGAAACTGGCCCAGAGACTGATAACAATGAAAAAGGAAAACACAGACATGTCATTGTCAAAGTGTAATTGGAGGTGTGATCTTTAGTTTTGAAAGTTGAACTATCTCCAAAAAGAATGCAAATGATATCTAAGAAATGACAAAATGTCAAGTATGTTTCAGTTTCAAGTTCTATGTTAAGTATATGTAATAAATGTTAATATTTATCAAAAATAGGAAACTACCATTTAAAACATATTTTTTGCTCAGTAATCCACTTTCTTTACATTTTACTCATTTAATTACAAAATGGAGTATAATTTTGACCATTGTTAGAAATAGCATAATTATTATCAATCAATAGGATAATTAAATGAATACATACGTTTTGGATACTGTCCAATATGCAGTGGGAAATCTTGAAACATTTTATCTTTTAAAGGCTTCAAAGGTAGATTTAAATATTTAATGTATGCACTGCATGAGATAATAATCTACCTACTTCTTGATTTATTGAAATCCTCTGGTTGAAAATGCTCATTACATACAAACTTGAGAATGTTAAGCTTCTCTATTGGTAAGTACAAAAGATCTTCTTGACCAATAGCTTTTACCCACTTCTGACACCTAAATGAAAGCAATATTTGGATTAGTTTATCAATACATTTAAAATAACATAAAAATTATCTGTCTGCCGTGATTTACTTAAATTATTATGTATTCTAAACAAGGAAATGGATTTAAAGTGCTTCTATCGCAGGCTTTTAAAGTAATCTTTTCTACCAAGCCTTATAAAGAAAATGTATTTCGTGTTTTTAAAGACTTGAGGCAGTTTTAATTATTGATATGAGTTCCATGTCTTAAGAACAAGGTGTGTCCTATTATACAATGGACGTTGGAGTTTAAAAAGTTCATGTAAAACTTTTGATGGATTCAACGATTTTCATAGAATAACTAAGTATTAGATATTTTAAATTTACGTACAATACGTACGTATTTTAACTTTTTGTACCTATCTGGGTCAAGTGGCATTCGTGACAATATCACAAAAAAAAAATAAGATTAATTTTAAAGTGATGGCAGCTGAAGGTACTTACGTTTGAGCTTACGTTCTACAAACGTTCTCCGACCAACCGTTTGTCGTAAAAACGATGTCGAAGGGATCCATAGGTTAGGTTAGAACTGTGACCAACTACGCGCGAGCCGAGCGAGTGGTGCCGCGGCAGCGGCCGGCTACCTCGAAATTGGTCGCGAAATTTTTCTAAGTATTTTTTTCATACTGCCCCTAAGACGACACTTTGACCCACGTTGCTGATGTTATTATTAGGTACCTCTAAGAAGTATTTCATTATCTTTTGTTTTCTTCCATCTCATAGCAGGACCATTTTCTCTTCATAATTTAGCTGTAGAAACCCGCCTTACAACAGAATCTAAAATGTACTCTGTAACCCAAACAAATTGCGTTTATACAGTAGTAAAGTTCCACACAACCACAGCACAAAACACAAAACATAACATAGATAATTCACAGAATACTACAAAATCAATCCCTATTCAATCAAAATCAATAAAATCTGTGTATCACCCGTCCCTATTGTCACATGGCTTATTACTTTTTTTATGTGACGTCACTGTTTGTGATGATTCCAATTGGCGTGTCGTACATTCTTGCCCGGACAATCGAGGTCCGGGCCGAGAATGCACGACACAGCAACGCACAACACTGGAATTCAAAACACTTGTCAAAACGATGTCGCGCGTTCTCGTGTCGTACATTGCTGTGTTGTACATTGCTGGTTCCCACAGAAAGCACGCGCGTTCGGAAATTAGAAACTTAGAAAGTGTTCAATGCGTTCTGAAATTTACTTCGCTTTAACAAGTGCGCTCTTGTTCAAATCAAGATTGAAACTGAATCGATTACAGTTCACATAACACACAGTCCGGCTCATACTCTTTGGTCCGGCTGTCCACGCTGAGATATATCTAGCATTGTAGCGTGTACCAACTAAAAACAAGTTTTAACTATCATACATCGCATTACAGAATTAACACATAAAAAAACCACGAATACTCACTCCCGTGGTCCCGTCTCATATTATTGTTGTATCGCACAAACCTAAATCTTCTGTGCACATAGAGGTAAATAAAAAGTAACTGATTCATCAACACCCAGCCCAACTCTTGAAACTAGAAAGCTGAAAATTTTGCACAGAAGTTCCCTTTATAACATTAGAATCACTGAATGAGCTATGGGATGTTTTGTATGGAAAATCGTCATTTTCAGGGTTCCGTACCCAAGGGGTAAAAACGGTACCCTATTACTTCGCTATCTGTCTGTCACCAGGCTGTATCTGAAGAACCGCTATAGCTAAAGACAGTCACAAATTATGTATTTCTGTTGCCGAAAACAAAAAATACTAAAAAAAAAAAAAAATTAAGGGGTCGCGGTTGTTGTATCGTATCACAAACGTAACGCTATACTCTACAGCCTGTAGCGTACAGCGTTACGATACCAATGAATAGCCCACCGGGCCACTCAAATCTGTGCGGTGCTTTCTTCAAAAGACCACCCTAAACACTAATCTGCAGTCTTCATGGTCGAATCGATCGTGACATTTTTTCGAGTATCACAGATTTTGGATCGGACGATTGATTAATGGCTACCTATCTACTTAGACATTCGTGGTGAAAAATTTTATGTAGGTTAGGTAGCCAATAAAAAATATCTTTTTTGTTGAAGTCTGTTTTGTTTTTTGTTAAAAAGTTTTTATTTTTCACTTTTTAGGGGTTCACATGTGCTTACCCCTTCACAGCGTTTTTGAGATTTCTGCAATCCCAGTCCATTTGCTATCATTTATTGAGGAGTTCCGTTGCCTATCTCCGAAGTTCATCAGATCTTCACCAAATTGAAATATGATCACTCCGAGAAGGTACCTACTCTTCCAAAAACTAGGTACTCAAATCACTTCAAGTGTGCCTATAAAATTTGAAGGGTTCTATTTCTCCAGGATTCTATCATCAGATCCTGATTTGATGATCATGGGACCACCTGGGAAGTATACCTACCTTTTGAAACAAAACAAAACAAAATCGAAAGCGGTCCAGCCATCTTCAAGTAATCGGGGAACATGCAACTTAAAATAAAAAAAAGATACGACGAATTGAGAACCTTTTCTTTTTTGAAGTCTGTTAAAAAAAAAGATCCGACGAATTGAAAACCTCCTCCTTTTTGAAAAGTGACTACCTATGACCTGAGTTTGTTTAGCACCATAGCCTTCTTAAGGTGAACGCAGACCTGCAGGGCTATTGCGTATCTTTTAATGACAGTGGATAACATATAGTGCCTATCAAATAACTGTCAAATGGCGAGTTTTTAAGAAAAAAATGTACCAAACCATATCCAATTTACAGTTAATCTATGGACAATTATGATAGCCACTGTCATTAAAAAGATACGCAATAGCCCTGCTGGCCGCACCGCACGCACCGCAGTCGCCGCATTCGAATTCTTTTCTTTGTATGAAGTTCTATGTAACCTCGCACACACACCCGCACCGCAGTCGCCGCAGTATGTACCTGAAACGGCCGAATTCCCCTTCGATCTACTATTATTGATCGAAGGAATTCCCCAATCCGCAGCTGATGACGTCATCAGCGCCGGCCGTCCGCATCGGACGCTGCGGCTGGCGCGGCGCAGGTGTCATCATGCTAGGTTATTAATATTCTGTGGTCAGTTCTACTCCTATGAAAATATTTGAAAAACCGCTTATGATTTAATAAATCTGGAAATAATTATAAAACTCCCCAAAAAGCGGCCGTTTTAATTAGTTGATGCTATGAATCCACATTTTTTTAACTCTTGTTGGTATTTCTTTTTCTTCTTCCTCTAATAATAAACAACTACTACCAAATAATTATTCGTCAAGAGCCATATTGTAATACACCCCCACTTATTTAGAAAATGCTTAAATTGGAAACTGAATGAAAGAAATTCAGTGCGTTGCATGCTCGCTAGAGTATTATTGATCTGTGGTGCGATGCGATGCGTGCGGCGACAGGAACTACCAATTTTATTTAAGTAGGTACTTTACTCTTTGACAGGAACGACTGCGGCGACTGCAGCGCGGACAAGTGTGCGAGGCCATAGACAAATGCGATGACTGCGGCGACTGCGGTGCGTGCGGTGCGGCCAAGTCTGCGTTCACCTTTATAGGTTTTTAAATAATTTATGTTTTTTTTTCCAACAGACACACGAGTGATCCGATAGGGGATTCCGTTTTTTCCTTTTGAGGTACGGAACCCTAAAAAAGTGAAGTAAAGGTGTTTTTGTAAAAACTTTTTGCAAAAAAGTATGAAACAAGATTTTCAGGATAGAACAAAAAGAAAAGCCGTAGTCACACGGTATTAAAGTGTTTAGGTTGGTACCTATAACGTGTGACTACGGCTTTTCTTTTTGTTCTATCCTGAAAATCTTGTTTCATACTTTTTCAGCGTCGTTTTTTTGTCGTAGTCGGGTTTTAGTTTTTTACTTTTTTTTATTTAAACAATTTTGGTGTTAAATATTTTTTTTTACTCTTGACTTTTTGTCCGCTAGAGGGCGTGTTTTAAAATTTGAGCAATATTTTGGAAATGTACAAGTGAGGCCCTTTTAAATGATACCAAACACGGCGTGTTTATCTCTATTTTTATTTTTTAAGCCTTACTTTTTGACCGCTAGAGGGCGCCAAATCGCTTTTTGTGACACGTCACGTAGCCTATGTTCAGCGGAAAATTAAGACGGTTCTAACGATACCTCTTAGGTCGAGTTCCGATAAGTAGATTAGAAGCTATGAGGGAACAGATGAAGATACACACATACATACATACATACAAACATACATATATACATACATACATAGCCAGTCAAAATCGTAACCCTCCTTTGGCTTTGCCGTAGTCGGGTAAAAATAAACATAATTTATTATTAGATGCAAGGGTAATTTTACCTTTTCTCGTTTGTCGCATTCACATAACAGAATTTGATCCCTAACAGCGACACTGTCCAATGGTGTAATCATACACAGTGTTTTCTTTTCGAAATCAACAGGTTCGATTCCTGGCTAGTAACATTGATTTTTTTAGTTTTAGTTCGAACATCTCCCACCTGGACACGAGATGCCATGGCTGACCTGGAAGTCCTTAAATAGATTCCGGATCCGGACCCAGGTTGGTCAAAGCAAGGAAAATCTGTTCAATTGGAGATTCATAGATGACTGCCCTGGAGTGTAAATGTGGTGTTACCAAACAAACACTTGATTTAGTGTTCCGAATGTCTCGTTATTTGCACATCACAGGAGAGAACTTTTGGGCTTAACAATTTAAATATTAGTCTAGTCAACAAGTGCTTTTTTGATCAACTTTTTTCAGCAGTCTCCGAAAATTATGATTGAGGTGTCATTCGATTCGGAATGTCATCCAGATGATTTTTGAAAAAATTGAAGTTCCGCTTGCAAAAATTGCAAAAGTTATTAACAATTAACTAAAAAATTGAAAATGGGTTTAGTGTTTTGCAAATATCTCAAAAACTAATTAAAATATTTCTTATTTGAAAAAAGATTCAAAAAGAAGAGGAAATTTCCTAAAGAATGTTTTATTTTTCGGAATTGTAGGACCAATATTAATAACTTTTCCATCGGGTTGAAAATACGCCCTAAAACTGGTACTCCGTCTTGCGCAAGCTACACTCCATTCGGACCTTTCATGAATAAATATAATTTAAACTTATTAAATACTAGCGGACGTCCCGCGGTTTCACCCGCGTAGATCCCGTTCCCGTGGGAATACAGGGATAAAAAGTAGCCTATGTTACTCAGGGTGAATGTAGCTTTCCAAGGGTGAAAGAATTTTTGAAATCGGCCCAGTACTTTTTGAGCCTATTCATTACAAACATACAAAAATAGGTACAAATCTTTCCTCTTTATAATATTAGTGTAGATGTAGAAGTGTAGATGAAAATTAAAAGTTGAAAAAATTCAGGCGCCTGCAGAATGAATCAATAAACAATAATCCGTGGTTCAAAAGTTTTTATCGCGAATTTTCAATAAGTTATTCATTAGTTAATTAACAGTTTTTTATAGCACGAACATTGACAAAGCAAGTGCGATAATTATTAAACTATTAAACTTTTTCTCAATGGTCTTAAAATAGGCTCTCGTTGGAAAAATTTAAAAAATGTTAATTTTCGTTTTTTTATTAACAATTTACTGAGATGAAAAATTTCAAAGCTTCATTAGACATTCAAAAATTCTTTTTTTTATTATATTATTATTGAACCGTTTTTGTATGATCAGAAGCTACTTAAAAATTATTTTTAATATTTTTTATCTCTTATTGTTTACACAATTTTTATAAACAAATGCGTTGTTTATGAGATAATTTAATTTTTTCTTTATTAACATAATCTTTGATGATAACTATGATTCTTTTAAAAAAATCGTTTCTTAATAAAATAAATTTATTGCTTAAAAACGCATTTGTTGATTAACAATTATTTTCTCCCACTTCTAATTAATATTAAGGTATAATTTTTTTTAAATCACCATTGTTTGTTTTTTCTTTTCGATATATAAAAAAAAAATATTGTTTTGTTACAATTTTCATTGTTTAAGTAATAAACAATTTGTTAAAAACCAATAAATTTATTACTTTATTTTTTTTTTCTTATTTTACTTATTGTCACAAAGTTTATATATCGATAAGAAAAAACAAACAATGGTGATTTAAAAAAAATTATACCTTAATATTAATTACAAGTGGGAGAAAATAATTGTTAATCAACAAATGCGTTTTTAAGCAATAAATTTATTTTATGAAACGATTTTTTAAAAGTAATCAAAGTTATCATCAAAGATTATGTCAATAAAGAAAAAATTAAATTAAATCATATACAACGCATTTGTTTATAAAAATTGTTTAAACAATAAGAGATAAAAAATATTAAAAATCATTTTTAAGTAGCTTCTGATCATACAAAAACGGTTCAATAATAATATAATAAAAAAAAGTATTTTTGAATGTCTAATGAAGCTTTGAAATTTTTCATCTCAGTAAATTGTTAATAAAAAAACGAAAATTAACATTTTTTTAATTTTTGCAACGAGAGCCTATTTTAAGACCATTGAGAAATAGCTCCACGAAAGGAAAAAAATCTCAGATTAATAGTTTAATAATTATCGCACTTGCTATGTCAATGTTCGTGCTATAAAAAACTGTTAATTAACTAATGGATAACTTATTGAAAATTCGCGATAAAAACTTTTGAACCACGGATTATTGTTTATTGATTCATTCTGCAGGCGCCTGAATTTTTTCAACTTTTAATTTTCATATTTAATAAGTTTAAATTATATTTATTCATGAAAGGTCCGAATGGAGCCTAGCTTGCGCAAGACGGAGTACCAGTTTTCGGGCGTATTTTCAACCCGATGGAAAAGTTATTAATATTGGTCCTAGAATTCCAAAAGTTAGAACATTCTTTAGGAAATTTCCTCCTCTTTTTGAATCTTTTTTCAAACTTGAAAATTTTTTAATTAGGTTATGAGGTATTTGCAAAAAACTAAACCCATTTTCAACTTTTTAGTTAATTGTTTATAACTTTTGCAGTTTTTGCAAGCGGAACTTCAATTTTTTCAAAAATCATCTGGAAGCCATTCCGAATCGAATGACACCTCAATCATAATTTTCGGAGACTGCTTAAAAAAGTTCATTAAAAAAGGCACTTGTTGCCCAGACTATATTGTCATCGACACGCTCACACGCCAAGTAGAGTTTTTATCAAAATCGGAAAATAAGACAAAAAATATTGAACAGCTTCATAAAATAAGTGCTTTATTGATTAAAAATTAGTAGGTATAGGTACATAATTTGAATAAATCGTAACGTGACTGTTAACAAAATTAGATCAAATAGTATTCGTGACATGTACCTATCAACTTATTTACAGATTTTGGGCGAAAATTAACGAAAACAATGAATTAGATCAAATAGTCTTATTATTGCAAGCTTTCTAACATGCCGCATCATTCAGTTGTTACATCGCCTCGGCCTCGCGCCACTCGCGCCATCGTGCACGAGTGACGAGGCATGTTACTATCTCATAGTACAATATTCGGTAAACTGCAATTTCTCCATCCCTAAACGACAAGGCGAACGAATAACTCGTATGCGTAAGCAGAATAATAACTATACATCTATTATAATTATTACTTTTAAACCATTTTTTTATTTACAACCGAGAAACTATAATAATATAAATATTAGAACCTTATACTCTCTGTACAATGTCGTTAATTTTAATAGACTCTTCATTTATCTCTTTTAAACGAATATTTTATATGTCTGGGCTTGACATGTTTCGAGTTTATACATCGTTGTGAGCGGTGGAGTGAGCGACATCCACGCGGAAATAATTTCATATTAATATGCCTACACACAAGCTTAGTTACCAAATCGAAATAATTTACCTTTAGTGTATACAGTGTTCGGCGCTCTTCGAGCTCATTTTGCAGTTTATTCATCAAATAATAAAATATGTAGCGTTTGAATAGTTGCAATAAACACAAGTATCGATGCTAGCGGAAAATAATGAGATGGAAAGTTAATAACACTAAATACTACCTACGACTAAATGTTAATAGATTCAAAGCTTCCTGAAGAGAATGTTGCGTGCAGTGTTGTTAACGTTCCATCGCCGAGCGGCACTGAGCCGTCGTGCAGAGCTGCACTGAGCCGTCGAGCAGAGCTGCACTGAGCCGTCGAGCAGAGCGGCACTGAGCCGTCGTGCAGAGCTGCACTGAGCCGTAGAGCAGAGCGTCACTGAGCCGTCGAGCAGAGCGGCACTGAGCCGTCGAGCAGAGCGGCACTGAGCCGTCGAGCAGAGCGGCACTGAGTCGTCGAGCAGAGCTGTCGCCATTCGAGCCTCGCACTACGACCGACCACGGCACTGTCAACTGACCGGGTCACGCTGTGCGCCACTCACTGTATATACACGACCACTACAATACCCAACCTTTAACGCTTCTGCTGCTAAACAAGGTACAGTCGTAGACATATTGGTCAATAAAGTCTACGCATGTTTACATCATCTGTATTTGTCGCTGCAACAACTACAATAATTCATAACCATCTAGGTTCAGTTTTAAACAAGACATTTCATAACAGCAAGGTAACGTTTACGGCGACTCTTCACAACAAAAATAATTTGTATATTTATAAATAAAATAAGATCTAAACCGGAATAAAGGGAAATGATGAAACACCACTTAAATATATCACTGCAATAGGGGATCGGACTGACTCAAAAAAATATGATTCTGTTTAGTCCGTCAGTTAGATTATCGAAAAATATTGGATACGTGTTTTTTGTTTTATCAAATCAATAGAAATTGACGAAGCTATAGAGCGTCAAAGATCATGGAGTGGGGCTTGAAACGTCACTTGAAGGTACAAAATGTGCAATCATATGACGTCACACGAGTTTTCGAAGCACTGTATCGTCTTCATTTTTTGTCAACGTGAAAAAAGAAAAAATATGTGGTCAATATTTTTTGGAAATCTATCTGACGGACTACTTAGTTTTTTTTGTCCGATCCCCTATTCAATAAGTGCTACTAAAGTTAGTAAATTCAGCTACGACCGGCGGCGGGCGACGCGGTGATGGACGACGCGGCCAATTTGTACGTCTAACAATGTCATCAGTGAATGTACGAACTATTGACTCGTCACACTCGTATAATTTGGCCTCCCCCACACGGAACTATGCGTTACTGAGCGGAGCCACCTCCTGCACCGGTACAGGAGGAGGTAATGTCGGGAATTGACGCAAGTTGTCGGGAAGCGACGTCACTGTTGGCGTCGCGCTGGCTGCCTACTCCTCGTCCGTGTCGGGGTCGCTGGAGAAGTCCTGCCCCGGCCGCAGCCGCGGCGGGAACGGGCCGCGCGTCTGCTGCGCCAGGCGCCGGTAGTGGTTCAGCCACTCCTCCAGCATCTGCGCCTGCAGCAGCGGCCGCGCGTGCAGCGTCTGGCGCGCGCACAGCACGCCGCCGCCCGTCTCGCACGCCGCCACCCAGCGCCGCACCACGCCCTCCTCGTCCGCCATCTGCAACAGAGCCGGTCAGTGTACCGTGCCACACACACCGCACTGCACCACGCCCGCACGCACCTCGTCCTGCGTCAGGAAGTGCACGGGCAGCAGCTTGCCGTCCAGGTCGGTGAGCGGCAGGAAGGCGCAGTTGTAGGCGGGCTCGGCCCGCAGCGGCACCAGCGCCGAGAAGTGGCCGCGCGTGTAGGCCAGCGCCAGCGGCGACTTGCTGCAGCCCTCGGGCTCGCACAGCAGCGGCAGGTACAGGCCGCGGAAGCGCGCGTAGCCCAGCGCCTCGCCGCGGAAGGAGTTGACCACGTCCACGCCGTACACCAGCAGCGGGCGGCGCAGCACGTGCGCCAGCGCGAACACGTGCAGCTGGTGCAGCGCGGCGCCGGGCCGGGCGGCGGCCGCGGCCAGGCGCGCCCACTCGGCGCGCAGCTGCGGCTCCGTGGGCGCGTAGTGCAGGCGCGCGGCCTGGGCGCGCTCGCAGGCGGCCCAGCGCGCGTACAGGCGCGCGGCCGCCAGCGCGTCGTGCAGCGCGCCGCGCAGCGTGTTGTGCCGGTCGGCCACGCCGTGCGCCGCCTGGCTCAGCGCGTCGGGCAGGCAGTCGCCGGCCGAGCGGTTCCACAGCGCGTACAGGCGCGAGCCCAGGCGCTCCGTCAGCTCCAGGCTCCAGTTGATGAGCGGCGGGTCTGCCTCCAGCGTCTGCTGCGCCTCGCGGTCCAGCAGCTCGGAGAACAGCTGCTCCTGTATGGGCGCCGGGAGCTCCTCGATCTCTGCGACATATTTATATATTACATAGTTTCATCGAGGACCGCGCTAATGCATTAGGAATATCCTGTAATGTTAGTAGTGTTTGTAATAAAATAAATACAATTTAGTATGACAAATGAAACTTTCAGCTTCCAGTCAAAACGGATGCAGCTGAATACCAGTATGTTACATGGCGCGACTGTCTATATGACCTCCACAATCCAGTTAGTGTTGATTAATACAACTTGTGGGCCACTAATTATCTGTTCCGACTGTTAAAAATCTAAAATTAACAGTGTATACACTAAAAAAAAAAATTATCCCAACAATATTTTTTACGTAGGATTTCTTAGTTTCATGTACGCTTGGCTGATGACTTCCTGAAAGGTACGTTTACACCCTGTATTGTAGAAGAACGTAACAGTGTAATGAGTGTGTAGTGTATAGTTACCGGCGGGCAGGTAGAAGGTGCAGAACTCGTTGAGGTAGCGGCACGGGAAGCTGCCCTTCTTGTAGCGCACGCAGCTCGCCACGTGCCGCCGGATGGCAGACGCCAGGTCGGGCGCTGCAACACACATATATCTATCACCATCTTGTCCGCGCTGAGCCGAAAGTGTTGATGCGCTGCCTTTTTTTGGAGGGTGGGAAATCATCAAATAACTCCCGCTCGAGGCGTGCGTGTAACACGAACGCGCCGTCGACACGACCTTTCATCGCCATAAGACGGACGGACGGAGAGATAGCCCATTACTCACCGTCCATAGACCCCCTGATTCGCCTTCATTTATATTCAGGTACGTCCTATTGAAACAATTTACCAACGACTATATAGTCAATAATCTGCACTTCGAATTTAAACGGAAAAATTAAATATGCAAAATATTTAAATACTTTGACTGACCAATTTTCCAAGTAGGCAAAGAACGCTAAAATAAAACTATTCACCTATATAAGATGGAGATCTCTTGAGGCCCGGCCCGCCGCCCGATATCCGGGACAGAAGCGTTGATAGAATTTCTTGTCTCTGAAACCTGGAACATTGTGTACAACATTATTAAACTTTTGCTCACTAGTAGGTATTACAATTGTACTAAAGTAATCAAATCATTATAAATTACTTGACCACTTTTATAAAGAAAAACTCAGAAAAGTGAAACTTAACTAACCCTTTATTATAGGAATTCTCATACAAATAAGCCACTAACTCATAGATTTTGATGGTAAGTTGAACACTAAAAAAGATTTACAATCTGGAAAAGTTAAAATTTGAGGGAGTTTTAAAGTGAAAAACTATATTATTATCGTATTGGTCTAAAAGGAATACAACTTGTGACGTTTGATGATAAGTTTTTCAATTGACCACTGAAATACTGAAATGCAATTGCTTGTTAGTAATACGCTGTTCTTTCTGTTCCGTGGTAATACGTTACTTACGTCAGTAGAACTCAGGTGTCCTATGGAATGACATGTGACGGTATCATACAGTGCGATCAAATTATCTTGGCAGCTCTGAACATAGGCTTTGCGAAATTTTACGCATGTAAACTTGGGAATAAAACTGTTATTGCCAGATAAACCAATACTTACACACATACACACTGACGTACCTGATGGCGAGGTGCACGAGCGTGTGGCCGGCGTCGAAGGCGGAGGCGCGGTTGAGCAGGGCGACCTCGGGCTGTGTGAGCGCGCGCGCCGGGTCGCCGTCTGTCGCCTGTTGCCTCGCCCTACACCACGCCTGCGAGACGTACACACATACACACTGACGTACCTGATGGCGAGGTGCACGAGCGTGTGGCCGGCGTCGAAGGCGGAGGCGCGGTTGAGCAGGGCGACCTCGGGCTGTGTGAGCGCGCGCGCCGGGTCGCCGTCTGTCGCCTGTTGCCTCGCCCTACACCACGCCTGCGAGACGTACACACATACACACTGACGTACCTGATGGCGAGGTGCACGAGCGTGTGGCCGGCGTCGAAGGCGGAGGCGCGGTTGAGCAGGGCGACCTCGGGCTGTGTGAGCGCGCGCGCCGGGTCGCCGTCTGTCGCCTGTTGCCTCGCCCTACACCACGCCTGCGAGACGTACACACATACACACTGACGTACCTGATGGCGAGGTGCACGAGCGTGTGGCCGGCGTCGAAGGCGGAGGCGCGGTTGAGCAGGGCGACCTCGGGCTGTGTGAGCGCGCGCGCCGGGTCGCCGTCTGTCGCCTGTTGCCTCGCCCTACACCACGCCTGCGAGACGTACACACATACACACTGACGTACCTGATGGCGAGGTGCACGAGCGTGTGGCCGGCGTCGAAGGCGGAGGCGCGGTTGAGCAGGGCGACCTCGGGCTGTGTGAGCGCGCGCGCCGGGTCGCCGTCTGTCGCCTGTTGCCTCGCCCTACACCACGCCTGCGAGACGTACACACATACACACTGACGTACCTGATGGCGAGGTGCACGAGCGTGTGGCCGGCGTCGAAGGCGGAGGCGCGGTTGAGCAGGGCGACCTCGGGCTGTGTGAGCGCGCGCGCCGGGTCGCCGTCTGTCGCCTGTTGCCTCGCCCTACACCACGCCTGCGAGACGTACACACATACACACTGACGTACCTGATGGCGAGGTGCACGAGCGTGTGGCCGGCGTCGAAGGCGGAGGCGCGGTTGAGCAGGGCGACCTCGGGCTGTGTGAGCGCGCGCGCCGGGTCGCCGTCTGTCGCCTGTTGCCTCGCCCTACACCACGCCTGCGAGACGTACACACATACACACTGACGTACCTGATGGCGAGGTGCACGAGCGTGTGGCCGGCGTCGAAGGCGGAGGCGCGGTTGAGCAGGGCGACCTCGGGCTGTGTGAGCGCGCGCGCCGGGTCGCCGTCTGTCGCCTGTTGCCTCGCCCTACACCACGCCTGCGAGACGTACACACATACACACTGACGTACCTGATGGCGAGGTGCACGAGCGTGTGGCCGGCGTCGAAGGCGGAGGCGCGGTTGAGCAGGGCGACCTCGGGCTGTGTGAGCGCGCGCGCCGGGTCGCCGTCTGTCGCCTGTTGCCTCGCCCTACACCACGCCTGCGAGACGTACACACATACACACTGACGTACCTGATGGCGAGGTGCACGAGCGTGTGGCCGGCGTCGAAGGCGGAGGCGCGGTTGAGCAGGGCGACCTCGGGCTGTGTGAGCGCGCGCGCCGGGTCGCCGTCTGTCGCCTGTTGCCTCGCCCTACACCACGCCTGCGAGACGTACACACATACACACTGACGTACCTGATGGCGAGGTGCACGAGCGTGTGGCCGGCGTCGAAGGCGGAGGCGCGGTTGAGCAGGGCGACCTCGGGCTGTGTGAGCGCGCGCGCCGGGTCGCCGTCTGTCGCCTGTTGCCTCGCCCTACACCACGCCTGCGAGACGTACACACATACACACTGACGTACCTGATGGCGAGGTGCACGAGCGTGTGGCCGGCGTCGAAGGCGGAGGCGCGGTTGAGCAGGGCGACCTCGGGCTGTGTGAGCGCGCGCGCCGGGTCGCCGTCTGTCGCCTGTTGCCTCGCCCTACACCACGCCTGCGAGACGTACACACATACACACTGACGTACCTGATGGCGAGGTGCACGAGCGTGTGGCCGGCGTCGAAGGCGGAGGCGCGGTTGAGCAGGGCGACCTCGGGCTGTGTGAGCGCGCGCGCCGGGTCGCCGTCTGTCGCCTGTTGCCTCGCCCTACACCACGCCTGCGAGACGTACACACATACACACTGACGTACCTGATGGCGAGGTGCACGAGCGTGTGGCCGGCGTCGAAGGCGGAGGCGCGGTTGAGCAGGGCGACCTCGGGCTGTGTGAGCGCGCGCGCCGGGTCGCCGTCTGTCGCCTGTTGCCTCGCCCTACACCACGCCTGCGAGACGTACACACATACACACTGACGTACCTGATGGCGAGGTGCACGAGCGTGTGGCCGGCGTCGAAGGCGGAGGCGCGGTTGAGCAGGGCGACCTCGGGCTGTGTGAGCGCGCGCGCCGGGTCGCCGTCTGTCGCCTGTTGCCTCGCCCTACACCACGCCTGCGAGACGTACACACATACACACTGACGTACCTGATGGCGAGGTGCACGAGCGTGTGGCCGGCGTCGAAGGCGGAGGCGCGGTTGAGCAGGGCGACCTCGGGCTGTGTGAGCGCGCGCGCCGGGTCGCCGTCTGTCGCCTGTTGCCTCGCCCTACACCACGCCTGCGAGACGTACACACATACACACTGACGTACCTGATGGCGAGGTGCACGAGCGTGTGGCCGGCGTCGAAGGCGGAGGCGCGGTTGAGCAGGGCGACCTCGGGCTGTGTGAGCGCGCGCGCCGGGTCGCCGTCTGTCGCCTGTTGCCTCGCCCTACACCACGCCTGCGAGACGTACACACATACACACTGACGTACCTGATGGCGAGGTGCACGAGCGTGTGGCCGGCGTCGAAGGCGGAGGCGCGGTTGAGCAGGGCGACCTCGGGCTGTGTGAGCGCGCGCGCCGGGTCGCCGCCCGCCGCCAGGTACGCGTCCACCAGGCGCGCTTCGCCCTCCACCACGCCTGCGAGACGTATTCGTAATACATTAACCATAACACTCACGCACGCTGTAGGGTTACTTTTGTCGGGCTATCATAAACGAGGCGAGAGAGACTGCTAGAAGGGAGCGCTGTGTCTCTTTCACTCAATTGCCAACAGATAAAAATGTTTAAGGTGTTAGAAAATATTACACCATCACCTCACACTACAAGTAAAATAATTTGCGGATTTATTTGGCTTAAGCAATAATAAAACCAACTCTCTTTACTATATTCTTATATAGGTTTACAATCTGTACGTAACTCTAATTGATTTATTTTTAGCCAAATTAAATATTTTTATCAAAATCAAAAATCAAAATCAAAATTCATTTATTCAAACTAGGCTGAAAATCAGCACTTTTCGAAGGTCAAAATTTACTTTACTTTACTACAGTGAAACTTGGTTAACTGGGACTTGGATAAGTGAGAAACCTCTATAACTGGAACTCTTAATGGGGTCCCATGAGACAGATTTGGATATCTGAGACACATTTAACCAGGTTTCACTATATTTACATTTTTATAAGACAGTCCCCCAAAAACGCCCACCCATCGACACTTCCTAGTGTTTAGCTGGAAAGAAGAAGTGGCGGAACAAACTCCCCAGCACACATCTGTCTGTTAGGTTGGTTAGAAGAACCAGACTCGATACAATAGCAAGGTGTCAGTTAAATTTAAGATTTACTAAAGACACAATCATTAATAAACAAAAGTATATGACAATAAACAGTGTAAACATAAAATAATAAATACATAACAGTAAACTAATTTCGGAGAAAGAACATAAATAACAAACATTGTCTTGTGTTCAACTCAGCGACCAACTATTCTTATCATCTAAGTAGTCGTTAATAGAATAGTAAGCTTTTAAACAAAGATTAGATTTAACTTTGGCTTTAAACGCATTAAATGGCAAGTCTAGAAAAGCAGATGGCAGTTTATTATAAAATGTTATCCCGAGCCCTACGAATGAATTATGAACTTTGTGAAGCCGGTGAAAAGGAGCGCGTAGTTTATGCTTATTTCTAGTGTTGAAGTTGTGTATATCACTGTTTTTAGTGTACAGGTGGATATTTTGTCTAATATATAAAATGTTGGCAAAGATGTACTGAGAAGCAACCGTGAGAATACCAATCTCCTTAAAAAAATCTCTAAGGGAAACTCGGGCACCCAGCTGATAAATTGCCCGAACCGCTCGCTTCTGCAGAACAAATATATTTTGAATATCAGCAGCTTTGCCCCACAGCAGAATACCGTAGGACATAACGCTGTGAAAATAACTAAAGTAGACTAACCGTGCTGTATCAACGTCAGTGTATTGTCTTACTTTTCTGACGGCGTATGCGGCCGAACTTAGCCTTCCCGCTAGGCTTGATATGTGTAAACCCCATTGTAATTTTGAATCTACTGTTATGCCCAGAAATACAGCAGAGTCGGCAGTTTCCAGCTCCTGATTGGCGAGGATAATATTGGGACCTAGATTTCTAACATTGGGTAAAGCGAACTTAATTATTTTAGTTTTCTTGGCATTAAGAACAAGGTTGTTTGTTGTGAACCAATCCGTGACCATTGATAGCGCACTGTTTACGTCGTCAAAATCGTGTCTATTCCTATCTACTTTAAAGATAAGAGAGGTATCATCTGCAAATAGTACAACGTCACAAAAACCCTTTAAATAATATGGCAGATCATTAATATAAACCAAGAATAAAAACGGACCCAGTATTGAACCTTGAGGTACACCTAGCCGAACTGGTAGCCCGGAAGATTTCACGCCATTTACGTCTACACATTGGAATCTATTTTGTAAATACGAATCTATCACATTTAGGGCCTCATTTTGAACACCGTAATGACGCAGTTTTCGTAAAAGCGTGTCGTGATGTACGCAATCAAAAGCTTTAGAGAGATCGCAGAAAACACCGATTGCATTTTGCGCTTTCTCCCAAGCGTTAAATATGTGTTTTAGCAAAGCAACACCTGCATCCGTGGTCGAACGACCCTTTGTAAAGCCATATTGATCATTATGAAGGAGTTTATTTAAATTAAAATGTACTAACAACTGTTTGAGAATTAATTTTTCAAAAATTTTGCTAAAAGCAGGTAAAATAGAAATTGGTCTTAAGTTACCAATATCATTTTTACTGCCGGATTTAAATAGAGGGACGACTTTACTGCTCTTCATAAGATCAGGGAAAGTACCCAAATCAACGCATTTATTGAAAGTAACAGCAAGACAGGGGGCTACGATGTCGATTATGTTACTTAAAAGTTTAATAGAAATGCCCCAATAATCACCTGTGTTTTTAGACTTAAGTGAATTAAAAACGTTAACTACATCACGAGGTGTTACATGTTTGAAACTAAATACGTTAACACATTTAGACACGCTGCTATGCAAAAGATCTTCGGCCTTATCCGGCGACGAACTCAGAGAACGAGTCGTCGCTATAGGTATGCTGGCAAAATACTCATTAAAAGCCTCGGCTACGTCGGCTGCTTTATTAACTAATTTGTTACCTACCATGATCTCAAGGTGATTATCTTGTTTTACAGATTTACCCGTTTCATTGTTAATAATTTTCCAAGTGGCTTTAACTTTATATTCAGAAGCTATTATAATTATATTTGTTCTGGTACGCACAATGCTGCAATGTCCCAATCAAGAGGCTAAGTTCGGATAAAAGCCCAGTTAAACTAAATTAAATATTCGTTCTGGTAACACTGAAATCAATCCATAGTGTTGAGTTGGCATTTCTGACTATTGAAAATTATAAGATAAAAAAAAATAGGTTCCTTTTTTATTTTTTTTACTGTAAAATTGGTAAAAAAATAATTCACATGGTTGTTCTGGCATATCACTGAGTTTTGTTTACTAACAATGATTAGTGTTACAATGACTGGAGACGTTTTGCAGACTAAAGACTGCTTCCGTGTATTTTTCATTAAAACTATTATGTGCATGACAAATATAAATGTATCTATCTATCTATCGCATTATTTAAATAGCATTATTTTTGTTTGTTACAGCACCTACCGAGAACTACCAGATGAAAACAAGACTGCTCAACTAGACCTTTAACTTAAGACCTCTTATTCAGGGATTATTCCCAATAGTCCCCTCTAGCCCTGTCCTCCGGGGTGACAGCTGGGAATTGTCTTCCCAGTTGTCACCGGGGTGACAATTTGTGCCGTCTGTTCCCTTTGAAAACTGAACTGACTAGAGGGGACAAATGGGAAGTCTGTTTCTCAGTTGTCACCGGGGGGGGTGACATTTGCTACGATTCCAAAAAAATATTAACTATTATGTAAGTAAATAAAAATGTCAATCAAGTTATATAGAATCAAATACAAAAAAATCAACATTATGTTTCCTTTAATAGGTACAGTCCCCCCGGTGACAACTGAGAAACAGACTTCCCATTTGTCCCCTCTAGTCAGTTTTCAAAGGGAACAGTCGGCACAAATTGTCACCCCGGTGACAACTGGGAAGACAATTCCCAGCTGTCACCCTGGAGGACAGGGCTAGAGGGGACTATTGGGAATAATCCTTATTCAGCAGTAGCACCGAACGATCAAATGGTTTTCTATGTTTTCTATTTTCTAATTTGCCATTCTGAGAATTTGGCTTTTTGAGAATTGTCCATTTTGAGAATTTGTTCTTTTCCGACTCTGTTGCCATTTTGAGAATTTGGCATTTTGCGCCTAAACCGTTTATATTAAATACGCCACCAACCGAGACAAGCCTGCAGCCAGATCCAGTCAGTGTTGTTGTTGCGTCGCTTGGAGCGCCTGTTGTTGGGCTCCAGCTCGTGGATCGACGCGTTCTGACTGTTGCACAACTCGTTGATACCTGCAACGTTCAACAACATGGCGCATGAGACAGTATGGTGCAGGTCACATTACTATTCCTTCTCAATCTTGAATATAATTATAGATAGCAGAAGTTCTAATAATTGGTATACATTCACTGGGATTAAAAGTAAAAATTAGTGTCCCGCAAGGCTCAATGTTAGGTCCTATCTATTTTAGTCAAGGTATAGATAAATCTTGTAACCCTTAAATTTCCTTTATATTTTAGATAAAAAGTCGTGCCACAAATAATGATAACGTAGATAACGCCCACATGTTATAATGGCTTCATCGCAATTTTTTTTGGAGTCACGGCCTCACGGGCTTGTAAATGTGGTGGTGTTTAAACTCGCAGCCAAATGATGTGCCGACCCGATTGAGATAGTTATCCATAGGTAAGCAACACGAAGGTTCCTTACCGAGTGCGGACCTTGCGGCGGAGGGCGGCGGCGAGGACTGCGGCGCGGGGTTGCTGCTGCCGCACATCGCGCACTTGAGCGACTTGGGCCAGTTGTCGTATGTGCACGTCTGCGAACAACACTCTACTCCTTAATACCGCGTTGTCTTGCATACAGAAAACATAGGAGAATGACACGGATATCTAGACCGGCGCTACGACGTAGTTTAGTGGTGATCAATGATGCCCTGCCCAACTATGTTTACTCCAAAACAAAATTAAAACCATGCATTGACTCGGAAGTGATGAAGAATTGTTTATCGACACTCGAAGAAGGAGAATGCAAGAATTAACTGTTCGACGGGCTTTTTTACCATCTAGTTTCAATATAAGGAGTCGCAGTTAATAGTAAGTTAGTTAAATGTAGGCTTGCACTGACCGGACAGGGCCACTTGGCCACGGAGGAGGCGCTGGCGCCCTGCGGCGACGATATCCGCAGCGGCTTCAAGCGCTCCGCCACCGCCTCCGCACCTGAGGACCAACGATGACGTACAGCCGCTGTACCACTCAGTCTCACCGACACGGCTCTTGTGGAGGTGACATGACATAGATCAGATAATAACGTTCCAACAGCTGGAACAGAGGACTGTAATCCGCCACGGGACTAGTCGCGTTGTTGAAAGTTTTAGAGTCTTTGACACTATATGCTCTAGTTTTGACACAATTAGCTGGGGAGGAAGAGTCGTTAGCAGGACTGGTGTTCATGTAACACTACGCTACGCTAAGTTACCGCAGATGTCGGGCGAGGGCAGCGCGCTGGCGCCGTCCTGCAGCCGGAAGATGTCCTCGTTGAGCACAGACTTGGGGCTGCGGCACATGATGCACTGCAACAATTTGAAACTTCACATGTTTCATCATCGCCACTCAAAATACACTCAGTAAGAAAACATTTATCTTTACGACTTCATCATCGGCCGCTTCGTGCCACCCACTGTTGAGTTTTGGGTGCTTTCCTGTTATACGACTTGACTATATTTATTGTTTCATGAGTCCGAACCATCAATAGGGGAAGACTCAAAAAAATATGATTCTGTTTAGTCCGTCAGTTAGATTATCGAAAAATATTGGATACGTGTTTTTTGTTTTATCAAATCAATAAAAAATTACGAAGATAAAGCACGCCAAAGATCATGGAGTGGGGTGTCCGATTCCCTATTGTAGATGCAGAAAGTCCGTATTTAATACTACATAATTAGTAGCGCAAAGCTGCCAGTCATTTTACCTACGGTTGTGCTAAACTATTCACATACAGAACACTGTGTGAGTTAGGATGAGACTGCGAAAGGAAAGAATATAACTAGATAAACATGACATTAATATGTAAACAAATCATTCGAATAATGCCCATGGCAGATGACCACTGCTAAAGTTACAAGAACTTTCGCTCGCTAACAAGATGATTAACACTTACAATGAGCTTACAACTAATATTAAAGATAGCATAGATTTATTTAGATCTTGCCCCGTTCACAAGCACTTCGATTCGATTTCGATTCGGAAAGTTATACCTATGTATTATGTCTATCTCGCTCACTGCCATAATGCCAAAAAAAGATAGACATTATACGACTTATCGAATTGAAATGTAATAAGAAGCGTTATAGCTCATTTACACTCTCGCGCGAGTGACGAGACGAGCCGCGAGGCGAGGCACGAGTCGAGTGTGTGAATGGTGTGTTTGTGACTCGCCTCGCAACTCGTCTCGTCACTCGCAGCGCTCGCGTCGGGGGCGGTTTTTTGGCACGAGTCAAAGGGCCTCGCGACCGACGCAAGCGTCGTGTTTACACTCGCGCTCTCACATCAGATGGTTAGACCTAAAATATAAATAATTCACAGGGTTCTATTGCGATTTATAGATATCATCCACCATCTTCTTCGGCGACGTATTTTTTTTAAATTTCTTTTTTGTAAATAAGTAAGGTAAGTATGTAGTTGTAAAAACTAAGTAAGAAAGGAGTTGATGTTGCTAATAATTCAACGTCTTCCGTCATTGCTGGCTTAAAGCGAACTGAACGCCTCGCGAGTGTGAACAGATACACAATATCTCGCAAAAATCACACGAGCTGCGAGGCGAGGTGCGATACGAGCCACGAGGCGAGAGTGTAAATGAGCTATTAGAAAATACGGGGGCTGAGTAGATGTACGTCGCAGACGTGTGGCGAGCATGGAGCTCGTGACGGGACAGCGGCGCGTCAGCTCTCAAAGTGAAAGTGTTAGCAATTAGATAAACGCTGTATGCGTTATAATTGATATCTTGAGAACGGCAACAGCTATCACTGATGCTGTTTTTCTTCGTTTTAGAATATAGCAGACATAGACGTTCAATCGACATAATCTATCGTCATAGTTTCCCAGATTGGTTCTCTAGTCATCTCAGCGTACGACCCAGTTTATTCTAGACAACAATCCAATCAAAATGGACGAGAACAAAAGCAAGCCATTGTGAATACGTTAGGCGCGAGCACACAATACACAAAAAGTTATAAAAAACCAGTCATTGTGGTTTATCGTGTAGTTATGAGCGCCTACATAAAACGTTATTAATTAGCGAGTTACGTGAATAAACAATAATAGTCATAGTTTATGAGGTGGATCGCGACGTCCTTTGTGTCTGCGCCCAGCGGATCCCACACATTCTGTTCGGCTAGGTATAAATAATATAATAAATAATATTCCACAACTATCACACAACGCCATCTAGTCCCAAGCTAAGCAGAGCTTGTGTTATGGGTACTAGACAACTGATAAACATACTTATATATTTCTAAATACATACATATTATAGATAAATTACACCCAGACACAGAACAAATGATCGTGCTCATCACACAAACATTTGTCCTGGGTGGGAATCGAACCCACGACCTCCGGCATAGCAGTTAGGGTCACTAACCACTAGACCAACAGGCCAGTCAATGATAATGCGAGCTTCGCCACTCACTGAGTAGAAACACACAGAAAGCAATTTAACAACGCGCGATACCAAATTCATGCATTGTCTCTGTACCTGACTGACTGTGACTTTGTATCTCTGTGACTTTGTATTTAAACTGGCATTTGAATAGTACTGCAACTATAAAGGTAATTAATTGTCCTAGGTTGACGACAATTTATAGTGAACAAGATATTCCCAGTTCACAACCTCTCAGTTGAAGCTTCAGAAACCACAACGTCACAACGACAACACAGCGTATTTTCTATATGAATGTTGTATGCAAAGGAGTTGGGATTCGAGATTATGTATAGTAAAACCTAAAACCTCGACTGGACGACCGAAGCCGGATTTTGGATTTTTAATAAGATTTTTTTTTTTATTCAGTTTTTCCAGTTAAATAATGTGGAAGATTTCACAGACTGTTTATCTACTTAATTTTTAATAGTTAGAAATGGAATTCTAAATGAAAAACAATAATAATATGAGAAACCTAAAGATGATTTTCAAATATCTATTTGTCGCATCATGGGTGGCCGAGATGCGAAACATCGGGTCTTCTTCGTGATCCGACACAGTTTTACTTAGATGTGGGCACTGTTGTGGGTACTCGAGCGAAACAGAATTTAAATCAAATAACTTTTTATTTAAATAGGCTGACAGTTTTACATTTTACGAGAAACAAACACGTGCGTTGGTATTACTGAGCGTCTGCCTAGACTGTCGGAGTTCAAGTGAGCGAACACTCCGTCCTTTCGCCAGTCCTCGCTGCTCCCCTCTACCGACGATCGTGTCCAAGCGGTAGGGCGCGCTTGCGTTTCCGGTAAACATTTATTTAGTTCCAAATTTAATTATTAGATGGCGCTGTCCGTTGCACCATGGCGCCATCAATCCACGACACGGCCATCCCTGACTAGCACCCGTCCTCGGGTGTAGTACCTGTGGACAAAATTCTCAGAGAGTAATCTAGCTCGGCTATCCTGCCAGTAGAAACAAGGGTTTGATTCTCAACTATCATGATTTACATCATCATTCATCATCATTCTCTTGCCTTTATCCCAAATCATTTGGGGTCGGGGCAGCATGTACTGCCCTGTTATTAAGGCTACATACACAGTGCTTCCTGCACAACATCATTCATTGGAAAAGATCCGATCAACAAGTTAACAAAGTAGTTCTAACAATACTGTTACTCTTTATCATAATTCATAAGCAACGTATACTCAACTCCTGAAACTTTCATTGCAATCTGTGCACCAACACAGGCCAGAATCGCACCAACGACTCTTTACATATCTGCCACCACATATGTTACAACACAGGAAGCGCTCTGTGCACCAACACAGACATGAATCGCACCAACGATTCACATCCTTTAGCGCAAAACGTGGTACAACACATGAAGCGCTCTGTGCACCAACACAGACATGAATCGCACCAACGATTCACAAGATCTATCGCAAAATGTGCACCAACACATAAAGCGCTCTGTGCACCAACACAGACATGAATCGCACCAACGACTCACAAGATCTATCGCAAAATGTGCACCAACACATAAAGCGCTCTGTGCACCAACACAGACAGAAATCGCACCAACGATTCCTTGTAGACCCATCGCCACATGTTACTCATGAGGTGCGGTCTAGATTTTCGAGTATGAGTGTACAAGCTATTCTTAATCGGATTTGGTCTCACTACCACTGTCATCAACTATGACATCTAATTCTCGAGGAACTTGGTGATCGGGAATCTTCCTCACACGATCATGAGGTATTTGTAAATTCGCTTAGAGTCAAGAACCTATAGTAAGCATCTGTCCTAGACGGGGACACATCAATAATCTTAAAATGTCCTTTGAATTTAGGATCTAATTTTGTCCGATTCCTTTCCTCATTTTCAATTCAAACAATCATTAACATCTAACTCAAAAACCTGAGCCTTATTTTGATCAAATCGATTTTTATCATTAACTAGCATTCTTTTCAATGTTCTGTGTCGCGTGCTCTCTTATCTCATCTAAATTAACTTCAGTCAAATCATCATCAGCGATCACTAAACTAAGTGGTCTCGCTACCCTTCCAATCATCAACTCGAGAGAGCTAGATTTAGTCACCCTATTAATAGTAGAGTTCATAGCCAGCTGAACCTCTCCTAATGCGTCCTGCCAAGAGCGGTCACGACTAGTCTCTACAGCTGTCAACATACTTTTGACGGTACTCATGAATGGCCCAATCAAGAGGCTAGATGCGTATGCCCAGTTAAACTAAACTAGGGTACTCATTACCCTTTCGACCTAACCGTTTGCGCGACTGCCTCCAGTAGCTATTAAGTGCAACTCTATGTTGTTAAAAGTGCAGAAACTAGAAAAATCTTTGCTAGCGAAACAACGACCTTAATCTGCTATTATGCGTTTCGATGCACCAAACAACGCTATACAAAACTCAATAACACAAAAATACTACTGATAGTGTCTGTTTAAAAGAATGATGAAGCAGCACAAATTTGGTAAACGCATCTATGGTGACGAACACCCTACTCCTTGATGTCGTTCTTACCAGACAATTTTCCAGAAGTGTCAATATGAATTGTGTGCCATGGAATATTGAGCTTAGGAATTGGATGAAGTTCTGCTAGAACTTTACCCGAGTGGGGTTTCGCTACTTTGCAAGTGATACAATTGTAGACAAATTTTCTCACGTATTTTGAAATGCCTTCAAACCAATTAAATAGTGCTCCGAAAGTTTTTCGAGAGTTTTCTCCCATCTTAAGCGCATGACGGATTCATAAACACTATTAATCACAGACCACCGAAGCGATCTAGGTACAATAGGAAAACATCGAGTGAAAGGTACTTTAGAAATAGAGAGGGGATTTCTAGACAGAAAGTCTACATGGCTCATCCTACTGCCTTCCCGAAAAACAAAGTCAAACACAAATGACTGTATTTAGGCTCACCAACGATGAACTCGTTGCTTTAGTGGCTTTAAAACTGTAATCCGTAACAACGGTAAACTTACGACCAGCAAATAGTGTTCGAAATGCTAAATGGCTTTTAAAACAGCTAACGTTTCCAATTCAAACTATTGTAATAAGCAACTACATGTGTTTCCCGTTATTTTTTTGAATAAAAATGATACCATGTCCTTTATAGCACTGGCATCGGTATGTAACTCGAAATATTGTTAGAACTGGCATACTGATTAAATAAGAAACAATTTTCTTACGAATGACCTCTTGACTCGGTTCCCAACCAAAGGACCTATTCTTGCCACTCGTAAAACAAAACAGAGGAGCCATTGTTTTTAAGAACTGTGGCACAATTTGTCTGAAATAAGTGGCCAGCCCTATGAACTGTCTCAACTGACAAAATCTAAATAATCAACCCGTCGCTTCAGAAATGTACACTTTATAAAATTCAAGGAAAAACCAGCTTTTGTTACTAACGAGTACAATGCGAAGACGAACTAAACTCTCCTTCACTGATAACCCTATCACTAGAATGTCGCCGACGTTTGTAACAGCATAGCTATAAGCAATATCACATAATGCTTTTATCACTGCACGCTGATAAGCTGAACTTGAATTCTTCAAACAGAAAGGCATGGTCAATTACTCCCACTGACTGTCAGGTGTGACGCTAGTGTGCTCGATTGACACATTACACTGAAATATGATGATAGGCTGATAAAATAAATCAAGACACGAGAACCATGTGGTACCATCTAACCTAGATACAAGATCCTTTATCAAAAGCAATAGGAATCTATCCGACACTGTATAGTCATTCAGTTCCCTGTAGTCGACACATCTGATCTGAACCACCCTTCTTTTTCACAAGCAACACTAGACTAAAAAAGATGAACAACTTGGCCTAATAATACCTGCTTACAGTATCAACTTCGCTTTGAACAGCACTTACACTAACCCATTGAGGTATAATATACCTCAATGCACTAACCCTGTAAGGGCAATAACCGTTCCACTAGGATCTACAAGCCTATTTTGTAACTGTCCTGTTGTAATACGGGATCTAGAAACCACTAGAAAACGAAGATAAATATTCTGTCCATAGATTAATTAATTGGGAACGAAATTCGAACAGAACGTTGGTATCAACCGTATTAAAATCAATTTGAGAATTATAATTATTCTTGAGCTTATTTGAAACATCACATAACCTAACAACGTTTTCACGACACAAAAACAACACTATCACACGTCAAACTAACGTTAAATCCTTGTTGTAAAATCTCAAGGCCAATTAAAATATCATTTTTTTTTTAAAACAACTATCCGGTACAACATGAAATAAAATCTCTAATCGTAAATCGCTAATCATAACTTCAGAAAATAATTGTGAAGTACAGACTACCATGACCTATCCCGGGTCAATTTACAATGTTATTTACACGCTTGCCACTGAACTGTGACGAAACATTTTTGATCAGAGAGCATTCGGCACCAGAATCATAGTAAAATGGGTACGACTCACCAGGTTCATCGGCACACTGCTGGGATTGCTCACATAGCAAACTTCAACGCGTCGCTCGCTATGTGCCACTGCTGCAGGCACTACCCCGCAGCTGCTTGGTGCGCCTGCCGCGCCGCCGCGCCGCGCTGTTGATTGCCTCCTTGATATTCTTCCCAGGGCAGTTGGATGCGTAACATTTGGGTACAGTGTACGGCTCATTAAGGCGGTTCCTCTTCCCATCAGGGTCTTCACGATCATCATCACCCTACGGGACGCTCCAGACTATAAACAGCTCCTTAAAATCGCTCCATTTCATCCCAGGACAAGATATGGGCGACAGACATGACGAAACTTCTCCCACGAGTCTCGTGACATTCGCTGCGTTCCTTGTAGGCGCGCCACAGCGCCGGTTGCACGGTGCTGCTGTCTTCACAGCACCCCGGCGGTCCATCCCCACCAGGTGAGACCAACGGTTACCCGGAGGAGGCCCAGCGGAGGACGACCAGCGACGGAGGTGCCGACTTACGACGCACATACAGTGGATGTGTGACTCCCGTTCGTCCCGTTTCTCCCATGAGTGCGCGGTTCAAAGTAATCATCAACGATGCACCTTGACTATTCGGATCGATAACACACATGTCGGCTGTTGCCAACCAAGCACGCGGGACAATATTCCGTTTTTCAGAGTCAACATGCGGTAGGCGAATATCCGTACTCGCAAAAGGTGTTTTTATTGTTTGCACAATAGTCATAAAGTTTTTGTTTAGCTGCTCGAACAGAAAAACACCACATTTCCGTTTCTATGTCACTTTTAGACGCACGCGCATTGTCTTTACACTTTTCCGGCTTAGCACTGTCACTTACACTATGTAGGCGTTAGAGTTGCATACCACTTCTGATGTCGCATCATGGGTGGCCGAGATGCGAAACATCGGGTCTTCTTCGTGATCCGACACAGTTTTACTTAGATGTGGGCACTGTTGTGGGTACTCGAGCGAAACAGAATTTAAATCAAATAACTTTTTATTTAAATAGGCTGACAGTTTTACATTTTACGAGAAACAAACACGTGCGTTGGTATTACTGAGCGTCTGCCTAGACTGTCGGAGTTCAAGTGAGCGAACACTCCGTCCTTTCGCCAGTCCTCGCTGCTCCCCTCTACCGACGATCGTGTCCAAGCGGTAGGGCGCGCTTGCGTTTCCGGTAAACATTTATTTAGTTCCAAATTTAATTATTAGATGGCGCTGTCCGTTGCACCATGGCGCCATCAATCCACGACATATTCAATTGTTATTTTTATTTTAACCGACTCCCCAAAAAGGAGGAGGTTCTCAATTCGATTGGTATGTTTTTTTTTTTTTTCTATGTAAGTACGGTATGTACACCGATTACGCTGCGATTTATAATCCGACCTAGCTGATGCCCGCGGTTTCAACCGCGCGGATGTCGGTTATCGCTACCGATGCCGGTTATCGCGACCAAAAGTAATATTTTCGTACCCCTCTTTCAACCCCTTGAATAAAGTTTTTTTTTTTAATTATTATTAAAAAGTAGCCTATGTCCTTTCTCGGGTATCAAAATATATTCATACCAAATTTCATGCAAATTGGTTCAGTAGTCTAGGCGTGATTGAGTAACAGACAGACAGAGTTACTTTCGCATTTATAATATTACTAGCTGATGCCCGCGGCTTCACCCGCGTGGATGTCGTTCAAATTATATACTAAAACCTTCCTCTTGAATCACTCTATCTATTAAAAAAAACCGCATCAAAATCCGTTGCGTAGTTTTAAAGATTTAAGCATACAGACAAACAGACAGACAATAACCCTCCTTTTGGGCTTCGCCGCAGTCGGGTAAAAATAGCGACTTTGTTTTATACTATGTAAGGACTAAGGATAGTATGGATTTACGTGATTCTTTTTTAGTTTGATGCGGAATAGTTGCCATTTGGTCCCATAAAAATTTAGTGTAGTTTGGCCCAGTACTTTCCATTTTATGAAGATTTTTCTTAATTTATGAACATTCGTCGTTTATAAACCAATTTTGATTATTCTTTTTTTTATTGCGAAGGAGATATTTTAACGGTGGTACTATGATATGGAAACCAGGACCTGGTGATGGAATCCCAGAGAACTCGAGGGCAACCCTCAAATTTCATAGGCACGCACGTACCTATTACGTGTTTTTTTTGTCGAATGACAGGTTTCTTAGTCGAATGTTAAATGTATAGTAAATATTTCTTAGGGATATTAAAACTAAAAATGAAAAAATAAAAAACTTTTTTGCAAAAAAAACAACCTGACTTCAAAAACACCAAAAAGTGTGTTTTTGAAGTCAGTTGTTTTTTTTGCAAAAAAGTTTTTTATTTTTGTTTTCTTACAATAGTCCTACATGTTCTACATTTGTGATAATTGAATCTCGGCGAGGGGGCCAGGAGTCCATAGCACAGGGTATCCTAGTTTGGATTCCTGACTCCCACAAACCTTTGTACTTCCAATAGGTATTTGTTACACCTATGTATAAATATGTATTGATATTGTAGTTTGTACTTTGTGGGAGAAAATAAATTTCTAATATATTATTTAACAAATTCAGATTGTATTCAATGCTACCCCACGTAAAATAATTCGTCGACTTTTCTTTTTCTCTATTGCGTCTGGTTGTGGCCGTATGTTTATATGACTGTCATTGTCTTTAGTGACAATCGTTAGATTACAACAAATCTATTGTATCAAAACCAGCCCACGCGTTTGGTCTCTAGCACAGATGACAGAAACAACAGGAGATATGGCAAGGAGGCGTGGTACATGCGAACTCATGTGGCCACGACGGGGCCTTATGCCACTTTCACTAATAAGTCGAATGTCAACTTGCGACGTCTTCACTGCTCGTGATTTTTTACAAAATGCCGCGTTGTTCAGTGAATGTTTGTAAAAATAATAGCTGTATTGTGAATTACACGAAAGATGGTATCTCATTTCACACGTAAGTACTACAAAAATAATGTTTTTCATATTAAATTCATTAAAACATTACTTCGTGGTACGAGAAACATGATGAAAAACCAAATCAATTGTTTTCATTAGGAACATAAACCATTGCTTGTTTAGTACAAATCGACCAGTGAATCGGCTGATCTAATAGCGCAATGGATAGGTGTTTTACTGATGCTCTCACTCACACAATATTTTCGAAAAGCTGCTGCTGTCAGTCTTTGTGAGCTAGAGATGTCTAATTGTGATGTTTGTAGTTGTCGATATTTTATACGATGATTCTGCGTATACGTACGAATGATTATACATAGTATGCATTTTACAATTAATTACTCTACACAATTGTTACTGCAGTTTAAGGCGTATTTTATGGCGTTACTGAGCGTTGCCGTAATTGGAGTTAAGAAAAACTAATATTCTGTACTATGTATTTACTAATAAAATATAAATTTATTTTTAGTTTAAACAACAAATTATAAATATAGGTAGGTACTAATAACAACGTTTATATTATCACGCTTTCTTATTTTTGCAAGCAATACTGAAAATGGAAAGTGCTTTTTATTGCTTAATATTGACTGAATAAATAGTATTCATTGGTTGCTCGAGTTATCTATCTATCTATCTATCTATATACTTAAATAAAAAGAGGAGTCCTGACTGACTGACTGACTGACTCATCAACGCCCAGCCCAAACCCTTGGACCTAGAAAGCTGAAATTTTGCACTGAGGTTCCCTTTGTAATGTAGACAAGGAATAAAGAAGGATTTATTTTTTGTTATTGATTTGTGTCTGTAGTAAATCGTAATATTAACTTACTTATTGTATTGAGTCTGGTTCATCTAAACTAACAGACAGACAAAAGTGCTGCTTATAATCAGCACTTTTCGAACGTCAAAATCTGTTGCAACACATCTGTGGTGTAAGTTAATATTATTACGATTTGCTACAGACACAAATCAATATATATATTTTTTTAATCAACCTGTTTTGAATAAATGACTTTTTTTATTTTGAATGATTTCTGGACATATTGTTTTTTATTTATAATATATTATTTTCAGGACCCCAAAAGAACTTTATTACAATATAATAATAAATAGAAGAATCGATAACTTTTCGATTTAGTCAATCACTAGCGTCGAAGTAAAACAAAATGTATTAAGTTAATTGTGCGGTGCATGGTAAAAACACGCTGTGACTGAAGGGATAAGGTTTATAATTGATTGTGTAGTACGTAATGTTTTAAGAAATGCGGATGTGTTTGCGAATGCGTATATCTATTGTTTTTACTGCTCTGCGTGTGTGAACTGACGACACAGGTCCCCATACATTTTCGGCTAAAGGGCATTTCTCCTGTTGTTTCTGTCATCTGTGGTCTCTAGAGTGCCACAAAGGAACACATAAAATAGGCTGATAAACACATCACCGTCCTCAGTCGGGTAATGATCCTTCTACATTATTCTACGATGGCGATGGCCGCAAGTGATGTGAAAAAGTGTTACAATGGAATAGATGGATACCTTTCGTGAGAGTGGGAAGTTTTCGTAGGTGCACACGTCGCAGCACCACTTGGCGCCCTCTGTCGCCGGCACAGAGCTTGCTGTCACCTGAAGCAATTATATGTTGCTGATTACGTCACGACACTACTTGTTCGTTGTACTGTGCAACTTACGCGCGTGGCGTCCTGAGGGTGACGACAATGCAACGTTCTACGAAGTCCTACGCCTAAATTATTACTCCAGTCGTTAGAGCTAAGTTACCAGGCACAAAATGAGCTAATGTAAAAAAAAAATCATAATAATATTTTTGGAAGCAGCATCCCAGACTTAGAAATGCATGAGGCTGGAGCATATCAGGATAACATAGCATCACGCCGCTAATCACCGAAACGTTAGGTAGAGGTGTACACACGGCTACACATCAAGCTATACAAAACCAGTTAATCTTGGCCTCACTTTACTAGATCTTTTCGCACAATGAACGATCAGATTATACTGGTTTTGTATAGCTTGATGTGTAGCCGTGTGTACACCCACATTTAGTCAGTAGTGTTATATCCTAAGTAACAGGGTGCGACCCGCTGTTGCTACTGTGAAACGCCTGATGGAAAAACCTGTAGCACTTTTCCAGACCTGGGTAATCGAACCAACATCTTCATGCTTAGTAGTTGCACTTCATAGTAACAGAAGAATTGCGAAAACGGCTACACATTCAAGGTCAAACTGTTGCCACTGACATACACTTGAATGAACAATAGATACAATAAAACTTTAGTTCTGGTTCAAATGATGTTTGACATTGCTCATTAGTCACTGTGTTAAGCAAGCTAGCAACAAGATAGCACTACTTTGACCATTTGATTGTGGTGACCATTATTATAATGTAGTGCTTTGTATTCACCTGTGACACCTGAGCACTGAGCAACCTTGCGCAACCAGACCACTCCACTAGAGCAAGCAATAATTTCACTTATTGTCAACAGTGTGACAATGTGTACCAACTGCCGAAATCAGGTACAAGTTTGTAAGTTTAGATGGAGAGGGGTAATCCCTCAAAGTACCCATCTGATATAAAAAATATGTCATTGAAAGAACTGTACACTATTACAGAGTGTCATACAACATGTTTCTTCTATGGACTAAGTTGAAGGCAGAAGCCAAGCGCTATAATAACCACTCACCATAATTTGATGAGCAATAAACCAATACTGGTGAATGGTTACTCAGGATCCTGCTTGCTTCAAATATGTGGCAGTAAATCAGTCACAATTTCATCATTTTCATCATTTCAGCCGAAAGACGTCCACTGCTGGACATAGGCCTCCCCTAAGTGTCATTTTTGCTTAGGGCGGGTTTGCCATAATCGCCACGCTTGGCAGGCGGATTGGCGATCGCAGTACGGTCGATACAAAAAGCACAGAGAACGCTGCTGCCCATTCTCTGGTACATCCCTTAGTCGCCTCTTACGACACCCACGGGAAGATATGGGATGGTGCTATTCTTTGCGTCCGACACCATACGGAACAGTCACAATTTAGAATAACTAAAATACACACTTTGTTAAGTCAATGGCTCATTACTTTTACTCAATTTGATCAGCCAACAGGAAAAAATTAATTTAAAAGTTTATTTCTCAGAAGCTGTATTAATTGAATATTGTATAACAACAAGTACTGCATTAGGTGAGACAATCGGCCGCACCGCCCCAGCCGCACACACTCATTGTAACATATGATTTGTGTGTCCGTTTCGACCGCGCGGCCACGACGTTTTTTTTTTTAAAAAAATGTACCAAGTTTATGTAAAAGTTTGTAAAAGTTGATTCCCAAAACCATAAATTTGTCAAAGTTATGGTTACAAAGTTATAAGGGTATGAACGTGGCCGCGCCATCGAAACGCGGAGAACCGCGCGGCCACGGAGATCTTTAAAACTAAGCGTTGCAGAGACCTGCCATTTAGGTAAATAACAGATTCAATATGTAAAAAATTTGTAAAAATATAGAAAAAAATCCTAGGTTTATATTTTAGGAGCTGTAACACTAAAACCCCATGGCCGCGCCATTGAAACGGTGAAAACCACGTTATCGCCGATATCTCGCTGAAAAAGCATCGTAGAGGTCTGGAGTTTCTTGTAAAACATAGATTTGAATTTGTCAAATCATGTAAAAATACAAAAAAAACCTTAGGTTTATATTGTAGGTGCTTTATGACTAAAACGCCATGGCGGCGCCATTGAAACGGTGAAAAATACGTTATCGCCGATATCTCGCTGAAAAAGCGTCGTAGAGGTCTGAAGTTTCTTGTAAAACATAGATTTGAATTTGTCAAATCATGTAAAAATACAAAAAAAAACCCTAGGTTTATATTTTAGGTGCTACAAGACTAAAACGCCATGGCCGCGCCATTGAAACGGTGAAAAATACGTTATCGCCGATATCTCGCTGAAAAAGCGTCGTAGAGGTCTGAAGTTTCTTGTAAAACATAGATTTGAATTTGTCAAATCATGTAAAAATACAAAAAAAAACCCTAGGTTTATATAACAGGAGCTGTAGTACGATATCGCTTAGAACCTTTGTTGTTTCGATAGGGTGACCATGACTTTGTGTTTACAGAAAACTTTATCCATAATGTTTGGAAATTATTTCTCAAGCATTCCTAATTAAATTAAAATGATAAGTTCTTTCATTGGTTCGTTCTTTAATTGAAATGTTTCTTATAAACATTATTATATTTTTGCGTCATATCGTTTCATTTTAGTTAACTTTTTTTTAATTATAAAAAAACATAATAAATCACCGATTATTCAGTAAAAAAAGTGATTGTATTGAATTTGTCTAAAGGATTTGAAATAATGAATTATGCCTGAAATAACCCCTGTAATTAACTCACGGATTCCAACATCAATTTATTTTGTTTCTGCAACAAATATTTTTTTATCTTTCTTTCTTCCTTTCCATGATAGAGCATGACGTATATACTTATTGTACATAAAAAAAATTGTAGTGTGGCTAGTTTTGAACTTTACCACCGTTACTACTTTGTCTTGTAGGTACAAGATAAGTATTTTCAACTGAAAAATCTTTCAATTCTAAGCGTGTTTAAAAATATGCACACGATATGCTTAAGAAGATGCCAGCGGGTCACGTACCAGTCGATGTTGATAAGAATTTTAATGATGATGAGCAAGTTGGAGTTATGGTGGAAAATCGAGTAAGGGTTTCTATAGGCCCTATTGTGTTCGACCGTATCAGTAGTTGTTACGTAGTCGTAGCCCGGTAGAAATCGGTGTCTTTTGTTTGTTGAACGTGGGTGAGCGGTGCGCGTTCAACTCTGGCGGAGATCGTGGTCTGGAGAGACCATAGTGTGTAGTCATGCGTGATGCACACGGGCGATCCATGTGATGGATGCGCAGGCAACGCGATTGTTGATCGGCTTGAGAGTCCGTGAGAACAATGCGATTGCTGGACGGCTGGAGTGCCGTGTGAGGGCAACGCGATTGCTGATCGGCTGGAGAGTCCGTGAGAGCAATGCGTTTGCTGGTCGGCTATGGTGCCGTGTGTGGGCAACGCGATTACTGATCGGCTGGAGAGTCCGTGCGAGTAATGCGTTTGCTGGTCGGCTGGAGTGCCGTGTGAGAGCAATGTGATTGCTGGTCAGCTGGAGAGCCGTGGCGTTAGTGGTCTTACTCGAGGGTTTCTGTAAGCTTGGCAGTTTTTGTCGCAGTAGAGTTTAAAAGGTAGGATCGAGCGATGGTACGTGGCCCAGGGTGTTGTATTTTGGATTATTTTTAATTTTCCGTTATTATGTTTGATGTAATTGAAGGGTTTTGATTTAAATTTAAAAAAGGGGGTTTGAATTTCTTATTTTCAACGATTTCATGAATTTTGAGTTTGTTCAGGAGTGACCGAGTGGAACAAAGCAAACTTGTGGAAGTGTGTGTGCAAGCGTTTGTTCGCAGAGTAATGATCACACGAGGACGTGTGAAAGCAGGATGGCCGTGTCGGCATCGTGTCGTATTCAGTACGCCAGCGCCATCTGGTGGCGCTTGATGGAGTCATTGGTGAGCACGCGCGTGGGCCGGTCGCGTCGGTACGTCACTATTGAGTAGACAGGCGCGAGCGGCGGGCGCGTGAAACCGCTGAAACCATCGTGTGTTCTGAAATACCTACCTACCTACAGAGTTTGTGTGTCTAACTATCTAGATCTACTGTGCTTAGGACTATTGATTGAGTGTACGAGTCTAGTTTTTTCATCCAACATTACCCACCGACGCCCACTGTTAACCAACGAATATTGCTAAAAATTATCCCGTTAGCCGACATATATATATTTTTTTATCTTATCGGTATATGGTCTAATAGATGATTAAGATGTTAAATAATTATATAATTTAAAAAATCTTAGTTTAAGTAAACAATCTGTGATTTATATGATTTTTATAAGGAATAAACATAATTATATGTTTTTGTATCTTATCGTTTCATTTTAATTTAATTTAGAAGCATTTAGAAATAATTTCTAGGGAAATGCAATAGGTGGAAAGTTTTGCTGTAAACACAAAGTCATGGTCACCCTATCGAAACAACAAAGGTTCTAAACGATATCGTACTACAGCTCCTGTTATATAAACCTAGGATTATTTTGTGTATTTTTAAAAAAATTGATAAATTCTAATGTTGGTTTTACAAGAAACTTCAGACCTCTACGATGCTTTTTCAGCGAGATATCGGCGATAACGTGATTTTCACCGTTTCGGCCATGGGGTTTTAGCCTTACTGCTCCTAAAATATAAACCTAGAATTGTATTGTGTATTTTTCCAATTTTTGACAAATTCAAATCATTGCTTTACAAACAACTTCAGCCCTCTGCGATGCTTTTTCAGCGAGATATCGGCGATAACGTGGTTTTTTACCGTTTCAATGGCGCGGCCATGGCGTTTTAGTCTTATAGCACCTAAACAATAAACCTAGAGTTTTTTTTTGTATTTTTACATGATTTGACAAATTCAAATCTATGTTTTACAAGAAATTTCAGACCTCTACGACGCTTTTTCAGTGAGATATCGGCGATAACGTATTTTTCACCGTTTCAATGGCGCGGCCATGGCGTTTTAGTCTTATAGCACCTAAAATATAAACCTAGGGTTTTTTTTTGTATTTTTACATGATTTGACAAATTCAAATCTATGTTTTACAAGAAACTTCAGACCTCTACGACGCTTTTTCAGCGAGATATCGGCGATAACGTATTTTTCACCGTTTCAATGGCGCGGCCATGGCGTTTTAGTCATAAAGCACCTACAATATAAACCTAAGGTTTTTTTTTGTATTTTTACATGATTTGATTCGTTCATGTTTCATGATTTGTTCCGTGTGGTGTCGGACGTAAAGAATAGCACCATCCCATATCTTCCCGTGGGTGTCGTAAGAGGCGACTAAGGGACTTACCAGAGAATGGGCAGCAGCGTTCTCTGTGTCTTTGTAACAACCATACTGCGATCGCCAACCCGCCTGCCAAGCGTGGCGATTATGGCAAACCCCCCCAAAAATGCCTGGGGGAGGCCTATGTCCAGCAGTGGACGTCTTTTGGCTGAAATGATGAATGATGACATGATTTGACAAATTCAAATCTATGTTTTACAAGAAACTCCAGACCTCTACGATGCTTTTTCAGCGAGATATCGGCGATAACGTGGTTTTCACCGTTTCAATGGCGCGGCCATGGGGTTTTAGTGTTACAGCTCCTAAAATATAAACCTAGGATTTTTTTCTATATTTTTACAAATTTTTTACATATTGAATCTGTTATTTACCTAAATTGCAGGTCTCTGCAACGCTTAGTTTTAAAGATCTCCGTGGCCGCGCGGTTCTCCGCGTTTCGATGGCGCGGCCACGTTCAAACCCTTATAACTTTGTAACCATAACTTTGACAAATTTATGGTTTTGGGAATCAACTTTTACAAACTTTTACATAAACTTGGTACATTTTTTTTTAAAAAAAAACGTCGTGGCCGCGCGGTCGAAACGGACACTGATTTGTGACCTTACAGCTCTGCTACTACTTCCATTAATTGAATATTGTATAACAACAAGTACTGCATTAGGTGAGACAATCGGCCGCACCGCCCCAGCTGCACACACTCATTGTAACATATGATATGTGACCTTACAGCTCTGCTACTACTTCCATTAATTGAATATTGTATAACAACAAGTACTGCATTAGGTGAGACAAGCGGCCGCACCGCCCCAGCCGCACACACTCATTGTAACATATGATATGTGACCTTACAGCTCTGCTACTACTTCCATTAATTGAATATTGTATAACAACAAGTACTGCATTAGGTGAGACAAGCGGCCGCACCGCCCCAGCCGCACACACTCATTGTAACATATGATATGTGACCTTACAGCTGTGCTACTACTTCCATTAATTGAATATTGTATAACAACAAGTACTGCATTAGGTGAGACAAGCGGCCGCACCGCCCCAGCTGCACACACTCATTGTAACATATGGCATGTGACCTTACAGCTCTGCTACTACTTCCATTCAATTCATGTTCATGGGAATACTAATGAGCAACTTACTGTTGTATTGTACATTGATAACTTGCAATGATTAACATCTACTTATAAATAAACAGATAATTCTGCTTTTATGACACAATGGCAGGAGTTAAAAGGAGTTGCAGAAGAAATTATTAGAAGCCAAAAATGTGATGATCCAGGAATGTGATGTCCACAAATGAAATTGAATGTTTATGTAACATTTATTAGTACTCCTCGTATGGACAACCATCACTATTATATCAACACTAATTGAAAGGCAAAAATTACCAAGCAACATTGAGTGCAAGCAGGATTCTTGTCTCGGGAGTTAACTCTAACTTCCCTCGCCCTGATAGTGTCGCTTGGTAATTTTTACCTTTCAAGCATCTATATAATAGTGATGGTGATCCCAATGAGGAGTACAAAGCATCAATGATATGTAAAATCATATTATCAAAAGTTATCCAGTACCTCTGCAAAAATATTAGAAACTAGTATCATAACACAACCATGTCAATATACAAATTATACCCAATTCAGCACATTTACTTTCAAAGTAATATCTGTCTCCAAGTACAATAGTTACTACTATCCCAGGTAGTATCACTATCACTGGTTGATAACTGCACATGTCCTGGTTCAAACTACGGTACTAATACAATAACAAGTTCATGTGACTGTGAAGAGTTGTTAGCACAACCATTTATGATCTAGTATGTCATGTGACAGTTGAGGCTGTACCTGGCTGATGGTGGTCTGTGAGACGTTGGTGGAGGCGTCGACTGTGGCGCACTCGGCCCCTGGCGCGCACGTCTCGCCAGGCGACGCGCTGTTCCTGCTCCCGTCATTCTGCACCTCCTCACTCATCTTACCATCAATTATAACATTGAGAATTAACTTCACGCGCGACACTTCACAATCAACAACTATGAGGTTCTCATTATACGAGATTCTTTAGTATTGCTAAACTTCTATTTACACAGGTGTGCTGTTTGTCAACGAATGTTTCTTTACGTGCGCCTGGAGACGGTTCTCTGTGACCTAAAAACAAACATACATCATGAACTGACCGTTGAAAATACCAACAAATACTCACGGACAGACAAAATAGAAAGGAGTTTTATTTTCACCTCAAGAATTTCTTATTGGTATCATTGACAGATCGCGACACAACATACGTGAATGCGAAACTTATTTAATTTAGATCCGAGGTTGTTGATATGAAACTTGGCATCTTTCTTCCTAGAATTTTGGCGTCGTTACACAACATAAAACATCGAGAGTGCGATGGCATAAGGTCAAGACTACTAGAGCGATACGATTTACTTACACTGTGTTGCCGATGTGACGATCCACTTCGAACGGTTTTGCTCGTGAAAGTTGCCAAACAATGGATAAAACAAACCCGGGGGAGACGGAAGAAAACATAAAAGAAACAATGGAGATAGAGGCAAATAGGTACGGTTACGGTATTTTGACAAATTTTGTGTCAATTTTGGTGTCATTCAACGAAACGAGATGGCTCACTCACCTTTTGTCAAAATTGTGGAGTACTAAACTGTAATTGGATACAATGATCATATTTTTACTAAACACCAAGTTTCCGCCAATAAGAAACATGATTCTTCAACAACACAAACTTTCATCCAATAGTAAATTAGTAATAGGGTATATTAGTTTGTTTATTCAAACTGGCTACCCTAAAAAAGTAAAACGATTTCTGTCTCTGGTTGTGCGTTCCGTTTTTTAAATCGCGTTTTGCGTTGATCCAAATAATATTGTACATCAGGACATCAGTGACAATCTGTGCCAAGAAGAATAATGAAATGACGAATGGTGTCATGTAAATGACAAATTTTTGTTAAATAAAACTGTTTTCCGCATTTTCAAAATAATATTTTTTTACTCCATGCTGGAATATTTTAAAATGATTTAGTAATAAATAAAATTCAGTTTAAGAATTCGAATGAATTTTAGACGCATTTTGTCAAGAAGTTCTTTGCGGTCGTCGTCATCCTTCGGGAAAAGTCAGAAGAAGCCAGAGGAAGTAGCGAAATTGCAAAGTGAATTAGAATTACTCAAGCAAACGATCGAGTCTTTTAAAGTTTCTGTAGAAAGTAGAGATGCAGCAATAGGTACTCTAGCTCGTGAAAAAGAGAAAATATATGTTGAACTAAAAAGTGCTCAAAGAACTAATAGGAACTTACATCAACAACTTGTTGATGAAAGGTGAATAAATGTATTCTTACTGTGCTTTCCCATTGGCGAAACACTTACTTTTATCATGTTGAAAGTGAAACTCTTATTACAAAATGTTTTGTCTCCTCAAACATGTATCGTAAGAAGCGAACTCAAAATCTTGAGTATTATTGCCTGGGGTATTTTCTCAGCGCCCATTATCATTAAGCCTATAAAATGCACTAATGTCATTTTATTCTATATAATTTTAGGGACATTCATTCTAAGGAAAAGGATTTTTTCATCAACGAGATTAAGAGATTACATAAACACGACGAAAACGAAATAAACGTTCAAGAAAGTAAAGAAGTAAGTGACTACGAAAACTAACAATCAATTAAGGTGAATCCTTCAAGATAGCCCGCGAAATTCTTTTTTTTACGTTTTTTCCAATTTGCCGATCAGTGTCAGATTGTATTTTAAATAAAATAGGATACGCGACCGTAACAAATGTGACTTTACTGATTAATAATGATTAAAATCACCAAGACAATACAACTCTCTCAGTTCATTCATATTACTTTCTGCGAGAAGATACTACTCAACTGGATAGTCGTCTACAACTTTGAGTAGAGTCTCCGATCTTGATACGAGTGGGTGTTACATGGGCATTCAACATGACCTTGGTTTTGTCCATGTTCATTTTAAGACTCACTCTTTCGGAAGCTCTACTGAGGTCATCCATCGAGCATTGTACTGAGGTCCTCCATGGTCTCAGCCATGACCACTATATCGTCGGCAAACCGAAGGTGAGTGATGCACTCGCCATTTACATTGATGCCTAGTTTTCTCCTGTCTAGAACCTTGAAGACATCCTCTAGTGCAGCGGTGAACAGTTTCGGAAATATGACGTCTCCATGTCTCCCCCCGCTCCAGAACCTCGCTGCAGAAGGATAGGTTCCGAGGTCCGGTCCTGAAGTCGGACTGACATGGTGGCATTTTTGTACAAACACTTCAATACCTTGATGTACCGGTAGTCGATTTGGCACCGTTGGAGAGACTGCAGTACAGCCCAAGTCTCGATCGAATCCAAGGCTTTCTCGTAGTCCACAAACGCTAGAGATTATATTCTTCGGTCTTCTGTATAACCTGCCGCAGCGGATGTATGTGGTCCACGGTGTTAAAGCCTTTTCGGAAACCGGCTTGTTCGGGAGGCTGAAAATCGTAAAACCTGCTCGCGAGACGATTCGTGATGACTCTTGAAAACAACTTGTAGACATGGCTTAGAAGTGAGATGGGCCTATAATTCTTCAGCCGGGCATTATCGCCCTCCTCGAACAAGGCGTTTTCCCATCGAGTATGACGGAACCGAACAGCTTTTGAAATGCTTTATGTACCGGTTTGCCACCCGCCTTCAGGAGTTCGGCCCATAGAAACTCTCGATCTCCCTCAGAAGCTCCGGTTTGGTGGATGCGATCCTGCCATTATCGGTCTTTAGTTTCGTGAGCTGGCTCTGCCCAATAGCCAGATCTCATGCAAATTCCTTCGAGCCTTTATTCCGCCCAATTGCGTCTTTAATACGCTCGGTATTAAAGTGGCGGAGGTCGCTTTTCAAGGATTTAGAGATCCGTTTATTGAGCTGCCGGTAATTCCACGCCTTGTCTGAAGACTGCAGGATCATCTCACGCCACTCCTTCAGGAGAGTGAGAGTTTGATCAGAAAGTGTTCTGTTCTTTTTTAAACGACGTGTCTTAAAGAACTTAGACCCAGTCGTGTGGACAGTTTCCACGACCCCGTCGTTGAATTCGTCCACTGAGCTTCCTGGGCACTTGAACTTATTCTGGAGTTCAAGCTGAAAGCTCTCGGGGATTTGGATCTGGATCTGTGCTGGATGGACGGAGCGTAGACTTCATCAGTCGAGACTTTTCAAGCGATATTGATGTTCTAAGTGCCTCTTGCAGCGGTGATCGCTAATTGTCGAACTTCGTGATTTTAATCATTATTATATTAATCTGTAAAGTCACATTTGTTACGGTCGCGTATCCTGTTTTATTTAATACTAGCTGAACCCGCGCATGCGTTGCAATGCTTTTTTCCCTACCTATCTGCCTACTGACCTTCCTACTACCCTACCTCCTACCCTACCTACTACCCTACCTACTACCCTACCTACTACCCTACCAACTACTCTACCTACCTACTACCCTTCCTATCTACTACCCTACCTACCTACTACCCTACCTACCTACTACCCTACCTACTACCCTACCTACCTACCTACCTACTACCCTACCTACCTACTACCCTACCTACCTACCTACCTACTACCCTACTTACTACCCTACCTACCTACTACCCTACCTACCTACTACCCTACCTACCTACCTACTACCCTACTTACTACCCTACCTACCTACTACCCTGCCTACCTACCAACCACTTTCTCACCGTATAAACCTTCTCTGGACTTCCACAAATAATTCAAGACCAAAATTAGCCAAATCGATCCAGGCGTTATTGAGTTATGCGCTTACCAACACATTTCGCGATTCATTTTTATATAATAGATTACAGCTTGACACTGATAGGCAAAATGCAAAAAAAAAATGTGAAAACAATGAATTTCGCGGGCTACCTTGGAGAATTCCGAACGATGCAAAATTTTTCTTTTAATTATCTTTTTTCAGTTATCCGAAAATCAAGTAAAGGTCTCCATAGTAGAGGAATTAAAAGTTAAGGATGAAATAATTTGTAATATCGGTGCCAAGTATTTAAAAATGAAATCGAGCAAACTGGTTTTCCAAAAGCAATTCAAAAAATTACAGTTTCAAAACGAAAAGGTATTCTTCATTAATACCTTCATCTTCATTAATACTTTCAGTTTCCGGCCACGGACGGTTGCACTAATGTTTCACACAAGTTTAATATTCATTTAAAAACACGTTGAATAATTTTCTTTTATCTCATCAGAAAATATACGGTACGGTACAAGTTAATGTTCCATGTGTTAATGCGTGCGACATCAACTGCAAATGTACAACTAATTTTTTTCAATTTCTTCGTCATTTGCTATGGTAAACGGTTTGCACTAGAGATGAAACGGATAGTAGTTTGGCCGGATACCGGATACCGGATATTCGGCTGCCGGATATTCGGCCCTTTATTGCGTTGACGCGATCAGTTTGATTTGAATATTGGCGCGGTGAACGAGATCGGAAATATTCACATTCGGGTCGCATTCGGGTCGCACGTAAGCGGAGATCGGGTCGACTCAGGGGCGTTCGAGTGTTATCGCGCGTGTCAGTTTGTGTTTGTTTCTCAGTTCGTTTGTTGTTTATTTCATTGTTTATCACTTATCGCCGTGATTTTATGTTTGAATTCTGTCTGATAGATTAACAAGAATTTGCCACTTGTTAATTTTGAGGATTAAACTAATCTATCTATACTTCTATATCTATACTTCTAAACTTAATAATAATATAATAATAATAATAATATTATAAAGAAGTAAAGTTTGTGTGTTTGTATATTTGTTAAATTGTAAGGGGTAATCTCGGGATCTACTGAACCGATTTAAAAAATTATTTCACCAATAGAAAGCCACATTATTGTTGAGTGTCATAGGCTATTTATCCCTGTATTCCCACGGGAACGGGATCTACGCGGGTGAAACCGTAGTGGGACGTCCGCTAGTAATTAATAAAACAAACATTTTTGATGTGCGATTATAAAAATAAACGGTGTCCAAGTCCATAACCTATTGGAGTATGATTTGCCTTGTGTAAAATAATGAGATTTTTTAAGGTTTTAAAATCTGGTATCCGGCCGGATACTGTATTACTATCCGGTATCCGGCCGGATAGTGAAAACAAGGCCGGATAGGCCGGATACCGGATAGTTACCGGATATCCGTTTCATCTCTAGTTTGCACTTTGTTTCTTGCCATGGCCGTTTGTAGACGCCTGTTTTATTATTATTTTTCAGATATGTGAGGATATTATTTTACTGTTACAAGATAATAGAAAAACCTTGGATTGTCTTCTAGATAAGTTATTAAAATCTGCATCAGTATCCCCAAACAGTAAAAAGTATCTAAAACTATTGCAAATTAACGCCAGTTTGCATTACGAAAATACTCAGCTTAAACTACAACTTACATCTCAGCAAGAGTCGCCCAACAATGCAATACGACATTACTATGAGAAGTGTTGTCGGTTTGATGAACAAATACCGTCTGGAAGTAAGTCAAAACACACAATGAATCGTCATTATTCTCGTTCAAAGTTAAAATTACATAAAGTGCTCGAAGGTGTTAAAAGTTTCAAGTATATTCATAGAACTTTTTCGCCACATGATGTCCGAAGTACGATTTGTAGATCAGTTTCAGATTCTTGTATCGTGAGATCGACTTGTTAGTAATATACCTACTTTAAATCTAAATAAAAGTGTTTTATTACGATTCTTGCGAAAAAGGCATGAGTTTATTCATAAACCTGTAAAGAATTTAAAATTGTATTGAAGGATGTCGGCGATAGCGTCAATTCAGGTAGCTAAGGGCGCCTTCAAATATGCCGCGCGGTGGCAGCGTGGCTGCAGCGCTGCAGCCGCGCTGTTTTGTTAATCCATTTATATAAAGCACGCGCGACTGCAGCGCTACATCCGCGCTGCGGGTGTGCGGTTTTAAATCCGCGATTTTTATATGGATTAACAAAGCAGCGCGGCGGCAGCGCTGCAGCCGCGCTGCCACCGCGCGGCTCTTTGCGGCTAATTTGAAGGCGCCCTTAGTAATGCCGTCGCATCAACCTCTTTAAACGTTAAATTTTACAAAACGAGCTTTATAATTCGAAAATTAGATTTTCAAAACTATCGTTACAACAATTAAAGATTGCTTTGTCATCGATACGCGAAAAAGATGAACTTCCAAAGCACACTCTCCGAAATGTTATGTGGAGGCTGCGGAGCTCGGGTATTGGGCCTTGGCTCTGATAAAGAGGTTCTAGGTAGGTACTTGTGAGTGAGCCTTTTAGCACGTTGCTTTATAGCTTCCTGCGTTCCATGCACGATTGAACTTGTGTTTGGTTGGTATAATGTGAATAGCTTTTCTAGCGTGAAGTACTATCGCGTCTAAACTTTGCGAGAACACCCAGCTGTCTAGCGGTTGATTAGGCCAACTTGGATTCAATGTAGGACCCAAAGTCGAAAAATAATCAGTAATCGGGATGCATACATTTCGGAATCAATAAGGTATTAGGTCACTGATAATTTATGTTAACTGATGATTATTCTTTTTTTATTGGACCTAAGTTGATAAGAACGCGATTTCAGAACGTAGTTATCATTGTCTATGAAATAGTTTTTCGCAATAATGTTGCCCGCTATTAACCATTTTCCAATTTTAAGGGAGTATTGAAAATATTGGTGATCGTTTAATTTTTGAAGTGAAAACTTCTTTAGCGGCGCTGAGCACTTTTTTTTGTATGGGTAAAAACTTTCAAACTCGCGTCAGGGTCACGTGATGCTGATCGAAAAAGCGTAAGATTTTTCGATCAGCATCACGTGACCCTGACGCGAGTTTGAAAGTTAATATTGAAGTTTTCACTTCTGCCGGCACTCCCGGAGTGCTACCTTTTTTGAAGTGAAAACTTCTTTAGCGGCGCTGAGCACTTTTTTTGTATGGGTAAAAACTTTCAAACTCGCGTCAGGGTCACGTGACCCTGACGCGAGTTTGAAAGTTAATATTGAAGTTTTCACTTCTGCCGGCACTCCCGGAGTGCTACCTTTTTTTTTACGAAGTCTTGGAACAATCAAGTTTTAAGAATGTCCAAACTACATGTCAAGCCTAGTGTGGTTAATCTACACACATACACAAATATACCTTGAAACAAAGTTCCCAATCTCAAAAAGTTTTTATTAACAAAGTTTCGAAATAATTGATTTAGGCCTTAGGGATTTACTTAGAAAATATGTATAATCATTTTACATAATAATTAATTAAAAAACGTATTTAAATCTGTAATGTAAATGTAATAAAATTATCGTAATAGAATTTAGTAGATTTACCTATTTTTATTTAGATTTATGTTGAGACTATAATGTACCAGTAAATTATCATTTTATTTTTTTCGAGTATAAGATGAGGTATGTAGGTATCTAGTATTTAAGAATAATTTACTTTATTCACCAAAATCATCAGTGGTGATTTTGATAGGGGGTTGGTGTACAAAATAACGTGTTGGAAGGAGACTCACGAGTGTTTTATTGGCAACATTGATCTCCAGATTTGTGTGCGCCGGCATCGCACGTGAACGTGTCGCAAAAATCTCAATAAATTAGTGAAATCACCATGTCGGACGAATATTTCTATGGTAAGTCTTTATCTTTATACTATTGCGCTTACTTTTCTAGTTTTATTTGCATGTTTCGCATTGTACTTTGTTCTAAAATAAGATTATAACATAGCGTCAGGTTTGACACCCGGCTCTCGCCATTTTATTTCACAATATACGTAATTATTTGTTTTAATCGCTATTTGTAGTGCTATCATGATATTTAATTCGTTCGCGTTCTTTGTAGACTCCTAAAAGTTAATGTTAATTAATAACTGACTTGCCGCCATTTTTGATTAAGGAAATTGTAATGGCATAAATCTTCTGTAAGTTCGTAATGGCGTTGTAGAGTATTGAATTAATACTACATTCCACGCGAGATAATGCTATTGATTTTTTGCCAACGCATGTTGCGTTTGCAATGTGCGAAGTCAGTGGTGGTTGGGCGCGCAATTTGAATGTGCGGCGGCGGCGTCCAAGCCGTAACCGATTACATGCCGTTGAGACGCCAAACATTTGTAAAAATGCCAAATTGCCAACTCCGCTAATTTATACTTAGAAGCTCACGGCGAGCACCGTTGTTGTTTATGGTCGGCGCCGCGATGTCAGCGTTTTGAGGTTATGATGACAAAATTAACACGATGCGGTCGCCCGCTGTGATACCGCCATGTCTCACGCTAGGCGGTACCGATTGTATAAGCCGTGTGAAACATGTTATTAAGGTTGGTGACTGTTTCAGGTGTAACTCTGTCGGCGTCACATCAGTCCGAGACATGGGACCCAGAGGCGAAGGCGGAGTACCCCCGCAGCAACAAGCTGCTCATACGTCAAGCACTGTTGGGTCCAGATGCCAAGTCTGATGAACTCAATGTTGTTCAGGTATAATCACATTGTCTCAGTTAGGTAACTTATGTATGAGTTAGTGATACATAGATTAAAAGTCTGAAGTATGATGCATGAAAAAATACCGTCTCTTCATAGTCAAGATTTCCTTAGTCATAAAGTTTGTACATAATATCATATCTTACTCTAAATCTCGTAGAGATTAGAATGATTTACATCTAAGTTTTATTTAAACTGCATTGCATCATTGACAGGTGATAAACTTCACTATCTAATTGTTCAGATAGTATAAAATGAGCACCTACAAAGACTGACTTAGCCAGTCATTATTTTCTGTCAGTCCTATCTTGATAGACTATCAATCATATCTTATCAAAGTTGTCCGTCACCTAGGCAATGCCACATATTTCACATGATGTCATTTTGTGCAGGTAGAAACCATGTCACTGCAGGAGACGGTCAAAATCCCTGTGGCAGTATTGAAGGCAGGAGAGTCAAGACAAGCACGGCTTGACATTGAGTTCCCAGATGCCCCTGTCACATTTACTCTCATTCAGGTAATGTGTGGATATTGTATGTGTTACTGTTATTTTGAATTGACCATTCAAGGTGTTCCCAAGGAAAGGACAACTTGAAAATGAGTCATAATACTGTAGTCATGATAACTGGGTTATTCTTTTTTTTGGGTGTATTGTTCTTTACGTTATGTAGGTATGTTCAATTCAGGGATCCTTCTAATAATGATCTCTATCTAGGATTCAAAAAGACTGAAATGATGATAAAAACACACCATTGGTAATTTGATGGGCACGCGACGTCGTTTTGACTGTTGCACTGCCTGCTTGTGATTGCTCGAGGCATTTGGCTGATCTATCAGTAATACTAATTTAATGTGATGTCTACAATGATGCATTTGTATAAACAGCATTGTGTTATACAGGGATCAGGGCCAGTGCATTTGATTGGTCAGCACCTCCTAGGTGCCCTTGTGGAGGAGTTTGAAGACATGGAGGAAATGGAGGAGGAGATGTTAGATGAAGAGGAAGGAGATGATTCTCAATTCAAGGTATGTTCATGTACCTGGCCACTTACAAAAAAACCCCCCCTTAGCAGTTTTATATACTTACTGAAAAGTTAGTTGTATCCTTATATTCAAGTGTCTCAAAATTATGCCAGTGATATAGTAGATTGCTGAATTTACAGGAAGATGAGAATAAAAGGAAAGCATCAGCAGGCAAGCGCAAGACTAATGAGGTACTGAAAACCTTCAACTAATATCAAATTACACAAGTGACTGACTGGCTCTGTACACGCTCTACAGAGGGAAAAGGATCTGTGGCCCAGTTCTGTTAAACTATGACAGCTCATGTAAGATTTTAACTAAATCTTTGGGGCATACATGCAAAGTTGATTAACCTCATTTCATTGTCATTTTTCATAAAACTGGGCTCGTAAATTGTGTGGTGTCTAAATTCAACTTTAAAAGTGTTATGAAAATTGGCTGTTGGTTTTCTGTATACTCATTCAAAATAACCTTTACCTTCTGATAGCTGGATAATTTCACAAAAACATTTTGACGAGCAAGAAAGGTCACCTTGCATTTTGAATGTAAATAACTTAATAATACCGAGAGGTGTTAGCTTGTGTATCTAGTGCTGTAGATGGTCTTTTTTGCATAAATTAAATGAATTAATTTCCTAATTGGGTTGAATATTTTGACCTGTGGTTTTGAATGAGGAAATATTAATAAACTATTGTTATTACAGGATGAAGATGACGAAGAAGGAGAGCCTAAAGGGAAAAAGGCGAAAATGTCAAACAACGCTAAAGGCAAGGCTCCGTCGCCCAAGAAAAACGCCAAGAAGTGAACCGCCTGCCGCGCCAGCCCCGCCGGCCCGCGCCCGTCCGCTCGCTGACGCGTCGCATGCGCGCCCAAAACAAAGAGTCAGACAGACCAATTCCATTTAAGACTGACAACACCCTCGATCAGTAAACTTTAGGTACCTATACTTTACCTGGTGTAATTATAGGAGATATCTCGTTGACGTTAGCACCACAGGCCAGTAGTTGGCGATCGGACGGGCGCGGCCGGCGGCCAGCGTATCTCTTAGTTGTACGACATAGTGTGGTAATTCAGTCTAGGTTAGTGTTATATCGACTCGAGCGTGCCTGGATGAGTGGAAGTGTGAGTATTTGTTTGTGATAGTTACTTATTGGTCGAGGTATTTGCAAACTTATCGATCCGATCCTGCGTGGTTACCGACGATCGAGTGTGATTTCTTCACTTATTTTTTTTTAATATTTTCTTAACTAAATTTCCATTCCTTACTGTGGTATAGTGTTATGGATGTCAAATTTAATATTAAAGTAAGTCTTAAATTCACAGATGTATTTTTAAGTTAAGACATAATTAAGAATAATCAGTGTACTTTTAAGACATTGATCATTTTGTATGGAGTAGCTACCGGTCGACATGTAATTGAATTTGCTAACGATTTCTCATTTCAGAATGAAAACTGATAATCTATTATAGTTTGTTTGTACATATACATTATAAAAGCATAAGAACGGTAACAATAAAAAGCATTTCTAAACATTCTCACTCCTTTTATTTCTCTCCACATAACCTCCTAACTCCCGACCTCAACAAAGTCCAAGTGTGAAATTGAACCTTATTGACGTCGAGTTACAAAATTTGGAGATTACGATGCTCCACTTGTGGAACATCCTGGCCTGCAGAGGGCAGACCTTGTATAGTTGATCAGTATGTTCTTCGCAGCGTTGGCGTCACGATCAAACTAGCTGTTGCAGTTTGGGCAAACCCCCCAGCGCAGTTTCCGATTCATTAAAATTAATTAATAATTTTTAATACGGTTTAGGCGCAGAACGTCAGAAACGCATAATGCCAGGTGTCGCAAAATGACAAGATCTGAAAAAGACAGATTCGCAGAAAGACATTAGCAATTAGCAAATGGTCAGAAACGCAAAATGACAAGATCTGAAAAAAACAGATTAGCAAATGGTCAGAAACGCATAATGCCAGGTGTCGCGAAATAGACGGCACGGTTGGCGCAGTGGCTGAGCGATTGGACTGCTGCTTTACTTGTCGCGGGTTCGATCCCCGCACGGAACAAATATTTGTATGGCCTACAGATAGTTGTTTCGGGTCTGGGTATTTGTGTATGTGAGTTTAATTGTTTGTGAACGCACCCACGACACAGGAGAAATTCCAAGTGGGGCAATATTAAAAAAAAAAATTGACCTGATCTGAAAATGACAAATTTGTAAAATGACAGATCAATCTGGAATTAAATTGGAATTAAATAATAAAAAAAACATCAATGAATGAATATTAACAACATTCTTTATTGATTATCAGTAAAGTTTACATCAACATAGTCAATTATTTAAATCATCATTTTAAAATAATAAAATCAACCTTTCTCAGATATAAAATCAATATTTTCAAATAAAAACAACCTTTTTCAAATATAAAATCAACATTTTTCAAATAATAAAATCATCCCTTTTCAAACATTACAAACAACATTTTTCAAATAATAAAATCAACCTTTTTCAAATATTACAAACAACATTTTTCAAATACAAAACGTAAAAAATTAAATAAAATTTGAAAAAAAAAATAACATTGGGGATTTGTCCGAAAGGATATCGGCAGGGTTCCATACATCATTGGGCCAAATATGAACAGTAATCATTTATGTGAGATTTAATAGTTATAACACATTCGTACTCATATCAGTAACGTTTTTTTTTCAAAATCCTATGGAAATTAGGAAGAAAATAAGTTTCTGGGTCACTAGGTTAGGTTATGCGACAGATGGTAGAATAGTAGGTATATAATGCCAAAATGTATTGTAAATACCATAATCAAATAAACACATTGATTTAATTGTTTGAAAACACATTTGTATGTTACTATTAGAATATTATTGCATAGCACAAAAAAACTTTTTTACAAAAAATAAAACCGACTTCGACAAAAAAAACACTCAAAAGTGAAAAATAAACTTGAGAAGAAAAATCAGTTTCTGAAGTCGGTGACTTTTGTTTCTTTGATTTCATTTTTTTGTCACCGACTTCAGAAACTGATTTTTCTTCTCAAGTTTATTTTTCACTTTTGAGTGTTTTTTTTGTCGAAGTCGGTTTTATTTTTTGTAAAAAAGTTTTTATTTTTCACTTTTTAGTGTTTCACATGTGCTTACCCCTTCACAACGTACCGGGGCATTTTCGTCAAAACATGTACAAAATTTAAAAATGCATGATTGAACTAAAACTTTTGCAAATAATATAATTTTAATGAATTTGCATGCTTGTTTTTATAATCTTTGATTTATATCATAGAACTCTGATGAATTCCAGTTACTTTTGTTTTAATTGAATTAAAAGGAACATAATGCACTTAATTTTGTCATGTCCGTTACTCATAGAAACACTGTTGATAAAATAAAACAAAATTTTTGTTTGAAATTTTATTTATTTCAATAATTTGTAAATATGATGTTAGTCAATTATTAATGAATACTTGTTTTATAGCAAAATACTTATTTAACATTTTTGCAAAAAATGCGTCCGTACCGTTACTTAAAGTTGTATCACGATATTTCACTTTAATGTATTCAATCAAATACTGTACGTAAAAATCCCATTTTTTGTTTATTAGTATTTACTAAGCTATTAATTCTCTACATACAAAAATAATTTGAAACTTCTTAATAAAAATAGGAAATAATCAACAAATACAATAAACTTTCATACGGGACAGTAACGGTACCTGACCTACCCGTAACAAACAGGACACAGTAAAGTTGAGATCACACTTCGACATTTTCGAAGTAACGCAAACATATTTTTTACTTTTTATTAAGTATTTATAATTTATATTATTACTCACATAGTCACATAACATAATATATAGTAGTGTTAATCCGCAAAAAACGAAATAAACGATTTCTTCAATTTGACAAAACAAAAAAAACAAAAAATCTAGTTTGCAACAGCATAGTTTAATGCACTTTTCAAAATCACCTACATATTATATGTAGTTATCAGCTCTTTAAATTCAAACTTTGGGTTTTCCATAAATTATTAAAAATAAACTTCCATCAAGCTTCGAAAAATAATAGTCATGTAACAATCTTCGTATTTTTCAGGGTCATTTTTAATGCGTTCCCTGTAACGCCGCATTTTTTCTGCGGCTGTCAGAGCCATTTTTAGTTTGAGTAGTATACCTAGAACCAACAAAATACAAATTTTAGTTTTTTACCCAACGAAAGAAATATTTTATAGTTTACTATACGGACCGCGGTTTTACCCAAGTGATAAAAATAAATGATGATGTATGATGAAAAGTATCTAGAAACTTTTCACAGGGTTCAAGCTATCTTCACATTCATACCAAATTTCATAAAAATGCGTTCAACCAATTTGGCGTACACATTCGTTTTAATTTAAACTATTTTTGTTTATTTAAATAATGATACAAATCATTTAAATTGCAAAACACCCACCGTGGCACCACGGGTAAAAGACTTAGCTTGTTGTGTGTCGCAACTTTATGCGGTCATGTTCGTTACTTTTTTGGTCCGGCTCATACGTTACCTTTCGTATGGTAACAGACAGGACGTAACGGAATCACAATATTTAGCAAAACTCTTTTATTAAACAAAAATGTTGTTTTGTTTTCATAAAATGAATAATGTATCTAGCTGCAGAATTAACTAAACTGTATGGTACAATACATATGACACTGAGGGTGATAGTAATTATTTGGTGAAATCGTTATTACTTACCGGACAATCGATAGGAAAACGGGGGATCGCCTGCTGTAAAGCTCCGACCGGTTCCTGACAGCGGCTGACACGACACCCAAATGGCCGTCAGCGAATGACGGCTTCGATTTTAGTATTACCATTTTAAAAAAAGTGAAAAATAAAAACTTTTTTACAAAAAATAAAACCGACTTCGACAAAAAAAACACTCAAAAGTGAAAAATAAACTTGAGAAGAAAAATCAGTTACTGAAGTCGGTGACTTTTGTTTCTTTGATTTCATTTTTTTGTCACCGACTTCAGAAACTGATTTTTCTTCTCAAGTTTATTTTTCACTTTTGAGTGTTTTTTTTGTCGAAGTCGGTTTTATTTTTTGTAAAAAAGTTTTTATTTTTCACTTTTTAGTGTTTCACATGTGCTTACCCCTTCACAACGCACCGGCGTGATGTTATGTTAGGAACTGGTGTAAACAATAGACAGACAATATGAGATTTCAGCAATCCCAGTCCATTAGCTATCATTTATTGAGGAGTTCCGTTGCCTATCTCCGAAGTTCTTCATCAGATCTTCACAAAATAGTTTTTATAACCTTTGTAGTGAGTACAGGCGTAATATTATGTTGTGTGATGGCGTAAACAATGCTTAGATATGCTATAGCAACAATCGCGGTTAATCTGCTGTTATTTATTGAAGAGTTCCCCCGATTTCTACAAGATCCCATCATCAGATATAGAAATGGTGACAATGGGACCACACGGGAAGCACCAGCTTTCAAATGAAAAAAGAATCATGAAAATCAGTTCACCCAGTCGCAAGTTATGAGTGAACAAACATAAAAAAAAAAAAAAAAAAAAAAAAATACAGTCGAATTGATAACCTCCTCCTTTTTTTGGAAGTCGGTTAATAAAACATAACGTGATTTAGTAGAAAATGTTTGTAAATTGCTTAAACTTCGGTAACTATGCAGGACATGTCCGTTATGAATAAAACGATGGGACAATGTTTAAAATTAGAAAATAAATTATAATTAAACTATAAAGGTGCTTAAATGTGTTTTTTATTAAATAGATATTGATTTTACCTTATAAAAGTTAGAAATTATAAAACATTTATAGAAAAATTCATCGAAATTGGCAGCTCAAAAGTTGTCTAGTAGAAATGGGACAGTACTGTACAGAATAATTGTCAAACTTTGAAATTAATTTTCATGTCTTTTAATCAATAAATGTTATATTTTATGTATGTTAAACGAATGTCCGTTAGGTCGTAAAAAATATAAACAAGAAGTTGCGGTTATTACAGGCACATAGGCTTCAGTAAAAAAAAAAATATCGTGGGACAACCAAAATATTAGGATGTACATGTTTTTATGAAAATGCCCACCGGCGTGATGTTATGTTACGAACTGGTGTAAACAATAGACAGACAATATGAGATTTCAGCAATCCCAGTCCATTTGCTATCATTTATTGAGGAGTTCCGTTGCCTATCTCCGAAGTTCTTCATCAGATCTTCACAAAATAGTTTTTATAACCTTTGTAGTGAGTACAGGCGTGATATTATGTTGTGTGATGGCGTAAACAATGCTTAGATATGCTATAGCAACAATCGCGGTTAATCTGCTGTTATTTATTGAAGAGTTCCCCCGATTTCTACAAGATCCCATCATCAGATATTGAAATGGTGACAATGGGACCACACGGGAAGCACCAGCTTTCAAATGAAAAAAGAAGCATGAAAATCAGTTCACCCAGTCGCAAGTTATGAGTGAACAAACATAAAAAAAAAAAAAAAAAAAAAAAAAATACAGTCGAATTGATAACCTCCTCCTTTTTTTGGAAGTCGGTTAAAAAAGGAAAACGAATGACGGGAGTGACGTGACATTGACATTTTGACAAACATCGATATTTTTCGTTTTGAAACATTTGGGATTTTATTACGTCGTGTGAAGGCACTTTTTGGTGTTGTCTGCCACCATTCTATCAGATTTACAGTGTAAATTTTGAATTAATAAATAATTAATTATTAATTTTTCGGTTTTTGAAAAATCAACAAAACTCAAAAAAAACTACATTGTCCACATTGACCCATGAACATGTGAACCACTAAAAAGTGAAAAATAAAAACTTTTTAACAAAAAATAAAGCTACTTCAAAAAAAAAAACAAAAAAGTGAAAAATAAACTAAAAGAAAAATCAGTTTCTGAAGTCGGTGGCAAAAAAATGAAATCAAACAAACAAAAGTCACCGACTTCAGAAACTGATTTTTCTTCTAAAGTTTATTTTTCACTTTATTGTGTTTTTTTTTAAGTCGGTTTTATTTTTTGTTAAAAAGTTTTTTCAGATTTCGGCTATTTTTATTGCAGCATCTTATTAACCTTGTCCATAGAAACCATTTAAGTTCTGAGACACATGGTCCTACGACGCACCATTTTGGATATATAGAGCGTTCTAGATAAAACGAACTCAAATTCGTAGGACCATGGTTCTCAGAACCTAAATAAGTTGTATGGTCAAGGTCAACCCAAAACTGCAACAAAAAAAATCTGATTTGCAAAAAAAATATTATAAAAATAACTAAATCACGAAAAAAAAGTACACACTTTTTTAACACACAAAGTTTACACTTACACCACAAAAAAAAAAAAATATAAAAAAAAAATTGTGGAAAAAGTTAACACTTACACCACAATAAAAAAAATTTGACGTTTTGCGTTTCTGTCTTTTCGCGAACCTGACATTTTGCGAACCTGTCTTTTCGCGAACCTGTCATTTTGCGTTTCTGACGTTCTGCGCCTAAACCGTTAATACCACCATTAGGGATGGCGATTCTTTCAAAAAAAGATCGATTTTTAAATCGATTCGAATCGTGAACTTATGAATCGATTCACAAAAAAATCGAGGTCTTTAAGATCGATTTCCGAAAAATCGATCTTTTTTTCAAATATTCGTTTATGATGTAATATAAATCTATTTTATTAAAAACAAGATACATACTATAATTTAACGATCTCTTATCAGCAAAATCAGGTAATTCGATAATAAAAAATGTTTTTATTACCATATCAAATTAACAGATCAAGTATAAAACAAGACATTTATTTTCTACATTTAGAAGTTTTACAAAGTTAAGAAAATGGTTATGAAAGATGGTTTACAAAGTTAATAGATAATGTAGCTTATAATTCCCAATGCTAAATACTTAAATTTTTTAAAAACAACAGTCTGTCAAGTCTACCGGGATCCAAGCGGTTTCGCTCATCTGTTGCGATGTTTCCGGCAATTGAGAAAAGGTTTTTTATTCAAGAGACGCGAAGGAATCTAAACATACAGCCATCTCGCGAGTTTTTGAATAATTAATTCTTTAACCGGCTGCACTTTTGTAATACGAGTACATTCAATTAATTGTAAATAGTTTTATGGTTAAAAATATATAAAAAAATCGAACGTCGATTTTCAAGGGTGAAACATCGATTCACTGAATCGATTCAATACTACATATCGATTTAAAAAATCGATATTTTTGGCTCCAAAAATCGATTCTTCGATTAATCGATTTCAGATCGCCATCCCTAACCACCATACCTCTTGAAATAATGTTGATTCCACATCAACAATTTGTTTTGTTAGTAAACCACACAACACAGTCTTGGGCCCTGGCATTCTCTATACTTTTTATTTATTTAGTACTTGGAAGACTTACAGCTGATAAAAACATACAAAACATTAAAAGAAACCAATCAATTTTTATCTAACAATGCCTGTAATATTCGATTTCGTTCTCGTTGTATATTGTTTGACTCTTCCACAGCCCTCACCAAGCTTTCAAACTTGTCATTATCTTTCTTGCCCTGCACATCTTGCATTACTCTCTTAATTTCAGTTAGCATAATATCATCTAAGTTCACACCCTGACTGAATGTAACTATTCCTGAGGGCTCATCAAATATTTTTTCAAAATATGAATAGTATGGCCAGTTGTTAATTTTTCCAGTTTCTTTCTTTTTTTCAGCCAGCCTGATGTAAGTTTGTTTTAAGTTACGGAATTTTCGATCACATTCTTCTGAAGTTAAGCCTATTTTTGGAGCAAACAACCTCCACACATTTTTCTTTTTGACTAAAGGATCTCTAAATCTTTCTCTGTTGTCTACATAAAACTTTAAAAGCTGCTTGACATAATCATCTTCTTGTGATCTGGATGTTACTTTTGGTGGTCCATCAGTGGTGCTTGTATAGCTAGTTGGTCCACTGTAGATTGCTTCAAAATCTTTATAGTAGCGCCACTTTGTTATACTTCTTCCAGTATCTGCTCTTATTTTCAGTCTAATAAAAGTTTGTTTTAAGTTTCTGAACTTTTTGTCACAATCTGTGGGACATTCCCCCACTGACGCTGCTATTTCTTTCCACAACTCTTTCTTTTGGTATCTTGGATTTTTAAACTTATCAGCTATTTGTTTGTACTCCTCTATTAGCAACTTAGTTTTATTTTTGTCCCAGGGACCTATACTGGGATTGTAATTGTAAAATATTCTCTCAAAATAGTTATGATATTGCCACTTGATAGGTTTTCCAGTTTCTCTGCCCTTTTCCTTCCAATTAAAGTATGCTCTTTTTAAATTCTTGAACTTATGGTAACAATTGTACTCTGTTGTCCCTAATTGTGATGCTATCTCCCTCCAAAGATCTTTTTGTGAGCAGTCAGGACTTCGGAACTTACTTAAGTTGTCTATGTAAAGACTAAGCAATCTTCTTACTTTGTGCTCCTCCCATGGCTCCAACACAGACGGTGGAAGTGATTTGCATTCTTTGAAAACCTCTTCACATGTGTTGTAATGTACCCATTTGATCTCTTTGCCCAATCTTTTCTTCTTCAACAGTCTGATGTAAGTCCTCCTTAGGTTTCTATATTTTTTACTACATTCATCAGAACTAGTACCCAAGGGGATGGCAATTTCTTCCCAAAGGTATTTATCATTTTTAAATCTGCAATCCAAGCACAAAGTAAGAAGTAATTTTGTTTTGTTCCTATCCCAAAAGTTGTCATCATCTTTGGTCTTAACTACCTCCTTGTCACTTTTTTCAGAAATATTTTGTTGGACAGCTACAGGAGTCTCGTTAATTTGTATATATTGTCTGTTGTCCCCACTATCCACAATATATCTCTCTTCCTGTCCTGTAACTAATGAAAAGTTTCTTTAATATATATTCTACTTCAACAGAACGAGTAGTAACAGATCATACATTTTCAATAATGTAGGATCTATTAAATACTGGTATTCAGCTACATCCGGTAAGACTGGAAGCCAACTCCAACATAGTAGGGAAAAGGCAAATCAGATCATCATCAGCCTATAATACCTATTCCCACTGCAAGGACTCAGGCCTCCTCTCTAGGAGAGGGATGGGCTATAATCCACAAAAGCAAAATGTAAATGGGTAAAGCAGATTGCTACTGTTAACTACTATCAGAACTTACTCTGGGGATGCTGGATGGTAAAATTATTACTACTGAATATGACATTGCTTTGATCTTCTCTGAGGACAAACCAGTAACTCTGGTTGTGGGGATTGTTAATATCCATGAGAGAAAGTTACAAAGTGTTTTATGATAATCTAATAAAAATAAGATTTGAGATTGTCAACAACCGCAACCGCAGTGCGAACCACAGAAATTCACAGAATACACAGATTATGTATAGTATAGCCTATGCCCTACAGCATAGTAGCTAGTTAGTGCGATTTGCGAACATCAAAGAGTAAGTGCGAACCATGGTGCGAACCATGAAGTTATAGATAAATATGGAGACCACACTTCGAATACCTACTTGAAGCAAAACTTATGCATCGCTATCTCGCTCTCTGTGGGCTGACCCTCTCTTTCTAAGTAGGGTAACCTTTATTTTATTTTACCTAGGACATTACATAGTTCCTTTTCATAACTTGTGTTTGATTAAATTAATATATCCACATCTCTGTTTACTTCTAGATTGATGAAAGATGCCAATGATAAATTACGAAAGAAGCTGTTTGCTTACAGTGTGAAAGTTCCTGATTTTTTTTGGCAGTTTGTCATTTTCAATCACGCAAAAAAGTCTTAGGTCGTATACGTACGTAATTTCGCACAGAAATAGAATATAGACCATGGCCAGTATAAAAGTTTAGTTTCTGTAGCAATACGAAATAAATGATCTTCTATCTATCTATATAAATAAAAAAGAGAAGTCCTGACAGACTGACTCATCAACGCCCAGCCCAAACCCTTGGACGTAGAAAGCTGAAATTTTGCACAGAGGTTCCCTATATAATCTAGACAAGGAATAAGGAAGGATTTTTTAAAATTCAACCCCAAAGGGAGTTAAATAGGGGATGAAAGTTTGTATGGAAAATCGCCATTTTCACGCGGGCGAAGCCGCTGGCAAAAGCTAGTAAATCATAATGACAGAAGAGGTGATGACACGACCACGGTGGTTGCCTACCGCAAGGGCTGGTGGGGTGGCTCAAGATAATGAATCTAGAAGGATTTGGGAGAGATTTTTGCCCAGTACAACTCTTACTATAAAATCATGAAATCGCAAAAAAGAAATTAGATGTTTCTTTTATTTTGTAGACTAATGAAAATGATACATTTAAGATGATTTTTTTTTAAAGATTTCTGGGTAAGTCAGTGTTAAGGTTTTTTACCACTGTGGAATTTTTAATATTATGTATTTTCATCTAAATACGGGGCTATAATAGGAACGGTAATACATATGTATAAAACCTCAAAAAGAAACAAAAGCACTTTCTAAATTAAAATCATTTTATTATAATATTTTCTATTATATTACGAAGATATGTCCTGATTTTTTTAGTCTGTCGTAAAACTCTTTGCTTAAGAATCTTAGATTTCTTCTGCAGTACTTTTTCTTCAGTTGATTTTATTTACACCTGTACGCCCCTATCAATCTTCGTAGAGACCAGAAGAGTGTGAAATCAGAACATAATTTTATATTATTCATTACATTTACTGTATTAATTATTTAAATAGTAATTGGCTATTTGACTACTGTTAAAAATTCACGAAAATGTTATGGTAGTTCAAAGAACTAACAGAAATAACACGGTGTGTGAAAAAAGTAATAAAATGTAATAAAGCGAGTATGATAATGACTATAAATAATTAATGAAGGTCCCACGGAAAGTCCCAGATATATCCCCAATATGGTCACACTACTTCAGTATGACTCCTTATAAACAAAAACAAATAAAATTGCAGAAAGTCCATGAAATTCAATGTAAAACTGTTTGGTCTTTACATAGTTATCTAAGTTATCATTGACTAAATCATAGGTCAAGCTTTTATGAAGAAATTAATTGAAAATACAAAGAAATACGCAGAAATATGTTTACAATTATTCCGTGTCAAAAATCCCGATTTAAACACTTACGCGTGAAATCTTATATCACCTCCTGGGGGCCAATTCTCGGTTTTAGAGATGGTGTCGAACTCGAGAAAAATTTCTAATGACGTCATTTTTTCGAGAAATTTTAAAAGTTGCTATTCTGGGGATGTCGAATCCGACATTTGTCGAAGGCTAACGTTAGAGTTCATGTCGAGTGCTTCTGAGCAGTAGAGATGTCATGTCGATTATATAAATACGTCATTTCTGAGTGAATTTGTTGAGTTTTGGATTGTACACTGTGTTTTCTTTTCTTTAGTTTTTAAATAAAATACGGCTTGGCATCTCATACTGGAAATTCGATTTATACTCTTTGATTTGTGCATTGTGTTTTCTTGAAACGACGAGGTCGTCGTTTCAAGAAAACAAGAGAATTACAGAGTCTGTCTGCGCGAAGGTTCGCGTCTATTGGCTCCTGTAATTCAGGATACCACTAAAATATACCTGAAAACGAAGGTAAATAATTGTTTGCTTCATAATTTTATTAGTCACTGACAGACAGTCAGCTGTCAAACTGATTATTTTTACACTAAACGTTTCGTTTTACTTTGGCTTTGCACGGGACTTATTCAAATTTAATATATAAATTATGTCCTAATTTTAAGTGTTTCTCATAATTATGTTTACTTGTTTGTTTGTGAAACCAATAAATACTTTTTCTTCCTTTCTTTTATACTTAAATAATTAGGTTTAGTCAGCGTTTTAAAACAAAATCATTCATTCACTCATAGCTACCTAAAACGGAACGCGCGATTCTTCATAATGGTAACATTAGCTTCACTCGAATCGACATTTTCGTGACATTTATTTCTATTTTGACTGAGAATACGGAATTCTGCTCAATTCGAAATTTTTTGGTAGAGATAGAGATAAATGTCGAAAATTGAGAATTGGCCCCCAGGGGGCCAATTCTCGATTTTCGACATTTATCTCGAGTTCGAGTTCGTAAGTCTATCTCTATGTCTATCAAAAATATCTCTATCTCTACCAAAAAATTTCGAATTGAGCAGAATTCCGTATTCTCAGTCAAAATAGAAATAAATGTCACGAAAATGTCGATTCGAGTGAAGCTAATGTTACCATTATGAAGAATCGCGCGTTCCGTTTTAGGTAGCTATGAGTGAATGAATGATTTTGTTTTAAAACGCTGACTAAACCTAACTATTTAAGTATAAAAGTAAGAAAGAAAGAAAGAAAAAGTATTTATTGGTTTCACAAACAAACAAGTAAACATAATTATGAGAAACACTTAAAATTAGGACATCATTTATATATTTTTGAATAAGTCCCGTGCAAAGCCGAAGTAAAACGAAACGTTTAGCGTAAAAATAATCAGTTTGATAGCTGACTGTCTGTCAGTGACTAATAAAATTATAAAGCAAACAATTATTTACCTTCGTTTTCAGGTATATTTTAGTGGTATCCTGAATTACAGGAGCCAATAGATCTAAGTATTAGAACCCTTATTAAATCTTTATTTAGTCTGAAGTTTTTAATGACTTCTGTTTCGCTCAAGTCGTAAATATCGACGGCGGGATAGCTGTTGTCGCCGTGTATTGGCCAGTTGCTCGCCACTTTCCAACAACTCCGAGATAAAAATGGTAATAAACTCGTCCATCTTTCAGTGGTTTCAAGTCCAATCGTAGGAACACAAATTACAGAGTCTGTCTGCGCGAAGGTCGTCGTTTCAAGAAAACACAATGCACAAATCAAAGAGTATAAATCGAATTTCCAGTATGAGATGCCAAGCCGTATTTTATTTAAATACTAAAGAAAAGAAAACACAGTGTACATGCCAAAACTCAACAAATTCACTCAGAAATGACGTATCTTTATAATCGACATGACATCTCTACTGCTCAGAAGCACTCGACATGAACTCTAACGTTAGCCTTCGACAAATGTCGAATTCGACATCCCCAGAATAGCAACTTTTAAAATTTCTCGAAAAAATGACGTCATTAGAAATTTTTCTCGAGTTCGACACCATCTCTAAAACCGAGAATTGGCCCCCTGGGGGCCAATTCTTAACGTTCATGTCGAGTGCTTCTGAGCAGTAGAGATGTCATGTCGATTATAAAGATACGTCATTTCTGAGTGAATTTGTTGAGTTTTGGGATTGTACACTGTGTTTTCTTTTCTTTAGTTTTTAAATAAAATACGGCTTGGCATCTCATACTGGAAATTCGATTTATACTCTTTGATTTGTGCATTGTGTTTTCTTGAAACGACGACCTTCGCGCAGACAGACTCTGTAATTTGTGTTCCTACGATTGGACTTGAAACCACTGAAAGATGGACGAGTTTATTAGCATTTTTATCTCGGAGTTGTTGAAAAGTGGCGAGCAACTGGCCAATACACGGCGACAACAGCTATCCCGCCGTCGATATTTACGACTTGAGCAAAACAGAAGTCATTAAAAACTTCAGACTAAATAAAGATTTGATAAGGGTTCTAATACTTAGATCTATTGACTCCTGTAATTCAGGATACCACTAAAATAGACCTGAAAACGAAGGTAAATAATTGTTTGCTTCATAATTTTATTAGTCACTGATGACAGACAGTCAGCTGTCAAACTGATTATTTTTACACTAAACGTTTCGTTTTACTTTGGCTTTGCACGGGACTTATTCAAATTTAATATATAAATTATGTCCTAATTTTAAGTGTTTCTCATAATTATGTTTACTTGTTTGTTTGTGAAACCAATAAATGCTTTTTCTTCCTTTCTTTTATACTTAAATAATTAGGTTTAGTCAGCGTTTTAAAACAAAATCATTCATTCACTCATAGCTACCTAAAACGGAACGCGCGATTCTTCATAATGGTAACATTAGCTTCACTCGACTCGAAATTTTCGTGACATTTATTTCTATTTTGACTGAGAATACGGAATTCTGCTCAATTCGAAATTTTTTGGTAGAGATAGAGATATTTTTGATAGACATAGAGATAGACTTACGAACTCGAACTCGAGATAAATGTCGAAAATTGAGAATTGGCCCCCTGGACACCACGTACTACCACAACCACGCACTACACAAGTTTGCACCATTTTCTCAATTATAACTTTGATTACAGGCAAATATCTCAAACGAAACTGTGAACCGCAAAGTAAACAACCGCCATATTGGTACGATTTATGTTGACATGTGGGGCCAATGTTGCCACATTACCACATCCTTAGGAAATGGGAAAATAATTCACTGATTCGCCAACCTTGTCAAGCATTCCTGACATACTATTTGGAATTTTAATTTCAGTAATCTTATTTTAGCTTTTTATTTATTAGCACATTATTTGACAGTATTTAACTTCTGATTACATTTGTGTGGTGACTCTTTTTAAAAATGAATAAGGAGATTTTAATAACGAGATAGCAATACTATCGTCCACCTTAGAAAGAGAGGTCAGCCCACAGAGAGTGAGATAGAGAATCGTAGGTATTTGACTCAAACTTTTGTTCTAAGTGTGGCCTCCATATTTATCTATACCTTCATGGTGCGAACACCACAAGCACTCTGTGGATTGATCACAGATTATGTATTCATCACAGCTAACACATCGTGAAAAAATAGAATCTCTGGCATGGGACTATTAAGTTACTAGCGGACGTCCCGCGGTTTCACCCGCGTAGATCCCGTTCCCGTGGGAATACAGGGATAAAAAGTAGCCTATGACACTCAGCAATAATGTGGCTTTCTATTGGTGAAAGAATTTTTAAAATCGGTTCAGTAGATCCCGAGATTACCCCTTACAATTTAACAAATATACAAACACACAAACTTTACTTTTTTATAATGTTAGTATAGAAGTATAGATATAGATTATTATTCGACTACGGCGAAGCAACCGCAGTAAGCTATCATAAGTTTTGGGACAACAAGGTGGTATGTGACCACGGCTATTCTCTGAAAATCACTATGAAAGCATGTTCGCACTATAGCTGAAAGATAGTACTAGAACTAGAACGCTATAATTTGGCAAAGGTGGATGTTCCAGGGTAACCCGCGAAATTCAATTTTTTTTACGTTTTTAGCGATTTGCAGGCCAGTGCTAGGTTGTATGTTAGTGAAAATATGATTCGCGGGTGTAAGACGTATGCAGTTTCAGAATTATAATCATCTAAATCATTATTACAATACAACCCTCCAAGTTCATGTAACTTTCAAGAATGAGTATTTCATGAACTTGGAGGGTTGTAATGATGATTTTGATGATTTCGCAGGCTACCCTGGAACATCAACCCTAATAATAATATACAGATGAGTGACTTGGACCCAAAACCGACCCGGGTATTTTAGAGACGGTTCGCCCTCCACTCTCAAGAGAAAGAAAAACTACAAACATAAATTTTGAATCAACGGAAAAAAACATTTGGAAGAGAATCTTAAATCTGGAATGTTGAAATGAGTGCAGGGAAGATGGGTGCCAGCAAAAAAAATGTAGAAGTTTCAAGGGTACTTAGAAGTTTACTAGTTACGGCTGCAGCTGAAGTTCTTCTAAGAATCTAAAAAACCTTGATATTATAAAAGTAGAAGTTACTAATTCTGAAGACTTATCTAAAAAGTCTAAGAGAAGTTAGCTTTTCTTGACTCCTTTTATAAATGAATGCTGTTCGTTAGTCTCGCTAAAACTCGAGAACGGCTGAACCGATTTGGCTAATTTTAGTCATGAAATATTCGTGGAAGTCCAGGGAAGGTTTAAACGGTGAGAAAGTAGTACGTAGGCAGGTAGGTTAGGTAGGTATGTACCGTACGTAGTAGGAAGGTAGGAAAACAGGTATTGCAGCACAACGCATCCACGCACGCTAGTTTTACCAATGATATTATATAGGTAGATACGTTTTACCGACATCTGCGCGGCGATACAAAAATAAGCTGATCAGCTTGATTGAACTCAGTCCGTCCTGCGTCTGGCCGCGATGCGAACGTACGTTTAAGCGGGAGTTTGGTGTATGAAAATAAACAAAAATGCCTAGTTGTGTGTTCAGAAAGTGAACTACTTATACTGGGCCGGCTGTAAAAAGCAAGAAGGATGAGTCTTTTCATTGTAAATAATCATAAATTTTATTTTACTCAAAAATCACTGTCGCGCTGTTGCCGCTTTATCACCTACACGAACGAGACAAATAGTGCGTTGCATGCTTGCACCATGCATGTATGAGTGAGTGACAGAGAGAACAAGAAAATGGCGCGCGGTGTTGTCAGTTCGAACGATGCTGGAGGCAACGTCATTGGCTGTCGTTGACAATTGCCACGTGAACAATATTATTATGTTTATCTCTTTTTGACATTGGGGTCCTATCTGTATAACTCTGTCATCTTCTAACGTACTCAATGAAAGAAATGAATTGGCTTAGGTTCTTGAGGGTTCTTGTAGGTAGTTACTAAAATATCGCCATGTTTTTATTTCTTTACAATGAGTATGACGTCTCTATTGGTAAAACCTCATTGAGTTTTACGAATAAAAATAACTAGGGCTCCAAGAGCGAGCGATGCAGGCTCGTAAATTTTAATACCCAATCTAGGACAGTTAAGAATTGTTTCGACCCTATAAACAAGAGTTTCTTGGTCAATTTGCAAACAAAGCCAAGATTCAAGAGGTTACCCAGTAGGCTGGAAGCTAATGCCCGATGGACATTCGCCTGATTCGCCCTACTGCCGGTCTGGACCTGGATGAGTCCCGCCGAAATCATCATCATCATCTTCCTGCCCTTGGCCCTTATCCCATGTTATTTGGGGTCGGCGAAACATATTTCTTTTTCTTACATTCAGCGCTGTCAGTCATCCTCATCACGCTATCAATTTTATTCCTTTTTCCTTCCTAAAGTGAAAAAAAAAGTAATTAAAAAACTAAAAAAACCCGACTGAAAAACAAAACTTGGAAGCAGGCGGGGTTCATTTGAATATTAAATAATTATGAAATGAAAATAGAATAGCCCCGCCTGCTTCCAAGTTTTATTTAATTTAAAATGTGCTTGTTTTTTTCCTTTCAGTTTTTCAGTCGGGTTTCTTAGTTTTTTAACAACTTTTTTATTTCCAACTTTTTTATTTCCAACTTTTTTATTTCCAACTTTTTTATTTCCAACTTTTTTATTTCCAACTTTTTTGTTCTTTTGTGTTTGTTCTTTCGTTGGTCAAAATAGGGATGTTTAATGACTTTAAAAAAATATGATTCTAGTTAGTCCGTCTGTTAGATTATCGAAAAATATTGGATAGGTACGTATTTTTTGTTTTATCAAATCAAGATCAAATCAATAAAAAACGAAGATAAAACGCGTCAAGGGTTCTGACGTCACTCACCGGTAAGAAATGTCAAACTAATGTCTTAGAATATGATGTCACACGAGCACTTGACAAAGCACTATATCGTCTTCATTGTTTGATTACAATACGTGAAAAAGGAAAAATTTGGAAATCCATCAGACGGATTAATTAGATTTTTTTTTAACTACCCTAGGCACGGGCCACACACAAATGGCGTCGGGCGCGGACCTGGCACGGGAATTTTGTCGGCACACGGAATAACGTTCGGGGGCAGATTGGCAGGGTGGTTAATCCAACTATGGTATTGTGCGTTGACCGACATGCACTTGGCCGTATTTTCTCAATGCTCTATGACAAACAATTGAAACCACAGACAGATATGACGAGTAGAAAAAAAAGAACGCGCATGTCACCTCACTAGAGCATTTGACACGCGCTGAGAAAAGAACGACGACGCCATTGTGTTTGTCGATAATGGTGACTTTGGTGATAGTGATTTTTAATTGTTAACAATTACACGAATTTGTAACTCTATGTTCAATGCTTACTAATTGAACACGTTTCATATTTTACTACAGAGTATGTGTAGGATATTAAGTTAATTATTTACAGGAGTAATCTGACGGTGAGTTAACAGACATAGCCGGTGCGCGTTGTTTTATTTAGAATTTGTAAATTCCCATTTAGACTACAAGCTAATAGAAAAATTACTTGGCTACGTGATTGGTTGTTGATACGTATATTTAAGCGATAATGTTTTCATGTTAGGGTTTGGGAACCGTTGGCGGGAAACAGTTGGGCTGTCCTGTCATTGTTAATTACTCGTCCAGAAATTGACGGAAGCTTCCGATTATATCGTAACCCGCGAAACTCAAATCTTGCCTAGTATTTTTTTGTCGCGATCATGAGTCCATGATTTTTTAATGAACACGAATAATAATGAATAATAATGTAAATAATAAATAATGTTAATTTTATGTTTTTTGGACTCTTAAGAATTTAGCTAGCCGTTCCGTGTTTCAATGTAATTAATTGGGGACTGTAGAATGTAGATTCACATCCACTGTTTCTATGTGTGAAGACATCTTGACTAAGGCAAGGTTGTACCGAGAGCTCCTGATCTTGTGTGTGTTTGAATTAGGAGTATGTGTATCAGATACAAGTTATGAACACTGTTCTACTATCAGAAGACAATACATCTTCATAAAATACCCTTTCTTCTGGTACACACCAACAGCAGTATTTACTTAGAATTAATAACCGAGACCACTGCCTTCGGAAGCACATAATCATCTTTTTATTTCCACTGAATTTGATCATTGCAGTTTGTGTCCAGAGATGTTTTGCTGAATTACTTCTGTATACACTTGCATTACAAACAAATATCATAATTTCAACAAAAACATGTTTGTTTGTTTGGCAGTGATGTCAGGCGGTCGGCTGGTGGTGCTGGACCGGGCCGGGCGTGATGTGAAGCGCTTCCCGCTGGCGGAAGGCCTGGCCACCCTGGGCAGCGACCCGGCTTGTGACATTCGCATCATGCTGCCCACCGTCAGCCCACACCATGCTACTGTTGTGGTTCATGCTAACCAGGTAATGCAATGTGCTGTTTCCTCAATTTCTGCCACATACTTCTGCATGCAAGTAGGCAAGTAGTTCAAATAATTTATTTGATGGTGTGGATGCAATTTAAAGAAAGCTCTTCTTAACTTACACAACATAATTTTCACCCGCCAATCAACCTCCTTTTACTCAACTGCGGCGAAGCCCAAAAGGAGGGTTATAAAATGATATTATCATAAACACTCAAATAACTCATAAATAATACTTTGTCTAAAATTAGCACCGAGTTGGGATGGTAGAATCGTAGATTTAGGGCAGTTCAAATATGATTTTTGTAAAGTTTTCATAATATGGTGTCCCTGGTTCTGTCAGACGGTGGTGCGCAACGTGTGCTCGGACGAGACGCAGGTGAACGGGCGCCTCGTGAGCGTGGCGGCGCTGCAGCACGGGGACGTCATCGGCATCGGCGGCCGGCAGCTGCGCTGGGAGTACGCAGACCCCGCGCGCCCGAGACCGCAGGCGCCGGAGCCAGGTGAGCACAGCCTCCAACATGCTTGCTGATGTACAACTAAATACATACGGTGACTGGTAATTAGTGACCGATACTTAAAGTCGTGGTTTTACTCATGATAACAGACATCTTTTACTATGGGACTAAAACTAAAACCGCGAAAAAAATCTACTGTTTGGTACATTTTGACCTGATAAGCGAAACATAATTCGCTAATTAATTACCAGTCACCCTGTAAATAATTGTATGGCCTGTAGGGTATCCTCCTCCATCTGTTTCCATTATTGCTTGTCTTGTCCGTGTTCATCCATTTTTCCCAGCTGTTTTTAAGATATCATCAAGCTATACCTAATTTGTTTTGCCATCCTGTTTGTGTTTTGTCAGTGGGAGCAATAGTGGAGTGCCGTAAGACGTAAATATTGTAAAATCTCGGAATCCAGGACCGGTCAATGAATCTTCATAAAAACTATTGGACTGTATTGCTAAAAGCCCAAATAAAAAAGTAAAAAAAAAAAATTTACGCGCTCGTCATTTTTTTTTTTTTTAGTACACACGGCTACACATCAAGCTATACAAAACCAGTATAATCTGATTGTTCATTGTGCGAACAGTTCTAGTAAAGTGAGGTCAAGATTAACTGGTTTTGTATAGCTTGATGTGTAGCCGTGTGTACCACAATGTACTGAAAAACTAGCTTGTGCCAGCGGCTTAACCCGCTACAACTCGAAAATTATCCCACGAAAAAATAAAATCGGGATAAAAACAATCCTATGTGTTAATCCAGGTTATGAACTATCTGTACACCAAATTTTATCCAAATCCGTTCAGTAGTTTTTGCGTGTAAGAGTAACAAACATACACCCTCACAAACTTTAGTACTTTATAATATTAGTGTGAAGTGTGATGTAAACAGGGCGCGCCACGACAGTGGCGGTAAGTCCTCTCTTTGAGGAGTTGCTGGAAAGGACGCAGTCCTCACGACGTTGCTTCAGGAGGTACGTGCACCAAATCAAGCGGGAGGAAACGACCGGATGTCCCCATTGTGAGGATTTTTTTTTAACTTTCTTGTTTGAGCATTTAGCAATGCATTCAAAAAGTTTTTATGAAAATTCATTGACCGGTCCTGGATGGATTCAGAGGTATAAGTCTTACGGCACTCCACTACAAGCCACTTAGTTGTTTATAATGTCCATCTGTTATTCAGGTAGGGCACATAATTGGCTATGTTGCTTACCCAGTTCCACTTCAGTGTCATGGCTTGTTGCAGTATGTCCATGACTTTTGTTTTGTTGCGTTGCATTTTGTGGTTTATCGTCTATTGTTCTTAGTTTCAGGATACTTCTTTCCATTGCATGGTGGCACAAGAGGATTTTGTTCTTAGCCTTGTTAGTGAATGTCCAAGTCTGACTTGCGAATATAAAGGAGGACAGGATACATGTATCTATTATGATCTTTAACTTGAAACTGTAATTTCCCTCGCTGATATTGGATTCTTTCTGTGCATTGGGCTCTTTTTGTAATAGTTTTATTCATCTTTCAAAAAAGAGAAACAGAATAGGTTTTACAGACAAAGATAATATTTTGGACGACGGTGTTTCAATAGCAAGCATCTGAGCGTGAGAGTCTGTGAGCTGATGGGAAATTGGCTTACTTGAGTACTTCCATAATTTAGCTACGGACTTTGGAATGTTAGTTAGTTAGAGTTGTTAGTAGTAATAATATTTTTTTGTTTTCTGGTTAGGTGACGTCCGGTGCTATTTAAAAAAGAAAATTTATTTTTAAAGAATCATCATTGTGAATAGTTTATATTATGACTTGTTAGCATAGTGAATAAGGCGTTTTTATCCCCTTCTGTTTCTTTTTACATATCCGAATTCATTTTCTTCTGGTATTGTAGCTCGATTTTTGCATTTAAATTGAAACCACAAGATGTGTTTATCTGATAGCTCTTGTGTTGTCTTCAGGTTGTTGTAAAACTTCACAATTTCTTTTTCAAGAAGAAGAAGATAAAATTATCATTCACAATTATTATTATTCTTCAAATTTAAGTTTAGAATCGCGGTTACTGCTGCCGCGACGTAAAATTGCGCTGAAACGAGTGTAACATAAAGTGCTTCAATGAATTGACGAACAATAATCATCATTATGTTGGGTGTTTCCTGACTCCTACAGCCATCCAGATTGAGTGTCAAAAGATAAATGAGTGTATATGGTTTTGTTTAGCGCTGCACGTGTCAGGTCGCGGCCGAGCCCCGCGCTCGCTGCGGCGCTCGGGCCCGGCGGGCGGCGCCCGGGACCGCGCGCTCCAGCGAGCGCAGGAGATGTCCTACCGCGCCTCCATGCCTGGTAACTACACTATCCTATCCATTATTTTCCCGTTAAAGCAATGTACAACATGATCGAAGCCCCTTGACTGAATTTGAACCTAATCGCAGGAATACTCCTGTAAGCATTCGATAAATCATGTTGGTAAGCGAATAAGTATCTTCTCTCGTTAAGGTTGAAGGACTAATGAGATGAATAACCAAGGAGAAGGTAGATTAATACAAAAAAAAATCGTGTATCAGTCACACTAAAGTTAAATGTTTTTTGTGGTTGTGCGATAATGAACTTTATGTGTATGATATGGTTCAAACTCTTCTAAATATTGCGTCTAGTGTATGTCTAGTATGTAATCACAAGTAAAATTTAATTTCAAAACACTATGGCACTAACACTAATTCGTATTCACTAACTGGGTTCGAAACCAGAATATGAGAATATGTTTCCTCTGTGAATGTTAGCGTGTTTTGTTGCACAACTAAGCACACGAGATGTCATTGACAGGCAGCGCCGGCGGCAAGCAGGTAGCCATCGTGCAGCCGCAGAGGAGAGACACCAGCGATCAAATAGGTAAGACCTCACTGTCAACAAATGCATACTAATATCCTACATTAATATAGTCAAAGCCGCTAATACATTGCTTCGTTGTAGACAAGACCCCGCCGCGCTCGCCGCAGCAAGCCAACAAACGCGTCAGGACGTCCAAGACCGACCTCGACACATCCGTCGGTGAAGCAGAACAAGACAAGACCAAGCGCAAGTCCACCGCGCGAGTGAGCCCCAAGAACGTCCTGGCGAACTTACAAAGTACGACGAAGGCGACGCTGTGGATAGAGTCGCGCAAGACAAGCCCTCGCAGCCGCCCCGCACTGGGCAGCCCTGTGCGCCAGCCCGCAGCCCGCGCGCGCCGCAGCCCGGCGGGCAGCTCGGCGCGCCGGAGCACGCCGCTGCGCCTCGCCGTGCTCAAGCGTGCACAGAGCGCGCACAAGCTGAGGGTCGCTAAGATTGAGGGACCGCTCAGAATGGGTGAGTGTACCTACACCTTACGAAATGGCTTTTATTTAAAGCTTGCAGTCTCATTCATGAAGTTATATTGTCATAGTAAAAAAATGATTTCTCATTGGGGAATAGATCTGGAGTTTCCAGAAACTCCAAAAAGTCCTAAATAACAGACTGTCCAGCACTAAATCCATTTAATTCGCTGATATCATTACTGAAAGCGCTGAGCAGCGGTGGCCCAGTGGTGTCGGCCCCGACTTACGAACAGTAGGTCGTGGGTTCGAACCCAGGCAGGCGCATTACTTTGTGTTATTTATTTCATCACCGCTGTTCTCAAAACGGTGAAGGAATACATCGTGAGGAAACCAGCATGTCATATAACCAAAAAAAAAATCAAAGATATGTGACATCTGCCAATCCGCACTGGGCCCGCATGGTGGATTATAGCCCATCCCTCTCCTAGAGAGGAGGCCTGAGTCTTCTGAGTCTACCTGAGTCTCTGATTACTGAAAGTTTGATGTGTACACTTGTCAGTGCACTGGCGACCTTGAGACTTGCGTCTTCCGACGTTAGTGTCTAAATAATGTGAGTGCAGTGACCTTGAATTTAATGTAGTTGGTAAATATATCGCAGCGATAACTCCCACCGCAGCGCCATACTAGCCGCCATTCATTATCATATAACCGCGCACCGCACTACCATTTACATATTACGTAATCAAACACTCGCTGACTGCTGCCGAGTGCCGAGTGCATGCGCGACACACACCTACCATTTGTTCTATCATTTTGCTTTAATTGACTAACAAATTAAAATGTAAGTTCCTATTTCTGAATGCTCTACTCAATATAAATAAATATTTGCTCTGTGACTGCTCTTCTTTACCTTTTGTCGGTTTTTGTTGCGAGATTTAATATTTCAGCTTGTAATGATGTATTGCACGCGCTGACGTCACTATCTTCTGACTGCATTTCCCGTTATCTGTTAGCTTGGCGTGACTCAATTACTGAGATTTATTCATGGAAATATGTAGAATTGTAGGTGAAGTAATAATAGTAATGAGGTGTTGTTCCACCGCACGCACAGATGACACGAAGCAGGCCGCCATACGTCTGATGACCGGCCACACACCCAAGTCCAGTCCCTCGTTTGTAGTGAAGAAGCCCAGCCCGCTGCGCCGCACGCCGCGCAACACTCGCGCTGCTGTCGCCAGCAGTCGCGACGCAACCCGCGACAGTGCCGCGACACTCGACAACACTCGCGCCACACCCGGCAACGTTAGCACCAGGCGAAGTGGCGCCAACAGCACTGTGAGTACTGATACTGAACATACAGGTCACTATGTAAAACATAACAAGCAGCGAGTTTAAGAAAAGTTTCCGTTTTGAATATCTTCGTCTTCGTTAGCGTCACTCATGCGAGTGTGTCCTGTGTCTGTCTACAACTTGCCAAATACTTTTTCCGTAAAATATGTTTTTTCACCCCAAAAAAATGTCGGTTCCTAGCAATCATTTTTGCGTGGACGGCTTCCTGAAGAGTTCGTTTACACCCTGTATAAGTACAACAAATATTTAGTACAATTCAATTTCGCTCGAGCTTCCTCTAGCAAATGAAAACAGAATCACGAGAAACGAATCAATAATTTCAGAGAAAATAATTGGTGTAATGCATGAAAGCCAAATTATGGAGGTGCCAAATTATGGTGGCATTCATAACCTCCTTCTTTTTTAGAACCCGGTAAAAAAAAGACGCGAAATATTATAATGATTACATATTTTGAATAGTTATAAGAACAACGTCTTTTACCTACGCCTACACGCTACAACCTTGCGTCGGCGGCGAGCGCTAATAAATAGCTATCAATTGCAATTGACGCGCCCCTCAATGCGCTCCATTCAGTGATAGCTAATAACATAATGCACATTGCAGTAACGTCGATACGATCGTATACTTCCAGTATGTCTTGTTTTATATATATAGTGCAAAATCTTTTATTCAAATAAGGTCTTTTTAACGACAAACTGCATCTTAGAAAAAAGTCCGTTTCCCAGATAGAAACATAGAAAAAAGTGATTAAAAACAGTAATTGTTTGCATTTGTTCAGAAAAACTAGGACCACTAATTAATTAAGTTTTTCAAACTCATTTGCATAAGATGATTTATTCAGTCATCTAAGCTTTGTGGTTACTATATCGTCGATTGTTGTGATTAAATTGTTTTATGGGTTGTTCACTATTGAATAGATGTGTGTATTGAGTTATAACATAACATCACGCCTGTAATACCCGAATAGTTAGGCAGAAGTGCAGTTAAGTTCCTTGTAATTGGGGGCGAGCTTATTGCCATGAACTGGGCACAGATCTTGACTCCGGGTGCTACTGACAAACTTGACCGAACAACTCGATAACACTTACACACAGTATTGACTTATATATTATAAACATGGAAAATATTAATCAACTATTGACTAGCACTTATAATTATTTAATTGTTTTCTTAGGTAACCATTTTAGAGATAACCGATTCAGACGATCGAAACTCATCGCTGCGAAACAGAAGCGCATCGCGCCGCTCTGGACAGAAGAGTCCCAAGAAGTCGTTCCGGTCGCTGTCCACGGGCAGCCCCAGGAAGTCTGCCCTCAAGGATCCCTCAGCTAAACGAGGAGTGCGCAAGACTGAGTCCATCAAGTTCGACCTCAGCAACCTGGAGAACAACTCGCAAGACTCCGACGTACTGATGTTGAGCGACCTCACGCGGACGTCGCTCACAGACGATGACGTCACGCTGCGCTACTCCTCCTCCCCCTCCCCGCGGCGCTCCATCCACTCGCGCAGCAGTCGCGTGCTGCACAGCTCGCTCGGCGCTGACGTCACACGCACGCTCACACCGCGCACGCCGCGCAGTCCCAAGCGCTCGTCGCGCGGCAGCCTGATCCTACAGCAAGCTCTCGACGAAACGAACACGTCGACGTACTCGCGCCGCTCCAGCAAGTCCGTGTCGGACAGCAGGCACGACACGACCGTAGCCGCGGCCTTCCGCACGCGCACGCTCAGCCCGCGCGCGTCGCGCAACGACCTCGAGTCCTACTCCATCGTGGACCTCGTGTCCGTCGACACCGACGAGTCCGCTCTCTCCCCGTCCGTGTATAACTCGGCGGGCTCCGCTACCAGCACAGCTTTTGGAACTCCACAGAATAGCAGCGGTCGGAAGACGAGATCTACCATCGACCCGACGCTGCTCGGCTCCAGCACGCCGTACGTGAAGGGCCGCACGAGCAGTCCGCGCGCGGTGTCGTCACCCGGCCGGCCGACCAGCTCGCCGTCCGCGCTGGCCAGCCAGTCCGTCAACCGCAGCTCCCGCTCCACACGCTCCAAGTCCACACCGGAGAACTCGGAGGATGCCAAGAAGCACATCTCAGTGAACAGCACACGCATCTCGCGCGCCTCCCGCAGTCGCTCGCGACTTAACGACAGCGAACTGCTGCTGCTGGACGATGACGAAGACTCACCCCGGACCTCCAAGAGAATCAGCACCACGTCCAAGTCGGGCCGGGCCAGCGCGCACACACTCGGCGACGACACAGAGACGTCGGCCGCGCACAGTCCCGCACAACACGACGGCACCTTCACCCCGGAGAACAGACACAGCCCTGAAGAAGCTAGCACCCCTGTTCTTAGTATTCAGAGTCTTTTGGAATCCAGCCAAAGCTCTTTTGCTTCTTTAAAACCGACAAAAAGAGGCAGACCATCGTTCAATACTAAAAGAAAGACCATCGGGGGACTCACTGGACCTAAAACAAGAGTCGGTGCCAAGTCCAAGTCTTTGAGCTTTAGCGCCAGGAAAACAAGATTGAGATTAAGTAGTGACTCCGTGGAGGTATTAAATAAGACCGATGACAGTGAGATAGTGACGCCTAAGAGTGCGGTGAAACTGGTGCCTGAAGGAGTTAAGAACAAACACTCGACTGCCAAGAAGCCGCAGTCGAAACGTTCCATCATCGACGACTTGAACGAGTCTGATATCGTGAAGCAGCTGTTCAACAGTCCGGTGAAAAGGAAGCTGTCGCAGAGTATGACAGAGTTCTCCAGGAAACAGCTGTTCGATGACGACGACTTCGTGCAGACGAAGCGGCCCACGCGGAACACCATCGCTATAACCGGACGAACACCCGACAACTCACTTCTGGATCACACTGAGTCGTACACTCCCGAGATATTCGTGAGTCCCATCAGCACTCCCACGCGTAGTCCCAGTCTGGAGGGGATTAAACTTATGTTCGCCAAGACGACCCCCGATAACGATCTTCGCAACGTCCGCGGCGTCAAACGTCTACTGCGTACACCGCGCACCAGGAGATCTATCAAGAATGACTTGAGCAACGTGTCCGGAGTCAAGCAAATATTTGCCAAGAGTCCTAAGAACCGCTTGAGCGACGTCAGAGTTAAGGAAGTGTTTGTTTCGTCTCCTAAAAACGACTTGCGGCGCGTGACCGGAGTCAAGTCTCTGTTCCACACTACTAACAAAAGAAAGTCACCGAGAAATGAATTAGATGACGTGAGAGGAGTGAAGAAACTGTTCAACACGAAGAGTCCGGCGAACGATCTGCGGAACGTGTCCGGAGTTAAGAGAACGCTGCGACGACACAGTCCCAGGAACGAGCTCACTGACTTGCGCGGAGTGAAGCGCGTGTTCCGGCGAGAGAAACGGAACGACCTCAGTGACGTCAGCGGAGTCGAGGAGCTGTTCAACTTGTCCAACTACTCGTCGGCCACTGTGTCTACGCGCGCAGAGAGCTTGTTCGACCAGCTAGTGGGCAAGCCACAGATACGGGCGGTGTATTCTAAAACATTCTCCTCGAAAACTGCTCAGAAGACCAAAAATCTCAGAGGAAAGTCTCTCCACGTATCTCTAGACCAAATTACTGCCACTGACAAGTCCTGGTTAGAACAGGAACTTAACAAACGACTGCAAATCAAGAATTATCTGGACTCGTTGAAATCTGCCAACACTTCCAAGGGCAACAGATCCAAGGCGAACAAATCGAAATCATTGCACGCGTCGCTAGACGAGGTGACCGACGTCGACGTGCTGTTAGACCAAGAGCTGAACAAGGAACAACAGATAAATAAATACCTGGAATCTATGAGATCAGTCGACGACTCTAAAGCTAACAAATCAAAGGTGAACAAATCCAGAGCCAACAAGTCGAGGGTCAATAAATCCAAAGCGAACATATCGAAAGCTAACGCGACTCGCGAGTTACTGAAGTTGGTGACTTCGACGGTGGAAGGCGACGCGCCGCTGCGCACGTCTCGAGTACGCAGCAGTACTGTTGTACTGAGTGACGTGAGTGACGTGAAGAAGTCCACGTCAGAGCTGCACCTGCCCATAAAGAAGCGCTCGCTGGTGGACGCGCACACGTCGGGCGTGTCGCTGCCGCTGAAGAAGCGCTGCGTGCCGCAGTCGGCGCCGCAGTCAGCGCCGCAGTCAGCGCCGCAGTCAGCGCCGCAGTCAGCGCCGCAGTCAGCGCCGCAGCCAGCGCCGGCGCCGCACTCCACGCCGGTGAAGCGCGGCGCGGCGCTGGCGCTGGACGCGTCCGTGCTGGCGCGCGTGTCGCCCATACGTGCCGACGACTACACGCTCTACGCGGAACGCGATACGAACCTCACGTGAGTTTGCTTTCTTACTTCATTTCATGATTTCGGTCAATTTATCGTATTATTCCTCTTTATAAATACATTAACTTATCTCGTCTTTGATATAAAGTCATTCTTCTGTCATTGATAAACCTAAATATATTTTTACAAATCAATAATATTAATGGTTAGACAAAAAAACCACTCAAATATAAAGTATTTCTGAAGGATTTTTAGTAAATAATAATACTTATGTTAAAATTAATTCCAGATCTACTCAACCGAAAGAAACGACTGAACGGAGACCAAAGAACACAAGAGGTGCGAGGGCGAACACGGAACACATCGAAACTGAAATTGTGAAACCATCGCCTAGGAAGACTCGAGGGAAGGTGAAAGTGGCGAGTCCTAAAGCTAAACCAACTAGCCCTGCTAAGGAGAAAGCGGCTGCAAAAGGTAGGAAAGCCAGTCCTGAAAAGGCTAAAATAGAAAGTCCTGCTAAGGCAAAAAAAGCAAGTCCCGTTAAAGGCAAAAAAGCAAGTCCTATTATGGCTAAAAAAACGAATCTCGCGAAGGCTAGCCCTCCTAAAGCTAAAAAAGCAACTCCCGCAAAGGCTAAAAAAGCGAGTCCCGCAAAGGCTAAAAAAGCGAGTCCCGCAAAGGCTAAAAAAGCGAACCCCGCAAAGGCTAAAAAAGCAAGTCCCGCAAAGGCTAAAAAAGCCAGCCCTGCTAAGAAATTTGCCAGCCCTGTTCCAGTGAAATCGACGCGCTCTCGCAGAAACAATGCTTCGGCGCTAGAATCAAACACTAAAAAGCGTAGAGCGTCGTTAGTTGTGGCTAAGAAGTCTCCAATCATGAGCCCGAAACCGAAAGCAACGCGGAAACGAAAAGAGCCGGAAACTACCACAACGCCTATTGTGACTCCTAAAAAAACTCGCACCACCCGCAAGAACGAATCTGTGAAAGATGACAAGGCTAAGACACCAAAGAATACCAGAGCTAAAGTACTGAAAGCTACCGTAGTCGTGAGCAAACCCTCGCCGCAGCTGAAGCCGCGCGCGACCCGCAGAGGACCAGCCGACCTCACTCAACCAGAACCTTCGAGAAAGACACGCAAAGCTGTAGCCGTGCAAGATAAACCAGAATCTCCAAAGAAATCTCAACTACAACGTAAATCACCGATCAAACCTCAAACAGCTCAAGTGCAACCCAAAACTAGAGGACGAAAAGCTGTTGCAAGCGATATTATAGACAATGCGGACGTTGACAAGCCTAAGGCTAAAGCTAAGAATGTACGCAAAACAGACGAACCTGCTGCCAAAAAGACAAGGAATAATAGACAAGAGAAGTCTATTGAGGAAGCTAAACCAGTGAAAACCCGCGGCAAGAAAGCAGTGTCCCAAGAGAGCGTGGAGTCGGCGCCAAGTGCGCGAGGGCGACGGGCTGCCAAGTCTGTCAGTATTGCAATGGAGGTTAAAACTCGCAAACGTAAGTCAGACACAGCCCCAGACAATGAGATACCCTCTAAACTGAGGAAATCGAAGGAAGTCGCTACGAGAGGCAGACTTGCGACTGAAGGGAGCACAGAAACTAAGAGTACACGCAAGAAGTCCGCAGTGAAAGAGACTAAAGGAGAGAAAGTGAGTGAAGCGCCGGTGAAGGCCGCTCGTGGCAGAAAAACGGCGGTAGTGGAACCGGTGAAGGCGACGAAGCAAACCGAGCAGAAAACACGAGGTCGAAAGGTGAGCTATAATCACGATTGTTTTACACTTCTCCAAAATATATCCATGATAATATAGTGTTTGGGTGACATTGTGCTTCCTGTTTGCAGGCCAATATTGAGAATGTTCCCGCGAACCAGGCAACTGGGAAACGTAAGAGACAAGCTGCCACAGAACCATCGCCTGTGAAGGAGAGGAAGACGCGCGCGACTCGCGGGAACACACAGCCGGAAGGTATGCTAACTATATTTATTACTGTAGTCGTAAACACAAAACACTAATATAGCCTGTTATACCTAAAGTAGAAGATTACCATAATAATATTTTATAGAGTAGCTAGCACCATATTGATCTTAAAATGACAATAAAACATTGTTGTTAAATGCTAACGCCTATGTGTTCGTGAACAGGCAAGCCAGCGGGCCGGAGCCGACGGAGATAGCGTATCATCGAACAACAGCGACTCGAGTACAAAATTAAATAGTTTACTTAAGGTCAGTCTATATCATTTAATTTTGTTCTTCATTCTGGGGACATAAATGGGAATATGGGAAACAAAACGAAAAAGTAACTTTAAATATTATAAAATATATTTTTCTTACCAACTACACATGTATACATCATCATACACAGTCCGACTAAATCCTAATCACAATAGCATAAAGTTTCAAATGAAGGGATTCCATTATTTACATATTATTGTTTTTTTTTTCCAGATGCGTGCGGACGACGCGTGCTTTATATTTTGTGAAGATTTTTTATTAAAAGTATTTTTAATGTTGTAGCGTTCCTCCGGGACTTTGTGTTCAATGCATATGTTTCTGTCAGAATATTATGTACGAAGTATGAAATAATAGTTAATATCCAGGTGATTTAAATTCATACTGTTTAGTGCGCATGCGCAACGAATCTATTACGGCATATATTCCAATCGCATAGTTTATCTGACCTGATGATGTGCAACTAGCATGAATATTTGAGTATAATAATTGTTGTTATTCAGTCTTTTACTGGGCTTGTTGAACAACTGTAGGATAATGTTTGTGTTCGTTACATACTTGATGTAGTTATACACTTACGAATAGTTCTAGTTCAGCTTTCTCGCACAATGTGGGGCTACAGTCTGATACCGCCCTCGAGCCGGATCCAATGTTGTATAACGTTCGTAGTACATAACATAACATAGCTTAGCGTAGCATTGCACTAACGGCTTCCACTTTGAAACCTCACTATCAATCATGTTTGCTACATATTAATTTATAATTATGATTTTAAGCTCTTTTTAATATTAGTTCTATATGTTTAGTGTAACAACTGTAACGTAGAGTAGCTTTTTGAGTTGTAGTGATATTTTACTGTAATAGGATTTACTTTAAGAATCTGAAGGAATGAATTTAATTTAGTTTGATAACATAGCGGGTGCTAGGTGAACGCACATTATGTTCCGAGTTTTTGTACTCTTTTTATCTTTATTTCACTTTCCAAGTTTCTTATTCTGGAATTTTGTCTCATTTGACGCTACCAAAACTAGTTAGTATTTCATATTATTGGAAACATTAATGCAATGAAGGTAATATTATATCGGGAACAAAGTACATTACCCATTGAGAAACGACAGATTTAGATAATTATAGAAGATTGACACGCGTCAAAATTATTATTAATATAAGAAGTGGAATTGATATTTTAGAAATATTGTTGCATACCTTTTAAAAAATAAATTTGTGAATTATGGACTGCTGATTTTATTTCTCACCTCTAAGGAATGTAAGTTTATTCTCTGCATCGCGAAGTCGCCCCGTCATGGTGACTTTCCCTTCGCACGAGGAAATGATGAGCGACTATTTCCTCGGTCAAGAAACGAACAAAATATTGTAGGTTTCGTGTCAGTAAAAGAGCTACGTAATGCTAATATAAGTGTATCACTGAGTGTTGACACCGTCGCGCGTCGCATATATAGCTATACTAGGGTCGGGCAGGGGGCGCGGGGCGCTAGACGGGCGCCTTGAACTTGACGGGGTTGGAGATGCGGAAGATGTTGGGCAGCAGCGCGGCGAGCTGCTGGAACAGCTCGGGCGCGATGGGCGGCGGCAGCGCGAACTGCAGCGTCCGCAGCTCCGCGCCGCCCCAGCCGGCTGCCTCCAGCATGAAGCCCTTCACGCACTTCAGCACCAGCTCGGCGCGCCGCACGCACCACGCCGCCGTCATCTCCTGCAAGAACACCGACACCAACCTTATTGCGATCAACACAAACTTCACTGCGATTCCGACCGTGATGTAAAGTCTGTACTCTGCTACACAAGATCGACAATTCTTGACAACACATAGTACTACGATATGTGTACAATACGCTTCATTGGCCGCCATATTATGTCACTATCTCAGGTTACTAAAGAACAAGCGAGATACAGTGAACGCGCATACATCTGAAGCCTAATCGTTTATAGTTACCTAATCAATCTGTGTACGGAAATAAATGAATCCGCCATGAATCATACATAAGACAAGCTATCGAATTATAAGCTTATAAATGTCTTGGCTCACCTCGGACATCTCATGCCTCAGCAGTAGCGGTATGGATATGCTGGAGATGTCGTTGCTGCTCGCTGCCTTCAGAATGTTGCGCAGACCCAGTATCGCCGGGTGACGCGATGTGATGTCGCCTGCAAATTATACAAATGCTTTATTACTACTTATTTTGACGACGATCCAAAAATACCTGTGGCAAGCATGGTGAACGTTCACAGCGTGATTGTGCCACGCTTATGCTGTTGTATGCAGCACTCACCGGAACGCAGCGAGGAGTCATCGACGATGAGGTGGAACACGACGTGCACCTCAGCCAGGTTGCTGTGCTTCGTGATGAAGATGTCGCCAGTCTGCAGGTTGCGCTTGGTGCGGAACCGCGAGCCGTTGTTGTGGGACGGGTTGGAGCCGTTGGCCACGTTCTCTGCTTGCTCCTTCACGCGCTGCTTGTTGCGACGTTCCACCTGCCCACATAAAGTAGGTAACATCGCGCTTGTTCCACCGGCAGAGGTAAAGTACACTTACATTTAGACAGTTATGTTTAAATCTCATGGAAGCATTTTCCCACTAATCGGACACAATAGGGGATCGGACAAAAAAAAACTAATTAGTCCGTCAGACAGATTTCCAATAAAAAAAAGTAAAATACTAAAACCCGACTACGACATTAAAAACGACGCTGAAAAAGTATGAAACAAGATTTTCAGGATAGAACAAAAAGAAAAGCCGTAGTCACACGTTATAGGTACCAACCTAAACACTTTAATACCGTGTGACTACGGCTTTTCTTTTTGTTATATCCTGAAAATCTTGTTTCATACTTTTTCAGCGTCGTTTTTAATGTCGTAGTCGGGTTTTAGTTTTTTACTTTTTTTTATTTAAACAATTTTGGGGTTAATTTTTTTTTTACTCTTGACTTTTTGTCCGCTAGAGGGCGTGATTTTAAATTTGAACAATATTTTGGAAATGTACAAGTGAGACCCTTTTAAATGATACCAAACACGGTGTATTTATCTCCATTTTTATTTTTTAAGCGTTACTTTTTGTCCGCTAGAGGGTGCCAAATCGCTTTTTGTGACACGTCACGTAGCCTATGTTCAGCGGAAAATGAAGACGGTTCTAACGATACCTCATATGTCGAGTTCTGTTAAGTAGATTAGAAGCTATGAGGGAACAGATGAAGATACACACATACATACAAACATACATACATACATAGCCAGTCAAAATCATAACCCTCCTTTGGCTTTGCCGTAGTCGGGTAAAAAATATTGACCACATATTTTTTCTTTTTTCACGTAAACAAAAACAAAAAAATGAAGACGATACAGTGCTTCGAAAACTCGTGTGACGTCATCTGATAGTACATTTTGTACCTTCATGTGACGTTTCAAGCCCCACTCCATGATCTTTAACGCGCTTTATCTTCGTCAATTATTATTGGTTTGATAAAACAAAAAACACGTATCCAATATTTTTCGATAATCTAACTGACGGACTAAATAGAATCATATTTTTTTGAGTCAGTCCGATCCCCTATTCAGATTCCAGGCTCACTGAGGAATTCCTGTTGGATAAACTGACTTTATCCAACTATAAACTGACACTTTGACTTTGTCCAACTCGGCAATCGATCCAAAAACAGATAAAGAGTTAATTAGTAAACGGTCTAGCAAAAGCTCGAACCCTGAGGACCTGAGCGTTCAGTGACTAAATTAAGCAACAAGGTGGTCAAGCCTCTTCTTACAATTTGTTTCTGGGATTTAGTTCCAATATGCGTCGAATTGGAAAAGACGAGGAGAAATAGAATTGGAAAGTATGCTGATCCGACCCCAATTGAATTGGGATAAGAGCAAGAGACTGATGATGATGCGTCGAATTAAATTAGTTCGCGAAATTCCCGATACTTTTTGTAAAACCTAATTAACGAAAAAAAAGGCTCACTCACCGGTTCTTCGACCTTTTCGCTAATATCCCTGAGCTGATGCTCCACGTCAGCAAAGTGATGCTCAGTGCTGCGCGCGGCCGCGCTCACCAGCAGCGTGGTGGGCGGCGCGGGGCGGCGGGGAGGACTCTCGCTCAGCAGCACCACGCCCGACAGCTCGCCAGAGTACAGCGACAGCGACGTCTGCAGGCGCCGCGACCCGTCGCTGGGGCTAAGCAGTGCAACATACAATCATCCAGACAGGCTCTTTAACGTGTCCCAGCAGACCACTGAACGTACACGTACTTGTCAACTTGCTCGACGGCGCAGAGGTCGAGAAGGTCGCAGGCGACGATGCGGATGTTGTGCGTCTGCTTGAGCTGGCTGCCCAGGTGGATGGTGAAGCTCTCCTCCAGGCGCTCGCCAGAGGGCGCCCCCGGCGAAGGGACCGACACCGCCTCGGGGGAAAATGTGGCTAGGGGCGAGTTGCTGCAAACGTACATACTCAATCATAGTCCCACGTACAACTGGAAGCTTTAATTAATTGCGGCTCATTTACCTGGGTGTATTAAGAGCCGAGGTGCTCTGATACTCCTCGAGGGTGTTCATGAGCCAGGTGCGATGCTGTGCGCGCTGCGTCTGTCTGAGGGCGTCCAGCTGTGAACCCCAGCGCCCCTGCACCAATGCCTGCTGCTCAAACTGCTGCGCCGCTAACGCGTTGATCTCTTCTTCTGTTGTGCTTGTATTTAGAAGGCGGACTTTTTCTTCCATTTCTTCAGTTTGTCTGCCAAAGATCAAGATTAGACTGTTTTTTTTTTTTTAAGAATAGTACTTCATCGCTCTAACACTCTTCATAGTCATCGTGATTTTCTTAAGTATTTGTGTTAGATGAGCTTTAACCAGAATTCTGTCTTCTTATAATAATATATGAGATCCACAATAGACTCAATTTTTTTTTTATCCATTAAGTACTTATAATCTTGAACAATCTCTCCCCACACTCAAATATAAATCCCAAGCATGGTTAATGAGAAAGCAGAGAGTTTGCCCTCATAAATTTTCAAAGAATACTGCAGCTTTGCGTTGGGCCATTCTTTTTGTAAGAACCTAAGTTAGTAAACTATCCAATTGAAATAAATTATAATAAAATATATCAAATACTGTAAACAAGTCATGTTCGAATGTACTCCTAAGCGCATGTGCTTACCTGCTTACTGTTGAATGTGCGAGAATTCAGCACAAATACACAACAACGGAGTAAAACTGTCTTTCAAAATTGTTTTTAAGTGTACAGTCAGCAGCACCAATATGTATACAATCAGCAATGTTTAGAACCAATTTTCGCCTACTGTATTGTTTTTATTTTCATGTTACGTAACGAAACTAATATTTTGGGACCCACAATATCAAAGAAATAGGTGCATCTCAAAGTCTCAATCGTTATTTCACGAGACATTCGCATTTGAACTTTACCAAGTGTATACATGTTATTGCTTGTGACTGTACTCCAAGATGCTATGAAGAATGCTTACGTCTGTGTTAGTTTCTTGATGTCTTCATCCCTGTTCTTGAGTGTGTTCATCACAGTCTTAGCATAAGAGTTCTCAACTTGTAGAATAGTCTCAAGTGCGGGAGAGTGCACAAGCTTATGGTACGCAGCTGCAAACACCTCTTCATCCGACGTGCCCTTCTGCTCCGCAAACTCCATAACATTGTCTTTGAACAGCTTCTCCCAGCCCTTCACAATACCTTCCACGTTGATCTCACTGTTCTTCAGCTGGTTCAGAAGCTTCATGTCTCTCTCATTGTGGAAGTTTTTAGTTTCTTCTGCTACAAATTGTGCTAGTTTCTCATTTAGTTCTGGAAAGATTTGATTGGGTTATTTTTTTTTGTGTTCGAATTGTTTATTATTAATTCATTGGCTTTGTAAAAAAATAGACATTGTTTACTTGTTACATTATGTAGTTAGAGTAGATTGCAAATAACTAGAGTTAGTGCGAGGGTTCATCAGCAGTCTTGTTTTAGTTAGTGTAGGTATTTCATTCTTCCTTTTTTTTAACTTGTGCCACACTAGGGATTTCTCCTGTATTGAGGGTGTGTTTAAAAAAAAGTATCTGTAGGCGATAAAAATATTTGTTCCGAGCGGGCATCGAACCCGCGACATGCAGCACAGTTATCAATCGCTCGGTTATTGCGCCAACCGTGCCGTGTTTCATGAAATACAGTTACTATTAGGTACACCTCTGCCTAACCCTTCAGGGATTGCAGGCGTGATGTTATGTTATGTGTAAAGCAAGTTCCAAATGACATAAATTACAATAATAATGAAAATACTAGATAATGGAAAGTGGGAGGTAAGCGAAGCTAACTAGTACAAACACTGTTTAACTACACCCCTGTTTCGAGCCGTAATCAAAACATCTACGTGCACATACAATACTAATGTTCTAGGCACGATATTAAAGCGAAAACTATTATTTACCTTCCTCCAGATACACAGGAATATGGAACATGTTGATGACTCTCTGCACGAGCTCCCTGGTGGAGCCGGCGTGAGGAATGTCCACCGGCACCTCCAGCTTGAACAGCAACTCCTCGTTGGTGCATGTCGGGAACGAATACTTGAATGTCTTCGTTATATTCTGGCTAGTTTCTGTAGCCATTGTTTGTCATAAATTCACAACAATCACAAGATTTCACAAGTCGACTCGATTGGACCGACTGTCAATGTCATTGTGACGTTTTGTATTTAGTGATAGAGAGTGTTTCGTTCAGAAATGGCAAATCTGCTCCTCAATGGAAAACAACAGAGTCTCTACGGAAAGTCGACTGCTCGTTTGTAACTTTGTAAACCATTTGTGGAAAATGGAAGTTTTTTATTTTGCCACCACATATTAACTTTAGAAGATGACTGTCATAGGATGCTGGTCCTAGGTTAGGACAAGTGTTCACCAGTCTGGTCATCTTTCAGGACATACAGGCCTGATGTTATATAAATATGAGTATTAGATCACAAGCAACAGACAGATGGAATTCCACTTAAACCTGACTAACCATATCCCGCCTCAGGCCGTAGACATCATTCAATAAGTTGGACTTGGACTACTGCCATTTATATTAGGGAAAACAATTAGTTAGGTATTTCGTTGAGTCGATTAAATACCGCATAGAGGAATCAAATATAAATATAGGGAAGAACTCTTGTTCTTCCCAAGTAATTGTAGTTAAATCGGGTGTGGTTCAGCAGGTTGTCTTTCTTGACGACTTGGGATTGGAACCCAAAGCCTAAGCCAGCAACTTTGCAAATATTATCAAATAAATGATTTATGCAATCAGTGAGTACCTATATGTTAAAAATAGCTTGGAGATTATTTTCGTATCTACAATGTGTGTGAGCAACGTGTTGTTGGACCAGTGTTGGGTTTCACGAGTTTTACAGAGTTGAACTGTAGCCATCGCAAGCCCCGCCCACACAAGAGATCCAGTCTGTTGGTCTTATTTCCTACAGGAACTCTGACAAGTACTTAGATAGAATACATCAAAGTGTTTCTTATTTCTTCTCTAAGATAGAAATGTGATCACTGTATGTGAAACGTTTCCAAATCTTTTATGTATGTATGTATAATGTTTAAATATAATTCTACCCACTATTATATAACTCAGGGTCTTGTCTGACTAAGCAGGTGCATCATGTGTTGTAATGATAAGATTCATGTTTCTGTAAAAGTGTGACCTTTAGGACACATGTCATTTAGTTCAGACTTTATAGATTCTTTATTTGAAACAGAATATGAATACATAGTATTCCGTATAACATCTCTTCTGCAGTTGGTCAAACATAGTACAGGGGCAGTACTACACAATACTTTGGTAATAGTAGAACTATATTTTCATTATATATAAATAAAAAAATGGAAACAATAAATTAATTACATAAAGAAATTAAATAAAAAATGTTGTCGGTTCACATCGTGGTCTTTAATCCGATGAGTTTGAACCGCGGCGGCCGGGCGGTGTTCTGCGTGCGCGTCTCAACACCTCTTGTTTCGATGATGACAATGATGGAATATTTACGCGGCCTCGCCGCCCTCTTCCTCCTCTGCGCTGGCGGTAAGCATGGTGATCAGCTTCGTGGTGTCGATGAAGCCCTTATCGTCGATTTCCATCTGGTCGTACGCCTCGTCGACTTCGTCGGCGGAGAACTTGTCGCCCCAGGTCATGAGTGCGTGCCTCAACCTCTCGGAGTCGATCTTGCCCTCGTCGTCGAAGGTCTTGAAGGCGTTGATGACAACGTCATCCTCGTCGGAACCGCCGGACATGCGGTTCGCGAAGAGGGTGAGGAGCTGGGTGAAGTTGATGGGGCCGGATGCCTCATTAACCATCTCGTCGAGCTCCTTCTCCGACGCTAGCCTGCCGAGCGAGTCGAAGGTGGCGCGCAGATCGTTCTTGCCGATGATGCCGTCCTTGTCGTGGTCCATTAGCTGGAAGGCCTGGAGAAGAGAGATACATCGTCAGACATACAGAATATAACAACAATCTTGGAAGTGCTCAGAACCCTGCAAAGTTTGTGTATCAGGAAGTCTATATTCAATGTAAAATCTTTAACATCCTTAGCGTCGTAGTAAACTGTGCTAGACTGATGATGTCACAAGCGTACAATTTTGAAAATGTGTGCATTATGAAATACAAAGCTAACAAGAGATGGCCGGCCATGTTTACTAAACAGGCGGCCGAGCACGAGCTAAACACGATTGTGACACAATTCGTCAAGTTCTAGATAATTGACGCAGATAACTGTTCAAATTCGTAGAATGATAATTTTGGTAACATTGGTCTTCATAAACATTTGAATGTCCCACTCCTATGTCTTCTAGAAAAAGTTGTCCAGACTCAAGAGATTAATCTGGTCAGGCAGAAAATTATACTTCTTAATTTTTGATAGTTTAAGCACAAGCAAATAGGTACAGTAATCCCTGCTTTTACGATTTTGATGCCCTTTACATTTTGATGGTATAAATACTGGTACAAAATACTACGACAAAGAATACACTCAACATACAATGCTACATTATTCGATGTATTTGGGAAAAGTCTAAGAGACGATATTTTGTGGTGATGATGACTGACGACGCTTACCTCCTTGAACTCAGCAACCTGCTTCTGTGAGAACATGGAGAAGACATTGGAGCCGGTACGCTTGGCCTTGCGGCTTCCGCGGGACGACTGCCTGTCACTGCCTCCAGTGGCGGCGGGCGCAGCTGCTGCTGGCGCCTCTTCTGCTGGTGCATCTTCCTTTGCCTTCTTCTTCTTTACTTTCTTATCTTTATCCGCCTGTAAACAATAACATTCATTAGTCAAACCCCTTCCAAAATCATAGCCAATATTTGTGTGTGTTCAATGTTCAACCTGTGTTCTCCGTTAAGTTTGCGCGGCTCTAGTTTATTTCCATGTGCGTTTGTAGGCCGTTCAATTTCAGGCTGCGAATTCTTCATTGCAACGTCAGTAGACTTGATTATTTGTACCGTTCCTATTTTCGTCATAGTTGGCTCGGGAACTACTTTTCCTTTCGTCGTCATTAGTGTTTATTCTCGTATTGAAAGTTTCGATGATGATTTTGTTAAATTGTTTGATATTTAGGTTTATTGATTTTGATTTAATTTTGCTTTTATTCATTGATTGCATGATAATTACCGCGTGTTTTCACCGGCCGAGTCCCGATTAGGCGTGGCTAGTGGCGCCTCTATATTTAGCCGGCCGGCCTGTGCTGCCGCCCGCCTCATCTCCGCTACTCAGTTACATCATGTTATTTATAGAAGAGCGTGTGCTCCCATTTCTTCAGCTTCAGGTTTGAATTTTTGGTTTCATTACTAATTTTGTATCTATTTAAACATTTGGTTTTGTTTGATTCTTAAGTTATTGTTAAGTTAATTCTTTCTACGTTTGGTTCCATTTCCGATGGACTTTCTCACTCTTTAGGTTTAATCGGTGCATGTTCAGACTTTTAATTAAGTTAACTTAGATTGTCTTGAGTTTGATTTGCATGAGGTAGTCGATTTTAATTTATTAGAGTATTTATTCCACAATTTGATTTTACTTTGGAAACCGGAAACGAGCGATTCTTTAACACAATTGTCTTATTGATTTAATGCACTTGCATAAGAATTATTTGTTAAAGTTCTGCTTAACGCCAGTTAACGATTACGGTATTGTTGCAATATGATGCTAAGTTATCACCACCAGTATCGATTGGTGCATTACTGTAGTAATAGTAACTACACAATGTATATAATACATTATTATGTTATCGCGGCGTTGTTGCGTTTTATTTGCTGAACCGGCGACGTGTTCTTTGGTATCTGCAGCGCGAGTTTCTTCAAAGTGTTCACAACTTCATCACAATTCACTGTACTATCACTTATGTATTCACTGGTGTCACTGTGTCTTACACTTACCATTGTGTTGTGTGTTGGACGTTCGACGAAGGAGTGACTGTTCCGCTCGGCAGTCCCACCCTGACTCTGAGTTTGCGTTCCCTCTCGTAGATCCAGGAGATTCCCCCCTCCACCTCTCCCGCCTCCCGGTGGCCACTGCGCCAGCCATTCCTTTTTTAGTTCGACAAATACGATAGTCTTCAAATCAGCATCAGAACGGTTTGGGCGGCTCACTGGCTCAGCCGTGGCAACGCTTTTGTTTGGATTTAAAAATAATCAGCTCACCTGTCACTGTTTCCTGGGTACAATAAACGGCTCGATTCTCTACAAATATAACTTTATTGAATGGAAGTTTTCCGCGATCGTATCTCCTGTCACTTTGTCTTCCACATCTACTGGTTGAGGACAGGCCGCTACTTTACCACGGCCCGTCATTTAGTTTACGTCTTCTGATTCGTGTACAACTCTGCGCTAAGCAGATTGAGATAGTTACTTACTTACTAGATGGAGATGGAGGTTTCAGTTGTAGTGGTTTGGTTTGAGACAGTTTACTAGACGTTTTTTTCAGAAGTCCCTAAGTCTCTTGAGGTTATGAGCCGGCGGCGGCGTGGTCGTTAATGGGCGAAACAGACTTTGTTTATGTTGAAGTGTATGTTACGTTTATATTAGTGGTTTCTAGTTTTAAATATGGCGTGGTGATGCAGGTATAAAATGCACGAAAGCGATACTTAAACAGTGTGCAAATGTAGAAACATAGTAATAATTTATGTAGGGTGTAATTTCTATCGCCATCATTAAAATGTAGGATGCATGGTGTAATATGTGTGCCACCATATCTTCATGCCCTTGTCTCATTCTACTTGGGGCGGTGCAATACGTTTCTTCTTCCATTCTGAGTGTGTGTATCAATGAAAAACTAAAAGAGCTGAAGGGTTGCTTACCATGATCTCCTAGATTGTATTCATAGTTTGGGGATAATATAATAGGGTGTTCCATAACATTGCGGAGTCTCGATATGTGTGGTTGTTATGGGTGTGTGTGTGGTATCACATGTCAGTGCCTGCAGAGGAAGAAGAAGGCTATAGAAAAGATGAATGCACTATGTCAGGAAAGTTATTAAAGGAAGGGGAGGCGAGTGAATGATAGAGTACTGGTTGACAGGGGAGAATGCAAGGAGAAGGCGTGTGGCAACGATCATCAAAATGGTAAAAGGGCAAGAAGATGATGATGGCAATATGAAAAATGCTAATGTGCCTACAACAGAACTTAAACGTTACTTGCGAAATCTAGGTTCTATGGTAAGCTACTATGCCCTTCGGAAGTCGGAGACAAGTTTGATGTTATGGTATGTTAGTATGGCATTATTTTCAATTGTATGTGTGTGTGGTGCACATTGCATATAGCTTGATAGCTTGTCAAAGGTTCTGAGACCAGCAGATATTTTTCGTAATGCTGCGGTTGCAATGACTGTTAACATTACGGGAATAGGTGCTTCTAACATGAAATATTATTTTATAGTGTCCTTGCAATGAAAGTATCGAACCATTATTATGTACTGTAGGCCTGCAATTTATTTATTTATTTAACACTAATTATAGCAGCATTACAGAATATTCCAATTCGATGCTATAAAACACAAAAAAAGAACAATTAAATTAAACGTAAAATAAAATTAAACTATAGCTATATTGTACAGGAACAAAAATACCAAATAATAATAATAATAAAAAAGTTACCTTTCGTGCATCATCAATCAAAACAAGCTCAAGAAAAAATCATCTTTCGTTCATCCTCTCACAGAAACTCAAACATACACGACATACATCAACCCACTTAGATGCAAACAAATCACATTCAGGTGTCGATGCCAGTAGAGAATTCAACATGGCAAGGGCACGAACTAAAGGAGAATTAAAGTGGGATACAGTGCGTACAGACGGAACATGTAATAAATTGTGTCGACGTGGTCTCAGTTGGTACTTGGGCACGGGAGGAACAAAAAGTCTTATAAGCTGAGCCACTAGTTCGGGGCAATCCGACTCACCACGAAGGACACGACAGGCAAACATAAGTAAAAAGTAATTACGCCTGACTTCGAGTGAATTGAATGACAGCATTCCTAGTAAAAATTTTGTGGGATACAGAAAGGGATAGTACCCAAACAGTTTCTTAAATAAAAACCTAAGAAATAACTTTTGAACCTTCTCCAGAAACAAGGCGTAAGTAAATTCAAAGGGGTTCCAAATAATTGAAGCTGACTCTAATTTACTTCTGACTAAAGCCATGTAAACTAATTTTATTGCCGGAGGGTTGTTAAATTCACGCACATTACGTATAGTGAAACCTAGCTTTCTATATGAATCAGTAGCGAGGGATTGCATGTGATCATGGAAGGTTAGTCGCGAATCAAAAATAAAACGCCAAGATCTTTAACTGAATTAACTCTTGCAATCGGTTCTGTACCTAAAAAATATTCTACAAGTCGAAGTGTTGAGCACGACTATAGGACATAATATTGCATTTAGCCGTGTTAAATAGAAGCTTGTTTTCAATGCTCCATTGGAACACTAAGTTAATATCCTCCTGAAGAGAAACTGTGTCGGCCATCTCCTCAACACCATATATTAACTTCAGATCATCAGCGTACAGTAAGCACCTGGAGTGTTTGAGGACTTTCTCAAGATCGTTAACCATGATTCCGAAAAATAATGGTCCTAAGATGGATCCTTGGCTCACACCAGATCGTGTGTGATATGGCTCCGAAACAAAACAACCATGTCTAACATATTGCTGACGGTCACGCATATAACTCGCAAAAAAAATTAAAAGTTTTGATGAAAAGCCAATGTTACTAAGCTTAGATAGTAATAGGTACATATTATAATTGTCTATGCTATTAAAAGCTTTTTTGAAGTCGAAATAATTCACATCAACCTGTATGCCGTTTTCCAAGTGGTGTGATATGAGATCCACAAGTGTTAAGAGGTTTGTAGTTACTGATCGATTCAATCGAAAACCATGTTGAGAGTCGCAAAGAAATGGTTGGATCTGGTAACTAATTAATTTGTGTAAGATAGATTCAAATACTTTAGGAAGTGATGAAAGAATGGCTATAGGCCGATAGTTTTCTACATGAGAAGTTTCCTTAGTTTTTTTGGTATAGGTTGAACTCGCGAAACTTTCCAACGACGTGGATAACGCCCAGTAGAAAGAGCTAAATTAAAAATGTGAAGGACAGGTGTTTTAAAATATTCTTTACATCCTTTTAAGATGTAAGCGGGAATGCTATCTGGACCTACAGCTGAATTTGGTTTATGTTTATTAATAGCTAACTCAACATCTTGTAGTTCTATTTTGACAATATGCACGAAGTTTGATTGATTGTTCTGTGGTTCTGGCAACTATTATTTTGATTTTTGTAATCAAGAAGGGGAACGTTAGGCAAGAAAACGCTCGCGAAAAAGTTGGAAAAAAATTTTGCAAAGATACAAATCGTACGATTTGGTGAGATGATTCTTTTCCAGGTATTTGTTAGGCTTCGCAATCGTTTAATAAAATTGGACAACCCTATGACTCATTTGGCCAAATTGATTGCGGGCTGTGGGTGGCGTTGTTGTGTGTGGCTCAGTACTTACAGGAGTACGCTAGTTCGAGGTGGGTCTTTATAATTTTTGCAGAGGAAATAACAACCAGAGCCCTGGGCAGGGCTAGATGGTAGATTGCTAAAAGTTGCCGCATATAACGTAAGTCTACTTCATAGTATATGTTCTACTTCATAGTATGGTACCTGGACAGCTAATCGCCACTTTTATTTTACAACACCCACGAATGGTAAAAGGAGAGCCGGTAACCTAATTTTCACCCGGAAAAAGTGTGGATCTTATAGTTCATTTACATTAGTCTAGTTCTAGAGAAAACTGGCATGTTATGTTCAGTAACATGCCAGTTTTCTCTGAACGGGTAGGTAATGTTTTATCGACACACATGTCGTTCTAACAAACACACAGACCCTGCCACACTTGTTTTGTATCAAACACATCAATTGCCACAGGCCGTCCCTCACACTCAGATCCAGCCTGACCCTTACTGTCCTCCTCCAGCGTAACCCTAAGCGGAGGCTTGTAGTATGTAAGCGGAGGCTTGTATGTAAGTCGCTTTGTTTGTAAGTTGGTTTGCCCTGACTGGAGGCCTTACATTCAAGGCATCCATAGTCTACAACCTTAAGTTGAATTGGGACATGGCATTCACGAGAAAAAAAGCGTGTTAAAAACAGCCGTCCTCCCAAATTGCCTTGTTTATTTATTTTGCCTCTATCTACCCTATTCTGCTTCGAATATATCCACAGTTGAGTCACAGTGGGGTCAGGCCGCAAGCGTCAGCTGTATGCCCTATAATCTATACCATATCTCTATCTTAAAAAAGACTTCCTAATCGTAAAATCTCCTGAAGACTATTTCACTGTTCAATTCAAACTCAGAGTGAAAGAATATTACCTTTCCTCTCCATTGTGATTTTTATGTACTTATATGTATTTTATATGTTTATGTATATTAGCATTATGTATTAATATACGTATATATTATTATTTTCTTATACTTATGTGTATTTATTATTACTTAGGTTAAGTTAGTTAAGACACTTATCACTTTATTCTTTTCCGCTTCTCACACACTATAGTCTACATTTCTTGTTTTCATTTCTCCTTTTGCAGGTCTGCTGGCAGAAATTTCTAAAGAAATAAGCAGTACCTTTGTACTCTAATATTATATTATGTGCTTCTCGAAGACACACAGCGTTGTATTGAAGAAAGCTGTTGTAAATATGCCATAAACAGGTAGCTATGGTTAAAAACTTACCCAATTGTCCATGGTTTTATACCTGTCTCTGTCTCACCAGCGTGCGTCCTTTTCTCGCAGGGGATGACGCCTGAATGACACGGATCTGTCAATCTCATAGCGTTTGTAAATTTTGCCGGTAAAACATCGGAAAAATTTTCCAAAGTTAAAAAAAATGTTAAAATACATTAATTTATTGTATTAAATTAGCACACAGCGTTTATTTAGTGTACGTGTTGTGTTTTCCGTTGTGAATTCATGTTTTTATGATGAATCCAGACGAAATTGTGCAGGTAAGTGACGGAGACGAACAAAGTTCAAATGCTGATTATCCGTATGGAGTTCAGTATTCGAATAATGAGACGTGATGACTAGTCGTCATCATCATCATCATCTTTATCCTCGGAGGATGAACTTCGCATCTGCCTCAACAAAAGACGTAAAGTTTCACGTAAGTACCTATTATATACCGGTTCAGACTTGTTCCGACCAGTGGATAGAAACACGAGGTTTTTTGTTTATATCTAACTTACCTGTTCTACCGACCGAGTAGGCGAGTAGTCAGTCAGGGCAATTGCCCGAACAACGATAAAGCAATGTAGCTACTTCGGCATAGAATTTATTTAGATATCATTGTGTAAATTCTCGTTAGAATTTGGTACCTACCTATCGACTTTGACGGAAAACAAGTATCCCACACGCTGACCAAGAACGATTACAAGAATTGGCCATCCTTTACAAAGAACGTGTTCTTGAAAGGGCTTTTCATTACCAAGAGGGTATTACAATCTTGCTAGTTCTGGTTTTGTAGATTAAATTCAACAAGAGTTGTGTGAAGAGTTTTAGAAGTATTAGCTAACAATATTTTGAAACATGACCACGTGTTATAAAAGACCTTATAATAACATTATTGTTAATTATTAGTTTAATCAGATTGTTCAAGAAGATCAGTTAAAAAGAGGTTTGGCACCCTGTCATGGCCTCTATTTACATTAGAGAAAACAGCCTTTAATACTCCTCATGTTCAAAAGTAAAAGATCATGGATATTATTATTACAATTCGTAAGATTACAAAGCAAATAGCTCCCAACACTAACATTTCCTGTAAGTTTCACAAGCGGATGTGCCCAATTTCTTGCAGACTAACATTTTTGTTCATGAAAATAGACATTCAACAGGCCATATTTTATTATTTACCAGCTGCAGTAACATACAGGACGTCTTCCGTATGACTTATTACAACGAAGTGCTGCAATTAGCAGCCTCACCATTTGGCTTGTCATCAGAGGAGCTTGTTGCTTATAGTAACTGCCACTAGAGTGGATCTGGCTAGTGTATAGTCCGTGCCTCGGAAAGCACGTTGAGCCGTTGAACCCGGCTGCCATAGATAGAGCAGTTAGTCCCTGGCTTAAAAGTCAGATGACTAGTTTAACCACAGGTTTTTATTGTGTTACACAGTACTAACTGCCTTATGGAGGTCAGGTAAGCTCCTTTTGACCTGTCATTGACCTCAAGAATGTTTGTTACTGTAACAAACTGGATTGCAGAAATCCTACGAGCATGAGGTTTCCCTATATTTGTATCTAGACGATTTTTTCCTGGTCAATCAGGATCGTAAATCTTTAGTTAAGCTTGGCAAGTAATTGTTTTTACCCCTAATAAATAAAGTATAGTACGGGTTTCTCAGATTGCGGAAACATTGAGAACATTGGGTACCAACAGTAAGCCTCAGAAGCAGATTACCACTACTCAATCTCTAGTCTGGTTTTCTTCGGGTCTGGGTATTTGTGTCATGTGAGTTTAAATGTTTGTATGAATGCACCCACGATACAGGAGAAATTCCTAGTGTGGTATATAATACAAATACTAAATTTTTTAAAGCAGGTGTTTTAATAAAAACTTGTTAAATATTACTTGTTACCAACAAGTTATTGAAGAGTAAGGAATATTTTAAAGAATAATTTTCTGAAACATTAAAAATAATAACTGAATACCTGTACATCTATTAATTAAAATCCCGAAATGTGAAGCTACTTCTGTTGCTGACTGTACCTCGGAATGACAAATAAATTGTCACAAATATGTTCTGAGAGGGTTCTCAGGAAGTAAAATGTCTTGGCCTTGTGCATGAGCTTAAATTTTCAAATTACACAGTAACAGCCCAATTAAACAGCACTTTCCTGATAGGTAATATCAGGAAAGTGAGCCCCATTCCAAAAAACCCTGACATTGAAATATGTATACATAAAAGTAACAGATGTTGTATTAGCAGCCATTTAGTCAGCGGATGACTATATGGTGCTGTCAGCGGATGACAACATGGTGCACACATACATATTTAGTCCAACAACAGGACTCTTGTTGTCGAGGGGGGGGGGGGGGGGTATTCCCTTGCACCACTGAGGCTCACAATCAGGCTCTTAAAACTTGCAGAGTAGTTACATTTAACTCTCTCAGCCACATAACTCTCGGAGAGTCTAAACAAATTTGCAGTTCGCCTATCAGGGGATTGCTAAGTACCAGTGTGGCGTCTACTTACTACCCCAAGCCACGGAGGCCACGTTCAAAGTGTGGGGCGTCCCAGACGTAGATCTATTCGCGTCAGGAGAAACGGCTATCATACCAAAAAGTATGAAACATTCAATACCAGAGAGACTGACGCAGTCTTCTGGAATGCTTTCAGCCGACAATGGGACTAACAGCATGGGCGTTCTACCCCCCAGCTGAGTACCATGAGTACTAAGTCATTAAAACAGCATGGGCTGGGCATTCCACCCCCCAGCTGAGTACCAACAGTACTAACTCATTTAAACAGCATGGGCTGGGCATTCCACTCACCCAGCTTAATACCATGAGTACCGACTCATTTAAACAGTTTTAAAGGAACGTACATCCTAATAAAAGTAGATCAAATGCTTTTGGCTACTTAACCTGGTAGCGAAAGCCATAACAGCTGCTTCCGATGACGTACCTGCGGAAGGTATTAATAAATCGGACTACAGGCAACTGTCCTTTATATTTATTTTATTATAGAACTCTGGCAGTAGTTACAGGTCGGTGACCTGAAATTCTGACATCCAGTCTTACCAAAGGGTATTGTATTACCTAGTATTAACTGGGTTGTGGAGGTCAGATAGGCAGTCGCTCCATGTAAAATACTGGTATTCAGCTGCATCCGGTTAGACTGGAAGCCGACCCCAATATATTTGGGAAAAAGCTAGGCAGATGATGACTACAGGCAACTGTCCTGTGTCCTATATAGGTAGATAGGTTAACCTTCCTCGCCGAAAAAATGGGGGAGGGTGACCATGTCTCTCACTGGACTGTAGAAACAAAACTTGTTAAAAAGTAGCTGGAGGACATCTACTTAAACAACATTAAGAACCCAATTAAAAGAGGGTTAGCCTGGTGTGACACCAATATAGTTAGCCCAAAGCACCTAAAGATGTGCTAGTTGCAAGGTTTTTAGCATAATTATTTTGAGAAGACAAACTAGTTTATAGAACTATTCTCCTATATAAATCAGATGTCTCAACTTACTGTGCAGCATTAGAGATGAATACATTGTTTCATTCATCAAGTTCCAATAGTTATTTAACTTACTAAGCCAGCAGTACAAAAACCACCATTAAGAGACACTGCAATATTATTTCACTGGCCAAAAATTTCAGTTTATTCAAGCTTTATTGAGATAGCTAGGCAAACAGTTTTATTACTATTTCTAGCCTTAGATTATAGAATTCTAGATCTCACATTATTAGAAAATAACCCTGAAAATCTTATTTTTATGTAAGATGAGATCAGTCTTTGACCAAAGTTTGGTTTAAAGACAGATTCAAAAACTCACAGACATTCAGGTTGGTTGTTGCGGAAACACCAAACCACTGTGTCTACTCTATTAGAATACATTAATAACCTATAGAAAGATCTCAAAATAAAATAAGCACAGACAGGAGTGTCACAAGTTTATTTATTTCTCTATCAGGAAATTAAAACCTGCACCAAGAACAATGATTGCAGGTTGATATGTAGTATTCTTAAAGATGCTAATATTGATGCCCCATCAGGCAGCGTCAAGTCAGCTGTAACCTCTAGAAGATGGTTGGAGTAAAGACTTGTACAAGAAATACTTTGATAGAAGAAATTGAATGAGTATTTAAATATTTCAGAAATTTCATTGACATCCATTTAACAAAATTGATAAGATGAACTCCAATGTTGATTATTTATTGCAGTTCATTATTTCTGATATTGATTAGGTTGACATTTGCATTACATTTTGAAAATACAATTCAACATTTTAATTGACTTAAGTACCTATTCCTTGTTAAAGGTTTAATTTAGAATTATTTTCTTGTAACTCTATTAAGTAATTATATTTTTTGTTTAATTTCCAAAGAAGTTAACGATTAAGTAAGGAGTGTTATGATTCTTGTTATAGTGAACTATAATAAAACTGATTTAAATTCTAAAACAGTATTATAGTTAATTCATCATAGCGTTTGTGTCTATCACCAGCAGATACCAAACAGGTCTTCAATACAACGCTGTGTGTCTTCGAGAAGCACATAATATGACTGTTTTGCATTCCAACAAAACAGGTATTATGTGTGAAGAAGACACACAGCGTTGCAGCAAGTCTCTTGCTGGTGCCTTGAAGACTCTATGAGATTGACAGATCCGTGTCATTCAGGCGTCATCCCCTGCGAGAAAAGGACGCACGCTGGTGAGACAGAGACAGGTATAAAACCATGGACAATTGGGTAAGTTTTTAACCATAGCTACCTGTTTATGGCATATTTACAACAGCTTTCTTCAATACAACGCTGTGTGTCTTCTTCACACATAATACCTGTTTTGTTGGAATGCAAAACAGTCATATTATGTTGTTTTCCTGTGTTGTCTAGTAATTGTGTGTACATAAATAGTAAAATAAATAAAATAAATAAATAAATCTCAATAACACTTTGTCCTACTTTGGAATCGAACCCAGGACTCGAAGCTCAACTAAGTCCATGCAACGAGGTGGTGTTCACCTAAATATATATATTGAATATCCGCGTGGTATGGAAACAGACGCAGTCCTACATTCTATATCGGTTCGTTATTGAGCCCATGGATATGGAGCATTTTTGTCGGCCTGCCAGAGGCCGGCACACCGACACTAAACTAGACCGGTTTACGGTATTGCACGTACATACAATACGCACTCTTAGGAATAGATTGAATATGATAGAAAGATGAATGAATTCGTATTACCTATGTACACACGGCTACACATCAAGCTATACATTTCCAGTATAAGCTGGTCTCGCATTGTATAGGATTTCCGTGCAGTGCGAGATCAGCGTAAACTGGAAATGTATAGCTTGATGTGTAGCCGTGTGTACTTTGCACGGACTGCAAACAACTACTTACTACACTCACTGCTGCACTCAGAGAGCTTTAATGATTACTTAGGCCATCACTTAGTAAAGGTTTTGACAGTTGACTCTCTGAGTACCTACGGCAGTCAGACTCTGAGTTTTTAATGGGCATCATTCTGACTAATATTTATTTTATGTGTAGGTTAGACTATTAAGCGATTGCAGATAAACGAATTCCATTCTGGGATACACACAGATGCAGGAGGCACTTCAGTTCTATAAAGTAGGAAAATACAAGCAAAACTATTTTTATTATCTATCAGCCAAGCATTAGGCCCGTAATCCATCAAAGCGGAGATGTGCCAAGCGGAGAGGAGATGTGCCAAATTCGACCAATCACAGTTACATCTGGTCTTTTGCCCTTCCTGTGATTGGTCGAATTTGGCAATCTCCTCTCCGCTTGGCACATCTCCGCTTTGGTGGATTACGGGCCTTTTTTTTTTTTTGCTGGGTCGAAAATCATCAAATGACCCCCCCGCTCTTGGGCAGAGCGAAGGGGAGTGTCAGACTTCTACTGACTAAAAACCGAACCCATGTTCCTTCTTTGCCCTTACACTGTATAACAGAACATGCTGACTGAAGCCCAACCTCTTTATGTCTAGTGACGTCGTACAGGTGAGATCTAAAGGATGTTATTGCCGCCATTACGTCGCCACAGACGTCGCTTAGTAGACGAGGTCTACGTTTGCCTCGGTATGACAGTCTTTATTTCACTAATTCATTCATGATTAGGTATACTAATACTATTTTTGAAAGAAAAACGAGTAAACGATAGCATGACGAATGACAGAGGAGTATGGACAAAAAAACTTATTGCACCAACCCCAAGGGACATGGGACAAACGCAGGAAGATGATGAAATGATTTGGTAAGCTAGCAGTATGTGACGTCCCGAGGAGCTGGACAGAGTGACATTTTATCAATGATACCTACGATGGACAAGTCACAAACTAATAGGACTGCTGACATAATACGCTACTGCACCTAAGTTTGTCAATCCTGTTTAAAATGATTCTCGCTTATCTGGGCCCTCTGGGCAGATCTCTCCATTACCTTCATTCATTTCCTGCAGGGTGGGTGTGAAAACTGATAGGAAAGAACTTAAACAGAGTTCTGCTGTACACTACAGGGGAGAACCAGCTAAGTCGTTCCAAAATAAACATTATACGATTTTTACAAAGATAATATACAAGGTGGAAGAAACGTCAATGCATTTTATGAGGGTCTGGTTCATAACATCGCGAGTCACTACATCGATGGTCGCTGTATCGACAACGGTCCATCGACGGGTTATTGAATCGACAGTACCCCAAATCGATGGTACGCTACATCGACAGTACACCAAATCGACGGTGCGCTATATCGACAGTACACTACATCGATGGTACGCTACATCGACGGTACCCCAAATCGATGGTACGGTCAGCATCAGAAGTATATCATTACTCAAAGTTTCGAAGCTGTTTTTTAATAAAAACTTGTTAGATATTATTCGTAACTACATGTTATTGGAGTGTAAGGACAATTAGTGCATTTTACCCTCCCCACATGTCCCCCCATGTTCGATATGACATTTAGAATAAATGGTTATTGTTTGTGCGTCGATGCCCCTCCGCCATGTATTTAATATCAAAACGAATAGTCTTCTCAGTTTCTCTGTAAGTGTTCCTGTAGTTGTTTATAGTGATGTATTACGTAAATTGCATGTGTATCAGCTGTTCTGACGCATTTGGTCAGTATTGAGGCCAGGGCTTCCGCAGCTGACGGATTGCTGCGACCTCCACGGTTACCTATACAGATGGTTGCTTTTCCAATGCAAGCCAAGTCCAGTATGAAATACCGCATTACGTCTAGTGACTTTACATATATTATGAGCTTAGGGACTCGGAAGTATAATAATTCATTTTAGAAGGACTGATTAATACACAAAAGAAATCAATATATAACACGAATGATACATTAAATATTCCAAAACAAAAATAACACAGTACATCGTGTGTGTCACAGTTATATTAACAGCGGACGACTGTAGGTGGCGTGTAAGTCACTAGGTACAGCGTTTTATGTTTGGTCAATTAAGTCTGTCGGCTGTCATCATCAGCAAGCCCTGCTTACTAGAGATGCGTTACATAAAAGCAGTCGACGCTAGCGACGGCGAACATCCCTAGGCCCTACAATGTCGCAGCAGCCCCATCAGTAATCGCTGAATGCGTTGTTTCGTATGATTTTGGGGTGTGATTCATCCACGGGCTGCACGCTTACAGAGAGGTACAATAAACCCTGAAAATGGTTTGCTTGACCCTGTACAGCGTTCAAACCTGCGAGCTATCATATTACCTCTTACTCCCAAAGCCCTCCGTTCCCTTACGATATCAGCGCCGTTTTTGAGACCGGCTGTTACTACATGCTCTAAGTATTTGAATGAACCCCGTACAGTTTGATGGAAGATACTGATATAGGACATTTAGAGCCGTCCTCAAAAACCATGAATGGACTTTTCGTTACCTTATGTTTAAGACCGTGTCTTCAGTATAATCTCTCACAGATCCAAGTATAACAGTTTAGTCTCATGTTTCTGCTGCATAAGTCTCTTTGTGAAGTTCTGACGATCTCCTAGTGGAACCTAGGTTCGGTGTTTATTTAGGTCCTTGGTCTGGTGATTTTTAATTGAATGTCTGTATTCCACGAAGGCGTACACAGAGGCACACCAATACTTATCTCAAGGAAGACCCTATTGCCTTAAATCTGGCGCTAGGCTTATACTAAAAAAACTCTTATAAGAAGTCAATAACAGTTCCCCTTCCTTAGTCTCTATAGGAACCAATCATATTCAAGAATAAGAATAAGAAAGAAAAGCATTACCACATCATCAAAAGTAGCTCACGTACACCATTGCATGTAAGACAGCCATTAGGAAGCGCCACAGAATGCAACGCGAACATAAAGCCATCGGTTCATTTCACAACAGCATCGGTGAGGAAAGTATTGGCAGTAGCCACGTTGCGCCACCTCCTGTACTCCATCGTACACCAGCTCGGGACAGTGCCACTTGGCAGCGGAGTGGCGTGCCGGTACTGCCGCGCGACCCACGGTGACAGAGTGAAAGCTGACTCACTATGTATGACATGGTGAACTTATCCATCCATAGTACTATTATACATGCGAAAATAATTATTTCCGTTTCCGTGTGTTTGAATGATACCTTTCAGATTTCGATAAAATTTGGCAGATAGGTCGACCATGCTGTAAGTAGGAGTGAAGTAGGACATAGGATATAGGACTCATCCAAGTGGTACGCTCGCGGATTTTTCCTAAAATGTATACGGACGAACCCGCGAGCAAAATCTAGTAAAACTCCCTCATCATCATCTGTCTAGTCTTTTCCCAACTATATTGGGGTCGGCTTCCAGTCTAACCGAATGCAGCTGAATACCAGTATTTTACATGTAGCGACTGCCTTATATCTGACCTCTACAACCCAGTTAATACTGGGTAATACTTTTTGGTAAGACTGGCTGTCAGACTTTCAGGTCACTGAAACAGCTTAACGTGCTTTCCGAGGCACGGAGGAAACTCGGTATGTAAAGGGTGGTCACCTATCCACAGACCAACCTAAACATCGACCTGAGTGCCACGAGCTAAAACTCCCTATGAGGAATATATAGGTAATATATCCTTATAATATATGAGGTACCTCTACCTACATTGATGAGAACGGAAAGTGCCAGCCGTTTGACACTTTCAGATTTACGGTAGGTACAGTACCGAAACTAAGCCTGGTTGATGCGATATCTACCTACGCTCCATTGAAGCCATAGGGTTGTCCCTTTTAATGTTGATGATATTGTTTTTTTTTTCTTAAATATTTTTATTCTGTTGTGATCAATGAATCGAATTGAAATAACTAGCTTACTACAACTAGTGATGTGCAATTCTGCTATAAATAATTAACATATTATTAATATTAAGAACGAATATATTATTATATTGTTTTAAATTATTATTATCAATGAACTTTCCTTCATATCATACTACACAGTTTTAGACTAATAAAATGTTATTTAATGTTATTATTAAGTAAAGTTGGACCAGTGTAAAAAAATAATTTTTTTTTGGTGTTATGTGATTCTCACTTAAATATCACGGGGTTGGCAGAGGGGGGTCAAAATTTTGGTCCTTTTTTGTCTAGGACGCTCCGTTTTCGAGATATTTCAATTTCACTTTTTTTCATACTGCACAGTTTTAGACTAATAAAATGTTATTTAATATTATTATTAAGTAAAGTTGGACCAGATTTTTTTTTTGGTGTCATGTGATTCTCACTTATATACACTCCTTTGCAAAAAAAACGGGCACCTTAGGAAATTTACGTTCTAAGGTCGATTTGAGTTAATTCAATGAAATTTAATTGTTTGACGTAGTCTGTATACTTATAATCGTGTAAATTAATACGCGTGAAGTGAACTGTGGCAATTTAAAAAAAAAATCTATGAATTCTTTAAAACCGATGTACACGGCCAAACAATAAGAAGTGGTCGGCAATAAAGACAAGAAGATTTTTTTACTTTGTTTAATTAAATAAAGTTACAAATGTTATAACCTAATAACGAGTGTGACCTCCTCTTGCCAAAATCACAGCTTGAATCCTTCTGGGCATGCTTTCCACGATGTTTTTAATGACGTTTTGAGGAATACGTTCCCACTTTTCTGCAATGACTCTTTTTAGCTCCCTGATGTTTTGTGGAGCATGTTGCACTGATCTTACCCGTCTCTTTAGAACATCCCAGACATGCTCAATTGGATTGAGGTCAGGACTTCGAGCTGGCCAATCTAAACGACGGATCCCAACTTCTTGCATGTACGCTTCCACGTCGCCAGAACGGTGCGGGCGAGCATTGTCGTCCATAAAAATGGAATCTTCCCCAAGTGCAGTCAATGCGGGTTGTGCATATGGAATTAGGACTTCCATTATGTACCGGTGTGCATTTAATGTTCCATTTTCTATGAGAACTAACTCCGTACGCCCCGTCGAATTAATTGCTGCCCAAAACATAACGGAGCCTCCGCCATAAGGAGTGATTTCTTCGAAACACACTTCCGCATAGCGTTCCCGTGGTCTTCGTAGCACTGGCCGGCGTCGGTCCTCTCCACACAAAGAGATTCTAGCTTCATCAGAAAACAATACTTTATTCCAGTCCTCCAGAGTCCATGAAGCACAGTTTCGAGCAAACTGAAGTCGAGCAACACGGTGCTCACGGAGTAATTTAGGTCCCCGAGCCGGGCGGTAACTCCTGATATTGGCAGCCAAAAGCCTCCTCCTGACGGTCCACAAGCTAACTTCTACTCCTCTTACTTCTTCAAGGCTCTTCTTCAGGTCCACACTTGACGCCTTACGATTCCGCAAGGCCTGACTCACCAAAAAGCGGTCATCTCTTGGTTCTGTGCGTCGTTTTCTTCCCGAACCGGGTCTTCTTTTGACCGAACCGGTCTCTTGATACCGTTGCCAAGTCCTCTGGACAGTTGAACGACTCACATTTAGCCGCTGAGACACGTAAGTTTGCGAACAACCTTCTTCAAGTAGGGCTATAATTTTACCGGCCCTTATCGCTTTATCACTCATGTCAAAAAGTGGTATTTAATGTAAAAAGAAAGATAAAATTGTTTAATTTGCAGAAAATATCCAAAAAGTTTTAAAATTTTAGTAATCAGTAATAAAATCGTTTCAGCAATTCGCGCCATTAGTAAAGCAATTTTACAATAATCTACAATAATCATTATTTTCCTTTTGTTAATTTCAAAATTTAAATTTGGAACGTACAGAATCATGCCAGGATTCTTCAAATAACATGCCAATACATCGTCAAATTAATAAAACCTCTTACTTGTCCTTCTTCATTGAAGTAGAGAAAAAAATATGAAGTGCCCGTTTTTTTTGCAAAAGAGTTTATCACGGGGTAGCAGAGGGGGGTCAAAATTTTGGTCCTTTTTTGTCTAGGACGCTCCGTTTTCGAGATATTTCAATTTCAATTTTTTTTTTACAGAAACTTCGAACGCCCATAATTCGATAACAAAAATCATTCTTACCTTTCAAAATTAGTAGGAAGTTTAAAATACAATATCTCCGGTTTTGATGAAGCCGAGTTCAAACACCCGTATACGTTCCCGGCATTTAAAAAAGATTGGAGGATATTAATTTCAAAAAAAAACTTTTACGTAAACTAACCACTCGTCTCGGCGCGGCACGCACAACTGAGAGCACTGCCACAATCGCTAGATGGCCCTGTCGATGTGCATGTTTGTGCGAGTGTGCGGTTTCGAGCGTTTGTAGGCAGTTTCCATACTGTCCATATTTATATTGTGGTAGGTATGTATCAAAACACATTTCATGATGTTTGCCAACTTATTACAGATACTTCGTCAGATCGTTTTAAATAACATTATAAACAATCAATTCATTTTCTGATAGATTACATTCGGTCCTTATTGTGAAACGAACAAGATTAAGGTGGGCTGGCTAAAAAGTACGCCGACGACAATCTCAGATTAATAGAGATGGTTGCCTCACGGGTGTACGAGTACCAACTAATAACCATCTATCAAACCGCCTTACCAAGGGACATCGTATTACCCACTTGTTGGGTTGTAAAGAGCAGATGCAGTCGCTCCATGTAAAATACTGATACTCAGCTACTGATAGCAGATCATAATAGTACATTGTTACCTTAGGGGTGAAAGGAACTTATTTAGTCCCCGAGACGGGGTTTGGCGCCTGAGCGCAGCGAGGGCGCTAATAGTTCGAGGGACTAAATAAGTCTGGGTCAGAGCCCATTCGTCCCCTAAAATTCGACCCCAGCATAAAAGTTGTAGATTCGGCCCCTATATAGGTGCCCATTGGTCTCCTGGTAGGGGACCAATTAATATTTTAATAAAAAATATTATTTTTAAGGTACCCATTCGTCCCCTCTAATATATATACAATATACGTTAAAGATTCGGCACCTTTTCAGGTGCCTATTGGTCCCCTGAGATAAAATTAGCTATATTTTACATAAGAAACGGTTAACATAGTACACTTCTGAACAGTTTATTAACGGAATTAATTTAATAAATCATAACAGATCATTGAAAAAAGAGCTATGATGAATAATAATCCGTCATGATAATAATATAACCTGTCGATAGGCTTACGATGTAAAATTGTCTCACTAATAAATAAATACGGTCAATCACTAATAAGTATAAAAAATACGGTGATTTTAGCCAATTTTTATGTAGGTACTTCTAGTTACAATTTATTAGATTTAAGTTATTACGATTTTGCATGTAGTTGGTTAATATACAAAAAAAAATATATGTTGATTTATCTAGTCTTCAATAATTACTGTGATTTTAGTATTTTTTTTTGTACTGTTATAATTTTTTAGATTTAAGTAAATAAGATTTTGCATGTATGTAGTTGGCAAAAAAACAAAAAAATAAGAAGTGATTATTTACTGTTGATATGTGTTCTATTTTTTTTGCATATTTTATATTTAATGTTGATTTATATGATGGTCAATCATGGCTGATTTTTGTAAAAGAGTTGTATTTTGTTAGTTTCTAGGACATTGTGATTTTGTATGTGTTAATCTTATTTGAAATAAACATGATATCTACCGAATTACTATATTTTTTATTTTAGCCTTTTCTGCGCGACTGTACCAGGACTACCATGCTGCATGTACTTATATTAGAAGAATGAATAAAAATAAATATTCTTCAGGGGACGAATGGGCCCCTCAAAAGTTCCAGGAGTGGGCACAGGGTGCGAATCTTAGGGGACGAATGGGCTCTGACCCATAAGTCTTTAACCCGAAGTAAACACTGTGCTTTTCATTACGAATACAAGGAAAGTTGATGGGAATAGGCTTGCTCTCAATTACCTAAATCAGTGGATGGCAATAGGCTTGCTCCTAATTAGATTAGTTGATGGCAATAGGCTTGATCCTAATTAGATTAGTTGATGGCAATAGGCTTGATCCTAATTACATCAGTTGATGGCAATAGGCTTGCTCCTAATTACATTGGTTGATGGCAATAGGCTTGCTCCTAATTACCCAAATCGGTGGATGACAATAGGATTGCACTTAATTACATCGGTTGATGGTAATAGGCTTGCTCCTAATTAGATTGGTTGATGGCAATAGGCTTGCCCCCAATTACATCAGTTGATGGCAATAGGCTAGCTCCTAATTACATCGGTCGATGGTAATAGGCTTGCTCCTAATTACATCGGTTGATGGCAATAGGCTTGCCCCCAATTACATCAGTTGATGGCAATAGGCTTGCTCCTAATTACATTGTTTGATGGCAACAGGTTTGGTCCCAATTACATCAGTTGATGGCAATAGGCTTGCTCCTAATTACATTTGTTGATGGTAATAGGCTTGCTCCTAATTACAACAAATAATTTGACAGCTGTCAGTAGAAAGCGATTCTCCCTAGGGCTGAAAAGTAGTACTTTCAACCCGCTCCGCAGGCATGTTCTGACCTACTTTCAGAGTATGAGTAATGAAAAATATTTTAAAAAGCTAGGCTGATGTTGAAGTTAGGCGATGAAATTCTGAATGGAATGAATATAATTTGTACTTTTCTTTGCTACTGAGCTTGTTTACAAAACATTGAAGTGTACTGCATGTGGTAATCCTCGCGATACTATCAACAATTTATGGAATCTCCAGCACCGAGACTTCCTCTTGAAATTGCGCAGATGAGCAATACTTATGTCACATATCTTAGCGTAACGAACAGTTATGAGATAGCATTCGCTCGTAGAGGACATCTCGAGATTTGTACACAGATGCTAATTAAATATTATTTAAAAAAAATTAACTTCATGTTTCACATAATGTCGGTCATTGACTGACCTGTGACGAATTTTAAGATGTGTGTAAAATTCTTCATCGTCATTAATTGACGTCAGTTATAGTAACGTAGATACAAAATATTATAATTATTTGAAAGTTATGTTCGTCTTGCATAGATGTAACATGCCCGTAGTTCTGGTGTATGCTAAGCTCTTTTTAGGGTCGACATTAATCGGCACAGAACACAAAATATTGCAGTCCGGAAACATATTGTTGCGCTCATGTATTAGAGTGTGATTTACATATCGTCGCTAACACATATAATACTTATGCCTTACACTTCCCTTTTTATATTTGCTTCTGGTCGGTTGTGTTTCAACAGATACTGCCGAAGAGAATGTGCCAAACTGAACCGTACAAGTGTGTACCATAATCAGTCAATAGTGTTCCAAGTGCTGGGACACAAGCTTCCTCTACGAGAGAGAAAGTTGACCTAAATCCAGCACTTGGGTGCAGCGCAGGGCCCGGGGACATCTGTTTAGTTACTGCAGGTCACAATACGAAGCTGATATATTCGGCTCGCCCGCATGCATCACCTAACCTCTGGAGTCTGGACCATTCTGGTACACGAGAGTGCAGGGACACGTCACGAGCCGGGAGTCGAACCGCGATACCATCGGTGTGGATTACAATGACCTCGTTTCAGCGCGTGACTCAGTGTGCGCCAGGAATAGCCAGCCGGAGTGCTGCGCGGGCGCACCGACGTCACATGCGGTTATTATAACTAACCATCGAACATATAGGCACAGAAGTTCTACTTCTGAGTATCCTCCAAAAGTATACGAAGCTTTAATGCCATGTAATAAAGTTACTTTTGTCGTTGAAGTTATTAAAGTCACAAGTCAAAACTTATTTGTTTAATAAGGTTGATTGGTTCTTTTTTTGACGTGTTGCTTTTTTGGCACAAAATGGATGTCCATGGATGAACTAACACCCACCGACCCAGTAGACCTAAGTGTTGAAGATCCGGTTACCTAAGTATCACATTTGGGTAACAGGCCAAATACAATTCGGATGCGCACACAAAGAGAACAAAGTTACTGCTGCAGCTTCACAAAGAAGTCCCATATTTCTCAGAAACTACTCTAATTTTATTCAAATCAATTTTGTTGAAAGTTCTTTTTACTTTATATAAACCTAAAATATGGTCCTCTTCCAGACTCAATTTATTTATATAGATCTAGAAGCGAACATATCTCTTTTATACTTTTGTTAGTTTGAGAGCAGTGGTGGCCCAGTGGTGGCAGCCCCGACTTACGAACAATAAGTCATGGGTTCGAACCCAGGCAGGCGCATTACTTTGTGTAATTTATTTCATCACCACTGCTCTTAAAACGGTGAAGGAAAACATCGTGACGAGGAAACCGGCATGTCTTAGAACCAAAAAACTCGATGACATGACATTGACATGATTGTGACATCTACCAATCCACACTGGACCCGCGTGAAGGATTATAGGCCATCCCTCTCCGAAAGAGGAGGCCTGAGTCCCTGCAGTGGGAACATTATAGGCTGATGATGACTAATAAGATATTTTCATAATATTTTTTTAAAGAGCTGTCGGTAGACAGTAGACCCCCCTCACAGTTAGATACGTCGATTTTTAGAGTCTATTCTTTATTTCGACAACCGAACAGTAAAAAGAACCAAATTATAACTAAAAGAACGTAATGGGCAAGTATTGAAGGTGGTGCGAGAGTATCGTCGGTTTGAATTAAGGCGGGGTTGCAGTAATTTTAAGATTTTTGAACCTATAAAAATCGAACTAAATACGAGTTTTTTAATAAATAAAAATCATTACATAAAAATTGAACATACTCTCTAGTAAATCGTAAAGATAGAAACGCGATTTAGAATGATCGGCTCGATACTTTTTTTTATCAAACATGACTCTAAATCACAATTTCAAACGTGTACTGCTAAGACATCATTAATTTATATGAAAGTTATATCAGTAGATAGAACTTTTTATTCTGAAGTAAATGGTGAAAACAGATTGTATAATTTGATTATAGTTTTTCTCCAAGAAGCAAAAAACAGTCAAAATTTAGGGATTATATCGCTCGACAGACCTTCTATCGTTTCCACGTCTTTGTCTCCCGTGAATTGTTATTCGGTGATCAGGATCGCTATGTTGGTGTTATTCCGATACGCGAGCGATGCGAAGGTCGCCTATTCCCCGATTTGTTGCCATCCACGTAACATAATAATGCTACGATTTTCAGCAATGACTTCAACATTACCTAATGCAAGAGCACGTGCTATTTACTGTAGTGTGGTGACTGTTGAACGAGTAACTCATGTTCGTTATCCACATCACTTACGAGGCGTGAATGCCTTCTTCTCCTTCTTAGCGTTTCGATGGCAATCAATGTAGTGTTAGCCCAGAACAGAGCTACTATGTTTGGCGATTTCGGTAGCGTCCATCAGTTCCTGTAGTGAACAACCAGCAGGACACGCAGGACACGATATTAAGTGCCCCATTGTTTGAGGAACAGCACCTCATTTACACTCCAGTGCAGCCATTTATGGATCTCCACCTCAGCAGGTTCTCCTTGCTGCGACCTATGTGAGTTCGGAGTTTATTTAAGGACTTCCAGGTAGGGTTACCATTTAGAAATTTGAAAAGTCCTGACAAAAAGCCTGACATTTCAATAAAAGTCCGGACATTTTAGTAAAGTTTTAGAAAGATGCTCCATAAAACATGCATTTTAAAAACTATTTTTTTTAAATTTACAATTGTCAGACTGCCTGTTCTATTGAGTATTTGCGAGTTTATTTTTGTTATCCAGGCTCAAAACGCAAGTGTGGAAAGAGTGTTTTCTCTAATGGGAGCACAATGGACAAAAGAGCGAAACAGATTGTAGGTACCCTCGGTTAGATCATTGATGATGATTCGATACAACCTTAAAAATATGAGCTGTGAAGAATTCTACAAGAAAAGTTTTAATGAAAGGCTCCGTCAAGTATCAGGCACTGAAAAAAATAATATCTTATTTTACGTAAGACTATTTTTGTTTCGAAGAAAATATTTTATTTTTGAAGTACTTAGTTGATTGTTTGCAATAGAAGATTTGAAAAACTCAAAATAAATTAAAAATCACGGAAGATATCCCGTAAGTGACATTTTAAATATAGAAGATTTGATGTTTGATCTACATAAGTCGAATGTTATAGAAGATTTATATTTTGTTTTTATGAATGAGAAGTTAATACAGATTGAAGACTTATTTGATATTCTAATTTAAGTTTTATTATTCGTATTCCATCTATGCCAAAAAATCCGGACAAATTAAAGAACCGGACAAAGTCCGGACAAAGGTCTAGAAGTCCGGACAAATCCGGACGGATGGTAACCCTACTTCCAGGTCGACCATGGCAATTCATGTCCGGGTGGAAGATTTTCAGCAGGTGAAACGAATGGGTTAGGCAAGGATGCACTACGTCGCCAGAGCTTTATTCTTTCGGTATATCGCTCGCCAGTAGGTGGGGTCACACACTTCAGAAAGCTATTTCGATTGATTTCGATTATAAGTTAGGTACAAATAGACATGCGAGTTTTACCCTCATTGCAATAACTTCCTATTACATGTTTCGGTAGAGACGTAACGATTGAGATCAGATGCATGTATTTTGACAATTAGTGTATCGGGTAATTACGGCACGGTTGGTGCAGTGGCTCAGCGATTGACTGCTGTGCTAAGTGTCACGGATTCGATCCCCGCACTAAACAAATATTTGTATGGCCTACAGATAGGTAATAGAAAATTCTTAGATCGAGGAGAAGTAAAAAAAAAATATTAAATCGAAATGGATCACGGCTCAATGCATTATAATTATACTTAACCATAAAAGCGAAATCGACCTGAAACAGTTCCACTGCTGGGACACAGGTCCGTTTTCACAGAGAAGGACTGGGCCGTGGGCGTCATCATAACATAATGTGTATGTGCCCTCAGTGACCAATTAGGAGAATCATATTGCAATTAAAGTCTTAATATTATATGAATGTTGTTGGCGACAGATCTTAAGGCTGGCGTGACGGTTAACGCCAAGATGCCACCTTATGATGACTAGAGAAGGAGAGAAAGTGAAAGGATGCATAAGGGCGTAATAAAAACTCGCACACCACGTTAGGTATTAACCACATGCTAAAGAAGAAGAAGAGTGGTGACAAAAGAAGGGAAACCTAGTGTACGGCGTAACATTAATAATAATAATAATAATAATCCCACCGCCGTATCTCTACGTTGACGTCGTGGTGGGGCTTGTGCGCTCCAATGAGCCCTAGGTCTGTTCTGGTGGAGTTTACTTTGCTGAGATAGGTTTAGGGTGAGGGGCCAGACCAAGAGAGGTACAACACAATCCAAGCCAAGGTTGCACACGCCGAGGGCTGCATGGCTAGGGGAGAGTCTAGTCGCTAGTGTGCCAACTCTGGATACTTGGGGACCTCCAGTTTTATTTACCCTTACCACAGTGAACGCAGGGCTCTGCTGTGGCCGACTTTGTTAGTCCCTAGCTACTCGTGGGAATAATATGTTAACAAGGTCGAAAACAAAAAAACATAATCAGGCAAATATGCCTATCGCAGATGATGAAACATCACCGGTTTCTTCATCGTCATCACCAAAGTCCATCTTCTCATCAATTGCATCATCACCACTTTCATATTTATCACATTCATCAAGATCTTCATCAATTTTATCACCAATGACAGCAGATGATGTGTCGGAGGCTAATTTGGCCAATAATCCTTCACCCACTGCTGTCTCAAATACTACGCGAAAAAAATGGAGTAAAGAAATGAATGAATTCATTTGGCGTAACTATCTCATCATCACAAACTTAGAATCTGACACGAAAGCATATCTTACATCATTACATCATCAATTCGTAGAAAATTTTCCAAATATGGAAGTCTCCAAGCAAAGAATTGGAGATCAAAGAAGAGCAATAGTTTCGAAGAAGTTACTACCTTCCACCACACTCGATACAATTAGGCTTGAAGTAAGCAACCATTTAAGAACTCACAACAATTACATAGAATTACAGTCACCGCCGGAATTCACTCCGTCTCAAACGGACACTCAACCACACACACAATCAGAACCTAAACGTAGAATGAAATGGTCCAATGAACTCAATGAAACACTCATGAAATGTTATTTTAGGGTAACAAATCTGGAGACGCATATGACAGTTTGGCGAAAAAATTTACGAGAAAAATTCATAGAATTTTACCCTCATTTATCACACTTATCAGAACAACGCATTTCGGATCAAAAACGAGTAATAGTTAATAACAATATGATTACAGATGCACGGCTACATGTATTAAAAACAATTGTAGAAAATGAATTATTTGAAACAGAGCCTTTCCAAAGGCAAGTTGACAATGGAATGTCAAATACAGACGTAGGAAATGTACACACAATCACAAATACAGAGACATCTAATATAGAAATAGAAAGTATAGAGTCATCACAAACAGTTAATAGAGGAGTAGAAATAAATGACAGTAATCTCGATAACTCAAGACCAGAACATTCTGTACATCATACACAACACACAGAACCAGTTAGAAATCTTGAAATAGATGAAATTTTCTCACAAACATTAGAGTACTACAAAGATACCCAGCCTACAGACAGGAATTACATACCCAAGCAAAAGTCATCAAAAAAGTTAGCAAATATAGTTAGTTACATAAATACAGTAATTTTGCCTGAACAAATATCCAGTGATAATAATTTCAATCATCTGCAGACAATAATATACTGCGCTGCATGGACTGCTGCAAAGGCCAACGGTAGTAAAATTTCTCTTGCTCCTGCTGTAGATAGTAGTACTAGAATTCACCAAGTCTACAAACCTAAATGGCAAAAAAGGTTAGAAAACAAAATAGAATCTATTAGGGCCAAAATTGGTAGATTAACGCAGTACATTCACGGCCAAAGAAGCAGGAAACTAGTCAAAGCAGTTGAGATAATATTCAAAGATTACAGAATACATACATTACATGAACCACCTAACACAAAACCTGAACATTTTCTAGATACCCTAAAACAGAAATTAACAGTAGTAAAAAGTAGACTAAATCGATACACTAAATGCACACTTCGTAAAACACAAAATAACCAGTTTAGGAATAACGAAAAACAGTTTTATCGGGGTCTGCAGAAAGCAACAACAAACGAAACAACATCTACTAACAACACACATACGGCAGTACCAACGACAGAAGAGTTACAGCAATTTTGGGCTGGCATTTGGGAAAATCCTGTCTGCCATAACACTGAAGCAGAATGGATTAAAACAGAACAGGCCATACATACTAACACTGAAGCGATGATCTTTGAGCAAGTTGATGTAGCAACTTTTCATGACGTCCTAACAAAAATACACAATTGGAAAGCGCCTGGTTCAGATTACATACACAACTATTGGTACAAAAAATTTACACACACACATCCGCATTTATTTAATCATATTAACAGTTTCATTAAAGATCCCACAACGATCCCTTCATATATGGCAGAAGGTAAGACCTATATGCTACCAAAAGACCCTAGTGACTCAGTTAATCCAGCAAAATATAGGCCAATTACGTGTCTGCAAACCATATATAAAATAATGACATCATGCATTAGTCACATCATTTATAAACATCTTGAAACACAGAAAATATTAACAGAAGAACAAAAGGGGTGCAAAAAGTTAAGTCAAGGATGTAAGGAACAATTGACAATAGATGCAGTAATACATAGACATGTCCAACGTACCAAAAAAGATTTACACACTATGTATATAGATTATAGGAAAGCATACGATTCAGTACCACACTCGTGGTTACTCGAAGTTTTAAAAATTTATAAAATACACCCACAACTCATCAATTGCTTAGGTTATATTGTAGAAAAATGGAGGACAAGATTACAACTGAACACATCAACAGGAACAGTCGAAACAGAATACATTAAGATCCAGCGCGGGATATTTCAAGGAGACTCACTCAGCCCATTATGGTTCTGTCTAGCATTAAACCCGCTTTCGAACAAACTAAATGCATTATTACCCGGTTACCAACTCCAATATATTGATACAATGACTGAAATACCGACTGACCAACAATATTGTAAAGTAAACCATCTCCTTTACATGGATGACATCAAATTGTATGCATCATCCCCTGATGACTTATATGAATTAGCCGATGTAACTGAACAATTCTCAAAAGATATAGCTATGGAGTTTGGGATTGATAAATGTAAAATCAATTCAATAAAAGCAGGAGTAACATATACACATACATACCAAATGCAGACAGGCGAGACAATAGATTCATTAGACGAAACCGGGACGTACAAATATCTAGGGTATATACAGGCTAAACAGATTCTGCATAAGGAAATAAAAACTACACTCACTAAGAAATTTAAGCACAGGTTAAAAACAATATTCAACACTCAGATAAACGCTAAAAACACCGTTAAAGCTATTAATACCTATGCCATCCCCATTCTCACCTATTCCTTTGGCATCATAAAATGGAACAAGACTGATCTTAAAAACTTACAAAGGATCATAAACACCACTCTCACTAAACACAGGAGACACCACCCTAGGTCATGTGTACAGAGACTCACACTACCAAGAAACGACGGTGGCAGGGGAATAATAGATATCACTAACCTACATAACAAACAAATAACAACATTAAGAAAATACTTTGATTTTAAAAGCTACACTTCAACCTTACACAAAGCAATAGCGTATAATGACAAAAAATTTACCCCTTTGAACATGTATGACAGGACAACACAGAGTAATGAACAACAGACTGACCGACAGACAAAAATTGCTGAATGGACCCAAAAGTCACTACATGGGAGACACCGACACGACCTTAATCTACCAAACGTCGACAAGTTAGCGTCGAACGAATGGTTAAGGCGTGGAGAACTGTTCCCTGAGACGGAAGGGTTTATGATAGCGATACAGGACCAGGTCATAGAAACCCGCAATTATCAGAAACACATAATGAGAGTCCCACAGACAATAGACATATGTAGGCGATGCAATAGTTCTTCGGAAACCATTCAGCACATCACAGGTGCGTGTAAAGCAATAGTCCAGACTGATTATAAGCACCGACATGATCAAATAGCAAACATAATTCATCAAAAATTAGCAATAAAATATAACTTCATCTCCACACCGCCAGTGCCTTATTATAAATATCAGCCCGAAACTAGTCTTGAAAACGCCACTCATCAATTATACTTCGACAGAGGTATCTTCACCGACAAAACAACACACTACAATAGACCAGACATCACTTTATTAGACAAATGTAATAAAACCGCGTTAATAATAGACATCGCCGTACCAAATACGCACAACCTTCAAAACACAATAGCAGAAAAACTCGCAAAATATACCGACCTTAAAATTGAAATAACTCGAATGTGGCATCTTAACAATGTCGCTATAGTCCCTATTGTGTTATCAACAACAGGTGTTATACCTAAACAGCTCCACCAGTCTTTAAAAACACTTGATTTACCACCATACACGTATCAAAGCCTTCAGAAGGCCGCAATCCTTAATACCTGCAGGATTGTGAGAAAATTTTTACATAATGAAAATGAGACAGTAATCTCCACCTCACGTACTCAACCCTCAATCACCACACAGACACAGTTTAATGCTCACTCATCTTCACACAACCCGACTATATCATCATCTCATCCCATCACCACTCTCCAGGAATAGTACTTGGCTCCGGCCCGTACTATTCTATAATTCCGGTAATAAAGCCGAGATACGTAAAAGTATAAAAACAAATAATAATAATAATAATGTTTATTCAAAGAAAACTTAGACATAGCTTACATAATATTTTAACAGGCAGGTTGAACTTAACATTGGTAAGATAGATTGCCAGACTATTCAACTTCTGACTCCTGTCACGACCGACATTGATCCCCCACTGACAGCAGGGACAAGCGGCTTATGGATGATTTATGAGGACAAATGATCGTGCGGCGAGTTGTTCTCGTTTTGACCTAAAAGTCTTTTCCAGAATTAAATATAGGCCATCAGATACAATGATATCAGATATACTTAAAACATTATTAATAATTGTATCTGGTTTAGCAAGTGATGTTTGAGTTGTCTGTAACTGTATGATCATCATCTTCTCTATTCTCCTCACTCAGTCGTCATGGCATCATTTACTCCTTTATCCTTCATGCATATAATTCCTGTATATAGGTAAGATAGTTTTCTCAACTTCTAGTATTTTCTAAAACCCAGCATGAGCCTTCGTCAAGTAATTTCCTTAATCGCAGAGGTCAAGTGGAGAATGCTGTCAAAATTACCCAAACATTCATGGTTATAATTTTATGTGGTGTTACGAGAACTGTTATTGTCAGTGGCTCATAGGTAAAAAGTACACATAACATAAGAACACGCCTGTCCCGATGATTCTCAGGTCTTGGTCTCTTTGAACTTAGTTTATTTCGAAGCACATTAGTTAGAAAACATTTACCTCGATGAGACAGATGCAGAACTAAATTAACTTTGACATTGAGCTTGTTTCAAAATGATCGCCGTCGTTAACCGAATTTACATTTTGTTGGCTTCCAAACGATACTTATAGTGAGTAGCGAGGCATCGGAATGAGGGTAGTTATAGCAATAATGTCGTAATTATGTAATTAAAGCACGGTCATTATTGTAATGATATTGTAAAGTTAAACTGCAAGTTTGTAAAGTAGCAGCAAACATACGTTCGTCGAAAAGGGCTTTTTAGGTTTGCTCATTGTTCGGTAGTGTCTGCTTTACTGGCTCCGCATATCCAGACTGGAAACAAATAATTCAAAATGTGACGCAGGTACGACATGCAGTTCATCGCAGTTTTGAGTATGAATGTGAGGACTTGTGTTGTGATTTAGATGTACTAGGGATCAAGAAACGATGCATCGATCATAATGTGTCAGCTGATTTGGGTAAAAATGGGGTCAATTACTAAGATGATGGAGTCTGAACAAATATAAATGGTGAAGTAACATAAAATCACAAGGCATTGCGGCCAAAGATCACCTTGCCATGCTGATTTTTTGGCAATTACCCTCAGTAGTCTAGGAACACAAGACCGAGTGCACTCACAAATATCCAAACACCGAACAACTATTGAGAAAATTCTGATGGTAAAATCCAATAACCCTGTCCCAGATAAGATAATATAGTAATCACTGGGAATCAAACACAAAAAACAAATGCTCTACATCCCATTTACCTAAGGCCATATCATTCTGAAGGTGCGAATTATTTTCTGTAAGTTTGACACAGCTACTGCGGCTAGAGGGTCAAGCAAGGTAATGCTCATAACACACCTCATGGCCAAATGGTTTGTGGAATAACAACCAAGTACTGACCACACGCGCTAATAGATATTTATTTTTTATTAATTGCCAGTGTGGTTAAGTGAAAATGAAAAGCAGGATACACTATGGTGAAGAATTTGTGTTGTTCGATTCTATTCTAGATTAAAAAATCGGTATACTGGATTGGTACATATCACGTCTTTTCGTCTACCCAAAGACCAACAGAATCGGCTGAATACAAAATAAACTCTAATTGTTAACCCCTTTAAATTCCGTCGTGCTACATAAGTTGTCCCAAGCAGCTTCCTGCTTTCGATGAATTCAATCATTTTCTCCGGTTTACCGCGAAAATCAACGAATGACGTCTGATCATTTCCTTCCATACGACCTTAACATCTTGTATCCTGCTCTAACTATCTACCTGTCTTGTTCTCTAAGTTGTACTTGAGTGTTAAGTCAGTGCCTTTCACTCCGTGAGAGAAACCAGTGGCATCATGCGTGTAGACGTGAAGTCTAGTTAACTTTAACTATAGTTTAGTGACAATGATTTACGGGTTTAGTCATGTGAGGCCAAAGTTCTTGTGTTTAGTGTATTTTGTGTTGATTAGTGTTGGTAAGTTGGATCACATATTTCATCAAAAGTTTGTGCTTGAAGTTTTAAATCCGGTTTTGTTGGTTTTAAGTTGATTTCTCTAGTGTTAGTCATGATTTAGTTTAGGAGGAATATTTATGGAAACGATGTTGTTGTTGTGCCGAAGTGTTGATAACTTAACCACATGTTAAGTAACTTCTTATCATTCATAATAGTATTACATGGTACAAACTTTCCAATTTACCAATATTCTACAATAGGTCTCAAGATTTTAGCAGCACAGAGGCATAGTAAACAAAGTTTTAACTTAACAATTTAAATATGAATGAATGAAGAATTTCAACTTATAAAATAATGGTTATGAATTAGAAACTTTTGACACAACACATCATTATCCTTAATTCATTAACAATAACCGCAAATGATTTGCAACAAAATGATTATGAAAGAAACTTTCTAAAGTGCATAAGATATCTCTTTGTTGGTGTCCAATCACAACAAAAACAAGAAATGTCCCAAGGGCATACAGTCGACGACGGGCGTCGAACTAGTTACCAATTGCGATCACGTTTCGGTAACTGGACACTAGTAGCTTTAGGAATAATTATGTATAGAAATTACTGGCGGGACTTGGTGAGAAATAAAATAGGATTTTGTGTATGTCATGTTTACTGTTCAGTGTCTCTCATGAGCTGATAGTAGGAATGCTGCTTAAAATAATTATGTTTGAAAAGCCCAAACTTGGAATGTAATTTTGTATTCGTAGTACAGCAGTGTCTTTAAACCGAGGCATGTTGTTTACAAAATAACTCGGTTTAGAGAACTGTAGATGCATCAATCCGTATTCCCTTGTCTAAATCACAAAGTGATGAGAGCATTTTAGTGTCGTTACAAAAACAGTGCAAACTTAATCAACCTCTATTGCCTGTTCCAGAATTATCAAAATGTCTCGTTCTGCGAGCGTATCTGTCACAGCACGGCCTGCACGGCGAGGTGGAGTTCTCACACAAGAACGACACGCTCATCAGCATCCGCACCAACCTCAAGCCAACGCTGCAGTTCCCTGACGGCGTGTGGCGCTGGACCATCCACGAGTTCCCCGTCGACTACCGCGACCTCTCCGAGGGCCGCTGCTCCGACGCCAACCTCGGCAAACAACTCATTGATCTCACTGAAGAACTTGGCTACCTCATCATACCGGGAAAGGACCACGCAGAATTTGAAAGCAAAAATACTCTCACTGGCCCAAATGGACTCTGGGGCAAGAGTATAGTCTTCGAAACAGCTGAACGAGACAGGATAATATGCGCATCTATAGTAGCAACAGACAATACTTACGAGAAGAATGCGATGGCAAGGTTCCCGTCCCCAGTGGCTGGGACGCTGCACTTCAGGTGGCTATCAGCCAAGGAATCTGACGAGACAGACTCTTACATCCAAGCAGACTTATATCATACCAAAGGTGTTTCAGAGAAAGTACCATTTACAGAACATAAGTGGAAGTTATTTGTGACGGATATTTTTGATGCAGACAAAGGGAACTATGAGGACAATTGTAATGTTCTTCAGCTAGTGTTTGATCCTGAGAACAGCGGGGATGGGATGAGTGTGGGGGATCTGGACAGCAGACTGGGGCTGATCAAGGTGGCGACGGACGCGAACGTGATGAAGACTCGGACGCTGTTCAAGGATGACGTCATCAACGTGCTGCGCAGTGACATGGAGGTGACGCGTCGGAGCCTGTACGTGGTCATCTATGACAACAGACACTCTGACAGCTTCCTAGCGTGCGCCAAATTGAGGCCGTTGGCGCCGAAGAGCACTAAGTGAGTTTGTTTTCAATTCTTTATATTTATACGAGATGTTTTAACACCCTATATCGCTTAATAGGTTAGTTTTTGAACGATCTTTAGAGACTAAGTCAACCGTCAAAAAGTTCACCAGACACAACCCCTTCTAGTCGGAAGATTCACTCTTTTCTATGGCGGATAAGGTAGTTTACACCTTGTTCCTGTATAAACCCAATGTAAAGAGAAGCAATGCTTTCATACAAGCGTGCGTGGGCGCACAAACTCATGGGCTGGCGGTTTGTGTTATCGTTTTATGAGCTATTTCTGGCCACACACAAAACAATGAATAAATTACATGTTCTCGTTTAAAATCTTCCAATAGGTATAATAAAATAAAAACCGGGTCGGACTACGTCGATCGCTATGTTCACTTCTAGGGCTATGTTCTAGTCGTTTCTAACTAAATGATTGTAAATATTTTCCTTAATTTTATTCTCCTTTATTCTTATCTTTATTCGGAACAATTGTTCAGACTCATGATCTGTAAACTTGTTGGACGTTTAAATACTCATAAGTATGAACCTCAAAGACATCAATGCAATAATTTGACGGAGCGTTTGGTGCAGTGGCTGAGCGATTGACTGCTAGACTGCGAGTCGCGAGTTCAATCCCCGCACGGAACAAATATTTGTATAGCCTATAGGTTCCGGGTTTAGTTGTTTGTGTATGTCAGATAAGTTAATGTTTGTAAATGTACCCACGATGCAGAAGAAATTCCTAGTGTAACGTTTAATTAACTGTAATGAATACAATCGCATTGTATGCATTTATGTCAGTAAGATCGTCTCATCTTTCAAACGCTTAGGACTATTTTACATAGCCCTAAACAGTGGTTGTCGGGTTTTTCAATAGTCTCAGGTCGCGTACTGCACGCTATAGAATTTAATGTTAGTTCTTCATTTGGGTTTAAGATGAAGAAAGTATGTACATACTTCAACTACTACTTTTTTATACGATGTTGCTGTAATACTTTATTTGGTGTTGCTACTAACGAATGCAATGCAATCAATACTCGTAATCTGGCGAATAAACAACATCAAGAGAAGACTCAAGGAGAAAATCAAGGATATTATTGAATTCCTCCCAAAGAATGTTCATTGTAGCGGTGTTCACAGATAAACTGCATCTCGCCAACGTACTTCTACGTTTGTCAATTGACGTTGGTATTCGGGTAATTTCTGCAAATGTTACTGTAAAAGACAAGTGTTTTGAAAACTTCAGCAAGACATTATAAAGCTGATCATAGAAGTTTACTTAGATTTCGCTCCCGTGTAAATGGTGGCCTGACGAATCACCCAAAGAATTAAGCATTACCGTTTAGTTTTTATTTGTCTACTAAAAACTTAGTAGTATGACAGCTGCCACACTGCAGAGGGTGCCTATACTGTTCCTGTTACTGGGTACCGGCCTGCTTACTGTTGGGGGCTGTAATCCACATCCAGCCACGGTCAGCCATCCCTACTCCTCATACTGTTCCCATGTTTTGCATGAAAACAGACAAATCCTATTCACCCAGAGGATCCAGACCCATGATGTGATTCTTAGCTCACTAATGGAAACTGTCATTCATTATGTATTTCCTCACGTCAGAGCTCTAATAAACATGGACGGCGTCCGCGGGTCCATCGACTTCACGCAGCGCTCGCCGTTCGACCCCACGTGGACGAACTTTCAGCTGGGCGCGTCCGACGGGGACTACGAGTCCAACCTGCGCTTCGTCAGCTCCATGCTGCAGTACACCGTGAAGGAACTGCCTCCCAAGCTCGTCGATGATGACATGGTGAACTTGTGCAATACCACGGGAGCGATCTACAATCCTTCGGAACTTGATCTCAAGAGGCTACCTCCACCAGGTGAGACTTTAACTCTGATAATTTACCACACCAAGTCATTGGTCGACCTTGTGGGGGGCTTTCCAACTCAACATCTTCCGGGACCAAGAGAGGAGGAGAGGAGGAGGGGGAGGTTGCGGGGACCCGCTGGATGCGAGACGCACAGGACCGGTCAATGTGGCGACACCTGGGGGAGGCTGTATGTTCAGTAGTGGACGATGATGATGAATTTACCACTGCCACTTTTTTTTTAATCGTTGCCCTACACTAGGAGTTTCTCATGTCTCGTGGGGTGTTTATAAACATATAAGTCCAACACCCAGATCCGGCACAACTATCTGTAGGCCTTACAAATACACACATCAAAAGTGTCTAGGGATCAACATATATTTTTGCAATAACTTTTCTCCTGATTGATATTAATTAAAATTTTCTTTAAGGATTCATCAAATAAAGTGTTTTCGTTTGTCACAGTAACGATAAACCAAGTCACCTTTGCATTAATAAAGAAATTTGCCATTTTCCTAATAAAGGGATTTTTGACATTTGAACCACTAACATTAAAGTTCGAAAAAAAGACTGAAATAACACATGTTTCTGATTAAAACCAACGTTATTATGGAGCGGCGACGTCATTTAAGCAGGGAAGAAATGCTCAGAGCCGTGGGAATGATAGAAGCTGGTTCCCGGCAACGTACTGTGGCTTTAGCTCTGAATACAAGTCAGAGTGTTATCAGTCGACTTTGGACACGTTACCGAAGCACTGGTACCGTGGCTGAGCGCCATGGAGGACGGTATCGCTGCACCACACGGAGACAAGACCGATACATTCAAATCTTAACTCGAAGAGCTCCAACAATAACCGCCATGATGTTAGCCGTGAGGCTTCATCACTCTTCAGGGAACTTAATTAGCGACCAAACAGTCAGAAACCGCTTGCATGAAGTGAACCTTCATTCCCGAAGACCGCTACGGGTACCACCTATAGCAATGCACAATCGTAGGATTCGATATCAAATATGGGCTCTTGAACACAGAAATTGGGCAGAAGAACAATGGCGTTTCGTGTGCTTTTCTGATGAGTCTCGTTTTGGTATGAGACCGGATACAAGACGTATACGACACTGGAGAACCCCTGGACGCCAACAGCGATTAAAATCCTGCCAGGAAGTCCATCCTTATAGTGGTGGAACCATCATGGTATGGGCGGGTATTTGGATCGGCGGAAGAACTGAGTTGATTTGGATCAGAGGCAACCTCAACGCTCAAATTTATACTGAGACGATTGTATCAGACGTCATCGTTCCTCTACAAGTGCAAATCGGTCCCTTATTTCAGTTAATGCATGATAATGCACGACCGCACACGCGCAAGAGTTGTAAGACAGACTCTCGCCGCAGCTAACATCAATGTCCTGTCTTGGCCTGCTCAGTCGCCAGACTTGAACCCGATTGAGCATGCATGGGATATGCTACAGAGAAGAGCTCTGCCGAATATGGAGGGTATCCAGTCGCAAGAAGACCTTTTTTTGTTGTTGCAACGAACATGGGCGGCCATTCCACAGCGTGATTTGGATGAACTCATTTTGAGTATGCCAAACCGATGTTCTTGTGTTGTTAGTATTCGCGGTAGAAACACGGATTATTAATTGTTTAAGTTACCCAATAAAATTTAAAAAAAAACTGTTATTTCAGTCTTTTTTTCGAACTTTAATGTTAGTGGTTCAAATGTCAAAAATCCCTTTATTAGGAAAATGGCAAATTTCTTTATTAATGCAAAGGTGACTTGGTTTATCGTTACTGTGACAAACGAAAACACTTTATTTGATGAATCCTTAAAGAAAATTTTAATTCAATCAGGAGAAAAGTTATTGCAAAAATATATGTTGATCCCTAGACACTTTTGATGTGTGTATTTGTTCGATGCAGGGATAGAAGCCGCGAAATACATATGCATAACAACATCACACTTGTAATAGCCGAAAGATTTTCAAGTTTTCTATCGGGAGCAGAGGAACTCTATCGTTCCCACATAGATTATGTTAAATCTTATGTAATGGGGGCCTATTGTCATCAATTAGGCACAAATCCAGACTACGGTGTAACTTTTATCTTTTCATAAAAAATATCATCAGCAACAGAAGTGCTATCTGAAGAGGCTAACAAAACATCGAAACATACAGTAACCAGGTCGTTTAAAATATTCTCAATGTGAATCAAAAACAAAGATGTATTTCAGGAGTGATTCTAAGAATAGCGATTTGTTATTAAAGTAGGTAATTTGACTAAAGCGGAAACACCTATTTCCTACAAAATTTAAAATTTTAAAAAGTGTATATTATTCATTACTATCAAATGCTTCTCATCGATTCTCTCTCTCTTCAAGTGCCTCTCCAACTAGTGAAGGTTGGCAGTCAGCTCCGAATATCCGATTTGGTCTTTTGACAGTCTAAAAAGTTTGCGCAAGTATTGCGCAGCCACAATTTCCTCCTACGACTCACTTCTCTTTTGCCTGCCACTTTGCCCATAATTACTAGTTGCAAGAGTTCGTATCTGTCGTGCCTTAATACGTGACCCAGATAGGCAGCTTTCCTTATTTTGATGGCAGCATTTTGGCGTGTCCTCCCAGCACGGCGCAGCACTTCAACGTTGGTCACTCGATGTGTCCAGTTAATGGCCAACATGCGTCTATAGGCCCACACTTCGAATGCTTCGATACGTTTTCGGAGATCCTCTTTAATTGTCCAAGCCTCGAATCACATCCGTAAAGAAGTATAGGTAATAATGTAACATTGAAGTAGGCGAGTGCGCAAAGCTATTTTAAGGCTACGACTGTAAATAACCTTTCTCATGTCATTGAAGGCACTACGGGCGATTTTATTCGTTCGGGCGATTTTTTTCATTTTCATCGATTATGCCATGCCAATTGTTGTCTCAGTGGTTGAATGAAAGACCTTAACATTCACAACCCAGCTCGCTCACCACAACCATACCAGAAGACAAACGATGATGGATGGTCTTGGAAGTTTTGCGGCATAACCTGGTAGATAGCGTCGAAGCGTCTCTTGGGGATGAGCCAACAGTCAACTAGTCGGCCAGCCAATGGAGATGTTTACGTCTTCACTAGCATGACGTGTCGCGCCGTAGGCATCCTCGCGATCGACATGTTTCCAAAATAACTCTCTACACGACAATAATTGTACGGATACATTCGTACTTAAGTCTATCAATTAATGTTATTCAATATAATCATATCAGTAAGAACCCTTTCGGGAGGGCCATAGCTAAATAGTAGGTGGAAGGAAGCCTGTAAGACTTTTTTTTGTAGTCATCACACCTGTATTTACTGGTGAAAATGACAAAACAATGCGACCGAAAGTATGTCGAAGTCACAACCAGTTATTGCGTGTTCCCATTAAAGTTCATCCTTGTATGGTTCCAAAATTGATTTGTTCATGGATTTGCTAGATAATAACAGCCGCTCGGATCAATGTTCAGGTTAAGCCGCACTTGCCTAGTTTGGTCAGTGCATGGGTCACCACTCATTAAATACCAAGTTTTCTCTGTGCTTTGGAAAGAACGTTATGCGGTTGGAATATTTATCAGTCGTAACAGGTAGTCAATAGTCATAGTCCGAAAGTCTGACAACCAAGGGGTATCATATTACCCAATCCTAGCTGGGTTAAATTGTAGAAATGAGATAGCCAGTCACTCCATGTAAAATACTGGCATTTATCTATAATATGTATGTATTTAGAAATATATAAGATGTTTATTAGTTGTCTAGTACCCATAACACAAGCTCTGCTTAGCTTGGGACTAGATGGCGTTGTGTGATAGTTGTGGAATATTATTATTATTATTAAGCTACATCCGGTTAGACTGGTAGCCGACACGACGAAAAAAAAAAAAAAAAAAGCTAGTCAGATGATGATGATTTACCAAATCAACGAAATGCAACAGTTCATCCTTTTTATTGCTTTCTCTCTTATCATTACTCACAGGCATGGGCACCCAAGACCAGTACCCCGTCGGAGACCTGCTGGGCAAGCACAAGGATCGTACAGACTACCTGAACCACAAGTACCTGCTGCCCGGCCTGGCTAACGAGCTCAGCGGCGCCTACTGGGACGTCTACCTACCCCTGCAGGGTGTTCATAGCGTCATGCATCGTGCAGTGGTGTTGGAGAGGTAAGGATTTTATTTTGGGAGTTCGTAGAAGTTAATTTTTGAAGCGGTTAGTGGTATATCGTGCACTGGGAAAAACATGGAGTTTCGTCATATAGACACCGGGAGGAATAGTGGTCGATGCACTTAAGGGAATTAATTACCCTTTAAGTGAAAGCTGTGGTTTTAGTGGCAAGGGAGGAGAAAAAAAAAAAAAGATGTCCCGTCTGTAGATGTTGGGTAAACAGAGGTTACTGACGGAACCGGCAATGAAATATTTGGTATAGTCAAAGGAAGTGTACGACCCATACATACCATTGGGGGTCACAATACGCAGTTGCAGTTTTCTATCAACAAGACTTATTTAGAGTGATATAAGTAATTTCATCCGAAGACACTTTCGCTCGCTATCTATCTAAACCTTACAGTAGTTATAATCGCCATCTCCACGTTTCCAGACGCCCCCCAAAGCGCGACATCTGCGGCACGATCTCGCAGTACGAGACGGACACGGAGTACCAGACCCCGATGGCATCAGCACAGGTGGTGTTCCGCTACCCGCTGGTGGGCACCGTGGTGTTCCGGCAGCCGCAGGACAAGCCCTGGGAGGACACCACCATCATTGTGGAGAGCATGGTGAGTACTAGGCGTGCATAGCCTGCAGGTAATGTTCCGCTACCCGCTGGTGGGCACCGTGGTGTTCCGGCAGCCGCAGGACAAGCCCTGGGAGGACACCACCATCATTGTGGAGAGTATGGTGAGTACTAGACCAAAAAATCAAAATCTTTTTATTTCACATGGGCCTACATGGCACTTGTAAACGTCGACAAAAAGGTGCACTAGGCGTCCATACCCTGCAAGTGGTGTTCTCGCAGCCTCAGGACCATTGTGCTCATACGAGTGTGGTTAGTTAGCAGCAGCTCAAACAGCTGAAATAATATGTAGGTATTTGGACACAGTTATGCCAAACGAATAAAACAGATAGATGTTGATTAGTTGTTAAGTTAAGATACAGCACCTGACCACGTCACGAGCTCTAGATTTAAGCGATACGCGTTTTGTGACTGCGAAAACGAAGAAAACAACTACAAGAAATTGCGTAGTGCATCTCTACGCTAAGGAAACAAGTGTCGCAAGACGTTAGTCGCATCGCATGAGATCTAAACATGGCATCAAACACTGCTATGGATTTCATCCTTGATATTGGATGTCTTGTTATACTGTTCATCTTTTTTGTTTGTGTTGTGTGTTACTGTAGGTCCACGCCGACGGTGCGAACGTGAATAACACCAAGGACCACCGCTGGGCCATCCACGAGCACGCACCAGGAGCTGACTACTACAACTGGACGCAGAGGTGTCTGAGCGCCGGCAAGGTCTACACGCCGCATGCGCTGGACATCGACACAAGACATCCGGAGGCCTACTGCAGGCCTGGCCTTGAAGGACTCTGCAGGCTTGGGGACTTCACTACAAGGTACTTATAATAATACTTACTTCGTTTTGTAATGTCAGGGACATCTACAATCTAATAGCTCAGGTGATTTAGAATTATAAAACATGAGAGTTTTTTTGGGAGAAATTGTTATTTCTTCTGAAAACATCACTCAAGATTCAGTCGACGAGTCTTAACTTTATACTTGAGGTGTTACTATGTAACTTTAATACCTTCTGGAGCTTGAAATTAATTTAAGATATACAGAAACTTCACTCCTGAATGCAAGGACATAGCAAGCAGAGGTGAGACAGTGTTCACGGGACCGGGACTATCTGTTGGAACTTTGGAAGCCGATGTTCCAACCCAGACTTAGCACTTTAAGAAACACTTTGTGCTGAAATCCGCACTAGCCAGCGGGGTAGATTATGGCACACTCACTCTTACAGGAAGGACGCCTGTGTCCCATTAGTGGTGAATTATAGGTAGATTTAATGTACCCCGACGACCAGTCATCATTGATGAGCTCGTGGCTAAATAACAACTGCCACTCGGGTCGATCTTTAGGTTAAGCCGCGCTTGCCTAGGTTGGTCTATGAATGGGTGACCGCCCATTACACACCGAGTTTCCTCCGTGCCTCGGAAAGCACGTGAAGCTGTTGGTCCTGGCAGCCATATATATAGATCTTTGGCAGTCGTTACAGGTAGTCAGTGACCTGAAAATCTGACAACCTGTCTTACCAAAGGGTATCGATTACCTAGTATTAACTGGGTTGTTGAGGTCAGATAAGCAGTCGCTCCATGTAAAATACTGGTATTCAGCTGCATCCGGTTAGACTGGAAGCCAACCCCAACATAGTTGGGAAAGGCTAGGCAGATGATGACCAGTCATAATTGAACACATAACCTCTCTTAATTCCAGACACGGCATGCTCCAAGTGGCCGGCAAGAAGGTGGACTCAGCGCGTCTCACGCGGCGCCTGTTCACCGACACCTCCATAGGCCTGGCCGGGAAGCACTCCATCATGAGGAAGTCGCTCGTCATCTACGACGACCATGGACCCGTCGCCCGCGGGGAGCGGATGGCCTGTTCTATGTGAGTTACTTTTAACTCATTTAATTGACTTATTCAAAAGGATTGGGTCCAATCAGCTGGGGACAGAGTGGAAAGACGGAAGGGCGGCCTTTGCCCTGCAGTGGGACACGTCAGGGTTATAATCTACCTATACTTCTATACTATCTATACTTCTATGCTAATATTATAAAGAAGTAAAGTTTGTGTGTTTGTATATTTGTTAAATTGTAAGGGGTAATCTCGGGATCTACTGAACCGATTTAAAAAATTCTTTTACCAATAGAAAGCCACATTATTGCTGAGTGTCATAGGCTACTTTTTATCTCTGTATTCCCACGGGAATGGGATCTACGCGGGTGAAACCGCGGGACGTCCGCTAATAAAAATGAAACCCGTTTTCCGTTGTCACGACATAGCATGAAAACGGCTTGACCGATTTGGCTGAAAATTGGTAAGGAGGTAGCTAAGAACCAGGAGAAGGACATAGGATACTTTTTTTTTATGTAGGTTAGTAGGTAGGTAGGTAGGTAGGGTAGTAGGTAGGGTAGTAGGTAGGGTAGTAGGTAGGGTAGTAGGTAGGGTAGTAGGTAGGGTAGTAGGTAGGGTAGTAGGTAGGGTAGTAGGTAGGGTAGTAGGTAGGGTAGTAGATAGGTAGGTAGGATAAAACGCATTGCAACGCATGCGCGGGTTCAGCTAGTAAATAATAAATAAATATTTAAATTAAGCTAATTTCATAAGACAGTTCGGCAATACGACCGCCTCTTACTACTTTCTAGGGTTATAACCGGGTGACAAGCAATAGCGAGAAATTCCTTATCAAAATATTTGTTGGTTTATATTTTTGTGGGTCTCATGAAGCGCTTCACGACGATAGGTAATTTAAAACAAAAGGTATAATCTTGCTACAAAAAATGTCGAGCCATCTAAAAATAAAAATCTTTGTTCTGTTCAGTGGATTGCTTGCGTGTGTTCTATAACTGTCTGAGAATACAGTAACATATAATTGAGATTGCTATTTAAATAACAAATTCTTAGTAACTTTAAACACCCAAGCGATCACCGTCTCATCAGAATAAAAATAAACACAGCCAGCAATAAGAAAAAACGCTCTAACTTCCGAACTAAACCCAACAAAAATATTAATTTCAAGAAATATACAGAAGAACTAGCCAAGTACGAAGAACACGAAACGAAATCTGTACAAGAGTATTACGACAACATCGAGAGAAGCATCCTGAAAAGCACCACTTGCGCTATCCTACCCCAGGAAAGAAAACAAACAATTATAAACGACGAAATCATCAAACTTAAAGATGAAAAGCATATCCTGAGAAGTAAGGAAAATAAATCCAAACAAGAAAAAAAACAGCTAAGCAAACTCTACAAAGTGATACATAGAAAGATAAAAAATAACTCCAAAAAATATAGACAAAAAGTCCTACAGAACTACCTGGAAAAAGCTGGCGCTGTCAAAAAAGCATATAAATACCTAACGAAAACCAAACCACTTATGAGTCAACTACAGAACAAATCTGGCCACCTTATAACAAATAGAAAAGATCTAATAAAAGTAGCAACAAATTTCTATAAAAGTCTTTACAAAAAAGACAGCGATTCCACAGAAGAAGCACAAACTAATCCGGTAAATACAGACAACGTACCAAAATTCTGTACATAGGAAATTGAACACTCAATCGACAAACTCAAGTACGAAAAAAGCCCAGGCCCAGACGGCATAACAAATGAAATGATAATATCTGGAAGAAACACCCTAACTAAACCACTAACGTCACTATTCAATCTAATACTAGATCAAAAGGAAATACCCAGACAATGGACATGCTCAAACATCGTACTTTTGTTTAAAAAAGGAGATCCGAAACAAATATCAAACTACAGACCCATTAGTCTCATGTCAAATCTCTACAAACTATTCTCGGCAACTATATTAAGAAGATTGACAAAACAAATAGAAGAAAATCAACCAGTAGAACAAGCAGGATTTGTGAGTGGCTACTCTACCATAGACCACATACACTCCCTGAAAATGGTTCTGGAAAAATACAACGAGTATGACAAAGCTCTATACCTGTGCTTCATCGACTACAGCAAAGCGTTCGACTCAATTTCTCACAACTCTATATGGCAAGCTCTATCAATGCAAGGAATTAACAAAGAGTACATCGATTTAATAAAGGTAATTTACAAAAATAGTAACTCTAGGATTATGCTCGAGAAACCAGGAAATAGTTTTAAAATTGAAAGAGGCGTTAAACAAGGTGACCCACTCTCTCCTAAAATATTCATATCGGTGTTAGAGCAAATATTCAGAGCAATGAACTGGGAAAACAAGGGCCTAAACCTACACGGAAAATACCTGTCACACTTAAGATTCGCTGACGATATCGTGCTGATGTCAGAAGACCCATTTGAAATGCAGTCTATGTTAGAGTCACTATTTGATGAGAGCAAAAAAGTGGGCTTAGAAGTAAACCAAACAAAAACAAAACTTATGACAAACAGACACAAAGTACCAATGTCAATTTCATCTACCAACCTAGAATACGTTGAAGAGTACATCTACCTAGGACACCTAATTAGTTTTAAAAACTGCACGGAAAAAGAAATAGAAAGAAGAATTAAATCTACCTGGAATAAATACTGGACTCTAAAAGAAATATTTAAGAGTAAGATGCCAACCAAAATAAAAACAAAAACCATGGAAACATGCCTACTTCCCACACTCACATATGCCTGTCAAACATGGCCCCTGACTAAACGAAACTTGGAAAAAATCAAAGTGTGCCAAAGAGGAATAGAAAGGAGCTACATGAACCACAGACTTAAAGACAAAGTAAAGAACACAACAATTAGAAGTAAAACCAAAGCTAAGGACGTGGCTATAAAGGTACTTGGATTGAAATGGAAATGGGCTGGACATTTCCAACGAGTACCAGATGAAAGGTGGACGAAAATCACCACTAACTGGTACCCACTGAACAAAAAGCGCAGACAAGGTCGACCACAAATGAGATGGAGCGACGATATTATAAAAGTAGTGGGCAAAATTTGGAGTAGAGCAGCTAGAGACAGAATAGCATGGAAACAAATGGAGGAGGCTTTCACCGCTCTTGCTAGCGGTCCTTGTACATAAAATACCACATAACTGTTAATCGAAATCAAGAAAAATAATAATACTAACATTAAATAAGTCAAACTTGTAATACTAACCACTAACATATGTCAAACTTGTAGAAGGAAAAATAAAGCTATTTTTATTTATTTATTTATTTATTTAAATAACAACAGGAACTTTACCGACACAGTTCACTACTGGACAAAAGATAGGACAAAGATGATAAAGACTGCAGACTAGTGCAAATTGTAATAGGGGATCGGACTGGGTCAAAACAATATGATTCTGTTTAGTCCGTAAGTTAGATTATCGAAAAATATTGAATACGTGTTTTATGTTTTATCAAATCAATAAAAAATGACGAAGATAAAACGCGTCAAAGATCTTGGAGTGGGGCTTGAAACGTCACTTGTGTCGTCAAAATGTAGGTACTATCATATGACGTCACACGAGTTTTCGAAGCACTGTATCGTCTTCATTTTAAGTTTACGTGAAAAAAGAAAAAATACGTGTCCAATAATTTTTGGATATCTATCTGACGGACTATTATATTAGTTTTTTTTATCCGATCCCCTATTACTACAAAAACTCGCCTGACCTACTTACTGCTCTTAGAAATCTCGTCCTACTCGGATGTATGCTACCACTACTACGATATGATATTAGTGCCTAGTTCCATATTACTACAATCCTTCCTCCATGTTTCCCCCCGCAGCGTGAACGGCCTACACCGTCGCAAGGCAGTGATCCGCGACTGGTTCGGTAACGGCGAGTCCGCGCCGCTGCGGGGCCGCATCGAGCTCACGCAGCAGTCGGAGTACGACCTCGCCAACGTCGTGGTCGCGCTCGACGGGCTGGTTGACGTCAACAACTACAAGATACATGTGGTGAGCTTCTACGCATAGAAGATTTGACGGCAAGCGCAATTGAATCGAACGTTTAAAGGACAAAAAACGAAACAGCTAACTTCAAAATTGACAAGGAATAAGCTTTAAAAATGAGTGTCATGTCAATCGTCAAATGAGTGTCAGACTTCTACTGACTAAAAACCACCCATGTTCCTTCTTCGCCCTTGTGCCGAGGCCGCGGTATCTCTTTCGAGAATCCGCAGCCCCGACGGGGGAAGGAATAAGCCAGCCGAGTCTGGAATAGTCTGGATGAACTAGTAGACGCGATCTGTTGTTAATATGACGTTTTAAGATTACAATTGTAAGGTATTTGAGGTGCTTGACCAGTAGCAATTGTTTTGCAATTTTCAGATCTTCTTAATTTTTCTTTTCTGATTGCAGGTGCCAGTAGAGAAAGACCTGGAGTTCCCGTGCGAGAAGACCACGCTCTACGACACCTTCAACCCGTTCCATGTCAACAAGAGTTTAAGTCCTCCTCCTACTAAAGGTACAGTCTGATATTGTCCTTCAATTAGAAGATACAGTTAATGTTCTAGTTAGTATTTTATCAATGTTTTGAGTCGCTAGTAGAAACGCCGAGACATCATAGACAGTAACACTGGTCCGTGGTCCCACTAGTGGTGTTCTTCAGAAAGGTCAGGAGCCGAGTACCTGTGGAGAGCCAGTGTGTGTGTTACACTAGATCTATGCACATTGCATGTGGATAAACCAGGACGAGTATGTACAGTGCGATCAAATTATCTTGGCAGCTCCGAACTTCGTGCAGGTCATTTTGTTACAACGAATGTATAAAAGTGTTATGATATTTATTTTATTTGTGTTTCTCACTGTTTAAATTAGATATTTTCTGATCGTTTATGTATTGGTTTATCTGGCACTATCAGTTTTATTCCCAAGTTTACATGCGTAAAATTTCGCAAAGCCTATGTTCAGAGCTGCCAAGATAATTTGATCGCACTGTAAGGATCGTAACAGGTGGCTTTCTGTGGTTACCTACCACCAAGTGGAAAGGTGTGAGTTATGTGTCAGTTTGCAGCAAAGAACATACCATCCATAAATGTGTATTGTTTGTGCAGCAACATAATGATAACGTAGAATATTTCCACTTCAGGAACAGCAGATCAGTACGAGCTCGGTGACCTGGGCGCAAAGTACGGGCTGGTGGAGTCTCACTCGCTGAACACGTTCTACAACGAGACGCAGGTCACTCTGTTCGGACCTTACAGCATTCTGGGGAGGTCCGTCGTGCTGCATCGCAAGGTATATCAACTTATCAACATATCTTAGAATTGTACACACACAAAAATAGGACCCTTAAATTGTAGAAATAAAAGGTAAAGCATGAATGTCGTTTCCTCTCGGCCATGAATTATAGGTACTTCCGACACATTAGATGTATAGTGGTAGAGAATGCCATCCAGAAGTGACGACGACGACGTATGTACGCGTGCGAGGAAAAGAAAATCGCATGTCACACGACGGTAAAACAAGTTTAGATTAGGTACACGCCAACATTCCATTGTTTAAAACAAATGCTATATGAAAATGAAGTTCTTATAGGGCCTAGGGCCGCGGTAACTCTTTCGTACAAGTTCCACAACCCTGGCAGAGTGTGAACGAGCCCACGTTCCTTACGGGCCTATCACACGATCAAGCTTCACCACACTTTTGCCTTCGCGATTACACGGTGCACACAGTAGACTGTGGTGTAGCCTGTTCGTGTGGTAGGTCCATACGGCTGTGAGTGAATCCTACTCAGTTGGTTACCAAAGTATGTCCGTTCCTCGTTACAGAAGAACCGTCGCTGGGCGTGTTCGTCAGTAGAGCGCGGCTACAGCCCGTCGGAGGCGCGCGAGCTGCGAGCCATCGCGTCCTTCCACCACCCGGGGGGCTTCGCCACCGGCTACGTCCGCTTCACGCAGCTCGTGCACAACGACGGCAGCGCCAGCGATACTGTCATCGAGGTCAAGCTCAGGCACCCAGGGGTCAGGGATACTAACAAGGTACGTGATGACTTCCTGCTTTGTCACTTGATGAAACTAAAACTGGAAATAAGTCTTTGAATAATGTCCGTTTTAAATTAAATTTTGTAAATTTTTAGTAAATGTGTGAGACAGATACTAAGCAAGAGTATGGGTATCTAAAACGGTGAGACACGTTCTAAGGGCTCGTTTACGGAGACGCGACGCGTCATGCGGCAGGCTCATCTCGTGCTTTTTTATTAATTTACTGAGAGACGGGTCCACCGCAACAAACGCTGCATTTTAAACTAACGTGAAAAAAATCTCTTCTCGTAAAATCGACGATTAAAATCGTTAACTTTTTCATACATCGCCATGTGTTTGAATTAAAAACGCAGCACGCGCCGCGCGACGCCCCGCGTGTACGTAAACATGCACTAAGGCTGTAAGTCTTGAGCGTTTTCGGAAAACTGCATGCGAAAGTGTTTCACAAACAGTCGGCGTTCTGTGCTTTCTGCGTGTGTTTCTCTATCAATGTAAAGAAAGAGTGACAGTTAAAGTTGTGCTTGGTTACAGACGATGAACCACAACTGGTCGATATTCGTGAACCCGGTGGGAGTGGACGCGGCGGTGAAGGTCACCAACACGCGCTGCGTGGCGGGCGGCTATCGCTGGAACCCTTACTTCACACAGCTGGCTGATCCGCTCAATGTAAGTCTGATATCAAACATTATCATCATCATGCAGCATCAGCGAGAACGACGTCTACTGCTGGACAAAGGGCCCCCTCCTTTTTTTTTGTGGGCTGGGAAAAAATCAAACGACTTCTCCCGCTCTGGGAAGAGCGGTAGGCAGTGTCAGACTTCTACAGTTACTGACTAAAAACCACCCATGTTCCTTCTTAGCCTTTTCTGCCGAGGTCGCGGTATCTCTTTCGAACAACCCGCAGTCCCGACGGGGCACAAAGGTCTCCCCCATAGTACGCCATAACGAACGGCAACTGGCGCTTGCATCCACCGGTTGTCCGAGACTCTAACAATGTCTTCGACTGCTTTCAAACTTATCTTGTATCTACCAATTGTCTTCAACTTGAACACAACAATGCTAGAAAGGCGAGAAACAGTAAAACATAGTATTGTTGAACGACGCCGTCGGTTGTGCTTATATATACTGATTTTTGCTGGTCGATCTTCTCCACAATTTTCTGTAGATGTCTATGGCCAATTACTAAACAGATTACTATCGAGTTCGACACAGGGAAGCGTATAGTGTGTACTGTAGGTGTGTTCCTATAAATATTTGGCCAAGAATCAAGATGGTAAGTTTACTAAAGGCTTTAGGAATAATGGTGTGATTTTGATTTCTGTTCACAGCACGACCTGTACAGCCAAGAGTGTGGAGCTGACAATCCACTTCGATGTGACGTCGGAGACCTTACTGCAAGACTGGGAACAATAAGTTAGTATCACTATTTCATCCATCACTATATCAACTTTAATTAGAGTTTTTTTAAATTGTAGACAGTTCTTAATCTTTTTGAAGGCCTATTCTGCAGGATTCTTGGACAGCTAAATATTATAATTTGAAAAGCCGCCTTACCTTTAATTACCCGAACCCAAATTTAATGCTTTTCCGCATAATAGTTACTCAAAAAATAAAAACTAGAGTCTCTTTTAGAATCTCCCACTAAAGGTTTGAAAATGGCTCGGCCTGTATTGTTTAATGGCCGACACAATAAGCCATAGGTAATTTGCAAACATTCGCACACTGGTCCAGTAGCTAACCCCCAGCAACTCCCCCCCAGACATAGGCCTCCAGCGGCAGATGTTCATGGACAGCAACTTCCCGCTGGAGGGCACGGTGAGCGCCGTGGGCCGCAGTATTGTGATCTTCGGGCCCGACAGGAGCTCCGAGCGCTTCGCCTGCGCCAACATCGAGCCCGACAAGGACATCATCAAGTATGCCAATATCATGAAGCCGCCGAGGTTTGTGCTGTGAGTATCACGGATTTATTTTATGTATTTTTATGGGTTTCTGAGCAGGCGTGTCATCCGATCACTCTAAGCGGTAAGGTGTGTTAAGAATGAATCATGCTGGTAATATTTGTGATTTCATCAATGACTTTATCAGTCATTCGTCATAACTTGCTCAACGAGAAGCATGATTTTTGTCATTATAACCAAAAAATTGAAAAGGTGTCATATAACGAAATGATAAGCAGCGACTGCATTCTGAACACGGTTTGAAAACAAAAATATTTCAAAAATTCCTTTCCTGAACTATTGATGTTCCTTTTTCCCAAATGAATTGGGATAGGGGCAAGAGAACGATTAATAAGTTTAATTGGCCACTGTAGCGTCATAAGGAGGTGTGTAGTCAAATACCAGGACTATAGTATAACCAGGACCATTACCAGTTGAAAGTAAAGCGCTACAAGTTTCGACTTTCGACCAACTACAGGGAGGGGACGCGAGATGCGCAGTGTTGATTCCATAGTCCAGTCACTATAGCACAAAAAATGGATCAACCTCGGAATGAGACTTAATAGCATTTTTGTACCATCTTTTTGGCATTCTAAAAGTTGTTCCTAAACTCTCATGCTCAGATCCTGAAATTGAAGGTCTGGAAAGAACTTTTTTTTCAAGCAATGTATCGATTCCCCCGCGTGTCTTCTCCGATCATCTCTCGTGAGATTCCTTGTGTAACAAAGCTGAGTGTGTACAGCGGCGCGTTCCTGGCGGACGTGCGCGGTGTGCTGGGCGCGCCGGAGTGGATGCTGTCGCTGGACGCGCGCCGCACGCGCACGCTGCACGGCGGCTCCTGCATACAGCTACTGCTGCACTTCACCGGGCCGCACGCCAACCGGCTGGAGCTTGACTTTACCAAGTACGTACATTTTTTATTTGACAATCATCAAATGATCCCTGGCGGAGTAAAAAGGAGTGTCAGTCTCTTACTGAACGAAGTAATCGAATAACGAATTTCTCTATGTTGGCGTTTGGTTTCGCAACGTATGTTTCTTGTTGTTGGGGAAGCCCTTCGAGTCTGAGGATGTCGAACAACAATAAATGTTGACGAAGAAAGTTTTTTATTTTCGAAAAAAAAAAACCATTACAAGATAAACATTTTGGGCTATTATGAGAAGTCCGATTTGGATTATTCTTTTTTTTTAACACCTTGTTTATGAATTCTTAAAATTAACTCCCGAACCGCAAGCAACTAAAGGGATAGCCATGACCATTTCCCTTCCGTTTCAGATTGTTAGCATCAGGTCGCCTGGACACTCCCACTATCTTCAGCCCAGGGTTCATCAACACTAAACGGAAAAGGACCATCTCGTACCGCCCCTGCGGCACCACAGACCCCAATGAAAAGAAAAGTAAGTGCTCACTTGTTATTTAGTCCTAGTTTGCAACAGTCGTACGATCAAACGATGCGTTCATCGTCGTGCAATGAAAATGATTGTACGATGGTCTAAAGGTGTCCTAATTTGCAACGATCGATCGTACGAACAAACGATGCGTTCTCTCTCATCGCGACTCACCTGTGCCGTACCCGCTCCCCGTGTTCTGCTCGCACGATGACGCGTGAAGAGATTGTAGTTTTGATCGGATGATCGTACGACCGTTTTTAAGCATTTCACTGTGGTCGCACGATCACTTGCAAGCTGACGAAACAGACACTGAAGAAACTAGTGTGTTTAATCTTTTTACTTAAACTAGTGTGATTCAGCGTTTTTTTCCGGCAGGAATTTCTCAGTAGCAGCTACGGAGTCTTGATTTTTTGGTTGATGGCAATAGGGTCGCCCCCTATTACATAGGACTAAACATAACTGGCGAAATGTGGGTGTATTTTTAGGTACAGCTCTGCCTAACCCTTCGAAGATTGCAGTCGTGGTGTTATGGTGTTTAAGTATTCACACTTTTATAGAACTAGAAAACATTTGCCCATAACAATCTGTTTTATAACCTTCAATTTGAAATCCACACCACCGATGCAACCCCCTGTGTAACCGGACAGCGGACTCCTGTGTCAAAACACAGATAGTCGCTATTCCATACATATACCTGCGAACGAGTTTAATTAATTTGCTTCGATATAGGGATGTTGTATATAAGGGTGGTTCGTATTAACTGGAGGTGTGGCGAAATTATTGGTAAACTAGGACATTCGGTTATCATGCTAGTTTTATTTGTTCTTAGGAAATAATAGATAGGAAACTGTACAGGTCTGCCTAACCTTTTGTGGATATCAGAGTGATGTTATGTTATGCTTACGATATCAAAATTCATTCTCAGGATTTCATTATTATCATTTATTATTTTTCCTCGCTGAGTTTTTCAGAAAAACAAATTCAAGTCTTACCGTGTTTTCGAAATTCATCAGCTGTACAACTTTCACGAAAACTTATTTCATGTTAAATTATGATTTCGTAGTAGGCCAATTTGTTATGAATGGAATAGAAATCACGCAAAACGTCACACGTGTAAGACGTCGTACAACTGAAGGCACGCAGGCGTCGCCGCCGACACGGTCTGTTGCCGTCATGACGACGGCCGGACGGCGAGCTAGCCCATTACTCACCGTCCACAGGCCCGCGTCTACGGTGGCCGGAAGCCATCACGTGGCCCCCGACGCCCGGAGCGCCTTCCGCGGCGGCTGGGACGTTGAGAGGTTCTCTCCCTCTCTCGTTCCGCCACCTCCTCCTCGCCCCGGACCATGGCTTGCACCAGGGCCGGGTGCGAGAGGTCGCCGCCGCCGATCGCCGCTACGAGAACACGGCGGGGCTCCGCCCAAGCAGGGCACACCTCCACAGTGGCTCCACCGTGTCCTCCGGTCGATCCTCGCAGTGGAAGCATCCGGGCGTTTCCTCCCGCCTGATTCGGTGCAGGTACCTCCCGAAACATCCGTGTCCGGTGAGGACCTGCGTCAGACGGAAGGTGAGGGCGCTGTGGCTCCTCTCTAGCCATTCCTCAAAGAGGAGACTTACCGCCACTATCGTGGCTTGCCATACTATCGTGGCGTGCCCTGACTATTTTTACCCCTTGAAAGAATTTTATTAAAATTCTGATTTACACAGAGATATAATTGAAATGTGTCCGCTATGAAGTTCAAGGTATGACTGGTTGTGGTAGTTTGTCATGAACATCGACAACTATGGGAAACGGAACATGACGCCTATGAGGTCTCAGCGTTTTTATATAGCTGGCAATTTATAACAGAACACTTGCCGTGTTCAAATATGTATAAATACCTTTAACTGGGGATGTGTTTGTGATTTATAAGTTTTTAAACTGACATGGTCACTGAGGCTACTATTAATATCATAAACGGGATATTTACCATGTTTGCTTATTGTTTCGAGTTTGACTGGCCTGTTGGTCTAGTGGTTAGTGACCCTAACTGCTATGCCGGAGGTCGTGGGTTCGATTCCCACCCAGGACAAATGTTTGTGTGATGAGCACGATCATTTGTTCTGTGTCTGGGTGTAATTTATCTATAATATGTATGTATTTAGAAATATATTTAAGTATGTTTATCAGTTGTCTAGTACCCATAACACAAGCTCTGCTTAGCTTGGGACTAGATGGCGTTGTGTGATAGTTGTGGAATATTATATTATATTATTATATTTAAGTTAATAAGCAAACATGGTAAATATCCCGTCTATGATATTAATAGTTGTGTTTGTGATGTTTGTTTCTAACTAGACTTCAGGAATCTTGTGTTCGAACGTCCTAACATAAAGAATACGTAGTCGATTTCAATAACTTGCGACCTTGGCCTTGCTTCAAGAATATTTGGCATGTTTCTTTTAGATTGTGTTAGGTCAGGGACTCGGGATACTCATAGAATCTATCTACTTCTTCGATCAATAATAGTACTAGATTAAGCATCAGGAACAAAACTAAGTCGCTCAAGCGGCCACGTTTGCACACACGTAAACATCTACATAACATCTTAGAAAAAAGTTCAATATTATTTACAACTTCAGATGATTATAAACCTTAACACTTAAACATAACGTTTAATTATCATTGTAAAGTATATTTATTTAAGCCCTTTCATCGGAGAAAGATTAGAAGCAAAACATTTTAAATGTCGCTCCAAAGTAAAAAGTCATCAGTACAAAAATATTCATTCTAAAATGAAACTTAAATTCTAAGCAATACGGTTAAAAGCATTTTGTGTACAATGTCGTGCTTATTCTATTGCGGAACTAGCGTTCCCTGTTCAAGAACATGATACAATAGTTGGTGCGCTGTAGCAAACATTGGCCAAACAATTACAATATTCGCTGATTTAATTATATTTACAGTTTAATTATGTTTAAATATTATGAAAAAGCACATAATGATATTAAATTACCGAAAAAAAGATATTCCTTCCAAAACCTTGGTGTTACGGTGGTTATTTACGCAGTTTTTGAACGCATGCTGCGGTATTTTGACGTCTTAATGTTGGCTATGATTGGACCATACTAATTTGAAATAAGACCACAAATACGTTTGTGGTCTTATATTTCGGGCCGTTTTTGAAGCGCTTATCGGGAATCTAGTACATTATTGATCGAAGATCTACTTGTTAAAAATACTTACAGTTACCACCCCCGAAAGTTTACGATTTAAAACCGACAGGAAATCAGCATATCTGACTAGATAGACCGACCACACCCAACCTCTCACTTCTTGTCCTGCAACAGTATAAGTACATTGGCCACTACACCGGTTTGCACTAGTGTGCATCTCTTTGTGTTCTGGAAGAGAAATAAGAAGAATAAGAATTTCTGGAAGAGAAATAAGTATTTATTACGAGTATTATACACTTTTCGATTATTTTATTATGCCTAATGTTGTGTTGTGTTTATTATTATTATGTATTTTTAATTATTAGGTATATTTTAGAATTAGCATGTTTTAGTCTTGTCTTTTTTTTTTTTTTTGTTCTACTTTATTAGAATTTAAATTTCATTAGAGTTTATGTTTATTGAGTGTAATTTAGGGTTAAGTATGTGTACTTAAATGTGTGTACAAAAAACCAAGATTAATTTAGATATTAATTAATTAAGATTCTGAATTCAAGTGTTAGTATTTAGTATCAAGTGTCCAATGTAAATATTCGTATGCCGTGTACAGCGGCGGATATGTCATGATCAATACCATTCTTCTGTAACAACTTTATGCCTACCATGTCCTACGAATAAATGTCTTTGTCTTTGTCTTTGTGTTCCGTGGCACAGGGCGCGGGACGCATGCGCGCCGGCTGTTGCGGTCAATACCTTAGGTCTTCTGCGCGCCTAGTACATAGCCGCGGTCTGGCCGCGTAAATAGGGGGATGAGGGGATGGAAAGGGACGGGGGTGAACTGGACTATTCTAGGGTCTGTTTGAAGCTGGATTATTGAAATACACTCGAGAGCAATGAAACCGGGTCACTTAAAGAATGTTAAAAATCTCGGAAACTAAAAATGATAGGTTAATGCAATAAATTGTATTTAATAGACAATGTAATACTCCTTAAATGAAAGTAAAAAAAATATGAGTCACCATACATTTTATTAACACAAAATTACATAAAGAAAAAAACTGCTGATCTCTCCTTAAAACAAAAATAGGAAACATTAAATTTTTGAACTTTATTACGATTTTCTTGAATTTTAATACTTCGTATTGCCTCCTCGTGCTTCCATTACTGCGTTTACGCGGTTTGGCATGCTGTACACCAAGTTCCTTGTACGATTTTGGGGAATATTCTCCCATTCCTCTGTGAGAGCAATTTTGAGCTCACGAAGCGTGATTGGGGGAGGTTTTCGTTGTTTTACGCATCTGCCTAGCTCGTCCCAAGCATGCTCGATCGGGTTGATTGATATCCGGGCTGCGCGCTGGCCACTCCATACGAGTAATGTTCATCTCTTGAAGGTAGTCATTCACAATCCTACCTGTATGAGGTCGGGCATTGTCATGCATAAATATAGCATCCTCACCTAAATTGACCATAAATGGACCAACGTGATCATTGAGGATTTCTTCCACATATCTTTCGCTAGTTAAAGAGCCGTTTTCTATGATCACCAGCTCTGTGCGACTTTCAGAAGAAATTCCGGCCCACACAAGTACAGACCCACCACCGTAGGCTACTTTTTCTTCGATGCATGCTTGCTTGAATCTTTCCCCTGGTCTTCGATACACTCTGTGTCTTCCATCGTGCTTGTAGAGCATAAATTTTGATTCGTCGGAGAACATAACTTTTGACCAATCTTCAAGTCTTGAAATACGATGCCCACGCTCCAGTTTAGGGCCGTTTGCAGGTCTAAGGGGTTTTAAGTTAGATTCAGCAAGCCGACGTCTTACTGTCCATGCACTTGGGTTACTTCCTCCGAGGCGTCGAAACTGATTTGTGAGTTCAGTTCCTGTGAGAAAGCGATTTCGAAGCATGGTGTTCACCAAGTATCGGTCTTCTCGTGCTGTGGTACACCTGGTTCTGCCCGATCCTGGTCTGCGTAGGTTAGAACCAGTTTCTTCGTAACGTCGGAGAACTCTTTGTACTGTTGACAGCGACACACCGACAGTCCTGGCTGTATCGCGCTGACTCCGGCCGGTTTCCAGCATTGTAAGTATTCTGGTGCATTCTTCAGGCGTAAGCGACATAATTTCAGCTTGAATAATGAATATAGAGCACTATCAACATGGTTTATGTACCCACATAAATGACAGATTACAAACAAAAGCAAAACCAAATGCTGTAATTACGTAGTTCCATCTTCGAAAGCGGCTCTTTTTCAAATTTGATTTTTTTATGATATAACTTTACAATAACTAAGAAGTTTTAATACCTTCATTTAAGGAGTATTACATTGTCTATTAAATACAATTTATTGCGTTAACCTATCATTTTTAGTTTCCGAGATTTTTAACATTCTTTAAGTGACCCGGATTCATTGCTCTCGAGTGTAGTTCGAATGTTTGTTCAGTTTTATGTCGTTGCAGTTTTTTTAGTTTTAAGTGAGTCTTGGAGACTTGTTTTCATCAAAATGTTGTGTACCTTTTTCCGCATTTTAACTCTAGATGATCACGTCATGTTCAAAAATTCAAAATATAGAAATGGCTCTGATTGAACTGAATGATTGAACTGTCTTTTATCTTACAAATGGTGAACATATTGTCATACATACAACCCATAGATAACAGAAACAAATACAACCGCAATCGTTCTCACATGGGGGTAGGCAGAAACTGCAAAACGTCACTTGCTGGGATCCTTACATACTTACTTGTTTGGCTTCACTCACGTTCAAACATTGAGGTCGTCAAAACAAAACAAAACGAAAACTATGCGAAACCACAACATTTCTATTTAGCTCGTACTGCTCGTAGTCAATGTGACGTAGCGTAGTTTATGGGATAGTCTGCAACAGGCTGGCATCTTGCCACTGTTCGTTTACTTGCTACCCCTCGTTCTTCGACCAGTCGATCACCATTGTAATGTTACTCCATAAAATGTCCCTTACCTACCACAACACAATAAGAAACGTTTCATGGTTCAACAGGTTTTTTGGCAGCTCCGTGAAATGAGGGGCAAGCGTTGCGCGATGGCAAAAGTTTTGAGTTTTTTGCGCAATCAAAATAGGGTAGAAAGTTGTTGTTATTCATTGATACTGATTATTTTGCTTATTTTGTCTTGATAATAATGAGGGATAAATTAATGAGAACTGAACTAAAAATCCATGTAAATAATAATACGCTTGGTGTTAGTTTACATGAATTTTTAGTTCAGTTTCCTTACGGTATATTGTATAGAAAATGTGTTGTGAGGAACCAAAATATAAGAGACTCCATCACCCAGTTCAATGACTTACACGTGCTTCCTAGTCGCATTCACTTTTTTGAGTAGTTTCTTAACCAATGTCGTTGTGATTCCAGAGAACTCGTACTTCTTCTCGTCGAGCCCGTCGTCGGGCACGCAGCATGCCCCGGCTCTGGCGCTGCTGATGTTGTTGCTGTGTGCTGCGGGACTACTGCGGCTCTAGACTAGTGTAGCGTTAGTTAGTAGGTACTCACACCAAACTGTACATAAGTATATTTAATACATTGCTTGTTACATACACACCAGTTTTATTTCCTTTATTCCAAAACATCCTCAAAAGACAGTCTTTCCTTTTTTTTCTTTGTGGTATCTCGCAGATGAACGCCTCGGGGTACGAACGTCGGGAGCTTTTGCTGCGTATTGTCTCTCAGAGAATTAAAGAATTTTGATTGTATAAAGAAAGAAAGAAAAGAAAGAAAAAATATTTTTACTATCTGCAATAGCATTTAAACCAAATAAAATAAATATGAGAATTAAGTATTTATGTCCAGTACCTATGGATATTAAACCAAGTTTATAAAACCTTATTTGATCTTTCTATTTCATATGTAAGTGAACTATCCTTCAATCGATCGCTATTCTAGCGTTATAAATGCACGTTGGTATGGGGAATTCCAAGAAGGCGCTTCTTCATTTCTAATTCAGTATTGGATGGCCGATATTGGTGCCATTAAATGCAATTTGAAACTCTTTACCGACACGCAAATGCCACGACGACTGCATTAAATATTCATCTCCAAGTACGGCGCCTATTGATATGAATAACTTACCAATTCCCGTGTTCACGAACTTAAAGCGACATCCAATGCCTACTGTTTTTTTCGGCCTACAGTTTCCCACTGCTGGGCAAACACCTCCCTAATGGCTTTCGAAGATTGTTTATAAATAGCCTTCTCCATCCAATCAATTTCGAATGAGTCCAGATCGCGGTCTGGACTCATTCGTAATAGATTGTCACGCCAGCATTTTTTGGGCCTGCCTCAGTTACATTCTGATTAATTTGTCCTGATTCATCCTGGAAATGTGATCCACCCAGTCCCATTTTAACTTCATAGAGTCGCATACCAAAGAATGTTCTATTCTACTTTATACTTTAATTTACTAGTTGCTTATTGTATTTTCCATTTGAAAATGGTTCGAAAATACTTACATAATGTTTTATACATCTGTGTGTTAAGCTAAGCCTTGTAGTCTGGGAAACTAAAGTGTTGCTAGTGAATAATTGAGTCCCCTTCGAGTTCGATCGCTGCAGCGTCCATTAAATGTAAGTTGAAACAATTTCGTAGCGATTACCGGCACGCGAATACCACGTGCATCTTATACAGTATTCAGCAACTCTTACGTACCTACGTCTGGTGGCCTCGATACTTTGATAATACATATCGTCTGCTTACTGTGAAAAGATGATAAATGCAGTTTGTGTCAATTTGAGTAAATCACTTTTTAAAGTTTCAGTTTCAATTTGATCTATTTAAAACTCTTTAATTACATAAATGATAATACAAAATGTTACATTAACTACTCTGCTTTTAAGATTTGCTCATCTATAATATTTAGTGTTAGTAAAAACTTTGTAAAATTAAATTTGAATCGATAGGAGGTCGCATTTATCACGTTTTACCTGTACTTAACAAACATGTTGTATCTTCTGAATTCATTGATTTCAGTAGCTCATTTCCGTTTTGTTATGTGACTTACTGTACTTTACACCAATTACTGGATTGGAAAGGCTTTCTTTCACAAAATACCCTGAAATAGTTTAATTTTTGATACATTTAACCGGTTTTGCCTGTAGAGTTTTAGTTTAAGTATGTCACTTATTATGCCCTAAAGCTTCGCAAAGTGATCATTAAATAAATAGATAAAAATAGATGTTTATTTCATAGGTAATCTATGAAACTACAATAAATGAAGTGGCTTTTTAAGAACAAATCAATTTTATTACTTTTCACATAGTATGGCAATCAAAGTATGTAGTACCATCGTTAGTGAATAAGTTACCCCCACAGTTGATATCGAATGTCAAATATAAACACCAACTTAAAAAGGTTCTTAAAAAACACTACCTGTCATTATGTCCATAGCCATTTTTCTTAACTGTTATTACTGTAAACTCACCTTCTTTTGTTTTTTCTTAGTTATTTTGTAATTAAAATCAAAATTAGTCATAATCATATTATTGTGAAACGAGAATAACTGCCGACAAACTGTTTTACAGTTTGGCAGACTTTTTATATTGTATTGGGAAACAGATTATGAATAAATGAATTAAAAAAAAAAAAAACTTCGATCACAATCAATTATTACAAACAAAAAATATTGGGTTAACGACTTTTAATTCAATGAAGTATCTTAATCTTTCAATGACGGTCCTTTATCTAAAGGTTTAGGTTGACGATCTACTTCAATGGTTGCCGTTGCTAAACAAGAGTACCAACCATGATTCAATAGTTAACGCAAAACACAAGTTCTTGCTAAATAATCGACCTATTCATTTCGCGGAATACGTGGAGCACTCGCGTACGCAATGTGATAACTGCGATCGATCGCTCTCTTTCTTGCCTGTAAAAAAACATAAATACGACATTTATTTCCTTTTTTCTGAAGAGACCTAAGTAAACCGAGTAGAAATATTTAACAAGTAAAATGTAATAAATGCGTTTATGACCTTTTATCAGAATAATTTTTACCATTTTACTATTCAAGTTAATAATTTTAAAAGCATTAACCGTATTTATTGTTATTTAACTGTTTCAACTGAAACGGATTTAGGGCATAAGATTGTTTATTATGTTAGCCTGCTACATTTTTTTCAAAATGTGTAAGATATCACTTTTACACATTCATTATCTCTGGAGCCATTGGACATAGCACTTATTGGGTTCTACCAGTAGATAACCCGTGAAAAATTACATTTAACTGCGTTTTTAACTCAATTTGGTAAAAAAGTGCATTTATCATCTTTTCGCAGTAAGCAGACGATATTATACAACTGTCAGGTAGATGGAAGTCCCCACAGAAGACAACTACTACTGCGAATGTTAGGTCAGACGATCCTGCGGTGCGGTGTATCGTAAACAAGCATTCTAGTTATTTAACATTTTAACCTCTGATTGCTCTTAGTCGCGCGCGCTTATCTGGTAGGTTGTCCCCGGTTGAGCAAGTGTTTATTGAGGTTTTTAGCCTCAGAGTCTGAATTTCTACCTGGTTGATAGCAATAAGCTCGATCCCAAAGACCTTACTTAAAAAGGCGTGATGTTAAGTTAGAGTTTCAACGATCAGTTCTAAGCCGAAAGTTGAAAATCCAACAGTTCGTTTTTGTTTGAGCATTCATTAAGGTACCGCCTAGTGTTAGTGAAAGCGAGTAGAACTGTTTTGCGTAAAGTAAATGAAATGATTCCGAAAGGTACGATTTAATTAAACAATTTCGTGATAATAGCAAGTTGTTGGAATGGCAAATAATAACAAAGTCCCATTTCAAAATGTCCAAACAAACAAAAGCTGTCGACAACACGAACGCTCATCATAATCATTGAATCTCCCCTCGTCAAAACATCCTGCGGCTCTCGAAGCTTCGATTTACGAAATAATGAGCACATAGTCGTCTAGACGCGTGCGAGAACCCTTAGGTACGACGGGGTGGTTACATAAGTGCTGGGCGCATGCGCGACGCCGCGGTCGATAGCGACCCGAGCCGGAGCGCGCCGCAGCCCCGCGCAGACATGGCCCGCGCGTAGCTTGAGCAACATGCGAGCCACTGCCCTCCTCCTGCTCTTTCTATATTCAGTTCAGGCCAACTTAGAAGGCCCATTCCTCTTCTTCGGACCGAAATCCTTAGAAAAATACAAAAGGCCCGCGTTAAAGTACCTCGATCAAGATGAACTCATGCGGATATACGGAGAGCAGGCGGCGATCGTCGTGTTCAACAACCAGGACTCGGTGCCGCTGTCCAGTGGGTACTTCCCGCGGCTGAGGAAGATGCTGGAGGGGCAGAGCACCCTGGTGCTGCCGCAGGACTTCCTCGACGTGCATCCGGACTACATCAGCAACGAGACGCAGGTGGGTGCGGCTGATCGTTCGCGTTGTACTCAACGCTCGATTATTTATTGATTCCTCAACGTTTACTTAGGTGGTTACTTGTCTTATATGGGCAGTACAAATACCCCCGTAGAGCAGTGTTGTTTATGAATGACCTCTTGGTTTTATACCGCAAACTCGTATATTTAGCTGATGCTCAAGATATGAGTTTGATTTGCTATCATATGCTGATGCATAGCAACTCATAAACAATCCAATCGAAGTCGAATCGATCGTGACACATTTTCGAGTATGAGACTTTGGGAACGAATGATTGGCAAATGCTATTCACAGATCCGATCGACATGGTAGTACATAAACAGTCGTGGTGAAAAGTGTTATGTATAGCCAATAAATTATTTTTAATGAGTATTTATAAAAGTTCTACTATAGATTGTACTGAATATCCGTCGACTAACTAAAAATATAATCAAAAACTGATTTTAATTAAATGGATACGCAACGACTCTTGCTTATGGTATAGTACAAAATGACGTCGTAATTCTGATTGGATTACAGTTCCGATAGCAAATGGCTGTCAGCAGGATTGATATCTTCGTCTCGAATCACAATCGAATCTTCGATTTTTTGAATAGCGATTTTCGAGAGTACGATGGATCGATTGGATACGACGGACAATCGAGTTGTTGTGAATAGCTATGCAGATTGACTGTCTAACATGGTTTATTATATCTCTATATTTATATTTATAATAAAGAGGTATAATACCTTGAAATAAAGGTTAAATAAAATTATAAATAGTAACTACATTAAAATTAAAAACTTAGTGGACTTTTAACTTAGTTTTTAATGTAGAAACTGAGAAATTATAATGTTTATGTAGGGTTTCCAATATGATGGAAATAGATTATATTGGGGTGTTCGGTATACCAACGATGACCTTGCCGGTTGCGGAAGGGCGAGCTTGTACTGAAACAAAATGGCGACGGGTGATCTTTGTGAAGTGGACTCGAGTTCGGGATATTGCGCGGAATTTCTGCAATGTTATTGGTACTTTGTGATATAGCCTCAAACTAAGTTTAATCACGAAGAGTCAAGAAAATAAAGGCCCTTCTTTGTATTGAAAAATATCTCGAAAGTTATGTCACTTTTCAGGGTCACTTTGAGTAATTTTGTTCCATTAAGGGTTACCGTTTCGTAACGGCAAGGTTTTCGTTGGTATACTGGACACCCCTCCATCACCCCCCAGGTGCTGACCCTGCAGGGACCCTGGTCGGAGCGGGATGCGCAGATGACGGAGACCTTCGCGCGGCTGCAGGACATCTACGGGGCAGGCAGGGTCTTGGGCATCTTAGGTACTTTTGCAAAAATCTTTTTTAATTTATTTATTTAAACTTCATGCACAATAGTGATACATAGACGGACTTAATGCCACAAGGCATTCTCTACCAGTCAACCTTAGCTTAACCTTATTTTATTTGGGTATATGAAGACTTAATTTAATTTGGGAAAAGATATTGTTTAAATTAAATTCTCCTATTATGGGATTTCTTTTTTAATATTTTGTGTAAGTGTGCATAGATCCAGAATGTATAGGTATGTCAGATGCACACATAATATACGCACATGCAAAACAAACGTGCTAAAAACATAAATATGACATGCTCGTAAATATGATATAACTGCGTGCTCAATGCAAACAAGTTGCATGCACACATACATTCAAGCATGCAACACTAAGAATATTAAAGAAAATACATAGAATGACAACACATTACACTAGGAAATAATGTCGTAGGGTAACCATTATAAAATGTATAAGAGAAGGACAACACACTAACATTTTGAATACGTTTAGGTAACTCAGTATCGCAGAGCCCATCGGCCGACTACATCGACGGTGAGCCGTGGTCCCGCGTCCGTCGACAAGCGCTGAATGAGACCTCATCCACCAGCTCGCCCGAGGAGGACAGGCCTTCGAAGGTCATACAGAAGTTCGCACTCTATAATGCCACTGGTAAGGTTTGAAATAAACTGTCAATATTATAAGAAGGAGAAGAAGCTTATTCAATATGGTGGGAATTAAGGGTTTTTTCTTTAAAGTTGGGCAAGAAGACCGATATTTTTACAGCTTTGAACTTTTAGTGGGAGAGCCGGCTGCAAAAATACCTACCTCATCAGGTACCCCAATAGGCTATCTTTAGATCGTTAACCGACACTTAAACACGTAAAAAAAATCAGGTCTGCCAGTGCCGATCCTGCCGGGTCATGGAAAAAAATCATATTTTTTGTCGTATTTTTTTGGTGAAAATTACGTCACAAGGTACCCGAATTAAAGTGCTGGCAACAGTTAACCATTGATTAATTACCTAAAAAAAAGTAGGTCTGCCATTGCGCACTCTGCCGGAAGTACTTGGCAGACCTCTAAAATATGGCCCCTCCAGCACCATGAACCTACCTCATCGAGTACCCTGATGGAACCTACGCCAAATAATAGCCAAGATGCCCTCGATAGAGAATCAAAAGGTCTGCCAGGTCTAATCTTGCCGGAACTTAGTGTTCAAAGCATTTGAAGTTGGTATGGTAAGTAGTCAGCATTATTTCATACAAAGAAGAAGGGGCGAAATGTCCCTTGTAACACTTTCTCCTATATATCAAATGAAAGAGCGTAAAAAATAGATCATTTTATTCCATAACAGTAAATGTGTGAATACTGGGGGAAAAAAGTTATTCACCGATAAAGAGAGAAAATATTTTTTTTATTTTTTTTCATCGGACATACTTGGGTGAGGTGTCTATTGATAGGTCTTTTAAAATGACCGTGATGTTTCAAAGATCATTTTTTCTCAAAGTCAATCGTTTGAAAGATAGACAGTTTCAAAGTGCTAAAATGTTTTCCCACCCCCTCTAACTTTTAAACTAAGAGAGTGAAAACTCTAAAAAAATATATGCTGTAGATCGCAATGAAAAGTTACAACAAAGATAAGTTTGAACGAGATGAAGTTAGCCGTTTTTGAGATATAGCATATTTAAAAAACCGCAAATATAACTTTGTCATTCATACAGTTACTATGAAAAACAAACTTATCACAAAATGTGTATTTCTGTTGCCGCTTTAACAAAAAATAATACAAATTAAAGGTGGCTCCTACGATGGTACGGAACCCTTCATGTGCGAGTCCGACTCATACTTGGCCAGTTTTTTTTTTATCCAATTTATTTTTTTCCAATTATTCACACCGTCCATCACACGTTTACTGTGTGAGTGAATAATTGATTTATTTTTAATAATTGGAGAGAAAAGTTATTCACCTTTAAAGAGATGATTTTTTAATTTTTTAGACTCAAATAGTATTCGCACTTTTTACGATGACATCGTCCGAATTTCTCATCATCATTATTTCAGCCGAAAGACGACGACCCGCCCCGCCCTTTGCACGGGTGAAATTGCTGAATATAAACCTTCATCTTGAATTACTCTGTCTATTTCTAAAAACTGCATTAAAATCCATTGCGTAGTTTACAAGATCTAAACGTAGAAACGCGTTCCATATGGTGTCGGGCGTAAAGAATAGCACCATCCCAGATCTACCCGTGAGTGTCGCAAGAGGCGACTAATCCTGAAATCCGACTCTACTTCCGAGAGGGTTACCGGCAGTCCCAGGGTGGTGTTGGGATTATCGTCCACAAGTCCCTCATGAATAACGTGGTGAAGATCGAGAGTGTGTCGACCAGGGTGGTGTACCTTATACTCAGAATATCCTCAAGATGTGTGCTGAAGGTCATACAGGTCTACGCGCCGACCTCGGGACACCACGCCGACGATGAAGGGGAGACCATGCATGAGGATATTTATAAAACCACACACTGCTCGCAGAACGAATGACGGATGGGGCCGAAAGTTCTGAAGTGGCGACCGCGAACTGGAAGACGTTGCGTTGGAAGGCCTCCCACTAGGTGGACCGATGACCTGGTGAAGGTTGCGGGGATCCGTTGGATGCGAGATGCACGGGACCGGTCAATGTGGCGACACTTGGGGGAGACCTATGTCCAGCAGTGGACGTCTTTCGGCTAAAATAATCATCATCCTCAGCCTATTATGTTCCCACTGCAGGGACTCAGGCCTCCTCTCTGGGAGAGGGATGGGCTATAATCCACCACGCGTGCCCAGTGCGGGATGGTAGATGTCACAGATCTTAGAATTTTTTGGTTCTAAGATATGCCGGTTTCCTCGCGATATTTTCCTTCACCGTTTTGAGAGCAGTGGTGTTGAAATAAATTACACAAAGTAATGTGCCTGCCTGGGTTCGAGCCCCACGACTTACTGTTCGTAAGTCGGAGCAGCCACTGGGCCACCACAGCTCTGATGAAATAATGATGATTAGAAATCACACAGAAACACATCGCCGCCATTTTCAAAACTTCGTTGGCCCTGTTCGTGCTTGGGACGATGTCATCGTAGAAAGTACGAATACTTTTTGAGTGTATTGCTCATAAACACACAAACATCGTAACGGATTTGGGTCTACCTTTTTTAGCAGAATTTTTTATACCCGAATTTTGTTTTGCATAACAGTGGATGGCAGAAACTTCATTTCGCAGAAAATCATTTGGCATACACTCATTTACCATAAATTCAAAACGCATAATTTTGTAAGTCAGAATCATCTTTGAGCATAAACTTCATTTCCAGAACCATCATTTCGCCGAAAATTCATAATCAGAATCGTCTTTTGGCACGCATTTCATTTCATACATACGTGTAACATGCAATAATAATAATAACTTTTATTATTAATTATTATTGTCAGCTCACCCCGGCTATAATTTCTAGCTGAGAACATTAAATGTATGTCAAAAATAATAATAATAATTATTATTATTATTAATAATAATAATGACGTCACTCATACATGCAACGCATGTACTCCATGACGCGCGCTCGCTTCGCTCGCATATTAAATAACACTAATATCTTCTGTCCCCGAAGTGCCGGGCCTCCGCCGGCCTCCTTCGTCGGCCTAAGGCCCGGTGCCCATGCCGCCCATAAAAGATACTTTCGCGAGACGGTCGTTATACCGTATAAAAATCTACCAAATAAAATTCTGCCATCTTAAAAGTATGCCTTTGAAAATTCGGCTATTTAAACATTCTGCGAAATGAGTATTCTACTAAATAATTGATCTGCCATAAACACATTCGTTCAAAGAAGAATATGCCACGTGTGGTATGCCAAATAAATTTCGGAGCATCAAGTTTCTGCCAGATAGATGGTACCCAACGGATTTTAATGCAGTTTTCAGCAATAGACAAAAGTGATTCAAGGGGAAGTTTTATATTCCGCACATTGCACCATTGCAAAGCCGGGGCGGGTCACTAGCACTACTAAAAAATAAAATAAAATAATCATTTCTTTATAGGTGAATAATTTTTATCTCCAATTATTCACACAGTAAACGTGAATAATTGGAGATAAAAACAAATTGGATTTTAAAAAAAACTGGCCAAGTGTGAGTCGTACTCGCACATGAAGGGTTCCGTACCATCGTAGGAGCCACCTTTAATTTGTATTATTTTTTGTTAAAGCGGCAACAAAAATACACATTTTGTGATAAGTTTGTTTTTCATAGTAACTGTATGAATGACAAAGTTATATTTGCGGTTTTTTAAATGTGCTATATCTCAAAAACGGCTTACTTCATCTCGTTCAAACTAATCTTGGTTGTAATTTCTCATTGCGATCTACAGCATATATTTTTTTAGAGTTTTCACTCTCTTAGTTTAAAAGTTAGAGGGGGTGGGGACACATTTTAGCACTTTGAAACTGTCTATCTTTCAAACGATTGACATTGAGAAAAAATAATCTTTGAAACATCACGGTCATTTTAAAAGACCTATCAATAGACACCTCACCCAAGTATGTCCGATGAAAAAAAATAAAAAAAAATATTTTCTCTCTTTATCGGTGAATAACTTTTTTCCCCCAGTATTCACACATTTACTGTTGTGGAATAAAATGATCTATTTTTTACGCTCTTTCATTTGATATATAGGAGAAAGTGTTACAAGGGACATTTCGCCCCTTCTTCTTTGTATGAAATAATGCTGCCTACCTACCATACCAACTTCAAATGCTTTGAACACTAAGTTCCGGCAAGATTAGACCTGGCAGACCTTTTGATCCTCTATCGAGGGCATCTTGGCTATTATTTGGCGTAGGTTCCATCAGGGTACTCGATGAGGTAGGTTCATGGTGCTGGAGGGGCCATATTTTAGAGGTCTGCCAAGTACTTCCGGCAGAGTGCGCAATGGCAGACCTACTTTTTTTTAGGTAATTAATCAATGGTTAACTGTTGCCAGCACTTTAATTCGGGTACCTTGTGACGTAATTTTCACCAAAAAAATACGACAAAAAATATGAATTTTTTCCATGACCCGGCAGGATCGGCACTGGCAGACCTGATTTTTTTTACGTGTATAAGTGTCGGTTAACGATCTAAAGATAGCCTATTGGGGTACCTGATGAGGTAGGTATTTTTGCAGCCGGCTCTCCCTCTATTTTGTCTTCTAGAAACTGCAACTTATATACATGGACTCATTATCATTTCCCTCGCTTCTCTCTTCAACTCTTCTAATCCAAAACTATTCTGAGCAGGTCTACCAGGCAAAGGTGCCCTGCTGTTCTCGTCAGGCTGGCCCGAGCTTCGGCGCGACAACACCACCATCATCAGACTCAGCACGCCTGTCGGGGAACCCACCATGAAGCTCACCAGGCTTTACACCATCATGGTGGTGCGGTTCGTGGATGGAGACAGCAGAGATAAGGTGGGTTAGCAGAATAGGTTAGGCGACACGGTTGGCGCAGTGGCTGAGCGATTGGACTGCTGCGCTGCGTGTCGCGGGTTCGATCACCGCACGGAACAAATATTTTTATGACCCACAGATAATAATTGTTTCGGGTCTGGGTGTTTGGTTGTGTATGAGAGTTTAAATGTTTGTGATTACTTTATGACCCACGATACTTATTGGTACTGTTCCCACAGTTGGGACACAGGCTGCCGATCTGTGATCTCTCTCTCTGATGTGATGTGCGAGTGCGCTAAAGAGCCGTCATCCAGCACGGAGGCCTAGTGGGGGCTGGTAGATGTCACATATGTTGTTGTCTCAACTGCCTGTCTGAAAATAAATAATAATAGATCTTCTACCATTTTCTCTATCTCCTAGATAACTCTGGAGTTCAGCTTCAAGCAGTCATCGGGTTGGTGGACAGCAGTGGGGGTGGAGGTGAAGTTCGGGCTCGAGATCTCGGGTATAAGCCTGAAGGCCCCCGCCCCGCCTGACGCACCATCCGCTGTGCTTGGCAAGTCGTACCACTGCTCCCTGCCTCTCGTCTACTCATCAGAAGACGCTACGCTAACGTTGCCCGATATACAGGTTTGTGACCAACCGGTAACCGATACCTTACTTTCTTAAAGAAAAGATATAGAGATATATACTTTATCAAACAGAGAGTGAACACATGTTTTGTCTTGTGTTACCAGATGCAGATTTTCATGGACAACACGGAGAGGTTTGCTGATGCTTTCGACTGCATCGGTTTCACAACTGTACCAATCTGGTAAGTTTTGTACATTCTCAAGCTTGCAACATTAGAATTTGTCTAAAGAATTAAACTCTAGTAATGACTATTGTGTTTTTCTCCAGGTCGGGCTTGATGGTGTCGTTCATCATGCTGATTGGTCTAGCCATCTCTATCACGATGATCTTGGACATCAAGACGATGGATCGCTTCGAGAACAACAGGAGCAAGCAACTGACCATCACTGTCAACGAATAACTTGTATCTATCGAATAACCCTTTTAAACAATCTAAGCCTTCATACAATGTTTTCTAGTTACATATTTAAGTGCAACATTTGTAGCACAAAATGTATTTCTAGTTAGAAATTTCCAGAATAGGCTCGTAGGGTAATCCGTAAATAAATGTTATCGCGTTTTAAAGGCTTTATCATATGATGGGTATGATAAGGTCTTCTCTTTTAATAAATACAACATAATCACTCTTTGGAGGCTTCCTTTAGGGGTGACATAGTCCATCACGAATGTCACCCCGAACACACTCGTCACGTGCAGTGAGATAGTACTGCTTATGATTTGTGTATATTGCTTCGTGTGCTGATCTCACTGAACGTGATAGCCATGTCTTTCCATGCTGGCCTGGGAAAGAAAGAAAAACATAGAAGGGCCAGCTGCTTCTCATCCCGCGCAAGTCGTAAGAGGCGACTGAGGGAGCAGGGTTCCAGGGCGCGCGCGGCGGCCTGGCCAGCCGTCGCCCTTCGCGCGTCGCTTCCATCCAAACCCTTTCGCTAGCAACGCTTCAGGAGATCATCCTCTCCTGAAGCGTTGTTCATAGACTATTTTTGTACTAAATGTTTTAACTGCGATTTAAGCCGGGAAAACGCTTAGAAGAACATGTACGAGTATAATAGTGTTATAAGTACTAATATCTGTCTCTGTTCCTGTCCTCTTGTCTTTCCTTAGGTTAAGGGTAAGTAGGTGTAAGTTGTAAATATAGCCGACAATGTCTCGTACCCTGTGTATTAAGGACGTTGTTTAGTTAAGTTAGTTAATGCCAACGATACAAACGATTGTAAAGTGAACTAATATTAAATGTTACAATAAAATTAAGAGTTTTTCTTACCTCTCTTGCCTTTACCCAATGTTCTTGCGACGGAACTAATTTGAAATATTTCTTGCATTTCATAGAGATGTAACTGGGAATTATCTAAGACTAGCTGATGCCCGCGGCTTCACCCGCGTGGATGTCGTTTAAATTATATACTAAAACCTTCCTCTTGAATCACTCTATCTATTAAAAAAAACCGCATCAAAATCCGTTGCGTAGTTTTAAAGATTTAAGCATACAGACAAACAGAAAATAGCGACTTTGTTTTATACTATGTAAGGATACTATTTTTAACTTCGGTTTCATTAAGGATACATTTATATCCACCGTTCAGCTACATCCACTACCAAACTACTTTTCTTCTGCTTCGTGTCACCGGCACGACAGTATAAATTATATGTTTTAGTCCAAAACTTCTTCCTTGCACGGCGTCGGGCGTCGGGCGTCGTCGGTGACAACTGACAGCGCCGAGCTCATTTCGGCTGCATGATGGCATGAACCGGTCATTGCCAATACCCATTTCAGACGGCTCTTCACCAGAGGGTTCACCAGTTGCTCTGATTGTTATTTCAATCGACATTAAAGGATTCTCGAAAGAAAACGCGCCAATTCTCTCAGAGCTCTGTCGCGCTACTACCTCAGGCATACATACATATAATTATGTCTGTTTACCAAAATGCTTAGTCAAAGTCGAATCCAGGAAATAGAATTGATACTAGTTCAAATTCAAATTCATTTATTAGTAGTTGCCCAAAGGTACTATGTATTAGAATTTCGCCAGCCACTCTCCATAACAATCAGACAATCAGCGCTAATTCCCCTCGCCGAGCCACGCTGCATGCATAGTAACACACGTGTGACAAACGACCTCCGCCTGACCCAGTGCGTGATGTAAGCCACTGATAATGTTCATATTTAGCAGAACAGCTGCACATCTGAGATGAGCGGTGACATATTCTCTATCTGGGAGACTACTGTTGACATACTAAAGGGAATGGGAATAATAAAGTAGTTTCCCAGCCCCTACCTAATATTTCCTGAACGTATACGTCCTACTCTCTAGGAGTGACCAGCTGTATTGGAGATGTTTGTAGAGGGGCTCGTGCTAGTTGATATAATTATGTTAGATGTTTCCTTCGAGTTGTTGCTCTCTGAAATTTCTTTTGTATTCAAGGTTGCACAGTTTGTTTTTCTCGTGGGGCGGGAGCGTCTCTTTTTGATCTAAAATAGGTGCTAATGTCTCTCTTGTTTTTCTTGTGCGAATGTATGTTTGTATTGTTCTTGATTTGGTTGTTTTCATTTGGTGATAGGGATAAAGTTCGTTTATGATTTCGGTTCGGATGCCCGTTGTTTTCTTCTTTGATAATAATTTTATCATATTTTATGTACGCTGATTTCCCTTGGTCTAATAGTTGTTTCAGCTCTTCTTGCAATTCTTTGCGTTTCTGTATAACCTTTATAGGGAAATCCTCCGTCATATAAATCTCAGAGTCTTGTAATAACTTCTTCTTTTTTATAACTTCAATTTTCTTGCTTAATGTGTTAAATGAAACTATCACTGGTCTTGTCTTTTCTCCTTTTTTGCCTTTCCGCCATACCGAACTTATCTCTTGATTAGAACATTTAACATTCATCCTAACGTTGATAACTGTGAGTACTGTTTTTTCTAAGTCCCAGTAATTATTTTCATTTTCTTGTATGCCAAAAAATACTAAATTTTTCTTTCTTATTTCCTTCTCAATAGCATCGATTCTATTCTCTTGAACTTCTACCTTTTTCTCCAGTTTATCGTATTTAATTTCTAAATTTTGAAACTTTTCGTTTATATTTGTATTTATGTTTTTAGTAATGTTTTCTTCCATAATTCTGAACTGATGTTTCTGTTCCGACATTTCTTGTTGTATTTGTTTGAGAATTTTAGTTAGGTCTTCCATAGTAATTGATTAACATAAGATGTAGTTTTCTGGGATTCCGTAAAATGGCAGCTTTAGAATATCGTACTTGTACTGCCACCTAGCTGTTTGTTATTGGAGAAGCTAAGTACTAAACGCTTTGGTCGATTGACGTATCGAACAGATCGAACCGTTGAGCACTGGCTTATGATGCAGTTTTCTTGGTTTCCGTAAGATGGCACTTTTTACAATCTCCAGAGTAACTTATTGTTTCTCGATACGTCCAAATAATGAATCACCACATTCACCACTATGCAATTTTGAGGTTATAATGTTAATTGTTCCATCAAGATGCACAATTCACTAGATATTATATTGTTCTAGACTACACCATAAACGTACACAGTTTTTACAGCGGTTTTATTATCTACTTAGCGTTTTGCACTGTCTAATTCCGATATTTCGGCACTTCTGCAATTTCTTTAAAAACACTTGAAATGACGATTTTTCACTAGGTATCTTTTATTGTCTGGGTGAATCAACATCACTTCGAGTCCGTGTATAAACAAAGATATAAAATAAAATAGTGCATACAAACACAACGATAACATGGAATAGGTATATTATTGAAGCATGGTTTAATAATAAGCAAAAAACAAACAAACATGGTTTCAGGTTTACGCTAGCATTGCTCGCTTGTCCTATCGACAAAGATGAGGTCTAAGAAGGAACGACCTAACCCAAAAGAAGCCTATTAACTAGCGATTTAATGAACTTGGGAACACCGACGCAAGCAGGGAATTACTAATAAAAGATGAAGCAAAACGTATCTTCGTGCAGCGTACCTGCAGTACTAGACTCCCGATGGAAGAAGGGAGATGGCGGAATGAGATTGAAGAGCTATTGGGCACACTCACAAAATTCATCATCATCAGCCTAGATATAGGCATCACATCCAGTTGCTATCAGCCACTCTGCGAAGATCATCGCTCCACCGAACCTGAGGGCGTCCCACCTTACGCTTGCCGATTTGCGGTCTCCACTCAAGAACACGTTTACTCCAACGGTTGTCTGTTCTGCGGCTAATATGGCCGGCCCACTGCCACTTCAGCTTACTTATTCTGTGAGCTATGTCAACAACTCTGGTCTTCTGTCGGATCACCTCCACTTACAGAATTACAATCTGTAAAAGCCCGACTACCATGCAACATTGCGGCGGTGGGCCAGGCTATGGAAGTTAGCCACCAGCTAATCGTCACTAATAAGGCTTTTGCGTCTGCTCACAAAAGAATCAAGTTCTCGAAGTTCCCTTTATCTAATTATACTATTTTGGGGAATTAATATTCAGTGCATATCGTCGAATATTTGGTCCAAACGAGTCTCACATTATATATTCGTATGACAACTATTTAACTAGTAAGTATGTCTCCAAACAACTTAATCTCTTAAGAAAAGAAATTGATTTATGGTAAGGTGCACGACCCCGCTCTGTGTCTAGGTCATGATATTATAGGTTGAGTCTCAAACTATAATATCATGGGAGTTTCCAAACATGTAAACAAATACGAGTTTTTGGAAAACATATTTTAAACGCTGACACATGGACTTCAGTTAGCACTAAAATCGTTTTTTTTTAGAACTTTTTCAGCGGAACTTATATTAGTTATTTAAGTGGAATCACTTTACATCACTACATATTATAAGAAAAAAAAACTTCAGAAGAAAAATCAGCATCTGAAGTCGGTGACATTTGTTTGTTTGATTTTATTTTTTGCCACCGACTTCAGATGCTGATTTTTCTTCTGAAGTTTATTTTTCTCTTTTTGGTGTTTTTGAAGTCGGTTGTTTTTTTTTTGCAAAAAAGTTTTTTTATGTTTTCATTTTTAGTTGTAATATGTATAATATATCCTATACAAATATTTACTATGCATTTAACATTCAACCAAGAAACCTAACCCTTAACCTTCAAGATTCCCTTTCAACTCTTAACCGTTGAGGAGTAGTACCTTCCATTATCAGCTCATCAATATGAAGTGATGACTGCTAGATGCGAATACTTGAATAGCGTCAGAAAAATCACGAAACACGTAATACGTGCCTATGAAATTTGAGGGTTGCCCTCGACTTCTCTGAGATCCCATCACCAGGTACTGGTTTCCATATCATGAAATCATCCATTCCATATCATCCTTGAAATATCTCCTTTCCAATTAACAAAGAATCAACAAAATTGGTTCATAAACGACGAAGTTATAAAATTTGCGAACACACATGAAGGAAAATGTTCATAAATTTAAAAAAAATATACATAAAATGAAAAGTACTGGGCCAAACTATGTTAAATTTTTATGGGACCAAATGGCAACTATTCCGCATCAAACTAAAAAAGAATAACGTAAATCGGTTCATAAATCTCGGCGTAATCGGTGTACATAAATGAAAAAAAATATACCAATCGAATTGAGAACCTCCTCCTTTTTGGGAAGTCAGTTAAAAACAAAGTCCTCCGCTGCGTCTGTCTGTCTGTCTGTTCGGGATAAACTTTTAAACTTCAGCACCGATTTTCATGCTGTTTTCACCAATAGACAGAGGGGTTATCAAGGAAGGTTTTAGTGCATAATTTGACGCGGGCAAAGCCGTGGGCATCAGCTAGTACGTATATTTAAAGGTGGCACTCTAGAAAACAATGCATGTTTTAGTCAACTTCTACATCACGGACTAACCGTTTCCTAAATCATGTGACATTAAGTTGTCTCATCAACATTATCGCTACATAAGTAAACCGCTTTCTAGTGCGAGCTCAATAATCCTGGCCGACAGGTCCTAAGTGTGCTGCCAATAAAAATAGCATCGCTTTTATTGTGCACACTCCTTACTAGAACCGGGAAAATGTTTCATGTGTGATTGTGAGCTCTTTAAACACTGAAGACAGGTATGATAGCTTAAAATAGTGTGTGTCTTCAAATGATCAATATGTCATGAACATGAAGGCCACTAGAGGTCGTTTCTTGTTCGATATTTTAAGTTCTATCAATGAAAACTCAGTTTGTAGCTCTACGAACTTACAGAAGACTGTACGGGAACATGCTTTAAAACAAACAAATATGGCCAAAGACGACTGGAAAAAGCCAAGCCGAGGTATTCAGGTCTATAGGTGAAACAAGAAACATTATAGGAGGCTTTAAGTTCACAAACCTTCGTACTCAACAAGAGGGCAGAAAAATAAAAGCTAGCGACATTTACATCATTTCTAATGAGAGCAAACCCTCCAGAATAAATCGTCAACATGTTTCTTTAAGAGTAGTAAACATTCTAGATGAATGGATTGGTAGTATTGTAGAGTTCAACGATCTTTACTCATTTTCCAACAAAAAATCAAGCATGTACCACACCTGTACATTGAACAACAGCCAATAGTTTCATCTCTTCGGCAATAAAAACCCATAGAGTATGGCAGCCATCACGCGAGACAAAAGCGAAAGTTGTTCCAATACTTGATGTATGGCCGTCGATGGTGAACCACGAACCATGCACCTCCATCGTGTGGAGACCATGCTTTCCCTCGAAATAGGGGCAAATGTTAAAAGTTATCGGAAAACGCATTAAATTTTGATGGATAGAAAAGATCTTTATTGTTCATTGCAGGGGGTCTAAAATTCTTTAACGCAATTGCAATATATGATTGCAATATATGAATTGTAAAATGGTCACAGACGCAGTTACTATTATAAAAGGTCCGTATGTATTACGCTTTTTAACGCAATTCATATTATTATTATGATCTGCAAAAGTGGCCGTTTGGGGGTCTATGGTCTACCCCAGATGATATGTTGTGTCGTGGGACTCGTGGGGGCGGGGGGGTTTTATGACCTTGTGTATCTTGTGTGTGTGTGGCTGGTGTAACTGGCATCTTTACATATTATTATTAAGATACTTAAAAGCATCGTATCAGATATGCGAGTTTCGTTTTACACAATAGTTTCTGAGGCTATAAAGCTTGAGCTCATTCTATCTAAATAGTTCTATGACAGTTCTGATCAGCATAATAGTCGAAGTTTTCTAAAGAACTTCTCCAAAATTTTCCACAAAAGGCTACTCTGGGTACCTGTTACTCAGATATTCGATTTAACTTGTTTTCGATGTTTTTGATGAAAATATCAAAATTGAATCCAAGGAACTTACTGAAGTAGAAATGTTTTTAATTGCTATCTCGTAATAGTCAGGCGCAACGGTCAGTTCTCGTTCGATGTCTCTATTAGCTGGCTAGTGGACATTAGCTGCTCATAATTATGTTATTTAGTACAAATGTATGTAATTCTGTTTGTAATGATATGATCTGCGCTCGTCTAGCTTATGGACATAGAGAGGTTGATATGTCATGTTATGGGTTAATGTATTTGTGGCTGTAAGTTATAGGTTGAAGCGGGTGATGATTAAATATTTATTTATTTATCAGACTTATAAGAGGTCCGAATAAATGATTTTGTGTAAGATTGTTCATTTGATTATTTTTAACATTTATGTATTTACATTTAGGTTCGAGGTTTCCCGGTGCTGATGGCGGTGGTGCTTTATATTACTTAAGACGTTCGGTGGTAACTAAAAAGCCATGTTCAGTAATGATCAGAAACAAAAAAAGCCAAATAACAACTATCAATCTGCTTACTGTAAGTGGGCACTGTTCGTTCACTCAAAATCTTGCACCACACCCTAAACTTATATTTCCATCACAGTGATAAACTTTCACTTATTAGCGCGCGGGCGAGCAGGGGGGTGAGGGACCTATCGACCGGGGGGGGGGGGGGGTAGGAATAGCTACCATTATTGAAATTTTATTTAAATGCGCCGGCATTTAAATAAAATTTCAAACACTTATTTCCGGCGACCTACAGCGGCTCTCTTATGTACTAGTTCAGATAATCGATGTTACGACTCTGTTTCCGATACATCTATATTCTACTTTTGTTTTCTTCGTTCGATGCATTCCCATCCGTTTATCATGTGTCTTTCCATTAGCTCTAGAAGCTGACTAACCCCCCCCCCCCGTAGTCAAAAGTCAAAGTACCGTCAATGAAAGCAAAACTAAGAATTCTAACGTTTGATAGTTCTAACATTAAGGAATTACTAAACTACAGAGAAAAAATCGTATCTTAAACAATGAAATTTACTCAAGTATAGTAATGACTTGTTTATAAATACGGGTGTAAGTCTATGAACCTTTTCTTCATAGAGACACATAATATACGACCCTGATTTTAGCCACACCGACTTCCCTGGGTCGGCAAAATTAGGTTTCATCGTCGCAAATAATACCTACAAGAAGGTTCTTGTTACACTATCAAACAGCCTTCTTAAATAAAGCAGAATTAGTCCCGGACGCCTCTAAAGCGGAGAGGTGACGTGCGGAAATCGACCAATCACATTAGTGAAAATTTACATCTGGTCTTTCGCCCTTCTTGTGATTGGTCGAATTTGGCACATCTTCTCTCAGCTCTGTCCATCTCCGCGTTGGTGGAAACCGGGCCTAAAACGTAGTAGGTACAAAAGAAATCTGGAGAAGAGACTGACATATTATTTTTGCATCGTATTATAAAACTTAAGAAATAATTGCACACGTAATCTAGCGTGCATATCTTATCTTATATTTACGTTTGTTCGTTGGTATTCACTTTCGCGGCACCGTGCAGTCCGTGCCCTGTAGCGAGGTCGTGAGATGACAGATAGGACGTGCAGGCGACTGCATGACATCCTAATGAGCAGGAGACGTGAAATGAGATTCCCACATTTTCACTTATAGTTGTAACATTTGTTTTGGTGATTCTCGATATGTTTTAGCAACATTGAATGGTAGGGGGTGGTAATATGTCAACACAATAGATAGGGCCCACTAAGGCCAGTGCCTGCCTGGGTTGCTGGGAATTTGTTCGAAAGATTAGCGCGGCCCTGGGGCTGCAGTCTCTACACTAATAACGACAAAATCGCTAACTTTCAATCCTTAATTACTAACGAATAAATTCAGTTGCAATAATGATGCTTGCGAGAAACGCATCTTGGATGTAGAGACTTGCTTTACTTGCAAGCATCATTATTGCAACCGAATTTATTCGTTAGTAATTAAGGATTGAAAGTTAGCGATTTTGTCGTTATCTCTGTCGAGACTGGCCCTGGGACGCAAAGGGCATAAGAATGAACACGGATGGGTTTTAGTCAGTAAAAGTCTGACATTCCCTTCTCTCTCACCGCCCAGAGTGGGAGGAGTAGTTTGAAGATTTCCCATAACTAAAAAAATAAATAAAAAGGGGTGGTAATATCTACAACGCGACGAAGACAAACAGCGTACTTGATGGATCAGAGTTTTGCGTGGGATTAGGATTTAAGGATATAAAACAGCTCGCCATCAATCATCGACTAGTAGTAGTACACTAAACCATACAGGCCGGTCGGAGAATCCTCCCTTCTCTATTGAGCATGAGGAACTTTCTTCCGTGGTCCTCACAACTATAATAAGCAAAATCAAATAATTTCTTTCTTTGCAAACATAGATAATGTACAAAGACGTTATCTACTACTAAAACTGTAAAGATGGGACACTTATGTTAAATGTGATGTGCTTTTGATCAAAATCAGACTTTACTGTAAACTTAGTTCCTACAACAACTGGTAAAGAAAGACAGGATCGAAATGAATTTATCTAAAACTAGCTGATACCCGCGACTTCGTTCACGTGGAAATTTTGATGTGTGACTGTCTCGTTGATCGAGTGGTCTCAAGTGCAACTACTGAGGATGAGGTCCGAGGTTTGATTGCAAAGTGTTTTCGCAGTAGAGGCCACGGAGCGTGGTTTTCGTGCCAGGTCGATGGCAATATTATATCTATAGACATCAAACGCCCCCTATTCCATGGCGCTTGAACATTACTGGCAAAATGTGGGTTTACGATTAGGTACACCACTGCCTAACTCTTTCGGGATCTTCTGTTGGCACTGGATGGGAAAACTCTTCGGAAAGTGGAATTTTCGCATCTACATCTAATTCCAGGCGACTCTCTCCTGTTTAAAGCAGTTTATTTGCAAAGACATCTGTTCCATGGCCAATCGCAGATTTTTGGTGATGTTGCAAGTTGGGGTAAGATTCGACGGCAATTTGTAAACGGAAAGTGCTATCTGGCCATTGTTAAGCAAAGTTGCGGCAATGCCCAAGGCAGCCACAGCCGATAAGACGGCACGGTTGGCGCAGTGCCTCGGCGTTTGACTGTGTCGCTGCATGTCCTGTATTCGATTTTCACACTGAACAAATATATTTACGTCGCGGGTCTTATCTAATTTTAATTAGGTTTTATTTTAAAGTTTTTACAGCTGTTTTTCTTACTGTGTACGTCAATTTGTATTTGTTGACTATTCACGACAAATATTAACACCGCAATTCTGAAAATGGTGTCAAATGATCAATGCCATCTGTCGAAGACGAAGTTAAACTGCCAAAATTTAATGCATGGGAAGCAAACACACACTATAGGGTTTAGGCTATGTAGTTTCCTGCATGAATGGTGCGCGGAGGCACTACTCTGGGGGATAACTCCGCTGCCGCCGTATATTGCCGCATGGCGGACAGACCCCACTGGTGTGATTTCATGGCGACATGGAGAGAGCGACTGTCGCAACCCCGTGCAGGGCACAGTGGTGGTAAGTCTCCTCTTTGAGGAGTGGCTTGAGAGGCGCCACGGCGCCCTCACCTTTCGTCTGGCGCAGGTCCTCACCGGACACGGTTGTTTCGGGATTCGGGAGGCACCTGCACCGAATCAGGCGGAAGGAAACGCCCAAATGCTACTATTGCAAGGATTAGCCGTAGGACACGGTGGAGCACACCGTGGAGGTCTGCCTTGCCTGGGCGGAGCCCCACTTGGGTTGAGCCCCGTCGTGTTCTCTTAGCGACGATCGGCGGCGGCGACCTCTCGCGTCCGGCCCTGGTCCATGTTGCGGGGCGAGAGGGAATGGGACGCCATCGCCTCCTTCGGCGAAGCAGTGATGCTAGCGAAGGAGGTGGCGTGGTGAGAGAGAGAACCTATCGTCCCAGCCGCAATAGGAGACGCTCTGGGCGTCGGGGGTCACGTGATGGCTTCCGGCCACCGTAGGTGCGGGCCTGTGGACGGTAAGTAGTGGGCTAGCTCGCCGTCCGCCCGTCGTAAGACGACGACAGGCCGTGTCGACGGCGCGTTCGGTTCCACGCGCGCCTCAAAGAGATGTCAGCAATATGGTTGAGGCCCGCAAGGGCCGCCGCTTGTCGGGGCTACGGGTTGTTCGAAAGAACTATCGCGGCCACAGCACAAAAGGCAAAAAAGGAACATGGGTGGTTTTTAGTCAGTAGAAGTCTAACATTCCCTACCGCTCTGCCCAGAGCGGGAGGAGTTAAATGATGATTTCCCACCCTCCAAAAAAAAAACCCTATGTAGATTTTCAAAGCAGCGTCATTTAAACTAATCAAGGGTACAGTTTGTTATCGTAACTGTTTGAAAAATACGATTTAAAAGTTATCTTGTGAACACACTTATTAATTAGTACCGTTTTGATGCAATAGATGTCGTTGCATGTATGTTTCTAAATGATGATAAGTTTTCTTAAATACCTTAAATTCGTATATCTTTTGATAGAGAGCACCAATTCCAATGAATCAAAAACTAAAACCCTAATCTAATTTATAATAAATATTTAGTTTAAGTCAACTATCAAACTCGTAATACAACAATACCATGCAACATAGGAATGTAAATGAATCCTTTCGTATCAAACCGATAGTGCCTTTTCATGTAAACCATTGACGAACAAAACTAACTGAAATATTATGCGGCTGTAATGTTGTTGTGAGCTTTATCAGTATCGTTGTTCCTACGTTTATGAAGACATAATATATAGCTAAGATACTTTATATTTAAATACAAATAAAAAATAATTAAGCTAAAAATTTAAACTAAAAGTTAATACTTACATATATACAAAGACCAAATAAGACACTTAGGCGTCCCAGTACTCCTCCGCATCGCCGACAACCGGGAACGTGCCCAGAAGACTGGCAGCATTGCCACGTTGAATGGCAATGCTAATCCTTTGACCTAAGAATGAGCCAGCCCTCTGGTCGCGCGAAGTGTCGACTAGACGGCGCGAGATTTCCTTGAAAAGGACACGTGCACTCGGTCCCCATGGCCCGAGCGTCTCGACCCCAAACGGCTCAAAACTATAATTACCAATGAGGTTACAGTATTTGCGCCGCTTGAGGGACTCAGCAGTTGCAGCAGCAGCGCCCGCACAGCCCGCCGTGTTTGCAACGTGAGATGGCGCAAGGGTGTCGACACAAGTTGCATCCCACACCAAAGGCCTACCCACCTTCCAAGGCACCAACGTCATGCCATCTGGTCTCTTCCCATCGTCACGTACCAAGCCGTTAGGTTCTAAAACCGCTGGTACGCCGGCGCTGGAAAGAGCTCGACGAATAATGTCGTTAATACTGGCGTGTCGTGCAATGCGACCAGCGCTCCTGCAGCAGGACAGGCCATGGTGTCCGAGGCTGTCGACAGCATCACCGCAGTGACAACGATGCGGAGCAACACAAGGTGTGCCTAAGCGTAGACTTGTAGCGACCCGGAAGGATGAGTTTAATCTAATTAGTTTTAAAATGTACACGTGATAATACTATAATAAACTATACACCCAAGACACACAGACACAACAAAAGAAAACATTATTTTTTCTAAATAATTATGTTCAATATACAGAAACTCTACGTCTACAGATTTATAATATTGTATTTACAATTAAAAGTAGATTATATAAATTTACTCTGAATTGATTTGAAAATCATATAGCATCGAAATGAAAACAAATACGTGGAACTTACAAAAAGTGAAAACCGATTGGGGATCGAACTCGCGAACACGTTTCAACATTTTTGGAAATCTTATAAAAAATCACAAAAAGTGAATACTGACTGTGATTTGAACTTGCGTACCTTTGTTTACAGGTAAGTCTCTGTACCGTTAGGCTACGTACACCAGTGACAAACTGTTTGAAATAGACCTTCTGTTTTAATATAGTATGACAGTTGACATTTCGATTGCGTACGATACCGGAAATTTGAAATGACGTAAGGGACTTCAGCTTTCTCTTGGATTTGCAACGCTCGCACCAGGTGCTTAAAGTGAAAAATTGCACAGCACGCTCGATGTCCCTTGCGTTATTTCGTATTTCCAGTATCAAGCTGTAAAACAGTTGAGGATTATGGATAATGCAATACTGCTCACCCCCTTTATTTATTATGGGGATAATTTATAGCCCATGTGTTATTCCAGACTATAATCTACCTCTGTGCCAAATTTCATCCAGATCCGATCCTACTTACTACCCTACCTACTTACTACCCTACCTACCTACTACCCTGCCTACCTATCAACCACTTTCTCACCGTATAAACCTTCTCTGGACTTCCACAAATAATTTAAGACCAAAATTAGCCAAATCGATCCAGGCGTTGTTGAGTTATGCGCTTACCAACACATTTTGCGATTCATTTTTATATTATAGATTACTCCAAAGTGGTACGTTTCAGATATATTTCTCACTAGCTGATGCCCGCGGCTTCGCCCGCGTGTATGTCAAAAACTTGACAAATTATTATTACCTATAGTAAACCTATAGTAACCTTCCTCGAGTACCACTCTATGCATTGGTAAACACAGCATTAAAATCGGTGCAGTAGTTTTTGAGTTTATCGCGAACAGAGAGACAGAGAGACGTGGCGGAGATCTTTGTTTTATAACAATTATGTAGTGATAGCGTGTGTGATATTGTGTAGTGTTGTGTATGTACCAAGTCTGAAATAAACACATATTTTTTTTTATTTTTTATAGATAGCTCATCATAACTGATGTTGTAGATACGTAGGTAGGTACTTGTGTTTAGAAAGTGGTAAGATTTTGTCACATTATTAAACAAGCTTTAGCAGTTAACACAGGAACCGGTTTTGTATGACATAACAACATAAATTAGATAAACCAATACGTCGATGCTGACAAAGGTTTTGCACAAAAAGGCTTGTCAACATTTACGATTGAATAAACATTCCTCATTATATAAATTTTTTTTCGCTAATGCGAATTTTAATAGACTGTTCAAGAGACTACATTACATAGTCCTTTCAGTAGTGGTGCTTGATAGCATCAATAAGGAGGAGGATGCTTCCAATTTTCTTGACCAAACAGATATTACCTTAGTCAACCTCTTTAGGACAACGAGGTGGTCTCCCCGGGCTGACATACTATCAGTGTTGATGACGACGTTAAAGAGGATTTATGGGATTCTTAATTCTCTTGTACAAGTATAAAAAAGTAGTTAAAAAACTAAAAAACCCGACTGAAAAAACTGAAAATCAAAAACCAAGCCCATTTTAAATTAAACAAAACTTGGAAGCAGGCGGGGTCCATTCTATTTTCTTTTCATAATTTAATATTCAAATGAACCCCGCCTGCTTCCAAGTTTTGTTTAATTTAAAATGGGTTTGTTTTTTGATTTTCAGTTTTTTCAGTCGGGTTTTTTAGTTTTTTAACTACTTTTTTTATTTCCAACTTTTTAGTTCTTTTGTGTTAGTTATTTCGTTGGTCGCGTAAAATTCTTCGCAGATGATTTAACTTTTGTGCTTGTTTATAGGATTTGTCACTTTGAATTTCTATTAACCATATAAGTGTAATATATTTTTGTAATCTCCTTTTAAAACCCTTTATTTTGATACCCTACTCGATGGTATTGAAAGTAAAAAAAATTTTAAACTCCGCGATTTGGCCCCCAAAATCCGCAATTTTTCTTTGTTTTTTAATTTTAATGTAGCCTACACTCGCGCCATCAAGACGAATCTAACTGTACGTATATTTCATTCAAATCGGTTCATCCGTTTATGAGTCATGAGGGAATAAAGAAACGGACATACATACATACATACATACAAACATACACGTCAAACACATAACCCTCCTTTTGGGCTTCGCCGCAGTCGGGTAATTACGACACGCATTGATTCTTTATATCCGTGCTCGTCTCGTCTAAGTCCTCTTGTCTACCTACAGCGAATGTATCGAGCATTATAATAACTCTTCCTACATTATCTCTTACAAGGACTAACTTCATATAATCTTGTTTCAGCAAGTAATATTCCCGTAGTGTGACAGCCATTCATAAACACTAGTTATGTTATATGGGTAACCGATGTTGTCACGATAACCGCTGACTGATGCGCGCATTACGCACAGACCAGCGCATGCGCATGCGACGCTAAACGATCACTTGCGAGTAGCGGGACTGATGCACGTTAGGGTGGGAATACATTGGGTGAATCAATAACCCTTTATTTGAAGGGTTGGCTTTATAGGGGCTTTCATTACAATTTTTGAATTTTTAACACATTTTGCAGTGCTTGATTTGCTCTTTATTTTAAGCAGAAATAATTACCAAAAGGCCTAGACAAATTATATTTGTACACCATTGATTTATGTTAGCGTTAGCACGTGCCCATCCAAGACATTTTGTCTTTTCGTCCATCCTTATTCCTGTTGACGGTCACGTTGTAAAAGCGCCGTGGAGGGTTCGGATTCGGACTGTATAATTTCTGTTTTTTTTTTACATTTATACATATTTTCTTTCCCTGAATACATAATGTGTTGGAGGGGCTAATAATAACAGCAACTCGGGGTCACTACTTCTCAAGGACAGTCTATGGATGAGTGACAATCATTCAATCATTATACGTCCAGCTCTCTCCGTGCCTCGAAAAATGCGTTAAGCCGTTGGTATTTGATAATAGGTAAATATTGCTACAGCGGCAATTCTTGAACTAACTAATAATAAGAGAGACCACACCATAGACCATTTCGAAATTACGTAAACCACTTTACTTCGCCGAATCAAACATCTCGGTAAGAGCTCAAATAGTCTATTACAAATTGCGCGGCAAACAGCACACTCTCAATATTTACCCAACGCTGAGAACAAATAGCGAGTAATGAGCAGAGAGCATTATCTAATAACCAGGTAAGCGTGACTTTTACCTGCTTGTGTCAACATCTGAGATATACTTAATAGTGATTGGAAAGCAGTAGTGGGCAAGAATGTTTGTGTGGGCGTAGGAATCCCAGCATTCCCAGCCCTGTGGATTGATGTAGATCGGCTTAGAGCCGCGGGTCATCATAAATAACATGTTTAGTTTGTGTACAAACTTGAAACTGCCTTATCGGAACTGCGTTTGCCGGACTGCTATTATTTCACTGTAGATATTTAGAAAACTCCGCTGGATGCGTGACGCACTGGACCGGTCTAATATCATAATGAGTGCCTATGATTTATGCTTGCACTAAGTGTGCCCTAGACCTCAACCAAGGTGGCTAGTATCTGGTGGCTACATTCCGTGTACCAGTAATGTGTCACCACTCGTGGCCATTACGCTATTACCTGCCTATCGACATTATGCAGATGGCTGTCATTCCGTCCAGCAGTGTACACGCAACGCTACCGGTACATGCCAATCTGTTGGGTTCCGCACTGGGGGCTTACATTGCAGGTGTCGATTGTGACAGGGATATGTTTGATGGAGATGAAAGGATAAATTGAACATCATAATAACATCACGTCTGTCTATCCAAAAAGGTTAGGACCTTACCAGTTTTACGGATAGAACAGACACCGACGCACAAATGCGATAGCGACACAAACTTGATAGTGTTTATGGAAGTAAAAGCAATAAGTAACAGAGAGTCTTTAAACATTAATTTGTGGCTTGTATTGAATAATTTATGCTACTTGAATGGTTCTACTGAAGGGGCCAATATATTATACTAGCTTTTGCCCGCGACTTCGTTCGCGTGGAATAGTGACTTCCGGCAGATTTTTGGTTTATCTCGCGAAAAAAAAAAAAAAAAAAAAATGTCCTTTCTCAAGTTTCATAAGATGTCTGTACCAAATTTCATCAAAATCCGTTCAGCCGTTTAGGCGTGAAAGAGTAACAGACAGACAGACAGACAGAGTTACTTTCGCATTTATAATATTAGTATGGATTAAAGAAATACGTTCGAAAGGAAAACATGCATGTTAATGACATCTTCAGCGGCTAACAGACGTAAAACGCAAGTTTTATCATGCGTAAAAGTATATGATTCACTGCAGTAAACAAAATCAGAAAAATATATGATATTCTTCAGGATTTATGCTAGTAACATAGTGTTGTGAAAACATAATACAACTAACTTCGCTCGATAGAAAAAAAATCAAGAAGATACCTCTAAAAAATTCTTATCGAGTAAAAACCATACTAAAATACATGTCATCGTTCTGATTTATTTGCCAAATAATTCTACAAGCAACATACTAAAATTATAGTGTTTTACTTTTTTGGTCCAATCAATAGTTTTTTTTGGAAATCGCAAAATACCATTAATTATAAAAAAAACGCACTATTCGGCCGCAGCGAAAGACGTAACAACCGCTTTGTAGTGCAAGCTGATTAGAACTTTATTCTAACAGTATTTCAAACGAAGTTTGAACCACCACAAATAGAGTTGCTAATTTGAGGTATTTATCGTATTTTTTGGGTGTTAGGGGTAAGCTTCGGAAGTACTAATTCGATTCAAAAATTGTATTTACTAATGTGATGCTATACTAGCCCCTAGTGTCATTGGCTATAAATAAAACGTTTTCGTACGATACATTACGAAAAAATATTATTATAGAGATTTAGTCGATGTAGCTGGTTTCAGATTAAAGTTTTATCCAGCTAGTGCGTAGAACTGCAATTTATACGCGAAAACTCGAACAAATGTGTTAATTGTGTAAAAGAAATCGATTATCGCAGACATCATCGCATTCTCGCAACGTTCTAATGGATTAACTTACCTAATCAATTAATGATCAGAATAGCTCTTATGTTTTTTAGTATCGATTTACAATTTGATTTATTTCGGCTTGTTCTTGCTTTTTAAAAGTTTATTGACAGTGTTTCAGACAGCTTTATAAGTAAGTAATATCTAATATTTAATGTATCAATGACAGACATGGTTCAAAGGATACTGGAATGAAGGAATTTTGCTGGGCGAGTTATTCTAAACACAAGGAATAAGTCTGCTGTTGCATAAATACATATACCATGAGCTCTTGCAACACGGACATTCTATTTGTGATGATAATGATCTAATATAGTCTAAAGTAAATAGGACTGACATTAGATACCGAAATGCTGATGCAGGCTCTCAGAAAGTGGCTTAAAATTCATATGAAGTAGAGAGTGCATAAAAGTTAACAAGAAGTAAGGAAGAAAAGGCACATTTAATAAACAGACTCCAAATAAAATAGGCCAAGCAGACGATGACGACAATGAACATGTTCATGACATGACAACATTTTAACCACCTGCTCCATTCACACAAGATGACAAACACTATTTCTCTTTCACACAACGTATCATCAGCAGCCAATTATAACTATTAAATAAAAAAGCACGACACACAATAGAAGACGAATGATGACAGTGTCGAATGTGCTTGACAACATAATTACAGGGCGTTGCTTATAATTGGGCAAGTTGCATCTGTTGTGTGTCGAACTTGACATTGGGCTAAGATGCGTTGATGACTGCGGAGTCATAAGAAGAAGGGGTTTGAAGAATTAGGTTTGGTTGGGGAACGAAAAACCAAAGAAGACAGACTGAAAGCATGACCTTTTTCAATTCTTCCCTGTGGTTTCACAGGGAAGAACAAAATAACGTGTTACGTAAGCAACGGGAGGGAAGGGCAGGAAAATAATGGTGGTGAACGTCTTTTGACTGCACTTTTTAAGGTTTCTTTTCAAAGTAAATTGCGTAGAGTTCTTTTTGCTTCTCGAATGAGAATGAAAAAGTTCAGTAAGTAGTGCCTTGGATAACTTGAAAATGCCACCGTAATCGGTGGGTTCAAACCATTTACAATAAGAATAAGATGGTACGAGTATATATGTGGTTTTATAAATATGGTGTGCACAGTGTGCAGCATATAATAAGTGTTTATAATATCTAATAGTAATAATTACTAATAACCCATCTTCACTTAAAATAAGTGTCAGTACCAAACAACAATGTGACGAGCTGACACACAGACAGACAGGTGTACATGCAGACGTTTTTATGTAATTACTGAGCTATGTGAAAGGTCTGCGATGGCTCCCACGGACGCACGTACTGACGGACAAAAAGTGGAGCCATTTGTAATGTAATCTCTAGTGATTTTAACATGTTTGTAGTTAATAAGGAAGACAATGACGATGACAGACAAGAATGTTAGTGAATTCTCAACGAGGTTTTGTTAGAGAGGGGCTTAGAAGCAGGCCGAGGTAAGTTGAGTGGTAAGGTATAACATAAAATAATTATCACCTCTTAGTTCACCCACATTTCACCAGATATGTTTAAGTTCCATGTAATAGGGGGCGAGCCTATTGCCATCAACCGGTAACAAGTCACAACTCCAAACTCCGTGGCTGCGGCTGAGCAATTCATAATGGAAAAACACGACAACACTTTGCCCGACCTGGGAATGGAAGCCACCACCTCATGCACAGCAGTTGCACTTGCGACCACTATAGACCCACGATGCAGTCAGGTAAGGTCATCATCATCATCATCATCAGCCTATAATGTTCCCACTGCAGGGACTTAGGCCTCCTCTATAGGAGAGGGGTGGACTATAATCTACCACGCGGGCCCAGTGCGGATTGGTAGATGTCACATGTCTCCGAATTGGTTCTAAGACATGCCGGTTTCCTCACGATGTTTTCCTTCACCGTTTTGAGAGCAGTGGTGATGAAATAAATTACACAAAGTAATGCGCCTGACGGGGTTCGAACCCACAACTCACTGTTCGTAAGTCGGAGCCGCCACCACTGGGCCACCACTGCTCTGGTATGTTTTGAGTAAATAACTTTTTATTCAAATATATAGCGTTATGTATATTTTCTTGCAGGAGTTAGTGACGGGAATTCTTTTACATGAGTAGGTACATGAAACTGTTCTTGCATCAACTAACGCCTCTTACATCAGCAAGTTTGAATAAAACCAAATATAAAACAGCATACTTACAACTTGATTTTACAATATTTAATTATAGTAGTGATAGTTGTGTGTGTGTGTGTGATGAGATAAACGAAAATATGGAAATATTTATTTTTGCCAACAAATATCGGCTACGAATAGAATGCGTAACGAATGGGAGATTTGTTCGCTGATTATAATTACTTATGTAGCTTGATATTACTTCATCACTGCACTCTTAACATAGTTTTCAATCATGCAATCACGGCTATTTTAATAAATCGGATTCTAGACAACTGGAAAATACAAATATTATAGTGGCTTTGGGACTCATTGATGGACTGCACTGAAAGTGCCAAACTCAACACCAACATTTAGTCTGCACATGTCTGTCAAGTCATCCACATGCTAAGAAGTGGTGATCATAGAAATATAAAAAACAGAGATCCATCTTTGAGCAAAAAACTCCGTGCACAAAACGGACATGACAGTGAGTTACTAGACAGACATAGCTTATTGTTGTTTAAGAATGTTAGTGTTGCAGACATTGTATATGACTTCCCACAGCTAGTGAAAGCTATAAAGTGTCATAATGTACTGTGCACAGGTGGTCCCAAAATATGACGAGGCTGAAAAGTATCTCATAAACTTGCACTTTAAATTTTCCTCATTCAGTCCAATCGAAGACAAAAGACGAAACAAGCATGGTAGTGAAAGTTGCCACTCACACACACACACACACACACACACACACACACAGAGGCGACAATTAATTATAATAATAAACGCTGGTGCGGTGAAAGGTGATTGATTCGCGATAAACTCAGCGGCCGCGACTGATGGCTGACGGAATGTGACGTATTCGTTGACAAGTAGCTTATGGTGCGCCATGCGAGTAAACCTGAAGTTAGACTGATATGTCTAACTTCAGGTTTACTCGCATGGCTCTCCATATATTATATGGAGAGCCAGCATAATACAACATCACGCCTGTAATCTCAGAAGGGTTATGCAGAGGTGTACCTAATAGTACACCCACATTTCGCCTGCAGTTATGTTTAAGTCCCATGTAATAGGGAGCGAGCCTATTACCATCAACCAGGGCACACCCAGACTCCGTGGCTGCTAAACCCAAAAGACACAAGAAAAACGAGAAGAGAAGAAGAGCCAGATGCATTTGAAAATCCAATGTAGTTAGAAATAGATTCTGAAAATTATGTTTCTGAGTGTACAAATCTGCTGTGAAATCTTAAGGGTAAACAAGCCAACGGCACGAACTAGTTGGTGAGCGGGGCTTAAATGCATGCTATTTCATCCGACATCACGAGCGAAATGCATAGAGCGAAAGAGACACAACTGAAACGGGCGCGCGATTGTTTCTATGCAGACCTTTGGTAGTATGGATACCATGAAAAATCCATTAAATGTATCTGTTCAAAATAAAATTATTTGAATTCTTTAATAACTAATCTAGGTCTGTATGGTTTCACTTTTTTATTTTCGTACTATATACGTAACTTATGTACGCCCAAAGATGGTTAAAATTAGTGCTAAAATATGAAAGTTTCGACGCTCATAACTTCCAAACCAATATTTTTTTCCAATTCTACTTCCATAGAGACCTAGATAATGAAAACACCAGTTGATTTTAATTTTGAACCTACACCGTCAACCAGAGGAGTAATCACCATACTACGTTTGTATGGAAGAATGACTGGCTTGTGCAACCTTAAGCTTGCTGTTTTGTTTGGGTGACCAAATCAATTAACAGCCGATCGATCATATTCGGCACTTCTATGGTTTAGTTAGTGGCAGCGCAGAAGTCACTTCAGGATATCAGCTTTGCAGCTCTTTCAGTTGACATCAGAACAGGTCATTATAATGAGGTTGGCTCTATGCGTAAGGTTTTAGCAATACAAGTGTTAGGTGAGCTTTGACTACTTTACAGAACGTGAAAGTAGGTGGTAGACCTAATTGCTGATCATCTTAACAACATTTTGTTATAATTGAAGTTCCGTCATCTTTGTCTATAGGTTTCAGATCTTGTTCAGCCACTTTCTTCACCCACCTTCCCTACGTAACATTTTATCTGTAACTTCATAAATCATCATATCGAACGTAGACCGGCTGCTTCACTGCTAGCTAGGTTACGTAACATATAGATATACGTTTATCGTACGACTACCGATCCTTATCTACTAGATAGTATAGCTGTCAATTTGAGGAAAGGAATAGAAATGCTGCAGTAACGTCTGTCGGCGAATGATTAACGAATGGTTATCTTGAAGTGATCTTGGACGAAATGATGAATTAATGCATTTACAACATTATGTAACTTAATGCCAAGGATGGTTAAAGGTGAAATTTCCCTGAATAAATTGCACTCTGACTTCGATTGTCTTGTGTCAGCACGATCTGTGATATGCGATGGTGGAAGATTAACCCGCCGAAGGTTAAAAGCAGGCCGACCCTATAGCGTGCTTTGAACTCACTAAAATATGTTAAGTCTACGAGTTTAACTTTCTAGTCATTTGCCTTTCTGTTATAATAATATGAAGTCCTAGATTACTTTGGGAAATGTTATGTTTGAGATAAGCGATGCTGCTAATCATACGCTTGTCACTGACATTTATAAGTATCAAGATTATAGCTGTTGACTTCTACTAAATAGCCATTTGTACCACATAGCCACTATGTCCTCATCATTCATGACCATCATTTCAGCCAAAAGACTGTAAGACAAAGCCCTCCCCGAAGTGTCGCCACATTAACCGGTCCCGTGCATCTCGCATCAAGCGGATCCCCGTAACATCCACCAGGTATCGATGTGTTGTTTGTGTGTTGTTGTCACCTTTACAACCAAGAAATCATCGTTGAAACACAGCCGAAAACAGCGTGTTTCAACGATGATTTCTTGGTTGTAAAGATGTTGTGCCTTAGTGAATCGCACTCCTGTTCTTGTGTAACTCCATCTAACAACTTAAATTAGTTTTCTGAAGACTCATACATTCACATCCGTTTTAAATATTCAATTAATGACCACAATATCCTACTAATCTGCTCTTTAATGATCAAATTAGCAGTTTAGCACAGAATCACAGATACATAATCGGATGTGATTTGTCACAGCGATCAGACGGTTGGTCTGATAGACATGCACGTTCAGTCGTTCATTGACTCGACTTGACTTGACTGGATAACATTCACTGGCACGTTGTGGTTACGTAACGTGGACGTGCCTTCATTCATGCTGTGAACGATGATAGGGTGCTGTAGGGCTGGTACAACTAGTCTTGTGGGCAGAAAATAATGGAGGTGGAAATCTGACAAGTCTCCGAGTAGGTAATCACGTATTATATTGAGTCTGCCTCTTTGATCTAGTTGTCGCAAGTGCGACTAAAGGGCATGAGGCCCTGGGTTCTATTCTCAAGTCGGAAAAAGCGTTATTGGGGTTTTCCATCAGAAATTTCTAATTAGCAGCCACGGAGTCCAGATTTCTGCCCGGTTGAAGGCAATAGGCTCGTCCCCTATTACGTGGGACTTTAACATAAAGAAGTGTGTGGTACATCTCCGTCTAGCCTTTCGGGAATTACCGGCGTAATGTTATTTTATATTAACTTGATTGTTATATTAAATCCAGCGGTTAATCTTGGAGCGTCAGGAAAAGATACTGTCGGCGTTCTTTGATGATGCTTTTATATCCTGTGATCCAAATATGATAAAGATCGGACTAATTGAAGTGGTGAATAGGTTACTTATTTGAAATGAATAGGTCGTTGTTTTCAAGTGTAGTCATATTCAACAAGTCTTCAGAGAAGTTAGATATCATTAGTATGACAGCCCTGAGCAATGACACTTTAAACAGCAAAATCTCGTTTTGGTGATCACCTCATGTAAAGATACTTTTTTATAATCACTTGTAATATCATCACGTCTTTGTAAATCCGGTACATCCTTGTCTATAATTATGGTGTAAATAAAGCATTAGCATTGTTTGAGGCGATGGTGCAGTCTGGGACCAGCGTAACTTGACCCCTCGTACTAACAAAACAAGTTGAAGTGGTGAGTGAAGAGGGTGTCAGGTAATGCTGGTCCCTCACTGTGCGATGGTGCGGTAACAGCTCATCTTGAGAGTCCGTGTCGGCAGGCTGCGCTTGCGCATCGTTGGGCGCGACGCGCGTGCGTGACCGAACAGTTCACTGCTGAGCCGGGGTTCAGTGGGCAAGGCTTGTTATGGCGGGGGACAAGTACCTATTTGTTCCTACTTCTTTAGTTCTGCAGGACGTAGTACTACGAATGAACCTTTAGGAATTAATTTGGCCAGTAAAATGCAGTACTTCAGTAGGAGTATGGAGGTCAGATAGGCAGTCACTTTATATAAAATACAGGTAGGTATTCAGCTGCATCGGGTAAGACGAAAGCCGACCCCAAAATGGTTGGGCAAAGGCTAGTCAGATGATGAATGCAATATTCCAGTAGCCGTCTTCAAATGGGTTATTTGAGTTGAACAAAAATGACCATAAAAATTGGAGCTCTCAGAGAAAGAACTTTTACGACTGTTTTATGACGCAGATACACTTCTTCCAACATACGGAATCTTGTCAAAATCCACCGAATGATTTATTTAACCCGTGCAAGTCTGACGTAACACGCGGTAACCCGACCCAAGTTTTTGTCGAACGAAAGTTGTCGGTTAGGTAATGATCAACTAACACACATCTATGCTATCCTGGTCATCGGACAGTGTCAATTACTCGTTATCTAATGTTTTGGAGCTCTTTGCAGCTTAATGACTGTTTAAAATATTAATGTTTGCTGGATTTATGTAATGGATTTTGTTAAATGATATTTCGTGGTTTGCAATTTCATTGAAAAGGTTATTATGACGCTCCAAAAGATTCAAAAAACTTTCCTGATAATATGCCTTCTTCACCAAATGATTCTACTGCCTAACAATAATTATTAGGGATAGGTACTCATACATACTGTGAGGGTTGTTGGGATTTAACACTTTGGAGGTGAGAAGAGGAGTTGACCTTACGGGGACGTATCGACCAGCCAGAACTCCTTTCATCCCGCCGAAAATCCGACAGTCACTGACTGCGGTTTTACCATTACGTGTTGCGTAGTTTTCGTGAAGACTGGCCTTAGACTACGATGTGCTAAAGCGCTACGCACTAAAGTAGTTTTTACCCGACTACGGCAAAGCCAAAGGAGGGTTATGATTTTGACTAGCTATGTATGTATGTATGTTTGTATGTATGTATGTATGTGTGTATCTTCATCTGTTCCCTCATAGCTTCTAATCTACTTAACGGAACTCGACATATGAGGTATCGTTAGAACCGTCTTAATTTTCCGCTGAACATAGGCTACGTGACGTGTCACAACAAGCGATTTGGCGCCCTCTAGCGGACAAAAAGTAAGGCTTAAAAAATAAAAATGGAGATAAATACGCCGTGTTTGGTATCATTTGAAAGGGCCTCACTTGTACATTTCCAAAATATTGATCAAATTTAAAATCACGCCCTCTAGCGGACAAAAAGTCAAGAGTAAAAAAAAATTAACACCAAAATTGTTTAAATAAAAAAAAGTAAAAAACTAAAACCCGACTACGACAAAAAAAACGACGCTGAAAAAGTATGAAACAAGATTTTCAGGATAGAACAAAAAGAAAAGCCGTAGTCACACGTTATAGGTACCAACCTTAACACTTTAATACCGTGTGACTACGGCTTTTCTTTTTGTTCTATCCTGAAAATCTTGTTTCATACTTTTTCAGCGTCGTTTTTTTTGCCGTAGTCGGGTTTTAGTTTTTTACTTTTTTTAATAAAAAACTTGCTGTGACAAACTTATTCATGTAAGTATATACGAGATGTTATGCTTTTGTTCAATAAAAGTGTAAACGCAAGTACTAACACAATGCTAATTTCCATGGTAAGAGATAACATTGACAAGTTGTATGTTCTATGAGAGTGCGCGGGCGCTGCGGGAACAGATGTCGAACGATAGAGTAGTGTCAATGAACTTCCGACCGCTGTGAGTACTATCTCTTTATGGGTTGTTGCATGTTTCTTAAGAACTTTATTCACATAAATGCAAGGTACATCATGCAATTCGTTGTTGGCCTAAACAATCCGGGTCCATACACATATAAAAAGAAATGATACGATAAACTCTACGCCGCCACCGTAACATTTACAAAATAAGAAGATGCGAAGAGGCATTCTTTAAACGTTGCACTGTCGCTCAGATACCAATCTTGATAACTGCTTAAAGATATTCTTGTATAATCCTATAGACAGCCGTGTCTTCGAATGATCGCGTTAGACTGTAACAAACATCACTTTTTTTTTTTAATTAGCCTATTCTGTCCCACTGCTGGGCAAAGGCCTCCCCCATTTCCTTCCAGCTCTCCCGGTGTTGTGCCTTCTCTGGCCAATCAGTCACGAACGAGTCCAGATCGTCACGCCAACGTTTCTTGGGTCTGCCTCGGTGACGACGACCATCTTCAGGCACCCAGTGTGTGACGATTCTGGTCCATCTGTCCTGATCTCTCCTGGTAATGTGACCCGCCCAGTCCCACTTTAACCTCGCAGACTTATCGCCAACATCGGCGATGCCTGTCTTGGAGCGTATTATGGTGTTACGAATTCGATCGGTGATTTTGATGTTTAGAATGCTACGTTCCATCGCTCTTTGGCAAACCTTGAGTTTGGACTTAAGCTCAACCATCACTTAGAGTAATTTTTTATTTTTTTAATAATAATAATAATATTCCACAACTATCACACAACGCCATCTAGTCCCAAGCTAAGCAGAGCTTGTGTTATGGGTACTAGACAACTGATAAACATACTTATATATTTCTAAATACATACATATTATAGATAAATTACACCCAGACACAGAACAAATGATCGTGCTCATCACACAAACATTTGTCCTGGGTGGGAATCGAACCCACGACCTCCGTCATAGCAGTTAGGGTCACTAACCACTAGACCAACAGGCCAGTCAATAATAATAATAATTGTACACATCATCGATAAAAAGGAACATGGAATCGTTGTAGATGGACTGGAAGACAGAATTTATACCAACGATTTTTTTTACATCATAAGCGACTTGGATATCATACAAATCCAGATGATCGCCATTTGGATTTCTAAATACTTTCAATGACTAATTCCATTCACTTTCCCAGCAAAACAAGCAGATCAATGCACTTCCCGTGTTTGCAGTCAACCCATACAGTCACTGCAGTCACGTCCAAACGTAGGCAAAAGTAAGTGTCGCGTGTCTAATGTTTCACTTTTTCGAGTAAAATCAATTCGTTCGGCGTACCGACCGTATATATACGGAGCTCAGGAAGGGTTAACACATTTCCTGGATGCATTTTTTTAGAATAATATTTGACGTTTCGCTTGATTGGACACTTGAATAGTGTCGATTCAATTTTGTTTTTCTGTCGAAGGGGCTTCGGTTTTAGGAGCTTCCTGTAGAGTTTTGACAGGAATCAATCAACTACTCCAGCTTCAATCAACCAATCACAGTTCATGACTGGACATACGTCTCTCTCACGCTGCGTTACAAAACGCCTGTTTAATTAAAGTCTATAGTCTATTTAACTGGAGGGAATCTACACCTTCCTATACGCCGTACGGTCTTCATTCCAGGACTCCTGGCCATCGGAGTAACTAATTTAAATTATTAGAAAACTGGATGTATTGAATGTTTGCACTGCAGTGGAAGTAATGTATTTGAAAAAGTTTAAACTAATAACGTGTAAGCGACTTACGCTGTCTTTGACCATGCTTTCCTGTTTGCCCTAGCCGTAATAGAAAGTGAACCTGTTTCAATTTCATATCCCCAATATTTAGTCAACAGGTTCAAGCCTCAACATTAAACGTCAATATTACATAAACAATTTGAGAGAAAAACGGATGTCTCCCACCAAGTGAGCAGAAATGTGACAACGATGGCGGTCAAGTGTTTTGTTTAGACATTAGCATCCACACTTCCGAAAGTTACACAATTTCATCCACACCCTACAATTTTACATCTAGCGTAGAGAAGAATTTGCTTTGCACATTAGGTGTGATATAATATGACCTTTAGTGACCCACTGTGCTAGGATATACTATTATAATTTTGGTCGATTTAAAACGCATTATTTTTGTTTTAGAAATAAAACTGTGAATAACCGTTATGCTGACATACTTCAATAATGGCTTAAGTATTCATAAAATAAAATAAAATGGTTGATGTGTTTTATAAGCTAAGTTTTAGACAAAATTGTAAATGATTTATTGCGGGTCAAATTCTCGCGTTTGCAATGCAGTTAATCCATCGTATTTATTTATGGCAGACCCAGTTAGTTTTAGGTTATCATTATCATTATTAAAAACATTGATAACTATTGACTAAGGCATGGCCAATCTCACAGTTCATTTTGCTGCCATACCGTGTCAAACACAAGTGACAACAGCTTTCAATGCTTTTTGTCTTTGTTGTAACTTATGTCAATCCCGTTTTCTATACCAATCTTATAAAAAGTTTGTAAGTTTGTATATAGGGAGTAATCTCCGTAACTAATTATCCAATTCAAAAAAATATTTCAGTGGCAGAAAGCTACATTGTTCGTGGTTACTATAGGCTATCAAATTATATAAATATGCATATTAGTCGCGCTATGAGAATTCTTGCGCGGGCGAAGTGCTAGTCGCCATTTTACTTCGGATACGAATGACTAATTCTGGCCTCCTCACTAATTTATCACTCAAGCACCACACGCCCCGTTTCTTAGCTAATTGTTTTGTGACTGCTTTACCCAGAAGTGCAGCAGCAGAAAGATGCGTAGGCAAACGATTCCCACAGAGGAGTAATGTGCGACACGCAACGTTATCGCAACGTTATCGCAGCGCGTGTAATCGCGGTTTAATACGCCGCTTATATTCACATTAGACGCGCGTTCAGTTGGCTTTGCTCCTAGCTGAGTATTGCGACTGGTGAGGTCATACGAGGTTGAGTTGGCAACTTGTTGATTTTTGGGTTCCACGTGGTCCAATCCATGCGTGTTAATAGAGAGTAGGGTAGCCTACCTCTTCCAAGTTAAAGCATGTTAAAGTAACACACAATTTAACAGTATATTGGCACGGTTGATGAAATGTGCTTACAGCAAAAAGGGAAAACGTCAATCCAGCGTCTTATCTAAATAGTTTATTTTTTATATTTCAACACCGGATTAAGGAAGCTTCTCGATGATATACGAGCACTTTGCACGTACTCATTATTTTATTAACAGTAATTAGTTTCAATGTTCTGTTCAGTAATGTTGCGTGACCTTGGGCTAAGGTTGGCACAAATTATTGTTATATAACGTTCATGTTTCATGCCTCGTTTAACGTAAGATATTGAGGTTGTTTTTTCTGTTGTTGTTACTTATATTAATGCTAATTTTGGTTTGTCTTGAAATTACGCATTTTGGGAGTCTTGGACGTTGGAAGTCAAGGTTTAGATTTTGTAGAAGTAGAAGAAGGCTCGTATAAGCCGGTGGTCCCGGCCGCCGGATGGCGGTCGTTAAATCATGTCAGAAGCCTTTGAGGCGGTTTAGAAACTCTGACGCTAGGGTGTATGGGCTCGTTAGACCTTACTGCCCATACGATAAGAGGATGCAGATTGAGCAATGTTACGGCCTAGAAGCACGCTTGCTTGAAAGAAACCGATTTTTCACTCAAACTTTGAAAAGATCCAGTTTATAATGATCGGGGAACAGAGAAACCGGCAATCAAGTTACAGGTCATTAAAATGTAACATTCCGACTTGGTTAAAGGTTTGTGACACACCATTGGTGACCCCTATGAGCGATCTCAGGAGTTTATTCCAGCTTGAGAGATAGGATACTTTTGAACCCAATGGAGGTGGCGATGTGCAATCCGATTCCGAAAATTCTTTCTTGAAGTTTCATTGTTCTCGAGTGTCATAAAACGTTCCCGTAGTATAAATCCCGACCACAACTTGAGCGAAACCACGGACAAAAGCTTTATCACAAAATTCAAGATCTCTATAGTCTTCCTCTTAGCGGGTCGATGACAATTTAAACTGAGTCGGCCCAAAATTTGGTGACGAGTTTGGTACTTCTAGCCTCTATCAGCTCCTGTGATGTGCAAGTAACAGGACAGGCTGACACGATGTCAAGTCATCAAGTGCCCCATAGTTTGTAGGGTAAAACCACATTTACACTCCAGGGCCGCAGGGCAGAGTCATTTATGAATCTCCAACTGAACAGGTTTTCCTTGCTTCGGCCTTCTTCTCTATAGTTATTAGACAAATGAGTCGTATTACCGAAGTAACAAGTGACGCGCGATCCGGCGCGGTAATCGAGCGGCTCCATCGCTGTCCGATCACTCGGCAATAAATCATGACTGTGCTGTAGCGTCTGTGGTCGCTTGCGCTTGCGCATGGGAAACTGCGCCGGAAGCCGGGACCACCTGTCGCTGCGGATGCTGTTATGTTGTATGTAGCCAGTTTGGGAAGAAGTTTAGTTTTTTTTTAAATATACCGTAATAGAGACAGAGACTGGTAGCATTTTGTCGTTGACCTTTTGCTTTATAGCTGAATACAACACTTTAGTTGTTTGGATTCTTCTTAGAAATATTATATTTAGATAGTTTATTGTTAGCATATTCAGCCGGTCACCACAATAGCATCACACCACATTTTGTCAGTTATGTTTAAGTGCACATTTTATAAGCTGCGAGCCTATTGCCATAAACCAGGCACAAATCCAGACTTCGTGGCTGCTAAAGAAACATTCCTCTCGAAAAACCCAATAACACTTCTTCCGACCCGGGAATCGAAACCTGGGCCTCATGCTCAGCAGACCAGACGCGCTTCCGATCACTAGACCAACAAGGCAGTCCTATCATTCAACAACACAATTTATAAATTGTGCTGTCTCACATAATGCGGTCCGAAAGCTTTCTCGCGTGGCGTCTGAGCGCGCGCCGCGCGGTGAGCTTCGTCGCTACTCGTGAATGAACTGCCGCGCACGCCGCACGCATTGTGTTCCGCGTATTGAACGGCGTTCGATTGATCGACGTTTTACATTTATTTCTTTCTTTATTGACTATTTAATTGTTGAATGTGCTCTGTGGACTGAACTCGAGTGTATTTATTTGTGATTGGATCCTATAATTTCTTTTGGATTTGTCTCGTTTACTTGCTGTAAGTACCTGTATTTTTTAATTTTAATAAACTGACTAGTAAAATATAAAGATGAATACTTAAATTAATATGTTTGTTCTAATTCATTAAACTATTTTAAAAATTACTACCCTATCATAGGGTGCAAAAAAGCATAACAGACGGAATCTAGCTACCCAGGGTCTACTTAGTACTAGTGGCTTTCCAGTAACTTCATTCTACAAGTATTATTGACCAATGTATTTTCCAATTAACGATAAAATCTATACCCGGATAATAACTTTCTTCTAAGTCTTAAGTAGGCAATCAATTAACACCTTTAAGACGATTAATCTTTCCTAGTTATAAGAACAATTGCTGCTCCATCGAGTACGGTCTCGCCTGACTAGAGATCAAGGCCGCGGGTTCGATTCCCCGGCGATGCAGCGGTGCCGTATCTTGGCTTCATCTCACGTCGTATCGATATGAAACTTAATTACTGACTTTGTTACAAATAGAGCGTTGATTTTCTCCAAACTGGCGTTTCTATCGCCATATATCGTTGAGGAATTAGAGAAGATCACAGAAACGATGGATGGACATCGGTCCATCAGAGATGGGACATGTATGGAAGAAAAAGACTTGCTGAGCCAATCAGAGGGAAGGTGGCGCGTATCAATCCCTGACTGGAAGGCTTACACTTAAGGCACCCACAAGAAGCCAGGGCTGCGGGTTGTTCGTAAGAGATACCGCGGCCCCAGACACAATTAAAGGGCTAAGAAGGAACATGGGTGGTTTTCGGTCAGTAGAAGTCTGACACTCCCTTCTGCTCTGCCCAGAGCGGGAGGAGTCATTTGATGATTCCCCACACTGCAAAAAAAAAAACGCATCCCTGAGAAAGTTCAGTTAAGCAGACGACAACCTAAGTTGAACTGCGAGATGTCATTCCCACAAAAAAAATAAAACCGACTTCGACAAAAATAAAACACAAAAAAGTGAAAAATAAAAATCAGACTTTTGTTTGTTTTAATTTCATGTTTTTGCCACCGACTTCAGAAGCTGATTTTTATTTTTCACTTTTTTGTGTTTTATTTTTGTCGAAGTCGGTTTTATTTTTTGTAAAAAAGTTTTTATTTTTCACTTTTTAGTGGTTCAAATGTGCTTACCCCTTCACAACGTACCGGCGTGATGTTATGTTATGAACTGGTGTAAACAATAGACAGACATGAGATTTCAGCAATCCCAGTCCATTTGCTATCATTTATTGAGGAGTTCCGTTGTCTATCTCCGAAGTTCTTCATCCGAATATGTTCACCAAATAGTTTTTATAACCTTTGTAGTGAGTACAGGCGTGATATTATGTTGTGTGATGGCGTAAACAATGCTTAGATATGCTATAGCAACAATCGCGGTTAATCTGCTGTTATTTATTGAAGAGTTCCCCCGATTTCTACAAGATCCCATCATCAGATATTGAAATGGTGACAATGGGACCACACGGTAAGCACCAGCTTTCAAATGAAAAAAGAATCATGAAAATCAGTTCACCCAGTCGCAAGTTATGAGCTAACAAACATAAAAAAAAAAAAAAAAACAGTCGAATTGATAACATCCTCCTTTTTTTTGAAGTCGGTTAAAAAGAGCACTTATCAAAAGATGCTGGTAGTACGGTCCTGATGGTTGTTGCAATAATTGGGGCTGTAGACATCAGCAGCCAATGCCAACGCGGCAGGCCCAAAAGAAGATGGCGGGACTAACTCCATTCGTTTCACAGGGATTGGCGGTTAACAGCTTTGGTTAGGGATAAGTGGAAAGAGGCAAGGGAGGTCTTTGCCCTGCAGTGGGACACATGGGTAATAATAATATAAATATGGAGATCAGCAAAGTATTCCAACAGGTTACGTTGATCAATAAGTTTCGTAGTTGATATACCTATGAGAGACATGACGCTGAAGCTGAAGAAAAGAACACATCAGAATCGTCTACCCTAGTTTATTCTGAATGACCCTGTTTATCAGTCAGGGCAGGGCCTTGCAGTATATAATAAATTGTAATCTTATTTGAGTCGGACCATAATTTTGATTAAGGTCTAGCGTATTCAGTGGTGCCCCTCAGTCCTTCCTTTCATTAGCAATCAAAAGGTAAGCACCATATTTTTGAGATTCCATATCGGGTGCTTTTAATGAAAAGGTGGATAAAAAAGAGACGGTATCAGGACAACAATAGTTGCTTGAAAACGTTTGACTTGCCGGTTATTTCCATACTTAGTAAAGTCTTGCTGTAATCACAACAATTGAATCTAATTTCGCAGACAGGCCAGTTCTCTCATTGATTACAACTGCAACCGTAAATAACTTGATAATTAAAAATGATCGAGCCAAAAGACGTCCAATTACTGGACCTAACTCCACCAACCATAGCCATATCAACCGGCCCTGTACTTCTCTCATCAGATTACATGTTAGCACAAACAGGCGAGTCAAACCGCGACCCAATCACCCAACATTATCTAGATGTCCATGTGCTAACTAGAAACGATGAATGTCCCACACTCGGGCTCGAAACGAAAGCCCGTCCCGTCGGGCAGGTTACAGCATTTCACCGCTATATTTATACGACTTGACGAGGGATCGCTGACTAACCGAGAAAGTTGCCTGATGCTGCGGGCTGTAGGGAAATAGGACCTTCTTCCTATTATGTGTGAGATTTTAAATAGTACGTTTATGTTTATTTTATTTCACTTCCGTTCTTATGACGCATGCCGTAATCCCATGAGGTATTCCGTTTAAATTAACAATTTGAAACCCAACTATGCAACGGTTGCAGTGGTAGTGCTGAAAATGCAATGTTTGCAAAAGGCTGCTAAGCTGTAATACCAACATTTATTATTAAGGTCTGTTTGTGCAATTACTTTGCTATACATTTTTGAGAATTACGGTCGACAGAAACTTTATAAAATGCTAATGCATGATATTTATTTATTTAAACTTCATGTACAATAGTGGTACATAGGTGGATTTAATGCCACAAGGAAGAGTTTGTGGCATAATCGAGAATTTCAAATATTTTTGTAATGTAACATTCAAATGGTGAAACTTGGGCTCAAATGTCATTATGAATTTGAGAAGGAAACATTTCAAGAAAACATTCTTGTAAAGTTTATCCTTGGTACGAATTACGAAGAAGTCTTATCAGGCACTAAGGCCAGACGATATTTACTCAAATTCAAATTCAAATTCAAATCATTTATTGCATGAAATATGGGTACACATATGGATGAAAAAATACAAATAATAGACCTTTAAACCATATCCTACCCTAACAGGTGTGCAAAATTGGATCATACATCAATATAAAAAACCAAAACAAAACACGAGTAAATGGGATGTCAATAATAATAAACAATTGTCATTTTACACATAAATAACATTATAAATTCATTAATTAATTACATTTATCATTTAAATAATCATGAATTGAATAGTAGGCTTTATTAATCAAATACATTTTTAATTTATGTTTAAATGAAATAAAAGTTTTTGCTTCCTTTACATTTTTGGGCAACTTATTATATATTCTAGGACCCATGCAGAATGGGCTCTTGTCAAACATAACAGTTCTATGGCTTATGGCACGAAGTGTACTGGCAAGTCTGGAACTCTTTAATGTTTCATAATTATTTAAATTCATTCTAATGTCTAGTGCAAGTTCATATACATATAGTGATGGCAATGTCAATATTTTTAAATTTACAAAATATGGTTTACATGTGTCAGTTGGTTTCAAAGAACAGATCGCCCGAACACACTTCTTTTGGGCCCTAAATACAGTTTCTCTCTCAGCGGCATTTCCCCAAAACATTATGCCATATCTTAGTACCGAACCAACATAAGCATGGTAAGCAGATAACAGTGCAGTTTGATTAACGACTTTACGAAGCATATATAGTGCATAGGAGTATCGGTTTAACTTTGTACATATTTGTTCAATATGGGTCTTCCATGTCATATTTGAGTCTATGTGTAGTCCTAAAAATTTTGTAGTGTTTAATTGTTCTATGTCAATGTGTTGATAACTTATATTTAAATTACTTAATTTAGAATTCTTATTTTTGAATGTCATTACATATGTCTTCGATAGGTTAATTTTAAGATTGTTCAAGTTAAGCCAGTTAATAATAGATGATAAAGTACAGTTTATTTCATTTTCATATGTCTTAGGGTCATCGGATACAAATATGGCAGTACTGTCGTCTGCATATAAAACCATGGGGCATTTTATGAATTTAGGAAGGTCATTTATATATATAATAAACAGCAGAGGGCCCAAAATACTTCCTTGTGGTACGCCTTTGCAAACTTTAATAGGTTTTGACAGGTACTTCTTTTCAATTTTGGTGGTAGGTGAAATACTAGTTACTTCAGTTTGTTGTTCTCTGTTACATAGATATGACTTTATGAGATCAAGAGCTGTTCCTCGGACCCCGTACGCTTCCAATTTAGCTAGTAATATTTCATGGTTGACGCAATCAAAAGCCTTCGTCATATCCATATAAAGTGCTGTGACTTCTTTTTTGCTGTCCATACCTTTTAGCACTGTTTTAAGGAAGGTGTATATTGCGCTGTTGATCGATTTGTTTTTCCTAAACCCCATTTGTTCTTCCGTGAGAAAATTATGTTTTTCCATATAGTTGTACAAATTTTTGTAGATTACTTTTTCAAAAACTTTTGACAAAATTGGTATCAGGGAAATTGGCCTGTAACAACTCATATTTTCTTTATCTTGCTTTTTAAATACCGGGATTACAATTGACAATTTTAATGTTGATGGATATATCCCTTCTTCAATACATTTATTAAACAGATTACAAAGAACTGGCGATAATATATCCGCTACGACCTTAAGCACTTTAGTAGCTATTCCGTCATAACCAGTACTATTTGTATTTTTTAACGATTTTATTGTTTGAGCAATGCTCTCTGGAGTACACGGAGCCATAAAGAACGAATTTGCATTATTATATGGGATTCTATAATGCGGATTATTATTACTAGAGTTGTTATTGGGGACTTGATCTATAAAAAAAGTGTTAAATTCATTGGCTATTGTTATCGGATTCGTAATTAGTGTACCATTTACATTTATTTTGTTAATTCGTTCAGTCAGAATATTTTGTTGATAATTATTTATAACCTTCCATGTAGCTTTGGCTTTATTTTGTGCGGTTTTTATGTAGTAATCATTTTGAGATTTTTGCGTTAATTTAATTATTGATTTTAATCTTCTATTATACAGTTTGTATGAATCCTTTAATTTTATGTCTGGTGATTTTCTGTATTTCCAGAGTAATTGACGCTTACGCTTGGAGCAAATTCGAATACCCTTTGACATCCATTGAGGCCGTTTATCTATAGGAACTTTAACCTTTATTAAAGGGAAACACAAGTTATAAAATAGCTTGAATAAATCATGGAATTTGGTAAAAGCATCATCTGCTGTCTCTGCCGCGTAAATTTCATCAAAGGAGAGGTTTTGAATACATTTAATGAATTTATCTGTATTAGAAGAGCTATAATCTCGTTTAAATGTATACCAATGAGTTATATTAAAACTTTCCTTAACTGGATATCGCAGCAGTTGAGCAGTATGGTCTGAAAGTGCTAATTCTAGTATTTCACACTTGGCACCCCTTTTATTACAAATAAAGTTATCAATGCATGTTTTACTGCACATTCGTGTAGGTTCGTTAATCATAAGTTGAAGGTTATAACTAGCTAGTAATTGTTCGAATTCTATTGTCATCTTGTCTCTTTTTAGTCTATTTATATTAAAATCACCACACACAATAACCCTCTTATTTTTTAAACAAGTCATGCTGAGTATGTCATTTAGTTTAGAAAAGAATATATGTAGTTTGTCGGATTGGTTGTTTGGTGGTCTATACACGTTAATTATAATAATATTATGTTCTATGAGGTCAATGGCACTACATTCTAAAATATTTGTGATAGTATGATCTTTAATGTCATATATTTTAGCCTTTTGACTATTATGGATCAATATGCATGCACCTCCATTTCTGTTGTGCCTATGGTATGATGAAATCAATGAGTAATTAGAAACTTTTAATGAGTGAATATCCTCTTTTAGCATGTTATGCTCTGTAATACAGAGAACATCAATACGTTTATTATCTTTGCTCAACTCGTCTAGGTACAAAGAAAGCTCATCAGATTTACTAATTAGACCGTTAATATTTTGATGTAATATATTTATCTGGTTATAGGCGAAAAAAAATATTATTTGATGACGTAGAAGGTGAAGAAATTTTAGAATCGCTGCCCTGTGCCATATTTTGGTTTTCTTTTTGATCGTAATTGCCACTGCTGGGGGTGTTAATACTATGATCACTATTTGTTTGTGTTGAAACATCAACCATATTTTTTAGTGTTTTCATCGTTTTTGTATGATTGTATTTCGCAAATTTCAATTTATAATCAATATGTAATATTTCTCTGAGCCAGGATCTGCATAAACTGAGACTGAAGTGTATGCCCTTTGGTAAATGTCTCTCAAAATCTAAGTCTAGGTAGTGAACATTTTTAAATTTGCTACATATAAATTTCAGTTCATAGTTGAGTTGTTTTACATTTAAATACCTATTATATGGAATTTCAGAGAAAATCACATTTGAATCTGTAACAGATTCAAACCATCTCATAGTGACATACTGGAATTCGCGCGGGTTTACATCGTTTGTTCCACCAGCTATAATTATGTAATCGTCCGTAGATAATGTTGATATTTCACTTTTGAAACTGTCTAAGACATCGCGTAGTCTTGCACCTTGTTTCCACATACACGTAACATTATAATCTTCTCCAACCAGCCGTTGTAGTATACTTTGTGTCATTCTTCCTTGGTGATCTGCAATAATTATAATGTTTTTCCGCCTTTTCGATGATGTCGTCCCTTTTGTATTAAATATATTTCCCGTTGATTTCGTGTTAAGGTTGTGATTGGACACGTCCTGTTGATCGCCAGTTTCTTTCCCATAGTCGGTTGCTTTTATTTGTTCCGGTAGAGTAATAACATGCTGCAACTTTATCATGTCCTGATCAGTGTTGACATTATTATTATACAGAGCTTGTTGACCGACTGTTTCTTCCTGACATACAGCTGTTACTTTTTGTTGTGGTAGAGTAGTTGTTTGCTGTATCTTTTGCGCGTTTTGTGCTACTAAATTTTTAAACGACAACTTAGGAGTGCTCATGTTACTGGTATTACGTGTTTTTGAAGTAGTTCTCTTTCTTCCTGAGTTCGGTGTTTGTTGTAATAAATTCTCTGATATCCCTACCTTTTTATAAACATCTATTAATTTCTTACATTTATCCAATTCATTTTTTAAAGTTCTGTTTTCATAGTTTAAATTTTCTATTTCCTGATTTGCAGTTTGTAATTCTTCATTTAGCTTGTTTATTTTACATTGCATTTCGTTCATATTTTGGCTCTCAATTGAAGTGTCAGGTAGACTGCGTATTGTTGTCTCAAACATTGAATTTGACAACATAGTACTGCTGTTCAAAGAATTTGACCGTTGACGCCTGCGAATGGTAATATTATCTGTAGAGTAATCCATGTCTATTCAATGCAGAAATGTTTCTGGTTGGATATCACAAAAAGACATTCACGCATATGACAGATTCGAACCCACAGCGCGTATATCGTCAGGACAGGTAGCACCTTAGGCCTCCGCGCCACGGAGACAGTTAAGTGTTCGATTGAAATTATGGATCGCTTACTGGTTCTCATACGCTTTTTAATTCGCAAGTGGGTAAATGTAGTTTTAGAGTGCACAATTTTTCACTAACGGTTTTGTTTCACGTTTTTATCACTTTATAACATAAGATGTCTTTAGCGTAGATTTCACAGTAGTTTGGTTATTACATATTTGTGTACTCCTGTAATTAATTTAGTTCAACAGGGTTCGAATGTTGTATATTATGTAGGTCACTTTAGTCACTGAGTATTTGTTGTTGTTATTTCACTTTGTTTTGTCACTGTTATTGTTTTATTGTGGTTGCTATGGTGTTGAATGCACTTAACACAAGTACTATGACTATTATTTTTGCACTTTGAAGCAGTAACTTGACTTGAAATAATTTTAAGTTTATAAAATATACGGAGCTTTGTTCGATTACGTGCGCACTCGGCTGACAGCTGTCAAAAGTTTACTCGAAGATTTGTAAGCTTCATACATACCATATTAGATTAAATATTTAACCCCAATTCTGGGTTAAGCTCGCCTTTGTACTTATGCTATGTAATTTATGTTTATATTTGTTATTTTATGTGTGCAATAAAGAATAAGAATAAGAATAAGAATAACATAGCTGCTGTACCTTCTTTGTTTAGCCTGGTTCTCCAACCTCGATTTGATAACAGACAGTTTCGTATATTGCGACATCATTTTGGTCATTCAGAACGCCTCATAATGATAATGGAAGCATGCATGACCTAGTAATTCTCTCAGAGAAGGACTCTGTTCTCTGCCTCAGAAGCCGGAACGTTACAACTTTATGACTTGCTCTATAATTTCAACGTGCTCTTGATGGATAGTAGTACCCTTAGTAACCACTCCTATACTCCCATCATTATGTATACCTAATTATATTCCAATCATAATCTATTTCACCCCGCTCTATAATCTACTTAATATTTCCCTCGTATTTCTCTCAAGGCTCAATTAACTCTAACTCGGCCGGGAAGGAAAGTGGTAGACCTATATTATTCTCTCAAACTTTTTATGGTTTCTACTAATTTCCATTTAATTGGTTTAAGTATAAAGGAAGGGCTGTGTTTATGCTATCTTCGGTGTACTGAGATTAAGGCGAGGTTGCACTACTTTGTTTTTATGTACGCACGACCTCACCCCCGCCCTGCCGCGCGAGCGATATAATGCCTAAATATTGACTGTTTTTTCTCTCTTGGAGAAAAATGATAAAGAAATTATATATTATGTGACCCGAGATAATACACATTTTTTACGACCTTTATTATGATATAAGTTTTATTTTTCCAAGCCTAATATAACTCAAGTAAAACGAATATTTAGCCATCATTTGGACATGTCTTTGCGATTTAATTGGATGCAGTGAAGTGTAAGTAATCGTGTATCGCATGCCCGACATATCATGATCGAAGAGTCAACTATGTAATACATTTTTTTCAAAATTTAAATCCGTTCCATGTACGAGTAAAACGCTATTGTTGACGACGTTTATCGGGGTAACCTCGCCTTAATGACTGACAGTATGTTGTTTTCATCTGAAGCTACCAAAAAAGCTGAGGCATACATTGAAATGCTAAGCTTACCTATATATTCATCTGCATCCATCTCTGTTAACATAATTGTTAACTTAGTTAGTCAAGATGCTTTGTTGACAATTAATTAGTCACTTTCCACTCTTCACTGTTTATTTCTTCTTTTGTTTCATCTCGACCCTACCTCACACTTATTCCACCCATTTCTGTACTGACATTAAAGATTATGCTAAGCCACACATGCATTATGCATGGCGCCGTCACCTCAGCGTCTCACTAACGCGTCTATAGTGACACCTAGATCAGTCGCCTAAATACCACCACATAAGTGAAGTGCTGTTACGCAACTAACATGTTATTTTATTAATATAAGTTATAGTCATACTCGTAGCAAATTTGTGTTAAGTGTGTTTAGTTATAAGTAGGTAAAAGTATCGTGTGATTGATGGAAAAGTACCAACAAGTTGTTACATGTACCTAAATATAAAATTAGTTAAGGGAGCTACATCTGCCAACAAACTGTTTTACAGTTTGGCAGAAGTAATATACTATGTAACACGAAATGTAACCATGAATAAACGATTTTTCATTTTTTTTTTTTTTTTTTTTTTTTTTTTTTTCATATCGGTAACTGATTCACGTTGTCACCTACTTCGGTTCGACCGAAGATGTTTTAAAACTACCAAAGACCATGGCAGCTTGCATTTGCCTTATTTTGCCGTTGTAATATTTGGCAATACCCCGAAGGTCACCGATCACACTTACCTCAAAATAAATGACGGTACAGGAAAAATGTAACGGTTTCGTAAAAATCATCAACTCTGCCAATGCCAAAGCGTCTTCATCATCATATCAGCCTGGAATTACCCCTTTCTGGGTATAGACATCCCCTTTTTTCCGCCACATTTGCCGGTCTTGAGCGTTCCTTATCTGGGCATTTCCCGCACGTCAACCCAGCGAAGGATGGCCCTGGCTTTTATGACCTGATGGTCTCTCCAAACTGTATTGCTATCTGGAAAAGAGTAGGATATCATCGGCCCATCGGGGTATCTCTTTAGCCCGTAGGAACCCTGTCTCGGACATCCGTTGGAAAGCACCCTCAAAACAATCGCTTTTAAACCATTTAGTACAAATAAAGGAAAAGAAAATCGTCTGTCTGTACGACTGTACCAGTTACATACTTAAGCGAGTTACCTATCTCAATCTACATAATCAGTTCACACCGCGTCACTGTGAAATGAGAGCAGTGAATCAAATCCGCGCAAACACTGCAAATTGTTTCACGTCTCGTTTGACGTCGCGAGAATTTTTAGAATTATGTTTTTATAGTTCAGATAGTGCGAGGCATTATAATGAGTGTAGGTCGAAATGGTTTTTGGTTTCTATGTCAAGGTAAGCAAAGTGTTGTTTTGTCGGTTTTTAGTGACCACCGGTTTTGGCAATTCAGTTTTTTTTGTTCTTGTATTACTTACAACTATAATTATAAAGAATACAATCCAATAAGCAAAATAGCACAACTGCTTGTAACTGAAGATGCTTAGAAACCCTTAAATTACACATAGAAATACGAGAAGAAATAAAACAAATAAATTCTATATCTATTTATGTTACAAAAACACATAAATGATAATAAATAATACTCAGTTTAATAATGATACATTGCGTTATAACGTTATACATAATCCACCCGAATGATTTGCACTCAATGATATGTCTATAAACAAGTGATCGAGTTTATTTATTATTGATTATAACGGTTCCGTTCTCGATACATTTTTATTCGATAACTCCGGAAAGGGAAGTTCTAAATTATGTTGGTATTGATTGTGCAATCGATCCAGCGATAACGATGCAAGATGCAATTAACTAGGATACGTTATTAACATCGATATTTTATCGTAATAGTGAAAAGAGAGTGATCACATGACATGACATAACATCACACCTGTTGCCTTTGACGAGATAGGTAGAGGTACCCGAACGTTTGTTACACTCACACTTGCCTACATTAATATTTGAGTCATCACAACATAACAGAGAAGAAAAGTCACGTTTAAATTAATTAGCACATAAATCTCAAACCTACTTACCATTTTAATAAGACTTTTCACAGAAACAAACTACAATGAATCATAATAATCTATAACAAAACAAAAAATGTAAGACAATTAAAACAACGGTTACGTAATTATAAGACAAACATGAGAATTATTTCACGTGAAAAATCGTGAGTTTTTCTCATTTTTATACAATCATTTAAATTAACAATTATAAAGTGTAACAAAACATGTTTTTTAGCACTTGTCGCTGCGATTTCGTAAAAAACTGTGATTGCGTTTCTGTTGAAAATGAACTGTGGCAATAGTTGAGTTCTTTAGAGCCAATTAAGGTGTGTTGTCTGTACATATTATTATGATGCGAAAGTGAATAGTTCGAATATTTAAAGTAGCCGTTTATTGCCAAACACCAATTATATACAGGGGGATGCATTCTTGCCGGTACTTCTTCATATGTAAGGACAGATTGGAACATGACGGCAACAGACCGTGTCGGCGGCGCGTACGTGTTCCACGCGCGCCTCAAAGAGATGTCAGCAAGGAGGGGCCCGCAAGGGCCGACGCCCGTCGGGGCTGTGGATATCGAAAGGTTACCGCGGCTCCGACACAAGGGCGAAGAAGAAGGAACATGGGTTTGGTTTTTAGTCAGTAGAAGTCTGACACTCCCCTTCGCTCTGCCCAAGAGCGGGGGGGGGGGTTATTCGATGATTTTCCACCCACCAAAAAAAAAAAAAAAAAGGACAGATTGGAAACGTGCGCCTAGTCCTAATTCTAACGTTTCATAAACCCAAGATTTAACGTCTTTAAGAAATCAAAAACTTATTTTGAATTTGAAAATGTAACTAGAAATTGGTATAAGTTAAATTATATCAATTTAGAATTCCAAATAATCACTACAAAACTAAAATTATTTGAACTAGTGAAAACATGATTATAGTGCAGGTTGAACTTGTTGTGCATTTCCAAGCGAATCGTGAGTTCGAGTCGTGATTGAGACAAAAACCTAGTTTTACAAATAGCACGGAAAACTTATGGGCGCAGGCGGGTTATCGAATGTTTCAGGATTCTGATAGTTGTATCTAGAGTTAGTATCTTATTACCCAGTATAACCTGGAGTGTGGAGGTCAGATAGACAGTCACTCTATGTAAAATATTGGTATTCAGCTGCATCCGGTACATCCCACGGAGGTGTACTATTAACGAAATAAAAATGTTTCCTATGTTCTACTCCAGCTTAACCCAGGTTAGGGATGGCAAAAGACCGGACGGCATATCTTTGTTTCCTTGGAAGATGGGTAGGCCTTTAGTGTGGGACGCAACATGTGTCTTCCAAGTTCATCGTGCTGCGCCGCGGCCGGTGGAGCCGCTGCGGCTGCAGAGCGGCGTAAATATAGTAACCTTTGCGGAAACTATATTTTCGAGTCGTTTGGGGTTGGAACTCTGGGGCCGTGGGGTCCGAGTGCTCATAGCCTGTTTAAGGAAATTTCCAAACGCTCAGTTGACGCTTCTCGTGACCCAAGGGCTGGCTTCTATCTTGGCCAGAGGCTAAGTGTTGCCATACAACGAGGCAATGCCACCAGTTTTTTGGGCACATTACCGGCTGACAGCGTTGAGGACCAGAATTTTGATGCCTTTTTATTATAGTTTATTGTTAGTTTAGTTTATTTTATAGTTTTTAACCCAGGTAGGTCAATGTGTTATCCGTCCAGTTGTTAGAGCACGAAAGTTAACATACCGACTTTCGCGTTTAAAATATTTTTATGGAAGTACTTATGAATGAAATGTATGTGGGTAAATAGATGCATTTTAAGAATTCTGATTTACGCAAACCAAACTAGTACGACTATATTTACAATCCGGAATCAGTTTTATTTATCATCTATAAATAATAATTAAATAGGTAGGTGTTGTTATTTCTGTACATGTTACATGGCTTCCGTTCACGGAAATCCGTCACAAATACTTTCACATTCGTTTTCCTTCGAAGACGAGAATGTAAATAAACTAAATAGAATAAAGACAAACTATTTCTTTAATAAAAACATAACAGGACGGAGAGGCATTTAATGCTCACGCACAATCCTCTACAAAAACTCCTACCTTCTTTACATCTTATTCTAAACACCTTAATGAAATCACACCTTAAGTTTTGGCACCACGGCTTGTCAGTTCATCCCGTTACTATAGCAAAGCCTAGCACGTAACGTGTTAGTTTTGTTGCTGTGTCATTGTGTCAATGAGCCAGTGCGCATTCCTACGATTATGACTGTGTCCCATTGGGGTTATTTTTTGGCTTGCGGTATTCCGGTGAAGTAGCCCATATAACCTTCATGCAAACACTGAGACGATGTCACAAAGTCAGCGAGTGATAATAACTCTGTTTGCTTGCGCGATTCCGAGTTACCTCAGTGCCTCGGAAAGGACGTTAAGCCGTTGGTCCTGGCTCATCATCAACAGCCTGTTAATGTTCCCACTGCTGGGACAGGCCTCTTTTCTTTGAGAGGGAATGGGCATAATCTACCACGCGGGCCCAGTGCGGATTGGTAGATGTCACATGTCTTCTAATTTTTGGTTCTAAGATATGCCGGTTTCCTCACGATGTTTTCCTTCACCGTTTTGAGAGCAGCGGTGATGAAATAAATTACACAAAGTAATGTGCCTGTCTGGGTTCGAACCCACGACCTACTGTTCGTAAGTCGGGGACGCCACCACTGGGCCACCGATGCTCTCCCACCGTTGGTCCTGGCTATCATATGTACATCTTTGACAGTTGTTAAAGGTAGTCAGTGCCCCGAAAGTCTAACAAACAGTGTTACCAAGGGGTATCACATTACCCAGCTAACTGGGTTGTGGAGGTCAGATACTCAGTCGCACTATGTAAAATACTAGTATTCAGCGGAATTCGGTTAGACTGGAAGACGAACCAATACAGTTGGAAAAGGCTAGATGCTGATGACCTATGCTTGCGCAATGTACAATTTTTGTGTGACATCAAGGTATGCGTAGTCATAGTCAATTCTTCTTGTGAATGCTTTCTATGGCATGTTTTGGCCTGAACTGCATGTTATAAGTATCTTAATTTCGTTTTTCGACATTATTATTGTAACAAATATTATGTAGGTAAAACTAATGTGTTCCGACCTAGAGTAGCGGAGTCTATTTGAGGCTTTTCTAAAGACAGAAATAAACTGAATCCAAACATGAGATGTGTCACACAGTCAATTTATTTCTTGTTTACTGCGAGAAAACCGGAAAATCAACAATTTCCATAATAAAAACACTTCTCACAACCTGTCCTTTATAAAGAGAGCCCAACGTTTTTCTTATACTTTCATATCGCTGCGAGCCTTCCACAGTATCAATTTGCCAAGCCCATAGACACTGCTCGACCACAAACTAGATGTTAGTCTATAATCTATGAGCATAGTAACCTCCTTACCTCGATAGAATCACTTTCGCGCGTCTTCTTATGTCATTATTTATTTTTATATTTATTTGATTATTATTTTTATAAAGAAACAGGCTATTGTGTTACTGAGTCTGTAGCTTGATTAGTTCAGGTCAAAAGAATAGATAATAATTGAAGTCTGGCAACTTATATGCGTCTATTTGACGTATTACAACATTGCTTGTTAACAGTTACGCATAATAGGGGATCGGACTGACTCAAAAAAATATGATTCTGTTTAGTCCTTCAGTTAGATTATCGAAAAATATTGAATACGTGTTTTTTGTTTTATCAAATCAATAAAAAATGACGAAGCTATAGCGCGTCAAAGATCATGGAGCTCATGATCATGGATCATGGTTTCATGCTTGAAACGTCACTTGAAGGTACAAAATGTACTATTATATGACGTCACACGAGTTTTCGAAGCACTGTATCGTCTTCATTTTTTGTTTACGTGAAAAAAGAAAAAATATGTGGTCAATATTTTTTGGAAATCTATCTGACGGACTAATAAATTTTTTTTTGTCCGATCCCCTATTAACGTATTTGACAACAAACACAAAATTACCGCACATAAGATTTTGCAAAAACCTGGCAAAGTAAGGTCAAGTCCAACCATTATAACAACATTTCAAGTTAGTAAACTTAAGTCTCCTGTTACATGAAGAATTAAATATTACTACATTTATTGTAACCTCCACCGCGTCTGTCTGTCTGTTCGCGGCGATAAACTCAAAAACTATTGCACTGATTTTCATGCTGTTTTTGCCAATGGATATAGTGGTTCTCGAGGAAGGTTTTAGAATACAATTTGAACGACATCCACGAAGGCGAAGCCACGGGCACCAGCTAGTAAATAAATAAATTAAGCTTATACAATGTTAAACACGTTTTGAAATTACAATAAATGCTGCTAATAAATAAAAATACCGAGATGCAAATATTTGACTAACCTAATTATACTACAGCTACTCGGTAACTTTAATCTCATCGGAGTTAATTACAGACTTTGACCCAAAAATTATCGAAATGGCGCTAGAAATAAAAGACAGTTGTAGAATAGTGAGGTGCCGACTCGATGGCCGATTGTTAGTTGTCATTGGGGCACAGGGGAGGTACAGTTATGGCATTGTTGGGTGGTACAAGTTGTAGAAGGAGGAGATTTAATGGCAATCAAAAAAAAGGTGGTTCTCAATTCGACTGCGAAATGTGGGTGTGATGTTAGGTAGGTACACCGCTGACTAACCCTTCGGGAATTTCAGGCGTAATTTTGTGATAATTTTGTAGATTGTAGATGTAAATGATTCCACAACAATTAAACAGCAATAGCACATAGAATGCACCCAGGACAAGTATCTCTAACTATTCTATTCAATGATCTAGAATTAACTATCTCTACATTTTGCTGTGTTGTATCATAGTAACGAAACCAAAAATAAATAAATATTTTCTTATGCAATACTTTCCATTTCGAGCAATGCATTGAACTGTACAGACGCATAGGTAATGCAAGGAGGATTAAAGTAATTTATTCAATTCACCGGTCGAATAATAATTAAAAACGCGTTGTACTGGTAATTGCCCTGACTCAGCTGACTGTTCAGTACAGTTTCACTTGCATTTAAAACTTAATGATTGAGTCTTCCTTTATTTTTTTAATTTAATTTAATGTGGTAGGTCATTGGACATGCTATACGGCGAAATGAGGAAAATGAAGTGAGGAAAATGTTGAGTATGAAAACAGTATGTATGTATAAGAGGACGACCAAGGTAACGATAGATAAGAGAATAATAATAAATTTTATTCAAAAATTAAAATTGGTAAAATACAATATAAGTCTTAGATTTAATATAGGTACAACAAAGTTCTATGCCTGTACTAGGGTAAACCTGTATCACAGGCGATATGGCTTCTAATACTATAACTATTTAACACCAGATTTCTAAACAATATTTAATATTTTATACTAAAACAATTTGTTAATTTACATTTACGCCTAATTTACTTATATTCTATTATTTATTAGATTACAATAAAAAGAAAGAATGTCTTAAACATTATGCCATAAAATTTGTATCAACAGTTTTTTAAGTCGGTCAAGTATTAATTGCAAAATCATTGTCATGGCATTATTGTAGCGGTCAGGAATTTGCTTAGATGAACTGTGTAAAGGATTGTATTGCGGGATTGTATTGTGACTGTATTGCGGGAGAGGAGATGACTGCTGAGATGACGAGTAGTATGAAAGAAGAAGACTACCCCAAATATATATATTAGGTTAAGACTACCCCAAATATATTGGGATAAGATTACCCCAAATATATTGAGTTAAGACTACCCCAAATATATTGGGATAAGATTACCCCAAATATATTGAGTTAAGACTACCCCAAATATATTGGGATAAGACTACCCCAAATATATTGAGTTAAGACTACCCCAAATATATTGGGATAAGACTACCCCAAATATATTGGGATAAGACTACCCCAAATATATTGAGTTAAGACTACCCCAAATATATTGGGATAAGACTACCCCAAATATATTGGGATAAGACTACCCCAAATATATTGGGATAAGATTACCCCAAATATATTGAGTTAAGACTACCCCAAATATATTGGGATAAGACTACCCCAAATATATTGAGTTAAGACTACCCCAAATATATTGGGATAAGACTACCCCAAATATATTGGGATAAGACTACCCCAAATATATTGAGTTAAGACTACCCCAAATATATTGGGATAAGACTACCCCAAATATATTGGGATAAGATTACCCCAAATATATTGAGTTAAGACTACCCCAAATATATTGGGATAAGACTACCCCAAATATATTGGGATAAGACTACCCCAAATATATTGGGATAAGATTACCCCAAATATATTGAGTTAAGACTACCCCAAATATATTGGGATAAGATTACCCCAAATATATTGAGTTAAGACTACCCCAAATATATTGAGTTAAGACTACCCCAAATATATTGGGATAAGACTACCCCAAATATATTGGGATAAGACTACCCCAAATATATTGGGATAAGATTACCCCAAATATATTGAGTTAAGACTACCCCAAATATATTGGGATAAGACTACCCCAAATATATTGAGTTAAGACTACCCCAAATATATTGGGATAAGACTACCCCAAATATATTGGGATAAGACTACCCCAAATATATTGAGTTAAGACTACCCCAAATATATTGGGATAAGACTACCCCAAATATATTGGGATAAGATTACCCCAAATATATTGAGTTAAGACTACCCCAAATATATTGGGATAAGACTACCCCAAATATATTGGGATAAGACTACCCCAAATATATTGGGATAAGACTACCCCAAATATATTGAGTTAAGACTACCCCAAATATATTGGGATAAGACTACCCCAAATATATTGGGATAAGACTACCCCAAATATATTGAGTTAAGACTACCCCAAATATATTGGGATAAGACTACCCCAAATATATTGGGATAAGACTACCCCAAATATATTGGGATAAGATTACCCCAAATATATTGAGTTAAGACTACCCCAAATATATTGGGATAAGACTACCCCAAATATATTGGGATAAGACTACACCAAATATATTGAGTTAAGACTACCCCAAATATATTGGGATAAGACTACCCCAAATATATTGAGTTAAGACTACCCCAAATATATTGGGATAAGACTACCCCAAATATATTGGGATAAGACTACCCCAAATATATTGAGTTAAGACTACCCCAAATATATTGGGATAAGACTACCCCAAATATATTGGGATAAGACTACCCCAAAAATATTGGGATAAGATTACCCCAAATATATTGAGTTAAGACTACCCCAAATATATTGGGATAAGACTACCCCAAATATATTGGGATAAGACTACCCCAAATATATTGAGTTAAGACTACCCCAAATATATTGGGATAAGGGCAGAAGAATGTTGATGATAATGTTAATTTATAGCACACCAGAAAAATATCGCACAATACATTAATTAAATCGTGCAAAATATACAGTGACCTTCTCGCCTAGTGTGAAATTAATTAAAGATAATGCAGAAGATTTTTTCTATACCTGCCCTAATGTAATCGCTCCCGCCTATCCTTTACACCGCGATATTCCAGTTAACATCTATTAGCTATTACGTTTAGTCACCTCGGCTCTAACATTTCTGTAATTTCTCACAAATCGAACAAACTGTTTGTGCTCAGTTTAATCTGGTCAACGGTAACGGGTTTACGACGTTTTTCCCTCAACTGTTAGGTTTCTACGTAAAAACTGGTATCTTGTTCTGTAGGTCAGCGCATCACTAGGCGTGTTTGCTTTTTCTATTTTTTGGGAAGTTGAGAGGACTTGTCTGAATTATCAGAACAAAATCATGATTATTTTTAACCGACTTTTAAAAAAAGAAGGAGGTTCTCAATTCGGATGTTTTTTTTTATGTTTGTTCGGGCATAACTCCGTCACTTGCTAACCGATTTGAAAAATTATTTTTTTGTTGGAAAGGGTATACTTCCCATATGGTCCCATAATTTTTTTATCGAAATAAAAAAAAAAAAACTACATTGTCCACATTACGACCCATGAACATGTGAACCACTAAAAAGTGAAAAATAAAAACTTTTTAACCAAAAATAAAACCGTCTTCAAAAAAAAAACACAAAAAATTCAAAAATAAATCAGTTTTTGAAGTCGGTAGCAAAAAAATTAAATCAAACAAACAAAAGTCACCGACTTCAGAAACTGATTTATTTTTGACTTTTTTATGTTTTTTTTTTTGAAGTCGGTATTATTTTTGTGTAAAATGCTGTTGTTTCAGACTTATTGATTGTATTGTAAATCGCATGAATTGAATCTGATGGGCGTTCTGATGCTAATTCTCACTTCTTCTTAGAGTGTCGATGGCATATTTTCATTCAATAAAGACAGTCGGACGTTTCTCGGGCTTAGGTATTACTTCAATGCAAAGCAAATAAGCCTAACTAGAGCTTGTTCACACTCACCTACGTATAGTTAACAAATTGGGCTTCTTTTGGAGGTGTTGCAAATTTGACGTGCTATAATTGAAGTGTAGGCGTATGAAAATTATTATTGTCACAATACTTTTTGTCACCTCCTGAAACTGTAGGTAGTTGTGGAAATACTCGTGTAATTCGCAGAAAAAGGGTTAAGCTCTGAAGGACGTTTCGAAATGTTCCTAATTCGAGAAATGAAATTGTTATTGCAAATTATTTAAGAGTTTTAGGACTGTTGCAATAAAAATGTTGATGATTATTTTGCAAGACTTGCAAATTGCAAGTCCACAAGTACCTCCCTTATTGTCGTAGTACCTATTTGAGTTGAATCAGATGTAGTGTGATCTCACAGTGCTGCATAGTTTCTTTTGGCGTTGTGACAGAATGGCGCTGCTGATAAATATTTGAAAAAATACTGTTTGTGGAAATTCTATTAAAAATCAAAGATGGCAGCGCTCGTGTCGTTTCAACTCTAAAACAACCATGCAGGCAGAGTTATACTAAAAATCTAAAACAAACATTCTTGACACATATCACTATCACATGTATCCGATTCTTATCTCCCATCCAAATCTCTTATCAACTTTCATCTAATGATATAACATTACATTGTACTCAAAGCAGCTATTCTTTCACAGATCGAGACGTAACTTCAAGAAGTTAGAACAACCAGACAATGGGCACGACGCCCTACCACTGGAACTCGAAGCAATCATGAACGAAAGTCGAGAGCGAATCCGTCGCGAGCGCGAGAGGGAGAAGAACACATACACCTCTCCTCGTCTCGCGCTGCGCCGCGTGCTGCTATTGGCTGAGGGGCGCCAGTTTCGCGAGGCGGCGGCCATCTTGTCCAGGCTGGGACCTGGAGTGCTGCAAAGCGTAGCCTCGGAACTGCCCATAGACCTGCTGGTGGAGGCACTGCCACACTCAGCGCATCTCATTGAAACTCTTTTGAACAGGTGAGTGATGCTGTTTTTATTGACGGTTTTTGCCAAACTCTTTGTGCGTTTTTCTTCCTAGCGGTCGGTGAACAGTCGGAAAAAGGCAGCCGCATGTTCTTTCTTTTCATATTCTTCGACTCTTATCCTACCATGCTGTGTGTAGGTCTCCTCAAGTTTTCACCATTTAAACTACTTTACCAGGTCTTAGGTTTCCCGCATCCAAATCTTGTCTGCTACTCTGACTAGGTGGCGCCTGCTACGAGGTGGTGGTGGAGGGGCCATCCATCTGGCTCAAGGCCTCCCATGGCTAGTTATGGGTCTCATTATAACATCTTCTAAGTGCCATTACCAACCGGTCTGCGCAACTGCATGTTGGCACGGTAGAATGCTGCTCCAAATTATCTTAGCCTTATTGATTTGGCAAACACTTGTGAACTTTTTTGAACTTACCTACTTGATTTGGCAGAATGTTTGTCTCAAACGGAACTTCTGTATTAAGTTATGTAAATCTATAAATCTTTTAAGCCAGCAGAGCATAATTTCATTTGAGTGAGATAAATATTTTAGGTTGATAGATAAACTTGCAGTTTTTAAATAAAGCGAAAATATCAACGCTTTCAAGCTGAATAAAGTTGGTACAAATAATTAACACCTATTAAATGTGTCTGTCGTCTGTGATTTGAAAGAAGTTTTCTCTAACAGTTTTATACATTCCTACAATTGCACAATCAAATATTATAAAAGCTTCATAACAGCACATTCAAGTAAATTAACTGCCCATTATTCGATTAGCGTATGTCTTTCTTCCCATAATCTTACGACTAGAAAGTAGCGTTTACAACCGATCATATGACACAAGACGAATTTCTAAACGAATTGTAAAACAATATTGTGTATGTATTGCCGAATCGCAAAATAGATAGTTACAGAAGGTCAGTTTCATAAAACGAACGAAAAATGGCAGACGCTCATGAGGAGGCAAGATTTTCGACCGTGATTCGTGAACCTTGCTTAGCATTTGCATTGCTTAGATTATGGTTGAACTGAAGTGGGATCGGGCATAACTTGTAGGACAGGTTGCCGATGAGGCCAAGTCGTTGGAGCTTGGCGACCACCTACCAAAAGGCACAGCTTTGGAAGGCCTCCCACAATGTGAACCGACCGTATCACCAAGGCGGGAATCCGATGGAAATGGAAATGGCACTTGTTCAGCAGTACTTTTGGCTGATATAATGATGATGATGTTGGTATACCGTGCATCGATATTTCAAACTTCGGAGTTCAGTAATACAGAAGAGTTACAAGAGTTTCACAAGAGAGTTTCAACAGTAGTACAAGAGTTTCTGTTGCAATATCGTATTTGTAGGTAGTTTGATAGATGTGACACAGTCAGACAGTGTTTCAATCTCTTCTTCAGACTGTTGACTGTCTCAAACCAATGCCAGAGTGCAGTGGCTAGTGTACTTGCATTCGCTGTACGTGCGTGTGTGTTGTAGTTCGTTGTAAGAAATCTACCTTCTGTCCCCATCTATTTGATGGCCAAGTCATTGTGATCCAAGTCCGAGTGATTCATTGGAGTAGTTACCGCGACGTTACGTTTCCGATGCCCGTTATCTTTGATCTGAGGTCTCGCTTGACGGCCGACCGCGGTCAACTGAGGAAGGATTACAGTAAATGTTGTACCTCATTCATGTATGGGTTTGTTGTATTCTCCAAATTCTAAAATATTATTCTATACATACAGGGTGTAAATTAACCCTTCACGAAGCCGTCAACCAAACATTATACATCAAACTAAGTATCCCCACGCAAAAATTATTGCTGGGTAATGATTTTTGTTTTGGGACAATTATCACATTTTACGATAGAACTCAATGTAGCACTCTTAAGACAGTGTGCTAATAAATGCTTTGAATAGTAAACGGGTCACGGGGCTAATTTAAGAAAAAAAAAACCGAAAAGTAGTATTTAAAAAAACAGCTGTGAAATATTTGGAACTTTGACCCCCAATATCTCCGTAGAAGGTTCCCAGGTACAGTCCAGAAAAAAAATATCGCAGTGACAGGGAGAACAAAATTAATGCCTTTTGGCTTCGTCAAGGGTACTTTTACACCCTTTAAAGGACTTACATACATAAACATACCGCCGTTTACTCATGGGGATAGGCAGTAAAACTACAGATCGTACCGTCACAAAACGACCCTTGCATACTGTTTACTGTTGATTGTTGTTTACTGTTGACGGCACGGTTAGCGCAGTGGCTCAAGCAATGGACTGCCGCGCTGCGTGTCGCGGGTTCGATCCCCGCACGGAACAAATATTTGTAAGACCTACAGATAGTTGTTCCGGGTCTGGGTATTTGTGTATGTGAGTTTAAATGTTTGTGAACGCACCCACGATACAGGAGAAATTCCTAGTGTGGGGCAACGTTTTTTTTAAAAAAAAAAAACTATTTGTTTTGAACACGTTTACACCATGAATATAATAATAATAACTTGTTGGTATTGGTCCCACAAGAGGTTAATATCAAAATCGGCTTAAATATGATAGACTTCTCCTCGAAAGTGTAAAAAGTTTGATTTATTTAAAAAATCTAAATTAAACATGAAAATGTTACAAACATAGGCATCTTAGTGAGGTAAAAATAAATTCGACACTGAAATGTATCTTGTGATTGCACAATCCAATTTTTATGAATACATAATCACATAGTTCTTGGTATTTCAATTCTTTATGGTTTCAATTTACAAATACTGCACGCTAATTTGTTGTAAATTAATTGTAAATGGATTTACAAACAAAATATTTCAGTGTATAACTGTCCTAAAGGACTAATCGTCCATATTAAATGAAATGGCTACAAAGATAAATTAATTAATCTCTTAATTTGTTTAATTTATATCTTTAAACTAGCTTCTTTAATCTCCTAATGAATATTTATAAGTATAAATTAAAACTGTCAAATTAATGGATTATCACCTATTCTGCATGATGAACTAAAATACCAAAACGCGAGAATTTCTAAATTCCTCATGTCGGTAAGATTATACGCCAAGTTGCCAATACAGCACACCTACTGTCTTCGATCTAAGATTACAGGCATGCTAGCATAAGCTACACAGCCGACACACAATAATCAACTCTTAAAACTATTCAATAAAGTCTATAATATGCAACATCTTCCACTTAACGTGTTCATTACGATACTACATATTAAGCCCATACCGTATCGCTCAAAATAGTCCTTACAGCCTTGTGTTAAGAGCCAAGGATGTCATATAAGTTAATTTACGGGATTCTCAACGAAAGTGGCAGGCGACCGGTTCCCTCGGTATTTAGTGTTCAGACTACTTTCACATGATTTATAACGATAATGACCTTCAAAAGTAAGGAGTCTTGAGGAAATCTGAAGTTGAGACATTCTATAGCAGGTTTGGAGTCCATTGCGCAGAAAGCACCGAACTGGTGATCGAATTTGGTAAAACTGCTTACGTGAACTGTAATGGAATAGAAAGTGGTAGACATTGATATGATTGTACTTTAGATCATTGGAATCCATGAAGGAATCCTGACAGAAAAATATTCACTAGGTTGCCGACAGTTTCTTGTATGTTCTAACTGAACGAAATATCGGTAAAGGCAGTATTAAAGCGGAATACTGTCCCTTCAAAAGTTTACGTCAAAAACACAATCTCTTTCCTCTTTTCTGTTGTAAGAAATGAGAATCGAAGAAACTCCTCTATTTGTTCCTATTTCACAGTGAAGAACAATATCAAAAGACCCACATATTATCAATGATTGCTAAATTGAATGGTATTGGGAGAATATTCTCAAAATCACCACGTTGTTGAAGGCACATAGACTATAGAGTAACTGTAGACATTGTGTAAACGATGATAAATGGCTTGAAACAAAAAGTGACTACTTATAGTTATGGAGTAATATAGAAGTTTGGAAGAAAAAAACATGTTGCGTCGTGTGTCGACCGTAATATAAAAAGCAAAATTAAAAATTTTGAAAAAACCCACGACGGTTAAAAATTAATTGAAAAAAGGTTATAATAACATAAAACACCCACCTTAAAAAAACCCAAGAATGTCCGTCGGGAGCTGAACATTGTAAAACTAATTCATTTAATGGCAGCCCCCGTCGCGTCGTGGGTTTTTACAAAAAATTTAATTTTGCTTTTTATTTTAAACTTTTTACTTTTATTTTTATTTTTTTTATCTATGAACATGCACCAATCAAACCGTGACCCATAACCCATAACTGAAAACTGCATCAAAATCCGACTAGTAGTTTTGGAGAAAAATGGCAACATGTATTTGCACAAACACACAAACAACCTCTCACCCCAAACGCATATAGTGTCTCCGTTCCGTCGTGGGTACAAAAAAAGGATAAGGGCAGAAAAGTGCTGATGATCTGTTCATCATCATTTTCCTGCCTTTGTCCTATTCTATTTAGGGTCGGTGAACCACGTTTTCTTCTTCTCTGTTAGACGTCACGGTGGCATTTACTCCTTTCTCTTTCATATCATTCTTCACACAATCCATCCATCCTTTCTTTGGCCTGATGATCTGTTACAGTATTTCTATCTGAAAAAAGTAGTTAATTTGGTTGTAAACGTCACGAACGGAAAGTCCTGTTGTATTATGACTGTTGATGAGTGAAAATTGCCGTGAATATTAGGATGTATTACAGCTTCATAACATGAGATGTAACCGATACAACAAACACGCTATAATCTGTGAGACTACTCTTAAGTAAGATATAATACATTGCATATACATAGAGCATGATTAAGTAATCAGTAATCACACTTGCTACACGCTATGTAAGTGATTACAGTGTAACATCTTCCGTTATTATAAGTCGATTGTTACCGATATTGAATAACATTAGTTACGCGAAATGATTCAGCGAGCTCATAGGTCAGAGGCGAATGACTTACATACAAAGGTACGATGATGTGTGAGTTTTAAGGCTTTTGTCTGTATTGTGTACGTTCGTGTATTAAACTGTAATTTCTGATCTCTTCAACCAACACACCTGTCATCGTCGCCATATCCCCATAAGGATAGGCAGAGGTGTACTTAAAGTTCACCAGTATTTCACTAGTTATGTTTTAAGTTGCATGTTAGAAAAGAGTGAGTATATTGCAATCAACGGGATACAAATTCAAAATATGAACAAGGAAACTCCTGCGGAAAACCCAAATAATAGTGTGGTCGGCCTTAGAATCGAAACCATGGCAGTGCACGCAGAAAAACCACGTTTTAAAATCAAAATCAACGAGAATCATGGAACTACAAAAATTGTTGCCTTTTCCCCAAAATAGTTTGTTCAAATGAGTCACAGGATCGAACTTATATTATTTACTAGCGACCCGACCCGGCTTCGCACAGAAGCATAGTTCTACACATCAACCTTTCTCTTGAATCACTCTATCTATTAATAAAACAACCCGCATCAAAATCCGTTGCGTAGTTTTGAAGATCTAATTTATCATACATAGGGACAGACAGCGGGAAGCGACTTTGTTTTATGCTATGTAGTGAAAATTATTAAAATCTTTATCGATTTGTGTAGTTATACCGTACTTCACATTGCATTTGTGTGTTTAGTTTCATGTAAGGTTCATTAATCAAAGTATCTTCTGCCGAACCACTAAATAGAAAGGATAATTTAATTTAATAACAGTCTACCAAAATATAACCTACATGGCTCATACATGGGATTGGAAAGCTCAGATATATTCGCGACAACGATTAATTACATGCCTGCGCTCCGATGATTTCGGATTACCAATAACAATTTATTATTTCTCCCGCCAAAGCCGCCATCTTGCTCTGTACCTGTCTGTACTGACCAAGGCATTCACTTTTACTGCCTAGATTTTCGGCAGTTCATGAGGTTTCACTTTCGTGAAAGGTCCTAATGCAGATGATACGTTAATTGTCAGTTATGCTTGATTGCTTGCGTCAGTACTGCATGATTTGTTTCATGAATATGTAATGTTTGATTGGTGTATCGGAGTTTGAGTATGTCGAATGTTTGTATCGTCTGTTTTGTTAATTCTTACGTAACTTTTTAAAGATTCTTTAATGGCCTAACCCTGTCTTATTTTTCTAAGCGGAAATATAATCTTGAGGTGCTAAATGCTAATCATACGCTTGGACCATCTAAAGACTCGAAACATTGAGTTGAACTTTCTGAAGATGCCATTATATCCAACCTGCTCATCAAAGCCACACTTATAATATCTTACAATCAACTAATACCCTCTAAACGGGCACATTACACCTAACATCTGCAAATACCAATCATTAAAAACAAAAAGAACCAAGCCACGCCGCCTTTGAGTCTACCGAAACTTACGTGAATGGTGTTTACGAGCATAATCGTGTAATGATACACCGGCGCGGGCTGGCTGGTGTGCTGGTCAGCGGGTGAAAGTGCACCGGTCAGACCTGTTGCCAAGGCAGGAGGATTTCGGGGGACGACGGTGAAATTTATGAACCTGTATCGATTGGCTCTTGTAATATGTTGCTTTATCCAGTGTTGGGAATGTGGGAGTGTTATAATGCAGTTTTTGTTGATAGTACGAAAAATTTAAGAAAAGCGATGGTGGGAATCAATTTGTACAGATTGAATTCTGCAAATTAATATTAGTATCTATATAATTACTAGTGATCCGCCCGGCTTCGCACGGGTGCAAAAAAAGTATTAAAACCTTTCTCTTGAATCACTCTATCTATTATGAAGTCGGTTAAAAAGAACCCGCATCAAAATCCGTTGCGTAGTTTTAAAGATTTAAGCATACATAGGGACAGACAGTGGGAAGTGACTTTGTTTTATACTATGTAGTGATACGAGTAGTGATAGTGATATTCTATTTGAATAGTACTAAATTGAGAGATATCGCTTAACCGGCATTCTGAGCTATCAAACATGGCATTCTTCATTAAGCCATTTTTTGAAAGAAGTTCAAATACTGTTCATTAGATGTGAATAGTTCAGAAACCCTGTCGAAGGATGAACGTTTCAGGAAAAGCAACTACTTCTTTTGTAAACCTCTTTTGAAATCTTTACAGGACGAAAAAGGAAACCAATGGTCTTATTAGATACTGACAAATGTATGCAAGAGCCTCCGATTTTCGTTGTATTGTCGTATATTGTTTACGACTTTCATATATAATTGTAATGTCTTACTCCACTCCACGTTACATTACAACGAAACACGCAATAATCTCCGACGTGAATTTAATGCTATCTGAAGCATGAAGAGATTACCACTTACCCGTCATTTTGTAATAAAACTTATGCGATCTTGCTTTCGGGGAACATTTTAATGTTTTTGTGAGTATTGCAAGCAAGTCGACAACGATGAGTGATTTGATAATAATGACTTTAACATTTTTAACATCGTCATAATAAATTAGATGGTGTTAAACAGTTTTGATAGATAGCCAATGAAACGTAGACGTGAAAAGAAAATAATAGATGGGTACAATTCTGTACATTCTTAATCTTGATGAATGAACATGATTATGCAAATCAAACACATTACGATTTATGCGTGTTTTAATAATACACACTTTTTTATTGTAAATATCGCCATGTCAACTTAAAATAGACTCTTACGACATTTGAAAATCTAAAGATGTTATACCATTAGTAGAGTCAACATACATAAAAATTAATACGTTAATAGTTATTTGAATAGAAATACAAATGATTGACAATAGCGTGAAGCATGATCGAGTGTTGTTGACTTTCAACAATTTCACTAACTAGTGCTGAAAACCGAAAGGTTTTCACGAATTTATGCACGTAACACTGATAAAGTAAAAGCTATATTATAGACGATTGTTTCAATTAAAGAACAAACGTATTTCACTAATACTACCAGTCACTGTGAGAACAACTTACTATATAAGGTTAGAATTATTGCGATGATTCGCATCAGACTAAAAGATCATAGACGACAGATAGAAAATACTTCGACACCAAAATTGTTACTCAGTTTGTCCTTAACAATAGGCGAATTCTATGGATACAATGGCTGTTTTGTCGTTGACGATGATGACATCTTATTGATATATATCTGACTTGGTTGGGCTAAACGAACTAAAAATATAACAAGAAGTATCAAGTAAACTGAAATTATTTATTTCAATTCAACCATCACCATTTTCTTGCCCATATCCCAATTTATTTGAGGTGGCGCAGCATGTCTTCTTCTTCCATACTTGTCTGTTTCTCGTCACCTCATAGGATCACCTCGTCGCCCTTTCTTGCCATAACATTCCATCCATCCATCGTTCAACCATTTTTTTTTAATTGTCAAGGAGTTCAAGCGTTTATCAAGTGCCTGTTCCAAAATACAAGTAACTAAGAAATTTAAATTAAAGTTTTGAACAACAATTATAAAGAAACCGCTATGTTGAAGAAAATTTACAAATAACCATATCCCAGTGTGTGCTTTCCCATTCCCATAAAACTCTAACATTCAAACAGTACATCACATCACAATCTTAGAAACAATTTCCACAGAAGAACCGCATGAACGAGAAACGAACAATAGAATCAAATCGAACTAAATCAAGCAATCATCAGAAAAGCAAATAAAAACCATTTCATTAACTCTAAACGTTGGTTATCTTGAAGTCTCGTCGACATCTTTGTAAGGCTGTTGTCCCACCATTGGCGACGAAAGAGTAGCTAGTGACTATTTTCTCCGTGGCTTCGTTCACTTCATCTATATAAATAAAGAGAGAAGTCCTGACTGACTGACTGACTGACTGACTGACTGACTCATCAACGCCCAGCCCAAACCCTTGGACCTAGAAAGCTGAAATTTTGCACAGAGTTTCCCTTTATAATGTAGACAAGGAATAAGGAAGGATTTTTCGAAATTCAACCCCTAAGGTAGTTAAATAGGGGATGAAAGTTTGTATGGAAAACCGTCATTCACGCGGGCGAAGCCGCTGGCAAAAGCTAGTCGTAAATATAACCAGTGACACTTGCAGATGTACATAACTTCGCTTTAGTGAAAGAATTTTCAGAATCGGATCACTTTTAAAGATTACCTCCTACATTCAAACATAAATTTTACGTCTCTCTTTATACATACAACGATAGATTCTCTTTATACCCGGCGAGAACTATGTCAAACAAACATCTCGTAGTCGCTAGTTCTATTCGTTTCTCGCTAATCGCTGACGGCGTGACAGATGCCTAAGACCCATGTTTACTCTCATTGTTAATTCATGGAAAATATGATGTGAGAATAGGAGCGACCATAATGATGTGCATCTGGATCGCAAACCGTTATGCGCCCGCGCAGTATCTGGTGCCACATTTGATGGGGTATGGTCAAAGGTGTCATGGTTTATAATGGTGTTGATAGAGACGTCGTTGTTATGAAAATAAATAGCGACTAGACAGTGGGTGTTTATAAATACCGCTATTGATAATGGTGGCGAAGCGAAGTGTGCTAGTAGCTAGGAAACATGATTGGATAGGAGATTTATAGTTATGATTAAGGAATCAGTACGGATGGCTATTATAAAGTTTTGAGCCCCACGTTTAGTTGAGTTCAGATGAAAACGATAGTATGTTGATTGTATACGATTACCAATGGCCTTTTTAAGAATCGCTTATCATTTGTATAAAGTAAGTAATCCATATTGAATTGTAGTTGTGTACCATTGGATCGTGCATGCCTTTAAACTTATTACTGATTTCTTAATTTCGTTTCTCGTTCTTGTCTGGGGTTTTGGTTCTGGACTGTTTGCCAATTGAAGAACACATTTTTTTATTTTTCATCAATAACCTCGGTGATCTCTTCTAGAACATATCTTAACATATATGTTATAGTACGATGACTATTATAACTTTATTAAAGGATATAAAAACAAAATTCGAGGCTATCGAAGTCAGTGGTGCGTTCGTCCTTGCAACAGTAGTAGTATATGCAACATTAAGGTATTTTATAGCAAAGTATGTAGTAATTAAGATGCTAGGAATGGGAGCAGCTATTATAATGATATTATAAGGAATGTTAATGAAGCAGACGTAGTGGCTGCCGTCGTATCGATCGCCATCTTTTAATTAAAGGATGCCCTTAATACTAAAGTTATTTGTAATTGTTTTTTATGCAACGGTTGCTATAATAACGTTTAATATGCCTACAAATCCATTATTTCTTGTGAATACTTAGTACCGCATCGCTTTAATGCGAACTCTATCGATCGCATCGCCTTTGGTATAAATAATGAATGCGTTTATCGATTATAGTGTGAGAGTTTTAAAGCTGAGTCTTATTGATTTCTTACCGAATCAGGTTACTTTGTACTTTGCGTAAACGAAACTTAGAATGGTTTTACAATAAGTACGTGAGACTTATCAAATTGCTCTTCAAAGTAATTCTTGCCCACTTAACAGTTTAGATAAATTGTTTCTATGGGACTTCGTCGACCTTCATTGTTTCAGGGTGTTTCTGGTAGTCGCCACTGTTGATTTTGGTTTTTAAGAGTCGCAGTGGCTTGGGGAAAATGAGGCGGGCTTGTCCAGTATAATAGGTCTTTACCTATGTAATTGGAGATTCTATAACCGGCATTTTCAGATTTAATTATCTGTGGATTGGCGCGTAATTCGAACTTCAAGTAAATTTTATTCGAAAGACGTGTTATTTTAATTTCAAATTCAGTCATTTGTTTTTTGATAGTTTTTTGTTTTTGTGACATTGTGGTAGTTTTTGGCGCCATGGATAAACTGCTAATTCGTACGATTTTCGTATATGAGTTCATACGTAGAAATACCGCTGCGCAAACAACACGAAACATTAACGACGTGTACGGGCTTAACACTGCTTGCATAAACACGGTCCATTACTGGTTCAATCGTTTTCAATCTGGAAATTTTGAGTCGAAGAATGAGCCTCGCGGTTGGCCGGTAAACATTATCGACAACGACGAATTGAAGGCGATAGTGGAAGCAGATCCAACTCAATCTAAGGCTGAGCTTACTGCAGGCCTTGGAGTTAGTGTCAAAACACCATTGAGGCACTTGCGTCAAATTGGAAAGATAAAAAATCTAGATAAGTGCGTGCCACGCGAACTAAGCGACCAACAGTGAGATTTACGCGTCGAAGCATGCATAGCACTACTGAATCGCCATAGAAACGATGAAATTCTTAATCAAATTGTTACCTGCGATGAAAAGTGGATGCTGTACGACAACCGTAAGCGTTCATCTCAGTGGGTGGACCCGGGTACATCACCTAATCAGTGCGCTACAAAAAAGATTACTCATAGGAAGATGATGGTGACTGTCTGGTGGACCAGTGCCGGACTTGTACACCACAGCTTCTTACCGAATGGCACAACAGTGACGGCAGATGTCTATTGCAAAGAATTGCAAACAATGATGGAGAAGCTCGCAATTCAACAACCAAGACTAGTCAATCGTTCTTCCCCATTGCTTCTCCACGACAACGCGCGAGCTCACACTTCACGAAAGACCATCGCAAAGCTACAAGAGTTACAGCTGGAAGCTCTCCGTCACCCACCGTACTCACCGGACGTTGCCCCAACAGATTTCTACTTTTTTCAAAATTTAGACATTTTTTTAAGTGGTAAAAAATTCGACTCCCGAGAGGCAGTACAAAACGCTTTCGCTGACTTCATAGTACTTCGTAGTAGCAAACTTTCGGAGTAACGTACATCGGAGTGACGAACATTCTGAGTACAGTACTTCGTAGTAGCAAACTTTCGGAGTAACGTACATCGGAGTAACGAACATTCTGAATACCGTACTTCGTCATGGCGTACATTCTGACTAACGTAATTCGTACTCACGAACTTTCTGTATACCGTACTTCGGTATTTCGAACTTCGGAGTAACGAAATACAGTCATCATTTGGGGCCAGTACTTTGATTAGCTGAAATAAAAAAAATACCAAAATTTTTATATTTTAAAATTCTCATACAAATCTCCAATTTCATAGGTAAAGACCTAATATATGGAATTATAGCCTAGTGAAGAACACTGGAATTGATAATACGATGGGTTTACGTGACGACACTTGGTCCAGACCTATGTCCAGTAGTAGACTTTGGCTGATATACTGAAGACACATTTTATCCACTGAGCCTTCAATCTTCAAGTTGCATTTTAACTTTATCTAACTTTTGATTTCATCCACAGACTAGTCTCCCTGGAAGTGACTCCCCGGCCGGACGTGCAGTGCGAGACGATAGCATGGCGACTGGTGGGACTGTTGGGCGTAGACCAGGGCTCCGGCCTGAGGGCCAGGACTGCGCGGCTGGCATCCTCGCTGGTGCACTATACGCCGGATACCAGAGAAGCCATCGATGCCAGGAGACGGCAGTTGGATGCTGCTGTGCAGGGTAAGATATTTACACAATTCTTTAAATGCTGGTATACTATATTTCAATATGCTTCTTCTGGGTTAGCTCGTTACATCGTCGACCTAATCTCTGCCCTTTGATTGAGGCCAAGAGTAGGCCCATGTCATATTATTATAAAAAAGGGAGTAAATGCTCTGCAGCCTTATTTTGCAACAGATAATCCCAAAATCACGAAGACATTAAATTCAAACTGAGACAGCAGCCAAGGGACATTTAGACGAAGTTCGGGGCTGAACAGAAGTAAGAGACAGAGTTCATATAAAACGAATTGTAAGAGTTATTCTAGAAGTTGGTCTATTCAAGTATTCAAAACATGGAAGTAAAAAACCGTATAAAATTGCCTACCACTAATTAAATCTCATCAAAACATCCTCAAATTAACCACATAAAAACCAAAACCAGGCACACATAATTATCTAAATAAACCAGCAAACCGTGAACAATATCCATCATAATATTGAGCTATCACTTCCACGTGTTAACGCTAAGGGAGGCCACAAGGTCGATCCGAAACCGATTAGTGATGAATCATAGGTACAGACGGCTACACATCAAGCTATACATTTCCAGATTACGCTGATCTCGCATTGTACGGAAATCCTATACAATGCGAGTCCAGCTTATACTGGAAATGTATAGCTTGATGTGTAGCCGTCTGTACATCAAGATGGTTGGATAACTGGCATCCTACAGCGGATGCCATAATTTAGGTGAACGAGGAAATATTCACTAATTGCGTTGCGTTTCCTTTACCTTAGCTTGATGATTTGTTATCGTGCGTGCGTTTTGGTGCGGAACGTTGAATGCACTGCAGTGTGGTGCTATTGTAATGAACTGCTTTAGCGTTTGAATTTGTAAATGAGTGAAGTTCTAGGAAAGCTTATTGGTCATATAAGGCTATTTGAATTCTAAAATGTTGGTACCTACATACACTCTTAAATAACTCTCCTTTTGGACTTCGCCGCAGTCGGGTAGAAGAAATTCAAAGCCATATCTTATGGCGTTGGACCATCAGTTTATAAGACTTGGGTATTCCCAACTATACATATTGTGGTCTGCATCCAGTCTAACCGGCTGCAGTTGAGTACCAGAATTTTACAAAGAGCGACACGATCTCCGACGCCATTTTAACAATTCAAAGGGCATAGTTACTACGTCACGCACACTCAACTCATCAGGCCTCGATAACCAACCGTTTCCTTCCACTCAGGGCTGGGCACCCACGGTCTGACGGCCGACGCCACAGGCTCGCTGATCTCGCTGCACGTGGCGATGAAGAACGAGCTGCAGAGACACGTCGACGTCTACAAGCAGGCGCTGCATAAGCTGGAAGAGCTGGTAAGAGAACAGCTTATTGCTTAAGTCATTAAGGGAAGGAGCGAGAGAACGTCAACACAAGTATTAACGATGACTTACTGGGGATATCCCATTTATAATCATGGAACTGTATTTGGGAAGCATTTAGTTTTTCATTATTAGTAACTAGAACTTTGAAGGCTATGGTATCGTAAAACCAATATATTATATCGTCGGTTACGGGACAAGGGAAAAGCGAAAAGTTTGATGCGTTAAGGCGTTAACTACATAATTATCATAGAGATGCACATATAATAATATAATCGGGATATAGCACGATTCGGCGCAATTGGGTGGAAATATGCTAGGTGCTGCCTTGCGGGGCCTATTATAATACAGATGTAACTAAAATCATTACGCTCATGTTTATTTTTATTTTTATTGTACTTCGCGAGAGTTCGTTCCGATTCTCTTGACATATTACTTTTAAGTCATCTTTACTGCTTGTTATAATCTGTCTTTTTCCTACAGTCACCAGTGACCATAACTCAAGACCCAGCATCATCATCCCACCAGCGTCTCCTGGCGCTCTCCCACGCCGACGTGGAGAGGCGCCTCATAGACAACAAGTCCCTCCTCACCATCGTAGACAAGCCTGCCTTGAGGCAGCTGCCGACCCTGGTGGATGCACTGGCAGCCAGGGTCGAGAGCGACAAGGCGGTCCTGGCTTGCATCGGGCAGATCAAGAGAAGTGACCCCAGTCTGGATTTGACGGACACGAGGTGAGATATTTTGAAATTTATTGCTAATCGTGGTTGTTTTTCGTAATGTGATTTCAAATTAAATTAGCTAGCGACACTCTAAACGATCTTCAAAAACTATAAAATAAAAGAAAACATTTTGTAGTACTCGTACTTAACGACGTGGATTGTTTTATCGTATTGAACGTAGTGACCAGAAGCACAGAAGTCCGCTGGCTAATTTTTTTATATTTTCCTGCATTAATTTTATTTTTTTGGAGAATGTGCTAGATACTTATTGTCACTTTAATGTGTATATGTGAAATGGATTTCATCTTTCATCAGGGGTTCATATCTGTAGATAAAATCATTTTTTCATCATCGATCATCTCTAAAAATCTAATGAGAAAAACTAATTTAAACTCTGTAAATGACTCAGCGTCTAAGTTCAAAGAATCGATATTGTATAATTTTATTACATACTTCGGTGAAGGAAAACATAGTGAGGAAATCAGTACGACTGAGATATTTCTTGGTGGCATGAAATTCCAAGTCAGAAGTCCATGGGCTTCATAAAAACCAGGTTAGGCACTAAACAGACAATAATGAAGATGAAAATCAGTCTTAATTAAGAATTTTATTCAGTCTATTTATTTTGCAGTGAATTGAAACTGACACCAAAGTCTTAGCACATTATTAGGTAATAGAATAGGTAATAGAACCATATGGCCAATCGGAATGAGATAGCCATAACTCAACACATTATGACAGGAGGTTGCTGTTATAGCCAAATAATAATATATTCCCAAAATCAGTCTCAAAAGTTGATTTAAATCTTAAAACGCAATTATTTTAGAAAGTGGTCGCTCGACTTTCCTGCCAGTATATCATTTAAGTCTTAAATTAAATGCTGTTAACTTTTGATTAAGATTCGATTGATTTATCGTTCATTAGATTACTTTCTTTTCATACCGTTGTGTCATCTGTTGATGTTACGTCAGTTTGGGAGACATAATCAGATTGATTGAAAACTGATTTTGTTGATCTTAGATTTTTGTTATCCTTATCCTTACATCCTTACATAGTATAAAACAAAGTCGCTATTTTTGTCTGTTTGTTTGTCTGTATGCTTAAATCTTTAAAACTACGCAACGGATTTTGATGCGGTTTTTTTTAATAGATAGAGTGATTCAAGAGGAAGGTTTTAGTGTATCATTTGAACGACATCCACGCGGGTGAAGCCGCGGGCATCAGCTAGTTTACTGATAAGACAGCCTTAACACCGTATCAAAATAAACGCATTGCAGACAAACCTCTAATCAAAAATGTTGAAATCGCAACACGTTTTCTTCTTCCATTTTTCTTTAATCTTTTCTTTTTCATATCATTCCTCACACACTACATCCATCATTTCTTTAGCCTTCTCCTTCCTCTCCATCATTCAACATTAGGGCGAGGTTACCCCGATAAACGTCGTCAACAATAGCGTTTTACTCGTACATGGAACGGATTTAAATTTTGAAAAAAATGTATTACATAGTTGACTCTTCGATCATGATATGTCGGGCATGCGATACACGATTACTTACACTTCACTGCATTCAATTAAATCGCAAAGACATGTCCAAATGATGGCTAAATAATCGTTTTACTTGAGTTATATTAGGCTTTCAAAAATAATACTTAAATCATAATAAAGGTCGTAAAAAATGTGTATTATCTCGGGTCACATAATGTATAATTTCTTTATCATTTTTCTCCAAGAGAGAAAAAACAGTCAAAATTTAGGCATTATATCGCTCGCGCGGCAGGGCGGGGGGTGATGTCGTGCGTACATAAAAACAAAGTAGGGTAACCTCGCCTTAATATCCATCCCTTTTTATAGTCGCATGCGTTTCATCCCCCCTCATTTATATAATATCCATGTCCATATCAAGGTAGACCTTTACCGCCTTATTAATAAAAATAGTTAAACCTGGGTTTAACTTACGCTTGGTTTATCTCGCATGCCGTCACTTTCTTTTGAATATTTTTGAAGAGAGACGGCATGCGAGATAAACCAAGCGTAAGTTAAGCCAGGTTTAACTATTTTTATTAATAAGGCGGTAAAAGTTTCTGTAACAGGTGACACTATCAAACTTCCTTTAAACTCCACCTCCTCCTCTTTACAATCATCAATATAGACTTTTTATAAGACGCGAATGAAGTCAACAAAATAAACGATCTCAATGTTTTACTGTTCAATAATTCTTTTGAACGGGTGTTACAACCACAATAATGATTACGTCCTTAAGATAGCAATAAAGATAATAAGAGCAAAGTGCTTTTTTATTAAATTTATTAAAACATCATGAATCGTTGTTTGGGTTCTTATAACAATTAGCATTTATGGCAATGCTCGGCTGATTACAGAATATTTAATTACTCGAGTTAAAAGGATCTTATTTTAGTGTTTAAAGGTGTGAGTTTATTGTGACGATTCTTTCTTTGTTTATCAGGATGCCTTGTGAATGCTTGTAATTGGGTAGAAAAGTTATGTAGTGTGACAAAACCAAAATTATATTACAGAGAAAGTTAAGAAAGAATGTATTATGTTCACCACCTAAACCAAGAAATAAATGATGAAACTGACAGTTCTTGAACGCGCTTTCGGTCTGTTTTGGCTGAGTTTAGTTTTATTGATGCTATTACGCTCTTAGTGTGAGCTAGGTTTAGGCCATGGCCTTATAATAATAAGGTATCTCATAGTACCTTTCATAGGACTCATCATTTGCCTAGCCTTCAAGACAATAGTTTGCTTAGTGGCTGCATGTCTAGACTATTACCATTTCTATTGAATGCCCTTAAAAAAGAGACCATAACACTGAGGCACCATAACTGCGAGTAGAAAGACCTCATTAACGTGATATCATCAAGGAAAAGGAAGGCGTTACTTCACACATGATAATACATTATCTTGTGTGTGTGTGTGTGTGTGTGTTTAACAACTGCACGTACACGCAATCGTTATGTGTTTGTAATAAACAATTTCGCACTCATTTCTTAGAGAGAAATGTGTTGTGTTGTTATGTAAATATTTGTGTAATGGCTGATGCTACTGTTATAAAAGCCAAAGGGAAACACACATTCATAATAGGGCATCTCAATAATACTCATCAAGAATTTACGCATCATGGTTTTATTATAAATGTTCTTATAATAGGTAATAGGTGTCATTATGGTAAACTGAAATTTTATAAATCATAATGAAAATTATATACTTCTATAATACGCTATAAGCCTGTCAAGGCTGTCGTATCACCCAGCGACTGGGCTGTGGAGGTCAGATAGGCAGTGACTGCATCTAGCTGGGCAGATGATGAAATATGCTGCGTAATTATTTTAATTTTTGATCATCCGGCTCGAAGGACCAAAACTTGGTAAATTGCCATTTTAATAAAACCGATCACTGGTTAAATCTAACTTAGAGTATTTCTTGTAACATTCGTTTTCCTCCAAAAAGTTTCTCTTTTACGATCAACCTCTAATTGCGATGGGTGATGAAGATTTACGAGAACTATTCGAGTTACAATCAGCTGTCCGTGAGAACACCCAATTGGAAACAATAACGTAATAGCCGTGAAAAGTAATAGTTGTTAATTTCGAGTATTATACCTGTTATTTTAAAATAACTGTGTGATTTATGTGAGTAATATGGTGTGGCATTGAATGGAGTTTTTTATGTAATATTTGATATTGTTTTCGGCTTGTGCATTGAAATTTGATTTTTAGTACCTTTTTCTTCAGTGGATATAAACGTTAGTCAATAATTTGATACTTAAAAGATTATTACGTTTTATCATTACGTATTGTATTTTTACAATAGTTATTTAGGAAGATACTTTTTTTTTTGGGTGGTTGGGAAATCATCAAATGTTAATTTGATGATTTCTTAAATTAAACTTCTGACCGCCACAGTCAAGTATAGACGCAAGCCAAAAAGTACCTTAAGTCGACAGATTTAAGATACTTTTTTGCTTGTTCGGGTTGTCGTCTATACGTGACTGTGGCGCTCAAAAGGTTAAATTTAAATTTTATTATGTCAATGCCGCGGTATCTCTTGCGAACATGTATTTTTAAATGGTTTATATATGCGCCATAGTCTGCACAAAACACCTAATCATAATGTTAAATGCTTCTAGAATAAGACCTTAATGTCATTTATCTGTTTGTTTATGATAAAATAAAGAAATTTTAAAATCAAAATCAATCTTGCGAACAACCCGCAACCCCGACAGTAGGTACTTGAAATGTTTATTAAGTCCAGCTTCACATAATATACACTTCGGCCCACTCCTTCGGGAATACAGGGACGTTATCATGTTTTCATGTTTATTTTTTGGATGTTTTCCGTCACTCATTACCCTCCAAATGCGTTGGTGAATCATTAAAATGATAAAACTAGTTAATCACACATATTATTATGGTAATTTAATCTGTCTATCACCTACCACGACAGGTGCAAATTGCATGAAACGTTACATGGCAATCATTGTCTCACATACAAAGTGCTTCCCATACAAAATCCGCGAAGAAGCGATAGTTCTTCATTACAAACTCTCGCATACATTATAACGAGAGCTACTTAAACCTATCATATTATATGCACCGCAATTGTCTGCAATTACTTTAATCGCAGCGTTTATCACTCACACCCTTCATTGGACAATCAACATTCTTTCTATTGATATAAAGTAGATTTTTTAATTGCAATAAGACTCTGACACGTTTTAAAGTAAGTAGATATTTTATTGTAGTAAGTACCTATATGATGAATTCATGACAGAGATTGATATTTTTAATAACAGATTCACTTATAGGAGCATGTCATGTACAGATATTATAAATGTAGTAATTATCAGTCATCAATAGTTATAAAAACTTTACAAGTGTAATTTGGCAAGTGCAACCTGAACGAAAAAGGTCCCGTATTAATATTAATTATTTCTTTATGTGCGAAAATCATGAAACGTCCTATTCGTCATCGTCATAATTCTCATGCCGTTATCCCAATTTATTTTCGGTCCGCGCGTCGTGATTTTATCCATACTTCTCTTTACTCGTCATTTCAGCACACACTTCCCTTTCAGTCTGCCCTCTGTTAAATATACACACATCACTACATAGTATAAAACAAAGTCACTTCCCGCTGTCTGTCCCTATGGATGCTTAAATCTTTAAAGCTACGCAACGGATTTTGATGCAAGTTTTTTTAATAGATAGAGTGATTCAAGAGGAAGGTTTAAGTAACTTTATTGCACCCGTGCGAAGCCGGGGCGGGTCACTAGTTAATACATAAAACTTTTCTCACGGTATTTTTCTCATTCCTCCATCACATGTCATCCTCCACCGATGACCACAGTACCACACTACTTTTCGGTCACCGGCGTTTCAGACGTCTGATGAAGTCATTTGTTATTCTTGAAGTTTCCTTTTGAACTCTGAAATATCCTCTAGCCTTGGTTTTTATTTAAGCGTATAAATCATACCTTAAAAGCATGACTTTATAATATCCCATAATGATACGGTCGTTACTGCTTTTCCAATTTGCATTTTAAGTTTATTGGATGTTAACACTAATTTCGGTTGCAGAACGACTTACTAATTACCGAGGGTTCGTCATTAACGAACGGAACCCTAAAAATATTATTTAACAGTGACATAAGAGTGAAAGCTCACTTTCGCGTACCGTGTGACACATTACGTCACCTTATTTATGTGAAGTAATTTGTGCGTTTAGTGAAATCTTTCTCAAAACCGCAAATCATTGATGCATTTAGTTAAAGTTATGCTTGCAACAGGTTATTTTGAATAATTTATGCATGGTAACGTTATGGAGATGAGCCAGGGCCCATAGGTGCGGTGGTAGCATAATATGTTGCTTGCGAGTTTCAGGGTCTAAGGTCAACGATTCGATTTTCAGATGAGAAAATAGTTTTTATTTTCCTGTACCAACTTTGTATTTGGCAGGTTTGGTCTTCAGAGTTAAGCAAAAATCATTCATGTTTTCATTGCTGCAAACTGCCGAATGTGAGTTTTTGGGTTCAAATCCTAGCTTGGTAATCCTTTCAAATGTTTCATGTAACCCTCATTTCAACTTCATCATAATTCATTTATCACTTCGGTGATTTTACTATGTTATTAACCCTGTCTTGAACCTTATATATCTGCTTGTTTCCTCTGTCCTCCACTATTGGAGCATACAGTCCTCTTCAATATTTACATGTGAAGTTCTTTACCCCAGCTCGGCGGATTCTGGCACGAAGGGCGGCACCACACTGAGGCGGAGGCGGAAGTTGCCCGTAGTGCACTGTGACTATGATGAGGGGTGAGTTTATACCACTGTTGGGCATGTTATAGAGAGACAGAAAATATGTTTGTTTGCGATGTAACATGACGCATACCATAAGGAAACACAAAAAGAATAAGTATGGGGAAAACAGCGTCATTTCCACGCAAAACTTATGACAGTATGCGAGATAGCGTTGGTTGTCAGCGATGTTATCTCGCGACGCCGTCTCAAAATTGAGCGAGATGGTTGTGGTACAGTCGATACTTCTGATTTAAATTTTGGTAGGGACCTTAGGGTGGTTTTCAAGTGTTTCAAGTGTAAGTGCTACCACTGATATACGATACACTAGTAAAAAAGTGATATGAGAAATAGTTAAAGTATTTTTACATGGAATTAGAATTTAAATCCGGTAAGTCTGCAATTAGCCAATGTAGTCCTCTTGACTGCACTTTGTTTGTGGCACTGGAGATATTATAGTGCACAAGCGTGTGCGCAGGTGCACTCCCTCTTTCCACTACATTAGTGCATTGTTAAATGATTTATTTTAAAGTAAACAGAGATGAGTGGCTTGGCTAATGCTCTTAGCTTTTCTCGTAAGTGAGAGTTTTTCCTGCAATATATTCGTTAGTGCTTTACTATAATATGAATATAAATGTACGAGTATTTTGCTTTCTCTTACGTATTCTTATATTATGCCTCGTGATAAATACATAATTATATTGCGTAAATTAATAACAGATCATCAACACGACTAGTTTCGGTCCTTCTAGTTTTTGTTCAGTTTATTAATATTGGTCATTAGTTCCCTGCATTTATCATTTTAAGGTTGTGATGTGATGAGTGATACATTTGCAATTACATTCAATAGATTACAGGCACAGGCCAGTACCTATTTAAACCTAAACAGTATGAGAAACTTGACGGAAACTGGCTAGTATTTTTAACCGACTTCTAAAAAAAGAAGGAGGTTCTCAATTCGGATGTTTATATATATATAATTTTTTTATGTTTGTTCGGGCACCGTCACTTGCTAACCGATTTGAAAAATTATTTTTTTTGTTGGAAAGGGTTCCAAAATGGTCCCATAATTTTTTTATCGATATCAGACAAGCGGTTTTTGAAAAATCAACAAAACTCAAAAAAAAACTACATTGTCCACGTTATGACCCATGAACATGTGAACCACTAAAAAGTGAAAAATAAAAACTTTTTAACAAAGAATAAAACCGACTTCAAAAAAAATACACAAAAAAGTCAAAAATAAATCAGTTTCTGAAGTCGGTGGCAAAAAAAATTAAATCAAACAAACAAAAGTCACCGACTTCAGAAACTGATTTATTTTTGACTTTTTTGTTCTTTTTTGAAGTCGGTTTTATTTTTTGTTAAAAAGTTTTCACAGCAAGTATCGGTGACAAGTGTGGCACAAGCCGTGAAGCTGACAACACACGAATCACTTACAAATGCATTGCCTATAAATCCCACTAAAACTATTGCAATTGCCTCGAAAACTTTCCACTATAAAAGCCGGTGAACTATCGGAAAGCCATCCCATTTGAAACCGAACCTTACTTTCCACATGTTTAAGTCGAAGTCTCAATAAAAACACACATGTAAAGAAAAGTTAAAGATGAATTTATAGTGCGATACGTCGTATTCTGGTATTGTTCGAACAGAAACATGGAAAGTCAATTTCCACTTTCCAAACTGGTTAGGAAATCATTTAGAACGAATGACGAAGTTAGATAAGCTCACACAAACGTCAATTTACTTTAAAACCTTTTGTTTAAAGTCAATCGTTACTTGACTTGGTGGTATCGTAACTTAAGGGTCTGTGAGCCATAGAGAAAACTGTTGTCGATGGAGTAACTGTCTTTTGTTTCTGAAATGATAATTAGCGGAGTGAGGTTGATCGTAAAGACAGAGTTTATGGTGTTTTTAACGATCGAGGGAACTGTCAATTAGTAGAAAATTAAGCGCGTCAACTAACTTTAAAGCTCTTTTGGACTAACGCTAAGAGACACCATGGATGCGTTCGGATAAGCACCTTGTTGGAACCGTGATGCAATTATGTAAATTAAGGCATTAATTATGTGTCTCTTAGTTTTAGTGTATACAGGCGTCATAAAAGGTTCTTAGACAATTGGAATCATGTTCAGCAGCTTATATGTAGGTTTTATTTGGTAATTGGACCCTACGCATTATCACAGAGCGAAAACCACTGTAAGCAATTAATTGCTTCACATATTTTACAGGATAAGGTGCTGGATACTGAAGATGCACTTGATTTGCAGGATATTAGCAAGAGAAACTAATCTGTTAAGTTGACCTGTTAGTAGATCAGTCAAACACCATATTTTCTTTCTTTTTCACCAACCTTCACATAAGTTGACAACAATGATGAACAAAGTAAATCAGTTCAACTAAACTAAATAATAAAACCCCGTTACCACCAACGGAACCACAAAATCAAATTAAGATTCCTCATCTCTTATGAAACTAGCTCTTCAACAATAGTTTCCCATACATTTCTCCGTTGTGTAAGTTTTTACTCGCCTTAGAACTAACCATTGTTCAGATCCAGTTTACGATCAGAAGTCGTGGGAATCGGAGTTATATACTCGTCGTTAATGTTAGGGCTAAACCCAGTTTAACTGGGGTTATGTGAGTTTCGGAGAAAAGGCTTGAGAAATGTTTGAGTATGTCATAACTGTAAGTTATGGTTGTAGTTGAAGGTAATGGGAAATGATAAAGAGGTTGATAGGTTGGTGTGTAATGGAATCGGTGTATGTTGCTGCCCTTTTTTTTCCATCGAATAACCCCCCCCCGCTCTTGGGCAGAGCGAAGGGGAGTGTCAGACTTCTACTGACTAAAATCCAAATCCATGTTCCTTCTTCGCCCTTGTGCCGAGGCCGCGTTATGCCTTTCGATAATCCGCGGCCCCGACGGGATGTTGCTGCCCTTACAATCAATGCACAGCATCGCTCTTGTAATCCCTGAAGGATTGTGAGGTGTACTTATGACTGCGGGACCCGTCGAGGCTGCGGGTTGGTCACAAAGATACCACGGCCTCGACATAAAGGGCTAAGAAGGATCATGGGTGGTTTTTATTCAGTAAAATTCACTCCCTTTCGCTCTGCCCAAGAGCGGGAGGGGTTATTTGATGATTTTCACCCACCAAAAAAAAAGTTTACTTATGAGGGCTAATAGGTAGTCTATTGATATGAAATAGGCGGCAATCCAGGATCTAGGCTGGTACCTAAAACATCATCATATTAGAAACTTATACCCAGAATATATTTAAGAAATCCACACTGATAACTATCTTCTATAGCTATGGTAAGAAAGTAACGTATTGATTGAATTTCCAAAATTTTATGATAGTCGAGTTTAACAGATATATTATATTTCAAATAAAGTGTTATAAAAATCACATTATTATGTCATACGTTCTTCCAGTCCTTTGGAATTCTACAGGAAAAAAACAAAAGAACATAGCTTATTCAAACAATTCCATCCTCGTTTACAGGCCAGTGGCCGGAGTCCTGATGACGTACTCCCGCGGATGCGCCGCAGTCCTCGGCCAGATGTCGGAGGAGGAGCACACCAGCAGCAGCGACGCGGCCACGCCCAGGTCTACAGACTCCGCCAGCGACGGCTACCACTCAGACAGCGATGACTCGCAGCAGCATCCTGACAGGTATAGCTTAATCCTTATCTATTAAAGCTCGGTTTCTGGAAGCAGTTCGGATTCTGTAACGAGAAGACTGCCAATAATATGACTAGAGATTAGAGTCGTTAGATTTCCAGTCGATTGTCCCATTGGATACCTGAGGGCCTAGTCAAGCGATGATAGCTTTCAAATTGTTACTACGCTGACTTTTAGTAGGATTGACATTGTAACCTATTTAGTAGTTTTTGTGAATCCAATACCTACATTTTTACTATTCCATCATCAGGTGTTAGAGTTTGGTTGGTTAGGTAAGGAACCAATGAAAGAAATGCAACTTCTACTTCTAAACATGACCGCTGCAAAAAGTTGATTTCGGCTGAATCAACTACAAAAGACATAAGCGTCTTCAAACCAGTGTTACAAATACGTGTACCGTATGCCAGTATAAACTCTTCGTTCCAATGTTTCCAGAAGTAAGCTGGTGTCCCAGTACGCGGCGGTGTGGTCCCGCGCCGCTGACGAGGCGATACCGGCACTAGCAGCGCTGGAGCAGCTCCGACACACGCCACACTTGAAGTATAAGATCGTCTTCTCTGTCGTTGTTGTAAGTATACTGAACAACACATTTTGTTTCTGATTTTATTTACAAAATTTACCAGTTGATTTAACAATAACAACAAGTCAAGTAAAGTCACAGTAGACTATGATTGATCTTACATGTTTGCTTGACTAGTTTGAGACTGAGCAATTTATTTGACAGTCTGTAAGTCAAACAAACAGTACTTAAAGAGCTCTTCTGCGTTTCACACCGCGGTCCGAACCGCTCGTGGTGCGAAACGACGAAAGACCCATTTCCAGCTATGCATTACAACTTGTCGCGGGACTAGTTTTAAACAAATTATTCCTATTGCCACGAAACATGGTAGGTACATCTAAATAGGTAAACTGATAACAAATGCTAATTATAATAGAGGTATAATCAAGCCAAGTGCGTGATTCATATTGTTTAGCTACTCATAACAGATTATCACGGATGCACACCGGATATCGAACACGTGTGCAACTCATGAAACCTACCAAATCCTATTAATATTATAAATGCGAAAGTTTGTGAGGATCGATGAATGGATGCTTGTTACTCTTTCACGCAAAAAAATACTGAACGGATGTGGATAAACACAGTGTATAACCTGGATTAACACATAGGATATTTTTTATCCCGGTAGTATGATCCCGTGGGACTATTATCGAACTTCACGCTGGCGAAGCTCCTGGCACAAGCTAGTCGTACATAATTAAACACGTACTTTTACACCCAGTGACACACCAAGTGGGAAACGGCTAGACAGATGAGATGCTCAAGCCAGTGACCCAAACTGTTGTTCACCAACTCCAACTTTAACTAAAAACAACGTACTTATGCCAAATCTGAGTTGGTGACCCATTTGGTATGGTCATGCACCGTAATGCGATTACCATGAACAAAACTATTTTCGTCCTTGTTTTTACCGTTTTGTCCTTTAACATATTCCATTTTGCTGTACTTTATTTCTATATCTTTGCTTTCCTATCCTAGCTCTCGTTCCGCGCAGTCATCAGCCTCCGCGACCGCCGCCTGAACGAGATGACGGCGCTCCTGGGCGTGGCGGACACCGACAGCGCGGCCGGCGACCCCAGCGTCACCCGGCTCATCGCGGCCGCCACACGGGTGCTGCACACCACGGCGCACAGCTTCCCGCTGGGGGAGGCTGAGAGGACTGTCATTAACCAGGTAAGCTGACAGTGCAGACTTAGAGTGCAACTAAATGCAGCGGGACTGTTCGACGCTGTGGGACTGCTTGAAAGAAATACCGTGGCTCTTGAACACAAAGGGTTAAGAAAGGACATGGGTGGGTTTTTAGAAAAAAAAAGGTGTAATTAAATTGCGGTTGATCCATGTCTAGTTGTCGACATCATTCATCATCATGCACTATTAGGGACACATGCTTCAGATATTAAATGGAACCTATAGTATACTCGAGAAGGGTGTCCCGTTGTTAACCAGATAGAAGTTAGCTAGTTAGTTGCCTCTGTTTGATGAGAATCACGTTCTCTGCTTCCTGGAGAAACATCCTTTTGTACTAGATTTCCGCTGGATGCAAGACTCCTGGACCGGTCAATGTGGCGACACTTGGGGGAGGCCTGTGTACAGTGGCTGAAATGATGATAAGTGGATTTCGAACGTACTGTTCAGTCTGTTCCTTGATAGTTATTTACTCCAGCACCCTGAATGTTATATCTAATCAGTATGTTATGTTACCTCAGGTGGTGAGCACACTCCGCGAGTACCCGTGCCTGTCGTCGTGCGCGGCGCTGCACGCGCTGGTGGCGGCCGCGTGCCGCGCCGCGTGGAGCGTCAGCCTGCACTCGCCGCCGCTCAGGATCGACACCGACTTCACGCCAGGTGAGAGCATCATCATCATCATGTGTACCGGTAGTACTCAGGCCATCAGCCTGAATTCCCAGTGGCTTAGGATGAATAGGTATTATATTGAACTGACACTGGGTGAAATTTTGTGCTCATGAGAAAGATTCCTTTCAAAAGGAAGCAATGACATGATTATTGCGGCTATGGCAGGTAGTCGACTGTTCAAATGTGTCTGTTTTCCTTGACCATTCGTTCGATCTTATAAGGACTATAGTGCTCAAAGTTAAATGACCGGCATCACGTGAGCAGAAGATACATTTCTAAGGACAAGGCCTTCCAGTCTCCCCACTTCTTGTTCACACGGCTACACATCAAGCTATACATTTCCAGTTTACGCTGATCTCGCACTGTACGGAAATCCTATACAATGCCAGACCAGCTTATACTGGAAATGTATAGCTTGATGTGTAGCCGTGTGTTCAAAGAAAATAAGCCAATGCACAGATACCTTTAACATTTCTTTTGTTTCCAGTGGTAATGAACCCCGAGAAGCACGTGCGCTTCTCGACGGAGAGCCGCGACGGACGCGACCGGCGCTCCGACCTCATCAAGTCGTTCGTGTGGCCCGCGCTCATGGACGGCAACCGCTGCGTCTTCCGGGCCGTTGTCCTCACCTGATGGACTGCGCTCATCGGTAGCTGAGTATTCCGTGGTGCTTACCTGAAGGATCCAGAGCATCCATGTCTGCACTGCTATCTTTGTTATTTATTATCTTCTCTTGTCACTCTCTCAACTATGTTGAGGATTCTTGCGGTTTAGCCCGGTGCAGCTGTACTTTGCTGGGAGCGATCGTGTCTCCTCTTGTGTCAGCCTTCATTATTCAACGCTGGCGTCACACATTGAAAGTTTATTCAAATCGATTGATGCCTTTAATGATGTCTTCTACAATCTCTCTGTAGACAAACTATACCAAGATGATGACCCTTGTATAGTTTGTCTTCTGAGAGATTGCAGATATTTACAGATATTAGACTGTTATTATTATTCAAGTTAGCATGTAGTTGAATAAGCATTACGTGATTCTGCTGACTCTCGAATGTTAACGTCTCCAAAGGCCTCTCAAATCTGTTCTTGTATGAAAGGAAGCAGGAAAAAATATAGATGATTCACTACACAATATCTAAAATATCATGGCGTTATTAATTATTCTTGAGTCCGTGTTGATTGTTAATGGAAACGATGTAGCGGGCATAACAATTAGTGTATCTGTTAGTGACACATACATGGACAAATAGATACCTACACATTGGAACACACGTCATGCTATTTAGTACGAAAATCATTCCAAATTGACGAACTTTGCAAATTCTTTGTTTCTTATCAATAACAGTGTGAGACGATTACTTATCTATGCAAATCTTATTCGTCATAACTTAAAAGAGATTTCCTCTTGTACAAAATGTCTTCTTTTATCCTTAAGGATAGTTAATATGGTAATAATATAAAACTAGATTTAGTAAATTATTATTTTATAACATTAACATTGAACAATAAATAATAATTTAAGCGAAACTTATTTTGTTTTATTGTGACTAACGCCAACACATGAATCATCGAGGTATCAGTACGATTAGATATGAGATACATAAGTATCTGATATAAACCGATCACTACATCGAACGATTCAGTATTCTGTGAAATTCAGTGCAAACATGAGTTATTCTGGAAATAATAATCCTTACGGACACTACGGGCCACCCCCACCGCCTGGTGGTTGGCCTCCCCCGTACCAACCGGGGCAGATGTACCCGCCGCCACCAGACTTCGGGTACCCTCCATCCCAGTACCCGCAACCGTACTACGTGCCTGGTACGATAATGGTCCCCGTGGCGGTACCCCAGGCGCAACCACCACCACCGCCTGAATCTGGACCAAACTCAACGTACATTACCAACTACATCTACCATGGAGAGACTACAGTCACCGATCCTGGCACTCAAGTGCAAGTTGTGGAATCTTCTGGAGAGTACGACTGGGTGCCTACAACCGCTATGATGGCAAACTCTCTGACTGGAAGGGCAGTTGTAGGAGGACATGAGGGCTGGGATGGCAGTCCTTTGTGGGTGATCCGTGCGTGGCATAACGGAGACCTGATACCGGGCAAGCTGTCTGTGAGACACAACTCCGGGTCGATCGTCTACGATGGGAAGGAGATTTCAGTGCAGAACATTGAAGTTTTGTGTGCCAAGCCTGACGACCTCCGCTGGGTTCCTGCTTCAAACGGCAATGTTCCACCTGGAGCTATCCCTGGTGGCAGAACGGCGTCTGGAGAGACTCTGTACGTGGGCAGAGCAAGGTACCAGCTGTCAGTAACTCCTGGGAAGATCCATCCTAGTCACAACTCCTGCTACATCGCGTTTGCTGGTCAGGAAGTGTCTCACAAGATGTACGACGTGCTGTGTAGGATTAGCTGATTTCTGTGAGCTGTAGTTTTGAAAATTGTGAAATTGTGATTTTAGACTTAAGTGAAGAGAACTTGTACTTGTGTCTATCAGGGGCTTACTTGTTTGTTATCGAAGCGTTGTGTCGTGATAGCAAATCAGGCGATATTGATAAGTCGGAATAGAATGACGACTCCAATATTGACCCGATTCGTTGCTAATTCAAATATTGAGTTCCACCACATAGGGTGATTGACAATGGTTTTAATATTTAAGTCTCATTAAAAACGAATTAGCTCTCATCAAACATTTCATCGATTTAATGTCTATAATAATTCATAATTGGTGAAAGTTATCACCATTTTAAGTATATTTACAGAATCAATTCGTAGATCTTGAAGAATGATTATATGTGTAACAACACAAGCTCTGCTTAGCTTGGGACTAGATGGCGTTGTGTGATAGTTGTGGAATATTATTATTATTATTATTATTATTATTATGTTGTATGTAAGAGGAAAATATGTGTAAAAATATAATATTATATAACAGAGTATTAACAATAAATGCAATAATCTTTCATACCATATCGTTGATTTCTTTGTATTCCCACCCTGAAGTAAGTGGTCGATATCTAATCAGTTAGCATTAAAAGATAGGAGCCTATGACAAGAGTAACAATGATAAAGAGCGCGCCAATTCACAGGTTTTTGCGTTCAATTACGGCAGATTCAGATCGTCTTCAGCTGATCTGTATGGGGTCTTATAACACACCCACCGGTATCTTTCCCGATCCCACATACCTATTTCATAGACCATCAGTTATTTTTTTGGGCATCTCGCAGTTCATCCTAGGAAGTTGTCAACAGCTTAACCGGACTATCCTGTAAGACCTCCAGCCAGGGTATATCAGACCTCTGTGGCCGTAGTGCGAGTTTTGATACCTCTTTGATGTTAATGTAAACTTTTGTTCCTACTGAAACTGAAGAAGCGCTGTCTGGTGACAATACTAGGAAGCACAATAATATAACGCGATGGGATATGTTTACAAATCAGCGCAAGGTTTTCTGATTGACCACAGCATGAACTTCCGAAATTGGTCAACTGTTTCTAATTTTTAGGTTCCTGGGTACATATATACCACTGCAATCCACGCCTGTAATCCCCGAAAGGTTAGGCAAGGAAGCACCTAATAGTACATCCATATTTCGTAGTTTTTCATATAGACTCCATGGCTGTTACTGAGAAATTCTTGAGGAAAAACCTAATAACACTTTGATCAACCTGGGAATTAAACTCAGGACCTCATGCTTAGCTGTTGTGCTGCAGGTATAAGGAAAGAAGAAAAGAGCCAGAAATTTTTAATTTCGTAGTAATATAAACCGACTGACCAAATAAAAAGTGTGGAAAATACGTATAATCTAGGTTGCCCCGATGTACCCACGGTGAAGTAGGTATCTATTGATTTCTAGCATTCTGATGATTGATGATAAAATTATTTATTTACAAAGATATGGGAATAATTAAAACTGCTGCAGTCTGTAACAAACATAATAACATCACCTTGCCAATTGACTCTCATTCTTCCCCACAACGTTACTAATACGATTGTCACGCTCAATTGTCAGTTTTAAATCTACGTATTAAGATCTAATGGAACTGTAAAAGACATGGTTTTCCACCAGAAGGTACACAACGTTAATGAAACACCCGAGGCAGGGCCTTGTGGACTTTAAACCGCGGGATTAGGGTAGGAAGAAGGTGAAAGAATGATGGTTTGTGATCAGGTATATACGGGTGTCCCGTAAATAATGGATCAAACGTAACGGGTAGGTAGCTTACCTCATTTCCAACAACTAATTTGAACAGTAAAAAAAAAACCCATAAGGTAACCAAGATAATTTTTTTTTTCGATTTTTACTATTTTCTGTACCAGCATTCAGTGTTTTTAATGCTGTTGCTGCAAATGGTATCATATTTAGGTGTGATTTTTGTCATACATTTCTGAATAGTTTACTAGTGTTATAAGATACCATTTTTTTAAATAACATTTTATTTGCCTTAGAAAAAAAATCTTGAATTGAAAAGTTTTGTTTTTAAGATGAAAAGACCAGAATTGGAAAAATTCTCCTGTAAAAAAATTGTATGACACCGAAGTGTACCATTATTTTAAAAACTTGTACAATTACTAAGGTTTGCAGATTGGTATAAAACTTACGCCTAGTCTTTGTCGTTACGTCTAGTCCTTGCGTCTAGTCCTTGCGGTTACAAATGTAACAAGACTTATCTATGCGAGGGTAAATTGACATTATAGTTAACAGTCCATAGATAAGCTTGCTATAGTCAAGTGACGTTTATGTCATTTTTAAATATTTCAAAGTGTCACTGTCAGTTATAAAATCATTTTGACATTGAAGTGAATTGTCAGTTATCAAGTTCCCGACATGAGTCAGTCTTGAACGAGGCACCGTAGTGACAAGTTGTAAGGTTAGTAAAATGATGTGATTGTGATTTATATTATGTACTGATCTAGGCTGAATAATTTATAATAAACATTGTTCTTGCGTTGATTTATCCGTTGTTTCAATTCTATGATTCCCTTCTGAGGTCCGGTTATATCTCAGAAGTGGGATGAACGAAACACTTTTTGTGTTGCGGTAAACCACCCCACGAGCTCGACCGCCGATAAATAAAACTATATTCATTTTAAAACGGGAAATCAACGCAAATACAAGAAGAAAATTAAGGAAATGTGTGAATTAACATGACATGATACTCATGATAGTATTGTGAACCCCGATTTAACCAAATAAAGCAGATGGGTTCAACAGTTTATTTTCGAAAAATATTTTTGTCAATGGTCGTAATGGATCAGGTAGATAGATATTATAGAAATATTGGTTTAAGCTGATATTTGAGTGTGATTAACGCCAAGAAATGATATTATTTTAATAAAAATATCTAACATTTTTCGTGATGAATACAGATTAAAAACAATAAATGAATACCTTGTTAACTATAATCTTTCCTGTAGTCTATTAATCTTTGTCCCATCATTGGAGGTAGTTTAGTGGGAGTAGAAATACAAATTAAATAGAGAAATTTAGTCAACTAAATGCTTGGAAACTGACAAAGAACCCCAAAATGCATCGCCATTCTTGTGATGAATACAGATTAAAAACATAAATTCCGAAAACATGTAAGAGAATTAAATATAGTGAACATACAGTTACAAAATAATGTTCAAATACCCACTACAATTTTAAATTTAGTGTCTTAGTGACTGTGTGTTGTGAAATTTGTACACAATACATTAACAAAATGTTCCGAGTTTCAGAGAAAATGAGCGACAAGGAAAGCAAGGCGGATTATCGACGCACTTGCAACCCTTCCCGCAACTACGAAAGACAGAGGATGCGTAGTGAATCATCACGTAGTCGGAAGCGAGACTCAGGGGAAGTGGAAAGGCGCAGTCGGAGCCGCAGTCGTAGTAGCCGTGGCGATGACCAACAACCAACGCAAGAATCTCGGAGGCGCAGTCCAGGTCGTGATCGTCGGCGCAGCAGCGCGACGCGTAATCAACTGAAAAGCCGCAGCGTCAGCAGCACGCGAACGCTACTCGAGCAAGAACGTGAGCTGTCCAGGGAGAGGGAAAAATTAAGAACCCTTGAAAACCAGGTACGCAAAGAACGAGAGAGATTAACGGAACGGAACCGATCACGTAGGCATTTCGAGACGCCCGAACCTAGACCGGACAATCGTGAGCAGACTAATACTGGCAAAAGTAGCTCAACTCGGTACCGTTCCATAATCACCCCCACGAAACGACACGCACCCAGTGATGACAAACTTGAAGCACATGACAACAAGAAAACTAAATTTATAACTACAGACTTGTTTGAAGATTTCTTTTTAAAACTTTTTAAGTCTAAAGCAGGAGATCGTGAATCGTTTTCCAGTTCATCATTTAATAATGTTGTACCAGACTTTGACCCTATCTCGAAGGAACAAATCATTCATATCTGGCTCGATAAAGTCGATGAATGCTCCGAAATTTATAACTGGAACGATAAGCAAACGGTTCACTATGCCCTGCCCAAACTCACCGGATTAGCTAAGACATGGTTTCAGGGTCTGCCCTCTATTAAGCATAGTCGGCTTGAATGGAAGTTGATGATAAAGGAATCATTTCCTACAACAGAAAATTATGCAGAAGTTTTGACAGATATGCTTAATATACGGGTATGCTTTGGAGAATTTTATGAACTTTATTATTTTGCGAAAATCAATTTACTGAATAGATGTAAAATATTTGGAAAGCAAGCAGTGGATTGTTTATTTTATGGAGTAGACGACAGGGGAGTTCGTGTAGGTGTAGGTGAAGCAGCCAAATTCGATAAACCAGAAGATGTACTTGATTTTTTTTTAAGACCATTAAGTATCACAGCAGAAATTAGTCGGACTCTAATAAAGGTTTTAGTAAGGACAAGCGTCTTAGCAGTACATCGGTAGGTTATAGTCCGGTAAAAAAATATAGATAACACGACGTCAAGCAAAAATAGTGGCGCGAAAGGGCAAATGAAGTGCTTTAACTGTCAGGGTATCGGTCACCCCAGCTTTAAGTGGATTGGAGTGGATTTAAGTGGTTGGTTTTTTTTATGGGACATGACAGTTCCCACTGTCCTAGATTAAAGGATCAAAAAAAAAAAAAAAATCTCCAAAGAATAAGGAGGTCCTGTAGATTTCCTTCACTGAAAATATGTAACGACTAATACAAGGTTATAAAGATAAAGATAAAGATAAAGATATTTATTCGTAGAATATGGTAGGTACAAAGGTGTTACAGAAGAATATTGATCACGACATATCCGCCGCTAGACGCGGCATACGAATATTTACAAGTAAAACTTGATTCTAAACATTAACATTTAGATTTAGAATCGTATTTAATTAAAATCAAAATTAAGCTAAATTAAATTTTTGTAAGTAGGTACACATTTACCTAACCCTTAATTACATTATAATAAACATAAACTCTAATTAAACTTAAATTCTAATAAAACAGAACAAAAAAAAGACAAGATTAAACACGCTAATTCTAAATATACCTAGTAAATAAAAAAACAACACAACATTAATCATATTAAAATTTAAAAAAAAGTGTATAATACTCGTAATAATTTTAAAATACTTAAGTTAACTTAAGGTTATGACAAATATTATCGGAATCGCTACAGTATTTAGGTTTTCAAGCAACATTAATTCGTGAAAATAGTGTTTTAAGATTAGGATTTAACTGGAAAGGCGTTAATGGCCCATATTGAGAGGACTAAAGAATATACCATACTTACCGCTAGGGTGTACTTTAGTGAGTGATATACAAGGCAATTCGGAAAAGGATGTCGAAGTGCTTAAAGTGGATGACCACTTAGTTAATTATGACGTGTAGCTTGGACATAGTTTTGCTGAAAATCATTTTAGATTATTAAAACTCCAACAGATGTAATATTTGAACTAGATCACTATTCTAAATAACATCAGTCTCTATACAACTTGTGATGTAGACATTGTTGAGATCATATCAGTCCCTGTAAGGACAAACGTTGCTCGTAAGGAGATATATATGTAGGCGGATCGGTTAGGGGCTGCGCGAGTCATGAGTAGGTTCTACCTCTTACCTGGAAAATATGAAGTTCATAAATCTGAATGTCGTTTATTAGTTCTAAATGTTGGGTTGAATCCAATACTAAGTATTATTTTAAAATTTCATTAGATAATATAATTTAGCAATCTAGTATGTATTTATTTGTTGAATAATATAACCTATCGGATAAAAAAAAAAAATAGAATATAATTTGATATCAAAATTGCGAGATAAAATCTAGGAAACATTAAAAGTATCATTTAATATTAGTAATTAATTTATTGACAATTTAGAGTACAATCTTTATTTAGAGTACTTAAGACTGCCATTACACTCAGTTGTTGGATCGGAGAATTTAGACTTACATGTATTCAGAATAACTACTGGGTTAAATAATCACGTTTCTATCACTCATAACGCGGTAAATACTTATATTACTATGATGATTGATGACATAGATAGGACAGAGTAGTATTCGAAGTCAAGACGAAATTAGTTCTCAATGGGAGTGAACGTATTATGAGAAATCAGGAGAAAAATAAGAATCGGTATGACAAACACAACAAGAAGGCCACGAATTATAAGGGGGGCGATGTGGTTAGGAAATAGGGCTAAGTTTTAATACCCTGCTTGCTCGTCCAGTGATGAACATGGCGATGAAAGTGATAGCAATTTTAAGAAATAATGTTGTTAATTAGATGTGAATGATGAGTTTATGAGTTACTTGATTTATCGAATTGATATTTAATCTAATTTATAAATTGTGATGATTATAATAATGATTACATGATGCTAGATGGTGTCTGGCATATGAACTAGCCAGTCGCTAATATTGTTGATTAGATGTGAATGATGAACTTATGAGTTACTTGATTTATTGAATTGATATTCAGTCTAATTTATGATTTGCGATGATTATAATTATTATGATTACATGATGCTAGATGGCGTCTGGCATATGAACTTGCCAGTCGCTAATATTGTTGATTAGATGTGAATGATGAACTTATGAGTTACTTGATTTATTGAATTGATATTCAGTCTAATTTATGATTTGCGATGATTATAATTATGATTACATGATGCTAGATGGCGTCTGGCATATGAACTTGCCAGTTGCTAATATTGTTGATTAGATGTGAATGATGAACTTATGAGTTACTTGATTTATTGAATTAATATTCAGTCTAATTTATGATTTGCGATGATTATAATGATGATTACATGATGCTAGATGGCGTCTGGCATATAAACTTGCCAGTCGCTAATATTGTTGATTAGATGTAAATGATGAACTTATGAGTTAAGTACTTGATTTAGTGAATTGATATTTAGTACAATTTATGATTTGTGATGATTATAATAATATGATGACTACATGATGTTAGATGGCGTCTGCCATATGAACTTGCCAATCGCTTATATTGTTAATTAGATGTCAATGATGAGTTTATGAGTTACTTGATTTATTTAATTGATATTTAGTCTAATCGTGATTTGCGATGATTATATGATGATTACATGATGTTTGATGGCGTCTGGCATATGAACTTGCCAGTCGCTTAGGGATAAGTGAGGGTGTTTGAGTCGGGCAGGATTAGGCGTTGGGATTCGCCGCCCAGGATTGGCTCAAAGTACCGCTGCCGATGACGGAGTGATGGTGAAGGAAGTAGCCTCACTTCGCTCGGCAATAGATATGATGTGTTAAGGCGTCTGGCATATGAACTTGCCAGTCGCTTAGGGATAAGTGAGGGTGTTTGAGTCGGGCAGGATTAGGCGTTGGATTCGCCGCCCAGGATTGGCTCAAAGTACCGCTGCCGATGACGGAGTGATGGTGAAGGAAGTAGCCTCACTTCGCTCGGCAATAGACATGACGATAAGTTGAGTGAGAATGTTTGAACTGGGCAGGATTGGCGTATGAACTCATCGCCCTTGAATAGTTCAAAACATTGCGGCTGAAGTGTTGTGAGAGTGAAGGAAGTAGCTTTCACAGCACTCAAGCTATAAAATAGATGATAATGATGATCTAGAATTAAGACTGATTATTTTTATTTCTTTATTATTCTTGTTATACATCTAAATATGTACAAGTTATTTTATTTTGTAATTGTTAATGATTGAAAATTGTTTGATAGATAGAAGATACTGATCAAATCTATTCTTATACAATATTTAGGAACGAAGGGACTCGTTCTTGAAGGATGGCCGACTGTAACAAGACTTATCTATGCGAGGGTAAATTGACATTATAGTTAACAGTCCATAGATAAGCTTGCTATAGTCAAGTGACGTTTATGTCATTTTTAAATATTTCAAAGTGTCACTGTCAGTTATAAAATCATTTTGACATTGAAGTGAATTGTCAGTTATCAAGTTCCCGACATGAGTCAGTCTTGAACGAGGCACCGTAGTGACAAGTTGTAAGGTTAGTAAAATGATGTGATTGTGATTTATATTATGTACTGATCTAGGCTGAATAATTTATAATAAACATTGTTCTTGCGTTGATTTATCCGTTGTTTCAATTCTATGATTCCCTTCTGAGGTCCGGTTATACAAAGATATTGCTACTCGTATGAATGTGATGAAGAAGACAGAACAGAAATTAAAATGGTACAATCTAACTTTTCTTTCTCGTAATGGCTTATGCTTGTAATCTAAGCATGTGGTTAAGCGTGTAGCGTAATTCCGAGCCGATGACGTCATCTGTTCGGCATTTGGGACCGCTACCTGCGGAGTTGCACCTCACTCAGTGTGAAAGGGATAGATAGCGCCGCTTTTGTATTTTTGGTAATGTTGCTTGATTTTATTTGTTTAGTTGACACGAATCTCTCTTCGAGTTGATACGTACGTCAGACTACTTTCGCTCCTGCTGTGCCTAACAGACTTTGCATTCTCGTAGGGGGACGTCAGTTTGAACATTTACTGTAAAAACAAAATAAACGATTTATTTGTATTTTTTTTTTAATTTAACCTCCTAAGTTTTTTCATACGCTGAGATACCTAAACATTTTTAAGGAAATAGTTGAATTGTGCACACTTTTTCAATTTTATTTTATTTCGTAATTTTGCACCTCTGTCAGATTCATAGCAATATCTTTGTAACGACAAAGACTAGGCGTAAGTTTTATACCAATCTGCAAACCTTAGTAATTGTACAAGTTTTTAAAATAATGGTACACTTCGGTGTCATACAATTTTTTTACAGGAGAATTTTTCCAATTCTGGTCTTTTCATCTTAAAAACAAAACTTTTCAATTCAAGATTTTTTTTCTAAGGCAAATAAAATGTTATTTAAAAAAATGGTATCTTATAACACTAGTAAACTATTCAGAAATGTATGACAAAAATCACACCTAAATATGATACCATTTGCAGCAACAGCATTAAAAACACTGAATGCTGGTACAGAAAATAGTAAAAATCGAAAAAAAAAATTATCTTGGTTACCTTATGGGTTTTTTTTTACTGTTCAAATTAGTTGTTGGAAATGAGGTAAGCTACCTACCCGTTACGTTTGATCCATTATTTACGGGACACCCTGTATGTGTAGTGTCTAATGACTCTATTAACCTCGTCAAGTATGTGTGTGAGAGTTTGTGTGAGGTGCCACTATAAGAAGCGTTAGCCGATATCATTAAAGAGTCTTTACCACCAAATTTTATGCAAATAAAGAATCTCGAATCTATCTATATCAATGAAAAGAGAAGTCCTGACTGACTGACTGACTGACTCATCAACGCCCAGCCCAAACCCTTGGACCTAGAAAGCTGAAATTTTGAACAAAGGTTCCCTTTATAATGTAGACAAGGAATATGGAGGGATTTTTCGAAATTCAACCCCTAAGGGAGTTAAATATGGGATGAAAGTTTGTATCAAAATCGTCATATTTACGCGGGCGAAGCCGCTGGCAAAAGCTTGTCTTTAATAATAGCAGAAGGATATTAAAGCATCGGATCGGCGCAACACGTTTTATTTTTCCATTCTTTCCACATAGTAAATGCCACTGTGGCTTCTAACAGAAGCCACAGTGGCATTTACTATTTTCTCTTTCATATCATTCCCCACGCAATCCACCCATCTTTTCTTTGGTTTTCCTTCTTCCTTCAGTACGCATCTGATTATGCTTTGAAAAAAAACAAAAATCGTGACATGACACTCTCAATTTGTCTAACTCCTATAAGATTTTGCTTCTGTCTAAACTGTATGGAGGTGTCACCCATCACAGCATAGACACAATATGGAACGTTACTCGATTCTATTTTGGCGGTCATATTTTTTTTTCTTATGGTGAATTTCGGGAAGGAAGTAAATACTGATGCATGCGTACTGTGTATGTTATTTTTTTTGGACAATAAACCTGGAAAACATAGCACTAATAGGATGTGGTGCCCACCGTGCAAGTTATATTCAAATGCGTATTAATATCAATGCAATATTTCACACATACACGTAAGTATATTCTATATCCCGAGGAATGTTCGATTCATTCATATCATGTACAACACTGATATCTAATCTATCTTTATCAGTTCATTAATACTGGCCGAGTAATAAATACCATCATCATCATTTCAGCCGAAAGACGCGTCCACTGCTGGACATAGGCCTCCCCCAAGTGTCGCCACATTGACAGGTCCCGTACGAGTCAAGATTTGTGCCCGAGTGATGGCAAATAGGCTTGTCTCCTATTACGTTGGACTTAAGCAGAACTCTCGAAATGTTGGTATTTTATTTTATTTTTTTTATTTTATTCTATTTGGGAAACTTACAGCTAATACAGAACAATACAATTAAACAATAAACATTTGAAGGCCAATTACATGTTTCCACTGATAAACACGAAAACAAAAAAAACAAAAAACAACAAAAAAAAGGTAACAACAAAAAAAAAAGGTAACAATAAAAAAACAAAGTAACAAGATTCGAGAATATTAACTAATAACTAAAAAATAATAATAGTTTTACAACAATTACTCTTGTGCAAAAAATGCTTTCACCAGCACATTTTTAAGCCGAGATACACTGGTGTTGAATATGTCCAAATCAAGTTCACTATTGAGTTTGTTAAAACTTCTGCTGGCACGGATCAGGAATGAATTTTGCCTGTACGCGGACTTGGAGTGAGGGACATGCAACAAACTAGGCTTGCGAAACATTTTGCAGTGCGTAACTAATCCCATACTACTCAACAGCTCTGGGCAATCGATGGTACCATTTGCAATCTTAAATAAGAACAACAAGTCAGCAATGCGTCTACGCTCATGCAGTGGTAAAATGTGGAACCTCTTGCATCGAGTTACATAATTGGGAGTATAATTTCTGGTTTTAAACTGCAAGAAACGTAAAAACCGCTTCTGAATACCCTCAATTCTGTCTATGTAAATATTGTAACTAGGGTTCCACACTTGTGAGGCGTACTCCAAATGGCTACGGACAAAAGCACAATAAAGGATTTTATATGTTTTTACGTTTTTAAAATCAGCTGATAACCTTAATATAAATCCAAGTGCTTTAGAAGCTCTGCTAACAATGTTCTCAACGTGTGCATCAAAGAGCAGCTTAGAGTCAAATGTGACACCCAGGTCCCTAATAACGCTTATTCTGTTTATATTTGTGTTATGAAATTTATACTGAAACGAGATTGCATGTGGCTTGCGTGTGTAAGTACTAACAAAACATTTTGAAACATTAAGTTCGAGCTTGTTAAGGAGACAATAATTTTGAAGGCTGTCTAAATCCCGCTGTAAACTAAAACAGTCGGAAAGTTCTGATATAGGGCATAAAATTTTCATATCGTCAGCGTAAAGGATTATTTTGGAACGGGAAAAGCACGAACCAATGTCATTAATAAAAATAATAAAAAGCAAAGGACCCAGAAGGGATCCTTGTGGTATTCCCGAGGGTATTTTAACAGTAACAGAACTGTATCCATTCAGTACAACCGTCTGACAGCGATTCTCAATATAAGACTTAAACCATCTGAATAAATCACCTCTGATACCCACTGCAAGCAGCTTACGTAAAAGGACACCGTGGTCAATACGGTCAAATGCCTTGCTGTAGTCAGTATAGACAACATCCACTTGAGCGGGTTCAGACATGGTGGAGGACAAATAGTCGGAACAGATTAACAAATTGGATACAATCGACCTGTTTTTTAGAAAGCCATGTTGATAGTCATTAAGCGACTGTTTAATAGCACTATGAACTGAAGCGTAAACTATTTTTTCTAAAACCTTAGCAAACAAACAGAGCTTAGATATTGGCCTGTAGTTTTCAACATTGTCCTTAGCGCCTTTTTTATGAACGGGTGTGATAAAAGCTGTTTTCCAAACATGCGGCACTACCCCCTCACTAAGAGAACGACGAAATATTAGGGTAAGCGGTAATGTTAAGCTCTGCGCGCACCTAATTATAAGAATAGCAGGAATACCGTCCGGCCCTGCTGACTTATTTACGTCAATAGCCCTCAGTAGCTTAAGTACTTCAGTTTCGCAAACTTCGACGGAGCCAATATCAGAGGTAGATGTTTGATAAGAACAGTGCACGTCACCATCCAACTGAGTTACGTCGGGGATAGTGTTCTGGAGAAAATTAAACTTAAAAACTTCACTAAACATGTCGCATATTTCGTCACCCTGTCCCGACGACCTATCTCCATACTTCATAACGGATGGAAAAGTACATGAAGACTTTTGCTTGCTTTTAACGAAAGACCAAAAAGCTTTAGGTGATTTTTTAATACTATTTTCTATTGCCTCAATGTAATCGTCGTACATTTCCTTTTCCAATGATTTAGCACGATTTCGTAAGATTAAAAATGAGTCATGGTCAGATAAATTTCCATATTTCTTAAACTTGGAGTGATATTTAAATTTTTCTTTAAGAATTTTGATTAGCGGGGTTTTATACCAAGGGGGGTAATTGGACCTAGATTTAACGATTTTAGATGGTATAAATGTTTCACAAACTTTATTTAGTCTGACGTACAACAATGACAAACCAAGGTATACACCTCTTCCCAAACGGCATGGTTGGCGCAGTGGCTCAAGCAGTTGACTGCTGCGCTACATGTCGCGGGTTTGATCCCCGCGCAGAACAAATATTTCTATGGCCTACAAAAAGTTGTTTCGGGTTTGTGTATATATGTATGTGGCTTTAACTCTGTGAGCGCTCACAGACATTCGGATTTAAAAAGACTCTTGTAAACTCATACTTAAGTTTTTTATTTTTTTAAAGTCCTCCCCACTCTAGAAATTGCCCCTGTATCGTGGATACGTACCCACAAAACTTCCGACTATTCTCTCATCAATACACAGATTTAATATTTTGCTACAGGAACAAATATGACCTACCCAGTAGGTATAAAACTACTCCATCTCGCTACACATCACACCCCGAGCATAGCTGATAGCCAATCAAGCTAATTGTGAGCAATCCACTGTCTCACTCACGGCTCTGTCGCGTGAGGTCCGGCAGAGAGGTCGGTTGCGTCCAGTTTGATTGCCATTATAGAGATAGATTTATTTATGTTATTGTGAGTGCGAGTGAGAAGGGAATAGTGGAATTGGATTTTGTTGAAAACAGTGTTTTGGATTTCTTTGTGAGTATGAAGTTTTTTATTAATTGAAGTCAAATCTAGACATCTACGTCAGTACACCATATAAATAATACTTGATTGGTGTTCTGCTTGTGGTTGTATTAAAGCATTGAACGTGGCCTGACCCCACAAAATATGGGGCACTAATGGGGGCACTTGATATCGTATCTTGCCCGTCATGTTATTTGCACATCACAAGAGCTGATGGAGGCTACTGAAAGTGCGAAACTGGTCGACTGACTGAATTGTCATGACTCAATTTGAATTGTCATTGACACGCTAAGAAGAAACGAGTCGATGTATTTAGTTGTAGTTATTTCGATAGTTTGGTGTGCAGATTAGCTGTTTTTTTATGAATGACATATTCCTGTCAACGAAAGAGCGATTGAAAGAGTCATGGTAAAAATAAGTGCAACACTTTTTGTAGTGGCCTTACTGAGCTGAAATGATAATAGCAACCAGTACCAAGCAAGTCACCAGAGATAGTGTAATTGAAAATTCTGCGATTTCCTGTATTTTGTTGATCATTTGGCCTGCAGCTTACGCCTATTTGGCTTTTAATTACTACGTAATTTTATTTTAAGGTAGATCGTGTTGAAAACATTGACTTTTAAAACCAGGTTTATTATTACACAGATAGACATGGGGGCAGGTCGAATCTATAAGGGTTACGTTTTACAGAACCTTAAAGCGAAACCTTCTACCTCAAACTCAAGTTTTTAAGATGAAATTTCCGATTGGCAGATGATGGACAAACATGAGAAGAAGTACAAGAGACTAGAAGAGTTGGATGAAGAGGGAGTGGTGACTCTGTTAGAGCGATGGGACCTGGACGAGTTCGTGGACTTCGCCAGGGAGAGGCAGGTGGACGGGAGGAAGTTATTTGTGAGTAGCTCCGACTAGAATCGATTAAGGTTATTGAAGATAGCAAGTTAAAACGATAATATTTATTTATTTATTTCATTTGGGAAAACAAACAGTAGTATATTAAGTATACACAACCTTAAAAACTTCTTAAAATTAAAATTAACTAATATACTACCCACAACATTTTCCACAACATTTTCTTTTCATGGAATACACCAACCAAAACTATTCTTATTGGCTCTACTAAACTCAATTTATGCAAAGAAATAATTAGAAGATTGATTCAAGATTTAGGGACATTCTTACTTCTATAGTAATGATTTTTCGGTGTCACAAGAAAGGGGAGGACTAACCGTACTGGCAATTAGGCTGAATCCACAATGATGTTTGGAGCCATCCAGATAGTGTGGCGGCTTGTCAAATTGACAGTTGGAATATTTATTTTTCAAAAGATTACAATGCATTTTCGGTTTTTTACGATTACTGATTGTCGATTTTTTTTTTGACTGCCTCGATTGCTGTGGAAATAGGCCTTTTACATGGGCCTTAAACATAACTGTCGAAATGTGGGTGGTGGGTGTACTAATGGGTAACTTCTGCCTTAATTTTCGGGGATTATAGGCGTGATGTTATGTATGTATTCCATTTAAATGATACAAACTAACGGTGGTACCTCATTATGTTGATGAGGATGATAGTAATACGAATATACCTGTGTGCGCTGACCGACCATGACACATGTCATACAATATGAAATGGACGGTAATTAACCTTATCACTTGGGTGTAGGCTGATTTAATTAATTAAGACTAGACTAAATGCCTTAATCTGCATTAGGATAGACGTATGTCGTACAGTATACCTATGCTTGGCTCCTAAATTATTTATGACCATAACCATGATGACTGTTATAATATGCACTGATGCCAAGGGTAATTTTAATATAAAGTGATTTGTTATACTCACATAATCAGCTTGTTTTTCTTATACATTTATCACCATACCTATTTCCAGGACGTCAGCGAAGGAATCGTGAAGTTATGGCGCCCGAGAGTCAACGCTAAAAAATTCATGACATTCATCGAAGATATGAAACTGAATCCCAACAAATATTTAGAAAACAAAGACAATAACGCAACAATGGAAAAACATGACTCCAATGAAAAAACAACAACAGTCGACATTCAAACAGAAAGTGCGCTTACAGACCAAAACGATATTGAATGCCAGTATCAGACTGTAACTCATAGAAGAAAGGAAGAAAATGTGTATCAATCAACACAATCTATGAGCACAGTAGAAGAACTGATCAGAAGAATAGTACCTGCAAAGAGTTTTTTGTACAGAAACCAACAAAAAGCTGAAAGAACACCATCGTACTTGCCTATGGACGGTGGAGCTCCTAAGAAGAAGAAATTATTCAGACTAAGCTCATACGAATACCCGTTCTTCGACTTAAGAGCTCGATTCTCGCGACAAGAAAGTTCAAACGACAGAGGATACTACGCCATGAAGAGAAACAGTAGATACTACATAACTAGGACTTACAAGAAACCTGAATCGAAACCCAAATATAAATCACTTTCAACTCCCGAAGAGTTCAGTGAGAAATATTCAGAAGACCATTTTTACGAGGACTTGTGTTATAATGAGGTAAAAGAAGTAGAAAAACCTGTAGAACCAAGAGTGACTAGTGTTAAACCTTGTATAGTGAAGATTCAAGAACTGTTTCAATCCTTCAAAGTGCCATTCTTCAAGAAACATGAGATGATAGAAGAAAGGAAAATTGAAACTGTGGAGAGTGAGAAATCATCAAATATTTATGAGAATAGTGACTGTATCGTTAATATGTATGACTCAGTACATGTTAACAGACAATCTGTCGATGCCAGCGAAGTAAAAGATCAAGTAAGTTCAAACTATTCATTTATGTTAGCTTGTGTGTGCTCTTAACACAAATTATGTCTCCGAGTAAGTGGGATTAGCTAGATATTAAATAAGTAAGTAATAAAGACGTGAGGTGCGTTTTAAAATAAAACATTGTGAAGAATAGAATTACTAACATGATACCATCACGTTTGTACAGTGAATAATACTCCAGCATTATGCCATCATTCTTCTTCTTCTTGGCGTGTCGATGACAATTTAAATTGAGTCGGCCCAAAATTTGGCGACGAGTTCGGCACTTTCAGTAGCCTCCATCAGCTCCTGTGATGTGCAAGTAACAGGACAGGCTGGACACGATATCAAGTGCCCCATAGTTTGTGGAGGCAGACAATCCCAATGCCATCATTTATAGGGAGCGAGCCTATTGTCATCAAGCACTTTTGCTTGATGGTATGGTCATGATTCTTATCAACTTTTCTCCACAGCAGACCACCTTACCAGTGGAGGAGTACCTAGAGCCAGTTCAACTGAGTAAAGATTACTGTGACGTCAACTACAGGCGGGAGAAGGAGGACTCACTTCTAGGATACATCCTCAGCATCTTCGAAAACAGATTCGGAATTCGAAGAGGTAAGCTATTCATATAGAATTTAAACTAGGTATTATTTTGCGCTCAAATTTAGTTATTCCACACGTATCGATTAGCGATTACGATCCAGCTTACATTATTCTGAGAAATATTATATCGCTGCAAGACATCATACGGTGGTTAGACCTTCGGGCTGTCCGTTATTAACTAATTTTATATGAGTTGTTTGCCTGCGTGGTCCGACACGACGACGCGGCGACGCGACGGTTGCATGTGATCTATTTAAGCATGAAGGAGCTGAGGAGGCTGAGGAGGGGGGGGCTGAGTGGGGGGGCTGAGGAGCTTATCCACGGCAATGAAACATGAGTCCTAGCGTAATCGTAGATGTCACATGTCTACGAATAGAACATGCTGGTTTCTTCCGTGGTGGACGTTACCACTGCACCGCCACAGTTCATCAAAAAATCACATTGATACGCATAGATCAGCATTTTCTTGCATCTTCTTCCGTTTCTATCACTTGAGAGGTCTAATCGCACGTTCAAGTGCTTGAAATGCGAATGAATGCGGATGCTTTCGACCAGACTTCTTACTCTATTAAATGATGCTTCTACGTGACAGAATGAATTAGAAACACTTGAAAACTATCTGTGCGTGTAAAATAATGTGTGTTCTCCCATTGCATTTTTTGCGTTTGGCAAACATTCAAATCGCTAGATTGCTTACAAACAAACGTGTAACGAAATCTTCCACACAATACTGATAGTAGCGAATAACAATAATTTTATCCAGCCATTTCACTAATTGACCTTGTGAAGCAATGCAGCTGCTTGTTTGTCACATGCGCTGTTAAAATTGGGACGTTGAAACTTGAAGGACCTAATTTAAAATTAAATTGCGAAAGCGCCTTGCACCTTGCGTGAGTGACATTTCGTCTTTATGACTGACTCATTATTAACGATGTGCACATAACTACACTACACCCACCCGTAACCCTTGAAGAATTCGGCAGTATACCTTAACCTATCCACAACATTTAGCCAGTTCTTTTTTAAATTTCATGCAATACGGGACTCGCCTGTTGCTATCTACCGGGCACAAATCAAGCTGGCTGCTATTCAATCATTCCAAAAGTCGAACTCCAAGACTTCTTGTTCAACAGTATCGCTTGCGACCACTTGACCAACACGACTAAGTGACGTTGTTGCATCTTTATTAAAGTCTAACTAATTGACAATGTGCACAGAATGCAGTATGCGTACATTTGTATCAGTATCTTTGTCAGTAGGTAGACGATTAACGACAATACTGTTCGCTTGTACTTTCTCATCACTTTTTTGTTCTTTTATTTCCTGAACAACATGTGTCGTGTGGGTGACATGTGTAAGGATGCAACGCAGTGGCTTTATATCGGTGATGGAGTTGATCTTCCGTGGTCCGATAATTTATATTTTCTTTTAATAATTTATATAAAGGCCCTTTTTGAATCATTTTCAAAAAGTGCCTTTAAATAAATATTAATGATACTGCACAAATCATTTCTTTAAAAAAAAAAAAAAAACCCGCGAAGCCAAAAAGAAAAATAAAATATTATTTCGTTATGAAGGATCCACAACATTCTTATGCGTCTTAAACATAATGCCACTCCACTTCTATAGTGTTTACGAGAACAATTCAATATTCAATTAAAATGTCTGTTTGTTGAAAGCATACTTTTCCATTAATTTGATTGCAAATGAAAGACGAAGAATGGATTTACGAGTAGCTAGTTACAGAAAGACAGTCTAAGTCAGTTCTGCCTAACCTTTGCCCTTGCGGTTGGCTTCCAGTCTAACTGGATGCAGCTTAATACCATTATTTAACATGGAACGACTGCCTGTCTGACCTCCACAACAGTCAGTACTGGCTACTATGATACTTCTTCGTAAGACTGGTTGTCAGACTTTTGGGCCACTACCTGTTTCGTACGACTGTAAAATAACATGTACAGGGGCACGGTTGAACCTCATAACAGAGTACACATAAAAAGTATCTGTGGTAAACGCTTTCAAAGCACTTCGTATTTCTTCAAAAACTTATTTGTTTTTTTCTACAATACTAGCTTTTGCCCACGGCTTCGCCCGCGTGGATGTCGGTTTAACTACAAAAATGTCGATTTTCCATACAAACTTTCATCCCCTATTTAACTCCCTTAGGGGTTGAATTTCCAAAAACCCCTTCTTAGTGCTCCCCTACATTATAATAGGAAGCCATGTGCAAAATTTCACATTCCTAGCCCCAGTAGTTTCGGCTGTACGTTGATATGTCAGTCAGTCAGTTCTCCTTTTATATATAATATATGGATTGATAGAACGACACTGAATGTAGGCCCTCCGTGCGGTGGGTATTACGAGAAATGGCAGTTAGCTGACCACTTAAACATCACACTGGAATACCAGGCTGACAGAAAAAGCCAGGAAGCACATCCCACAATGAACACACAGATGTCCCACACAAGCGCCACTGCGGCTGCAAGCTAGTCTTGACAAAAAACAATAAAAAGCCGATGGTGGCGTGGAACAATTATTTGTTTACTCCTTATTAGTACGGCGGGAGTGACACCCGAGCAGCGACCCGGGCCCCATTGCGTTGGGCTGGCTACTTTACTTTCTCTTGTTATATTTTGTCATTAAGTTAATTAAAGTGCAGTTTGTGGTTATAAAGGTGGAATATGTGTGAACTGTGGTTGTATAGCGTCAGTGTGTATTGTCACATATATTACAAAAATAACGTTTGCCCTTCGCCTTACGCCCGTTTTCACCAATACTAGAAGCAACCTAAGGGAAAGCAAAGCGTGCTTGCTACAGTGCAAAAATATTTACGCATTCATCAAGTGTCACTTGCTGTTACTAAAAACGGATATTGGTTTCGATGCTTCTTCTTCTATTGTGTCGAGACGATCTGCTTGCGAATGATCAGTACCGTGGTGTACGTAGTAGGTTTGACTCCGGAGTCAAACAAGAAAATAAAAACATTAGTAGAAAAACGTTAATGAAATTATGTACAGTCCGTAAGTGTGTCAGAGGTTAAGTCTGAACATTAAACTTCAATAAGGCTTCTAACTTATCATTATTTACTAATCTATTAACAGTCACATCATTAGCATATTAATAGGCACACCTATCATTCATTCTTCATAAGGTCACAGCTATTACCGTGTTTATGACTCTTGTAACCAATTATATTATCTTTAACGACTCCCCCTAGATCTGAGCATGCAGATAACTTGATTCATCTAATTGAATAGTGACAAGTGGCTCTAAACCGTGTGAGACATGACTCACGTCTGACTCACTAGTTCGGAGTAACGAAATACAGTCGTCTGTACCATTGCAATTGATTCTAATTTAATGTCACCAGTTAGGTCATACACCCTTTTAGAAAGTATACAGTCTGGATTTCTTGTGTAGGTGGTGGATTTAAATTATAGCTCACTCCTTCTTGTAGAAAAGGGCTTGTGATCGAATCATCATCAGCCATAAGACGTCCACTGCTGGACAAAGGCCTCCTCCATAGAGAACGGCATCCTGCCGTTTGCATCCACCGTTTGCCCGCGACTCTCACGATGTCGTCGGTCCACCTGGTGGGAGGCCTACCAACGCTGCGTCTTCCGGTTCGGGGTCGCCACTCGAGAACCTTATTTCCAATAGTAGGAACATTTTTGGCAGATTTTGATATGCTTGTAACTTTGATGTCCTATAAAAAGCTGCATTTCTTCTTCTTCCGCTCTATTATTTTATCTCTGTCACCAGCTGCTTCAGTGTTTTCTTTTATTTATACATTCTTTCTCACAATCGTCTCTTATTTGATGATTCTTAGGTCGGGTCGTGCCAGTTATTATTGAGATTTTTCATCAAGAATTTCTGTAGATGTCTGAGAGTCAGGATTTTAACGTAGTTGGCAAGCTCACTCCCTATTTCATGGTATTTAATAAAACACAACTAGTGTAAAGTGTGTGTGCTGTGCAATCCTGTTTATCCTTTCGGATCTTTTGTTTTTGTTCTTTCTTTTGTTCAAACGACCTATAATGACGACACCAACATTATATGCGAATAAATTATTTGATTTGTATCGCTTTTTTACAGCCTTTATTGACATAAAGATAACGATCTGAATTAAAACTGGTATAGATGATTATGAACACAAGGCCGTTTAGGTGAACTATTGGTATACTAATAGGCAATAATCAAAGAGATAAGACCGCCAATATAACCATAGACTTAACAACATTGTCAAAGAGCTGTGTCCAATAAAGTATACTTTATCTATAATTTATACGAAAACCTTGTAAGTTGATAACAATATGATACCGTGGAATTAGGCGGGAGGTGAAAGCCTCACATAGTAAAAGTGCTAGTGTTGTGACAATGTGCTGGTGGATGAAAGTGAGCGTGCCTCTGATGTACAACCTGGGAGCCAGGGTTGGGAGCAGCGTAGTGGATCTGTTCTATGATATCGTGCATTGTTTCACTGATGTGGTTGCAGGTACAGTACAAAAAATACTACACATTTGTAGCTTTACGTGTCAGTCCGTGTGTCTAGTTAGATATCGAAACTGTATTATAGATTTTGAATCGGTCATTTAGAACTTTTATTTTAAACGGTTCATGTGGGTCAAAGGATAAGATAAAGCACAGCAATGTCAGTATTATGTCAGTAGGGGCAGGTCAAACAAACACATAGGTCAAATCGAGTCATCAATTTTGTGTCATTTACTTCACGGTGTTCAAATCGGCGGTTGGTGGAACCTACACGCTTATCTGTGATTTCATGTGTATATTGTGTATGCTCTTTAGACGCTAATTGTGGTGGATCAACAACCATTTCCGTCATCAGTGTTTATTTATTTATTTATTTAAGGACAACCAACAAAGCATACACCAAAATACATGTTGAAGTTCTCATATTACGATGACATTGTATAGTGTAGCCTTAATTAAAGGCTGCCACGGCATGCATTAAACATAGGAGTAGAGTAGACATACGTTTTCACTTCAAAAAACAAGATTTTATAAATTAAAGCTAAAAATTAAAGCTGGACTCTTTTGCCAGCAATGGAAGAGAAATAAAATTTATGACGTACAAACAGTTAATGAATCTATACGAAAAAGACTACTTATTTTTTAAACAAAACAAATTATTCACTTTGTGATAATACCACAGATTTGATTTTATGTAAAGAGTAAGACATATCAATATCAACACTGAGTGAGCATGACAGGCGACCAAACTGAACCTGCATTCTGTTAATGGTGGAAAAATGACCTAGATTAGTTTTAAAGCCCTTAGCGCGAAGCAGCCTGTATTTAGACTTACGAGCCAGTTTGTAAGGCACATTCAAATTTATTTGACTCAGTAACCGTGGACAATCAATGTGAGTGTTAATTATTTTTTATAGGAACAGATGATCTAGGATCATACGGCGATTTTCCAGGCTCGGCCTCGGCACAAGGGATAAGAAGTAACATGGGTGGTTTTTAGTCAGTAGTAGTCTGACACTCTCTACCGCTCTGCCCAGAGCGGGAGGAGTCATTCAATGAATTCCCACACCAAAAAAAAAGATTACAGTTTCAAACACACTCACTCGACTACTAGATTACGCTGCATACGCTACTAGAGTCAGTCAACAATTGAATCACTCTACTCAAGTAGAGAGACTTGTTGGGCATTCAGGTGTGCAGCAATTAAGCTTGATTGCTTGATTTTTGTGACCGATGACAACATCAAATCCCAATGTGATATGAAACTATAGAAATAGGGCAGTTTTCCAATGTGCTTTATTTTCCACGTGGAGCTCATAATTTCCTTCTCTTCACATTCCAGAAACAAACGACGATCAGCCATCCGAAGACTCAGAAGCAGATTCCCACAAGACTGCGGCCACTCCAAGTGATGAGGCCGCCCGCAAGTGGCCGGAGGGTCGCAAGTCCACCAGTATGGCTGACCGGCCACTGCCCGTGCCAGTGGAGAACGAACCCTATTACATGAACGTGGATAGAGCAGAGGCACAGAACCTGCTGAGAGGGCAGCCTGATGGGACGTTTATATTGAGACCGTCGAGCCAAGTGAGGGTCGAATTTGTTTTTTCTACCGAGCTTTTTACCCGAATGCGGGACTCATCATCATCTGCCAAGCCCTTTCCCAAATATGTTGGGGTCGGCTTCCAGTCTAACTAAATGCAGCTGAATACCTGGATTTTACATGAGAGCGACTGGCTACCTGACTTTCACAACCCAGTTAAAACTGGGTGATACGATACCCTTTGCTAAGACTGCTTGTGAGACTTTCAGGTAACTGACTACCTGTCACGACTGCCAAAGATCTATATATAGCAGCCGGGAATAACGACTTAACGTGCTTTCTGAGGCACAAAAGGGGCGGTCACCCATCCATTGACCAATCTAGGCAATTGTGGCTTAACCTAAAGATTGATCCGAGTGGAATTAAGCCACGCGTGACTCAAAGGAGGGTAATGGTTTTATCACTCTATGTTCCACGTTTGTATTCTTTGTGGTGCTCCAGAAACCAAAAGCGCGCCACGAGTCGTGATTATTTTGTTGAGTTTCATTTAGGTTTAATTTTTTCATAAAAAATACATAACATCACGTCTGTAATCCCCGAAAGGATAGGCAGAGGTGTAGTATAGTATAATGTACACCCACATTTCGCATTTTTAGGGTTCCGTACCTCAAAAGGAAAAACGGAACCCTTATAGGATCACTCGTGTGTCTTTCTGTCTGTCCGACCATTCCCCCCCTTTATCACCGAAACCACTGAGCCTAAAATTTTGAATAAATTACAGAAATTAGTTCAACACTTAAAGACTACCTACAGCAAAACCTGTAAGAAGTCTATGGTGCTAAAGTAATATAAAAAATCTCTCAATACAACAATGGTATGGAACCCATCATGCGCAAGTACGACTTGCACTTGGTCAGTTTTTTTTCTGTGTGTTTTCAATATTCAGGGAGCTCCAGTGTAACTCCACTTAACCCGATTTTCTCATCATTCCAGCCCGACCACGCCTACACCCTCAGCGTGTCGTGCGCCAGCGCAGTGCACAACGTGGGCGTACGCCGGCGGCCGGACGGTCGGCTCGCACTCGGCTTCCCTCGGCGCGGCGAGCAGAGCTTCACGAGCGTGACGTCACTGCTGCGGCACCACCGCAAGCGCCGCCTGCTGCTCGTGGCCGGCGGTGACGTCATCGGCGCCACGACCTTGAACGACACTCCTCATTACTATCAGAGTCCTAGTAGCATTCCTGTGCCGGTTGCTATTTAGTTAGGACAGCCGATATCATCATCAGAACAGATGGGGCCGAAAAATTCTGGAGTGGCGACTGCGAATCGGAATTGTTGTCCAGCAGTGGACGTCTTTGTCCCCACTATGTTCTTGTTATCTGTCTTCCACAAGTCAGTTACAGTGTTACTTGATGTCCTTTGGTGATGATGTGATAAGTCGAGCAGTTTGGAGGCGCAGGCTGCTCCTGGCAGTTATCGACGCAACGAAATGAATGAGATTCCTTTCTACTATCAGAGTGACGGCACGGTTGGCGCAGTGGCTCAAGCAGTAGACTGCTGCGCGACGTGTCCCGGGTTCGAATCCCGCACGGAACAAATATTTGTATGCCCTACAGATAGTTGTTTCGGGTCTGGGTATTTGTGTATGTAAGTTTAAATGTTTGTGAACGCACCCACGATACAGGATAAATTCCTAGTGTGGGGAAAAGTTAAAAAAAAAAGAGTCTTAGTAGTCGTGAAATGAAATGAAATGAATGAAAGGGGATAGAACCGATGTGGCATATCAACCTGTCCGCCATTTTGATTTTTTTTACGAAATCGCGCCCCGCAATGAAAGTGGTATGTATGGATAGAGGACATTTAGACGAACAAAAAATGTCCAGTAACACGGTATCTAAAGTGTCACGTTACCGAGATATTTGAAGATAAAGATCGACAAATTACTACAACAATAATCTATATAAATAAAAAGAGAAGTCCTGACTGACTGACTGACTGACTCATCAACGCCCAGCCCAAACCCTTGGACCTAGAAACTTAAATTTTGCACAGAGGTGCCCTTTATAGTGTAGACAAGTAATAAGGAAGGATTTTTCGAAAAACAACCCCTAAGTGCATGTTTACGTACAGGCGTGGCGTCGCGCGGCGCGTGTGGCGTTTTTAATTCAAACACATGGCGATGTATGCAAAAGTTAACGATTTCAATCGTTGATTTTTCGAGAAGCTATTTTCGCCCGTTAGTTTAAAATGCAGCGTTTGTTTAAAAAAGCACAAGACGAGCCTTCTGCACGCGCTGCGCGACGCCCCGCGTCTCCGTAAATGAGCCCTAAGGGAGTTAGTTATGGGATGAAAGTTTGTATGGAAAGTTAATAACAGCCGCTCGGGTCGATCTTCAGGTTAAGCCGTACTTGCCTAGGTTGATCCGTGAATGAGTGACAACTCATCACCCATTACATACCGAGTTCCCTCCGAGCCTCGAAAAGTACGGTAGACCGTTGGACCCGGTTGTCAATGTAGATCGTTGTCAGCCGTTGAGTAGTCAGTGGTCTGAAAGTCTGACATTAAGATGTGGAGGTCTGAAAGGCAGTCGCTCTATAGAAAATTTTGGGAAAAGGCTGGTAAATTATGGCAGTTAGGACGATACTGAAGGATTTTTTCTAGTGCCTAGTACCTAAGTTTGTGATTGGCAATAGTAACAGATAGTAGCTATTACCCAACAATTTTACGGAAGTCTCAGGATATGGGGATTTAAACAATCACGAATTCGCGCAAGTATCGCTTGCGGTTACTGTATAATACGACCTTACGATATTTATACTGTGACCTTACTGAAAGGCCTACGCAGCATTGAAACGTAATTTAAGAAAAATACTCGAGATGTATTATGCCAAAGAATATTTTGTATGTGATTAAGTATAATATTTAATTAATAAAACTTTAGATTTTCAATTTGCACTACTTTAAATTACGTCTTTTGTATTTATTGAATTGAAGTTTTGTATTAGCTATAATTCTCAAACGTTAAAGTTATTTGAAATAAAGGAGAATGTTAATTATTTAACGTTAAAATAAAACAGACGGACGGCAAAAAAAATTAAAAAATGTTCAAGAATTATAATTATCATGTTTTACAATTTTGATATACAATTTTCCCACCATTGACATTTTGAACCTTTTTTGTGTTTATTTGAAAAAAATTATAACGAGTACCTAAGTTTATAAAAAATGTTTGGAAACGATAACATTAATAAAACCGGCCAAGTGCATGTCGGACCACGCACAATGTAGGGTTCCGTAGATGCCCATCAAAATATGTGAACTTACTCAACTGATTAACCCCCTGCCTACCTACCTCTGAATGATGATTTTTATTGTAAAATAAAAATAAAACAAATTTACATTTGCAGTTTTGAGACCTGCGCTCCCAATGCTCCCATACATTATGTATAGGAAAATATTTCATATAGGTAAGTAGGTACATTAAGTTTTGTAAAACCTACTTAGCTGTGATAGTTTTCCTTTTATTTTCATTATATATGGCACAACCATGAATTTTATCACACGCCCAAACACAACCCGTATAGGTGGTTTAGGTAGCCGGACTTGAGTAGCCGGACTTGAGTGAGTCTAACAAAAATTTGCACATTAAAACTTAAAATTACACAAACGAATCCCTTAATCGAAAAAGTGTTTGAGCAAATCGCAATCTTTTATTTAAAGACCTATTCAAAGACATGCCACACAATGGATATCGTAAAAAAAAAAAACAATTTTAATGTGTACTGGAGATACCTACCCTAAAAAAGAAATCATTCAACATTTTATTTTAGCACTTTGTCGGCGTAACTCATTTGTATATTCAAAAATTACAGCTTTCTAGTACTAAGAGTCTTTCGAGATAGGTATAGTGCGGACGGACAGACAGACGGACATGGCGAAACTATAAGGGTTTCATGTTGACTACGGAACCCTCGAGGTGTTGAAGTGTTTGTACAAAAACGCCACCATGTCAGTCCGACTTCAGGACCAGACCTCGGAACCTATCCTTCTGCAGCGCGGTGTGAGACAGGGAGACGTCATATCTCCGAAACTGTTTACCGCTGCATTGGAGGATATCTTCAAGGTTCTGGATTGGAGAGGACTTGGCATCAACGTCAACGGCGAGTGCATCACTCACCTTCGGTTTGCCGACGATATAGTGGTCATGGCTGAGACCATGGAAGACCTCAGTGCAATGCTCGATGACCTCAGTAGAGCTTCCGAAAGAGTGGGTCTTAAAATGAACATGGACAAAACCAAGGTTATGTCGAATGTTCATGTAACACCCACTCCTATCAAGATCGGAGACTCTACGCTCGAAGTTGTGGACGATTATGTCTACCTGGGACAAACGGTCCAGTTGGGTAGATCCAACTTCGAGAAAGAGGTCAATCGTCGAATCCGACTCGGCTGGGCAGCGTTCGGGAAGTTGCGCGGTATCTTCTCGTCCAACTTACCCCAGTGTCTCAAGACGAAAGTCTATGACCAGTGTGTGTTGCCAGTGATTACATACGGGACCGAAACGTGGACGCTCACAATGGGCCTCATCAGAAAGCTCAAAGTCACCCAAAGGGCAATGGAGAGGGCTATGCTCGGAGTTTCCTTGCGTGATCGAATCAGAAATGAGGACATCCGCATGAGAACCAAGGTTACCGACGTAGCCCGAAGAATCGCCAGACTTAAGTGGCAATGGGCAGGGCACATTGCTCGCAGAACGGATGGCCGATGGGGCCGAAAAGTTCTGGAATGGCGACCGCGAACCGGAAGACGTTGCGTTGGAAGGCCTCCCACTAGGTGGACCGATGACCTGGTCAAGGTTGCAGGAACCCGCTGGATGAGAGACGCACGGGAACGGTCAATGTGGCGACGCCTGGGGGAGGCCTATGTCCAGCAGTGGACGTCTTTTGGCTGAAATGATGAATGATGATGACGACGGAACCCTAAAAAATATAATGTTTGGAAATAATAATAAAAACTAAGGGGACATTAAGAATGCTGAAATAAAATCCTTTGTATTCGGATCTCAGTAAAAAAATGCAAAAAAAGTAGTTAAAAAACTAAAAAACCCGACTGAAAAAACTGAAAAGCAAAAACCAAGAACATTTTAAATTAAACAAAACTTGGAAGCAGGCGGGGTTCTATTTTTGTCATTTCATAATTTAATATTCAAAGAATCGGACATACATACATACACGTCAAACACATAACCCTCCTTTTGGGCTTCGCCGCAGTCGGGTAAAAAGTAGTAGTAGTATACTTACCAAGTTTTGCATAATCTACAAATCCTGTTAGGATATCAAAATGAGTAAAGAAAGATAATATAAATTCCAATTTTTTTTTTTTTTTGTCTCATTCTTAATCATTTTACAAGTTGTAAGTTTTAACACGCTGCAGCACTTGGGGAAACGGTTTATTATTGCAGTTATAAAATAATCATATAAATTCTACAATTCTAGCTGCTATGGCTTTATTTGCTTAGCCTTCATTTGATTTCCATTCAAATTAATTTCACAACGTTGATACTATCGGAGGCAGGCCCTAGAAATGAAGTAAGAACGAGAATAATTATTACAGTGTGAACCAGCAGGAAATAACATCATGCATCGATAAGAAGAGTTTATGGTGGGCAGAGAAGCTGCTCCACACTGCTGACATCATTTTGCTATTACCAACTACGTCGGGGACGGCTTAAATAGTCTTAACCGGATGCAAGGCAATACTTGTATTGTACTTGGGGCGATTACTTCTGTGATACACTGGTATAGCATGATGGTAAGATTGCGCATCACAGGGCTGTTTTTTTTTATAACAGACATTAGGTCAATTAAGATGGAATAAGAGCAGGAAAATGATTCTGTTTGTACTATGCGTACACTGCCTTCCTAAGGGGCTGTTTCTACGAGCGAGTCGCGGCGAAATGATCGTCGTGCCACGTATTTCTACCCTCGTGTCTTTCATTCTTTTCTTTCTCTTGTTTTCTTTCGGTTGGTGCTTTTTTAATGCTTTCTGTGCAGTTGCCAGCGAAATACAAATCAAATACTATCATATCATCATAATTATGTGGGAGGCATACACGTGATACACGACCACTATGCAATTCTGTTATGTTGAATCCATACAATAGGGATAATTCCTGACTAAAAAAAATATGATTCTGTTAAGTCCGTCAGTTAGAATATCGAAAAATATTGGATATGTATTTTTTGTTCAAATTAATAAAAAATGTGACTGGGGCTTGTGACGCCACTATCCGATAAAAAATTACTGCACACGAGTTTTCGAAGCACTGTATCGTCTTCATTTTTGGTTTACGTGATAAATGTAAAAATATGTGTCCAATATTTTTTGGAAATCTATCTGATGGACTTATTAGATGTATTTGTCAAGTACCCTATTGCGCCACAAACAACAACCCACGTCAGCTGAAGTCCAGTGAAGACATTCATGAGGATATATCAACTCGTACGCACCAATCATACACAAACAACAGGCAATTGTTTACCAATTCATGTAACTGCCTGCTATTACTAAACGCGCCCATATTTCATACTAACTAACTACCGTTTTAGGGATTTCATCATTGAGTGAAACGAATGGGCGATGCTTGGCTTGTCCACCCGTGCGGCCGTGGTGTCCAGCGGGGATATTACAAAAAAGTCAAGGCACTGTTTACCCTGGTAGACAAGCCGGTGGTGGACACCGGGAATCATCGCTAATGGCTAATGGGATCCCGTCCTTAGTTTCACTTCAATATAAATGGTTTCTTGACCTAGTAAAAAGATCATGTACGTTTGCCCCGCACGGCCATCGCAATTTATTTGGACCGAATATACTCCTATACATAATTGAGAAAGACGAATTTTGTAAACAAACATGTCATATTTAAAAATATATAGCAACTACAGAGGGCCATGTGCATCTGGATCGAGGGCCCATTTTTTGAACCCTTGCGAAACGAAATAAGATTTATAGGGAATTTAGTTAAAAATAAGTTAAACTGAAATCGGCTTTAAATTTCTTAAACGTGAATTAAAACTGTTATGATTAAATAACTTGGGCCCTCAATCCAGACGCATGCATAAAGTGGCATAGCCTAAATCTCAGTAAGTACTATCTCTGGGTTCATCATTTTTATTTAAGAAAATAGCTAAGAATTTCTTAAACATTTTAAGAAATTCACAAATCTGTAGAACATGACATTACACTTTACCAAGTTGTATGAGAAACTAATGCGTTACATTTTTTTTTTTTAGGATAGCCTCTAGTTTTAGTTTATGTTATAAATTATACTCATCTAACGACTTTTATACAATGAGTGAGCCCCTATACGTAGTTTGTTGCCACCTTGTATTGTATGTAGTTTAATATAAATATTATTTTATTTTTTACCCGAAAAACGAAACATTAATTAAAAACTATAAAATAAACGAAACTAAACTATAAAAAGGCATCGAAATACGCTCCTCAAAGCTGTCAGCCGGTAATGTGCCCAAAGACTGGCGGCATTGCCTCGTTGTTGCTGGCCAAGATAGAAGCCAGCCCTTGGGTCACGAAAACCGTCAACTAAGCGTTTGGAAATTTCCTTAAACAGGCTATGAGCACTCGGATCTTGCCAAACATCAATTATTTTTTAATAGCTTTTGGCTAGGTTGTTTTGTCTTTTATTTAGATATTTTCTTTTATATATTTTTTCCAGCTCGGCCCCCTATCCACATCTATATATTATTTGTTATTACTAATTCACAATATCTGTTGCGGTACTGACATTTAACGTGTTAATAGAGTATTTCCTTGAGTTTAATAATTTTTAAAACGCTTTTAATTTTTCAAGTTACAAGAGGGCCGTGCTGAAAACGTTTGGCTGGCACGGCCCCCTTATTTTGCAAATATCTTCAAAAGTACTGAGATACATTGAAAAAGAAACAGGTACGTATATTCCATTGCATTGCACACCTAAAACGCAAATTCTGGGGGGCCAAACGGGGGCAAACGTAAAAGATCTAACTTTAGACTCATTGAATTATAAAACGACTTACATCTAAAAGAACGGGTTTTGTATCTAGAATATTTTTTTTCATAATTGTTCTTACCTACTCAGAACTTTATGTGATTTATTTCGTCAAAACGGTCATGGAAATCGTGGGAAAACTTAAATCGAATATAAGAGAATATTCAAGAAACAAAAATCAATAACAAGGCGCATCTACCAACTCGCAAAATAACACGCGTATTACAGCCCACCCCCTCTCAGAGAGTGTAGGATTGTGTCCCTGCTGTTGTTATTTTCGGGAAAATAAAGACATGTATCCAGTATTATTTAACACCCAATTATAAAATCCAAGTTACATGCTATAACAAAACTAAATATTGTTCCCTACTTTGTCTGCGATCCAGACTGTAAAGTAGCTTGTGTGCGGCTCCAGATCCCCCCCTGACTCAATTTTTTGTTCAGTCAGTTTCGTGGTTTAGGCCTGACAAGTGATGGACATGTGTTTCAAACTCAAACTCAAATTCTTTATTTCAATTAAGCCATTACAGGCACTTTTGAATGTCAGAAGAAAATTTCACAAAAAAAAAACGAAACTACGAGTGCAATACGTCATTCCGAAAGCCACCACGCCGAACCACACGCCACCGAATGCCCGCAACAACGAACACTGCAAGCACGAAAGCACGCAGCGACGCAAACCGCAACAACGAATGCTCGAAACCCCGAATCACGGAACAACAAATGCACGCCGCAACGTGCAACCGCCGCTCCGCGACCCGGAACCTCGCGCACCCGCCGCCACGGCACGCGCCACCGCGCGTCCCCGCACCCACAGCACTCGCCGGCGGTAACATCCGGCGCCGCGACGCCCGAGTTTGCTGTATGACATACTCAATGGACGCCTTGATTGTCCGGAGTTGGTCGCACAGATAACGTTTAACACTCCCCTACGGCGCACTCGTCACACACCGATGTTGCGCGTGTTCCTCGGCACTCCACTAACTACGCCCAGAACTGTGTACTGACTCGCATTGCTCGAATTTATAACATGGAATTTTCTGAAATTGATTTGTTTAGTTGTAATAAACTTACCTTCAAAAAACGAATCATGAAGGCTATAAACGGAGGTAAATGACAGACAACCATTCTTCGTCTTCTTCTTTTATCTTTTTTGTGCTAAATCAACCAAAATTGTTAACTGTATTAATCTTGTGTAATTTTGGATTTTATGCATTTTTATTTTGTTTTTTGTTAGTCCGTTCGCATGTCTTACATTATATCCAGTAATACAGGGTAACCTTAATTGGCCATAGAAACTGTAACAACATATTTTGTAATATATTTTAATGTGTCGCTGTTGGTTACCTAAATAAATAAAATAAAATAAAAGTAACAGCCAGACAGAGTTACTTCAACATTCAGAAGTTTCAACGTTCGTTCATTAGGTATGAATTTGTATTGGTTAGGTACTTTCTGTGGTTACTATCAATCTATAAAGGTAGGAAAATGATGAAAAAACTACATTGGACAGCCAATAAACCCATGACGTCGGTCGTACATTATCACAGCACGCCACATGACACGCACTGATACACACTAGAAACAAACACACGGACACAGTCACGTGCATTAACATGTATGTACTTAGCAGAACTAGCAGCCGGTTACTCGAAGAAAAACAGTTCCAACTTTCAGATAAAAAACAATCATAGCAATACAAGTTTCCAAAATACTTTGCTAGTAACAAAATTCAATTACCATTAATATAGTTAGAAAATAACTTGCTAAGTATTAACATATCAATGCTCTTGACTGTACTGTAAACGGAAGTGTGAACATTGTTATAATTAACTTTAGGAAACTGAAAAAATATTGGAGCAAGTACATGTGTCGCAAGTGTAGTACTGGGTGACGCAGGGTTGCCCATACTGGTTACAATCTGAGAGTCTTGAATGTTCTAGATATTTCCAGACTTATAAGTGCAATGGTTATTGCCCGCCTCCACATTGGCCACATTGGCGGGATTTGGCAAACTGTATATTTATTTAAACTTTATGTGCATGAGCATGACCACTGTAAATATTGTGTTAGGAGAGGCCAATATCTAACTTCAGACTGCGATAGGTTGAGTTGATTGTAAATAGTAAATGCCTAATGCCTGTTAGCCATTGACACGTTTTGTAACATGTATTTATTTACTTAAACTTCATGCACAAGAGTGGTACTTAGGCGGACTTAATGCCACAAGGCACTCTCTACCTTAGGGTCAAATAGGACAGCACTGTGGTAGAGTACAAAAAAAAACATAAGCAGAATACCATTTTGTTAACATAAATAGGTACATACATTTTATCAAAGACATTATCTAAAATTTTATTATTCTTTTAGCTTTTTCTATAAAGAACATGTTATTACCTTGCTAAAGGCCTATAGGCCTTGAGTGGAGACAATACTCATGAGAAACTGGGCGTGGGACAATTTCCATGGAGTAAATACTTTATCTTTACGATTCGTAACAAATTAAGGGCTAGATTTGTTTTGATAAAAACCCTTTTATATTCATAGTATAAAGTTCCATTTAAACAAGTGCAAATGGAAAAAAAAATTAAATAGAACAATTGAAGTTACTACATATGTAGTAAAGTAATGAAAACTTCCAAATAATTATCATCTTGTTCTTCAAATTGCAAGCTAACATGAGAAGGCTATGTGACTAGTCTTTTGCGGAGATATTACGAATTATTACCAATAGTCCCCTCTAGCCCTGTCCTCCGGGGTGACAGCTGGGAATTGTATTCTCTTGAATGGAAGAGAAGAAAGAGTCGTGTTTCGCCGACCACAAATGTCATGGGACAAGGGGAGAAAGATAATGACGTGCATTTATACATGTTTCATTTCCTCAGGGACCAGTCTGGGTAACTCTGAGGTATTTTACTGTTTCATTAATAGCACCACGTGCTCTGAATATTATTGGTTATCACCTTCGACAACCCTGCAGTATTGGTTGCCCTTCGGATATATAGCAGGGCTTAGGCAATGCCTGGGCAGTCTTATAGTTCTAGTCGGTGAATTAAGGATCATTTCATACTAATTGGGAAAGTTAACAAATACAGGATTAGAAGGTAAGCAAGTTTCCGAAATCAGTGATGCAAATATTTGTAGGGAAGTGGAAAACAATTGGCAATCGGTTCGGTTCTACATTTTTCAGTTGTTTTTTTTTGCCAAGTTTACTGGTAGTGGTTTCTTACCTACATTTAGATATTGGTAGGTAAGTGTCAACAATTGGACTGTTATATGAAAAGTGAATTTGTGATGTTTAGGGAATGTTAGTTCGTGCAGTGTTTATGAATTAATAGAGCGTGTTGGAAATACTACACTGTGCTGTGCGCCGAAATGTGAAGAAAATTATATCTAAGTGTAAATTAGCAAGGGCAATATTGTTTGGTAAAACTCACCACAAATCAATGTTTTTCGACTAGAACGTTTGGAACTAAAGAACAGATTCGTATAAGAGCTTAAATACATATCGGGACGATGACCCAATAAATTCAATAAAAATAATATTTAAACCAACAGTGGATGAAACACACAAACAAAAATCATTATCAACTGCTTTTTCTAAACTAATTTAGCGTTGCCTTCCAGTCTACTGTTTCCGCACACCAACTATTTTAGCGACAAATATTACAGTAAATTGAAACAGATTTATATCAACTGTATATTTCTGTGAGACAAACCATTCGCAAACCCACGAATGGTACTCCTAAAACCGAAGATTCCAGATGTACAAACATGGCTTCCCCAGCAATGGACGTCAGGAATCATCGCTGAAAACTGCCCCGAGTTCATCCAAGGAAAGGCGACGACACACAGCTAGCTGTTTTTCAATGCAGCTGCTATCCACGCATATTAGACCAAGGCTGATCAACATGTGTATTGGAGTGTAACCTCACAAACGTTCTGTTATTACTTGTATTGTTCGCGAACTTCGTCCACGTGCAATTGAACTTCGTTATATTTGAATCGGCAGTCGCAAAAAAACCCTTGAAAAAGTTAACAAAATTAAGGGCTTAAATTTTTCTAAAATAATAGTACTAACCTCATGAGTATTACAATTATAATATGCTTCTATCTTTGGATGAAATAATTATTTGGCTTGTGTTTAAACGCCTACCAGAAAAGAACCTATTTTACTACCAAAAAAATTCGAAATGCCTGCCAAAATGGATGAATGCTCACCAAATTGTGTTTCCTAAAGTATTGTAGGAATGAACCTATTTTCCTTTTTATTCTGTACCATAGATTTATAAACGTCTTTAAAGTTAACTGCAGACCAAATATTTTATATTATCGGTAAATAGATGTCACCAATATTGTATTTCACGACTTTCAATTTAGTCAGTTTTACTGAGGCAAAAAAGCTAACGGTCGGTCGTAAAATTTTCTTGAATATCAAATATAATATTGCCTATCCCAAACACATGTTACTTGTTTATCTTTATAATTCTTCTGTACGTGTGTTTGTTACTGAACTCCTAATCGGTTGGACCGATTTAGATGATTTTTTTTGTGTGTTCAAGTGAATTCGAGAATGGTTTAGATTTACAATTGGACCCGGTAGGTGGCGTTGCTATCCGGGCAGGACGTTGTCTGCCAGGCTAGTTGTTTTATGAATTTGATTAAAATATGATAAATAAATATTTCACTGTCAATATTACTGAAACAAATGACTAAAGTAAATCACTACATAGTATAAAACAAAGTCGCTTTCTCTGTCCCTATGTCCCTTTGTATGCTTAAATCTTTAAAACTACGCAACGGATTTTGATGCGATTGCGATTTTTTTTAATAGATAGAAGAGGAAGGTTTTAGTATCTTTTTTGCACCCGTGCGAAGCCGGGGCGGGTCACTAGTAAAATATATAAATCACTGGTATGATATTATTATGAAAGAGAAAGGAGTAAATGCCACTGTGACGTCTAACAGGGAAGAATGGATAAGAAAACGTGTTGCGACGAAACCAAATATAATGGGATAACGGCCGGAAGATGATGATGATGACTTGTAGGAAAATAAAAAAATAAAAGTAAAATGAAGTAACGTTTAATTAAAATTATGTAGTAGGTACCTATGAGCTCATACGCCTTATTATAGACACAATTAAAAAGCCATTGTTATAAATCTCCTGGAGATTTATTAGCGGACGGGAGGATATAAGATTCATTTGTACTTAAGATTTATCAATGGCACTTTAAGGACCACAATAGTTATAACAGTAAAATCAAGTAATAGGTAAATAAAGGGAAACGACTGTAATTTTAGTTCGACAATAATACATTTTGGATGAATTCAGATTGAATAATTTGATTACATTATAGATATTTAGACCTGTCATTTTGGTTAATGTAAACTTCTGAGAAACAACATTTGGTGAGCATATTTTATCCATTTTGGTAGGCAAAAAGAATATAAATACAACACGTACAATTATTCTGGTGAGTTTCTAATTATTTTGGAACTTAAAAAGTTGTTCTTTAAGCACCTCGGTATAGAGTGGGTTTATTTTATTTGAAGTTAAAATATTTTATTTGGTACTTTACTGTAGCTATAGCTGTAGCTGTGTAGTTGTACTAGGGTCTAAAAATCTTTTTTGGTGAGCATTTAAATTGTAGCCTATTTCAGTAACATAGCAAGAAAGCAACGATGTTCGCTGTAGCGCTATTCTGCATCGCGTGTGCAGCGTACTGGGCGTGGCGCCGGAAAAACACGAAGACGACCGAGCCGCCCTTCTTCCCGGGAGGCTGGCCCATCGTGGGCCATGCACCCGGCCTTATAGGGGATAGCTGCAGTAAGTATATTCTATTCTAGCGGTTACTGAATGAAAGAAAGGAACAAACAATACCCCTGACTCTACAGCGTTGTTATACTTTTTCAATTTCAATTAATTTTTCCTCTGGCAACAAAATCAAATCAAAATATTTTACATGGGCACTTTTAACCTTTTGACCACCACAGTCACGTATAGACGGCAAGCCGAACAAGCAAAAAAGTACCTTAAGTCTGTCGACTTAAAGTACTTTTTGGCTTGCGTCTATACTTGACTGTGGCGGTCAAAAGGAACGTCGACAAAAAAAGCTGCACGGTTCGGGTTGGTCGCTTCCTATGGAGAAGAACCAGCAAGAAACTCCATGGTTACAAACATGGCTACTTCAATAGTGACCCAACAGCAACTGTATTACAACATTTACAACGAGGACAAAGATCACAATGATTTAACCGCAATATCAGATGATACGAGTATGAAACAACTGCAAAGATAATGAACCTTGTTCTTTTTGTAGAACTATGGGATGGCATCAACGACCTGGCTAGACAGAGCTACGACATTGGAGGAGTCGTGTCAGCCGGCATCGGACCACGGACTGTGTACAGTAAGTACCTTCATTGTGGAAGCCAACCTATGGGTGGCAGAAGCAAATTATAGCTTGCGAAGCTTAAGAAAGTAAACCTCCCCTCCTTCTTTTTCTGCAGAGTTGCAGAAAATGAAGGAGGAGCTTAGAGGTCCTCCAACCAGACGGATGTCAGCGGTTGAAAGAAAAGTGTGGTCGTAGTTGCCCAGTCTGACGTAATATTAAGAATGTTGTATTTGTGCTAACCTCCCGAACAACATTGCTCTGATGAGATCCTGGCCAATTGTAGAACAGATTACAAAAGTAGGTTTAAATATTTTTATTAAATTGTTTTTCGTGTACCTGATTCAGTGATACTGATTACACACTGGAAAGTGAAAAGAAGCGAAGTTCGTTTAGCTGCGCTCACTGATCACTTCTACTTTTTTCTTATTTCGGTGAACTGCACAGTTAAACTATCAACAGCGTTGCGAACTTACGACCTGCCAAGCCGACAATCCATTGCAACGTGGCGCCCACGCGTCTGGAGAACCCTATGTAATAAAATAAAATTAAAACATTACTCAAATTCTCCTTATTATAGCCAGCTTGATCCAAAATATTGAACTTAATTACAATATAATGACTATTTTCCCAGTTGTAACCGACCCGGACGACAGCTTCACGGTAGCTAACACATGTCTCGAAAAGGATGGGTTCTACGAATTCGCTAAACCATGGCTAGGCGAAGGCTTAGTCACTGGCAAATGTAAGTTAAACATTTTCTATCATCTTCAGTTAAAACATATCGAAAGTACCAATTTATATTGTCACATAACATTACGCAAAAAAGCATAGGTGTCCACTCACATTTCGACAGATATACTTAAGGCGCATGTACTAAAGCCGCGAGCCTATTGTAATAAACCGGCCACAAATCCAGACTCCGTGGCTTCTACTGAGAAATTCCTGATAGAAAACCCTTATAGCACTTTATGGAGGATGACGGTTTCACAAGCTTAGAAGATAAAAACAAAGAACAAAGAGATAAGAAAATTGTAACTCATGTGAAATCCCTCAGATTCAATATGGAGGAATCATCGCAAGCTCCTGAACCCAGCATTTAGCCAAACACTTCTGGACACGTTCATGGGCGTCTTTAACAGCCAGTCCAGGAAGCTGGTGAAAGACCTGGAGAAAGAAGTTGGAAAAGGACTTTTTGACCACTGGACATACACGAGACATAACGCTTTGGAGACTATTTGCTGTAAGTCTAGTCAATGAAAATAACTTAATAATTAACATTGACGTCAACGTTGTTGTTTAGAATAGGCTAACAATTGCCATTTACAAGAAATTCCGAGAAACTCTCTACTTTTAGCACTTCACCACAAATTCTGGGGTGGAGGGTAGTGCAATCTGTTGAGATGATAAAACTACCATATGCTTTACAATGTCCCAGCAAACCTCTACAATAGAAAATGTTTCATTGACAGTGACAGCGCTAGGAGTAGACTTCACTGACTCGAACCTCAACAGCAAGTACGTGGAGGCGACAGAGCTGATCCTCAACACGATGGTGGAACGGTTCATGAAGTTCTGGTGGCACAGCCCCTGGACGTTCTCCTGGAGCAATGTCAAGAAGAAGCAGGATGCCTGTTTGAAGATTCTGCACAATATGTCGTACACAGTAAGACAATATTTGTTTGGTTAGGTTACAGACATCGTAACTGTTGAAAAGATTTTCACTACTTCCAAAAATAAAGAATCGTCAAGAGCGTTCGGCATGATAAAATTCAATCTATATACACCTGTTTCGTCACATCCACCTTATCCCCTATCTGTTCATCATTATCCTGCCCTTATCCCAATTTATTTGGGGTCGGCGCAGCATGTCTTTTTCTTCCATTCTTCCCTATTTCTCGTCATCTCTCTTATCCCCTATCTGTTATGAGTGTGATATTTCATACTTTTTCTCTATAATCTTCTGCGTACTAAAGACGTTATAAATATGTCGCAGGTGCTACAAAAAAGAAAATCTGAGTTCAATGGAAATATTTGCGCTGAAAGGAGTATAATACCAGGTAAGACTCGTCCCTGCTTATCTCATATGCCTATCTACAGGATTCAGCTAACTTAATAATGTTTTATTATTTCTAGGAACCAAATTCAAAGCTTTCATGGACCTTCTGCTAGAATTATCGGTAGAAAAGGGAGTTTTCAACGATAGAGAAATCAGAGAGCATGTGGACACCATGATCGTTGGCGGCCATGACACCTCGGCGAATGTACTTATGTTTACCATGATACTGTTGGGATCACATCCTGAGACTCAAGAGAAGGTGTATGCTGAGTAAGTTTTATCTTACAACTATTATAGAAAGAATCTTTAGAGTAATGTGGCAGTGGTGGCTGGCTTCAACATTTTGGGAAACTGTAAGATTTTTATGATGATCGTTATTAAGCCTCATTACTACCGAAACAATAGGAGTCTATGGAATTGTTATTATTATTCTGAGTTGACCAAAACCTGCTGTCTGTCTGTCTTGATTTAAAAATTATGAAATGAATTCGTAAGTCTTTTGGGCTGGAGTTTATTGACAGTTTGTTTTTATTTTAGGATACAAGAGGTCCTGGGAGACAGAGACGTGGAGAAGACGGACTTGTCGAAACTGGTGTACTTGGAAGCTGTTCTGAAGGAGAGTATGAGGGTGTTCACGATCGTGCCGGTCCTGGCAAGGAAACTAGATAGAGATGTTAAACTAAGTGAGTATATTAAACGTAGAACGGAAGCTTCGTCAAACTTTTACAAGAGATTCAGTAAGAACTCGCGTTTTAGACAAACCAAAGGGTAATTTAGTCAATAATTTAAAAAAAAGTGACTGTTTAGACCCAGTTGAACAACTGAATTTGTTCTTTCTTAACTGCGACTAAAATTTTTGATGCTCTCAATCTTAAAGAGACAATGTCTCTTTCACCGTGCCATACTAACCTTACCGAACCGAGCATAGGCAAATGTTTGGGTACTTACAACAGTCAACTGTAATAGTTTATTTCCATTGTTCCATTTCCTGTGTTTGCCGTTGAGCTTGTAAATAAAATTCATCAATAACGCAGTAATTTTCTGAAGCACATCCATATTCATCTTACGCAATCTTAACCATGGTCCCAAACATAAGTACCATCCATGTTTCAGAGAACTACACCCTGTCCGCGGGGCGGACCTGCTTCCTATTCGTGTTCGGTCTCCACAAGCATCCCATCTGGGGTCCAGATGTGCACGAGTTCAAGCCTGAACGCTGGCTGGAACCTGGCAGACTGCCTGACAACCCTAACGCATTTGCTGCCTTCAGTGTGGGCAGAAGACAGTGCATTGGTGAGGATTGTTGACTTGTATCTTTAACTGAGTTAGGAGTTATTAAATACGGTTGTAGTGACAATGACGATGGAGATACAAAAAAAAACAATCTTCGTGCATGTCACGAGTCGCCACGATGATGTGTTGAATCCTATGCGAAGGACACAGGTGTTATTGTCTAATTGTCTCAGTTCATCACCGTGATAAACGGTGCATACAGGTTTTTCTCTTGACATACATATATGTGCCAGAGATCCTTGAAAATATTCATAGGAGTCCCGTCAACTCCAGTCAATATGTTATCTTGGCAGCAGCAGTATTTTTGTTGAGATCTATTTATCGGTAAACGACTTCATGCTGATACTGGATTTGGTTCTTTGAGTCGATCACCTCTTTTGAGCATCTTTATAACGTTACAAGTTCCAAAATCCATTTAAATATCGTATCGTCTCCATCAAATATAATTGGATTCGACTCTCTGTCGAATCAAATACGAAGCTTGCCAACTTAGCTGTAGGCCTGAAACATTGCTAGTTCTTTTTTAATATTACTTAAACCTTTCAACTTTGCCTTTCCAGGTAAAGCCTATGCCCTCATGTCAATGAAGACGACTTTGGCCCACCTGGTGCGAAGCTATAGGATCAAGGCTGACCACACCAAGGTCCGGCTGAAGATCGACGTCATGCTGAAGCCAGACGCTGGGCATTACGTCAGCATTGAGAGAAGGACGTAGAGTAGCATGCAACGTTGGATGCTGTTGAGAGATTATGTCTGATGAAAAGAATACAAAAATGGTTTACCCTCAATCCATATTAATAATCTACAATCATTGCCATGAATCATGACCTGGAAAGCATTTATCAATGGGCAAAGTCGTTCGGTTTACAGATTAATCCTGCTAAGTCACAGGCCATGATCATTGGCAGCAGATATTATCGCAATGCACTTGTCTTGTCATCTTTGCCTCCATTATCTCTGGGCTGCTCGACCATTTGATTGCCTATGCTGAAACAGCTAAGGACCTTGGTGTGATAATTGACAGCAATCTTTCTTGGCGAGCACAAGTGAATGAGGTTAGTCGGAAGGTGCACTTTTCTTTCCATTCACTTAAATCTCTACAGAGCCAAAAACCAACCACCAATACCTTTTAAAACCAAGATTTACTTGGCTCAAACTCAGATCTAGCCGATCACAATCACGATCACGATCTAGCTGATGCCTGCTATTTGGATGCCACCGAGGAGCTGTTAAATAAACTTTAGCGCCTGCAAAACCTTTGTATCCGTTTTGTGTTTGGTCTGAGGAAATATGACCATGTTTCTCACTTCCGCAAAGAACTCAAGTGGCTCCCTATCCGCCTTCGCAGGAACACTCGGATATTATGTCTACTCTACAACATCCTTTATAACCCTGCAGCTACCTTCGCGATCGTTTTTCCTTTACCCGTCCCTCTGATACTCTGTGTAGATCCCACCTTAGGCATCATCTTAATTTCCCTTCCCATAAAACTGAATTCTTTTCCTACTCCTTCTCTGTTCACGCTGTACGTTTGTGGAACTCACTTCCGCCTAAAATTTTAGACTCAAAATCTTTTTTTACTTTCATCTTTATATAAATAAAAGGTACCAAACTCGCTGGATTGTATTTTATTTATTAAAGTAAAACTACACGAGAATACATGACGACCGCACGTCAGCCATAGTTATTGGAAGAGTGTTGTCAGCTTATAAATTACATTGTACCAAGTACATTATTGCCAACACCCCCCTTCAATGTAATATTACTCAATTACTTAGCTACTTAAAAGCATCCTTAACAAATTTCAGTAACAATGTCGCATTCAACGGTTTCGTTAATGCATCTGCAACCTGGTCCTCTGTTTTTATATATTTGACAACAATTTTATTTTTCCTAACTAACTCTCTTATAAAATGGTACCTTATATCAATGTGTTTCAGCCTCTTAACACTATCTGTCATGGCTACTTTAATCGCAGACTGATTGTCACATAATATTTTAACTGGACACATGTTTTCATAAGGAAAGAAATCTTTCAGAATATTTACTAACCAACATGCCTCACTAGCAGCCATACTTAAAGAAATATATTCTGATTCTGTTGAAGACAGACTAACAGAACACTGCTTTTTAGAACACCACGCAATGAGACAATTATTAAACATAAAACAGAAACCAGTCGTGGATTTTCTATCTAACACATCTCCACCCCAATTTGCATCACAATATCCTATCAATTTAGTACCATCACATTTATAAACGAGTTTATAATCTAAAGTATGCTTGATGTATCTTAAAACTCTTTTCAATGCTATCAATAATGCATCATTTGCTTTATTCTGAAATCTACTCAGTATAGACACAGCTACAGACAAATCAGGCCTTGTACCACAGACTGCATACATTAGACAACCTATTATTTGTCGACATAAGTTTTCAACAGACTTATCAGAATTTTCAATACCACTTTGAATTACGTTTATATTAAAGTTTTGATCCATGGGGGACGAAATTGGTTTACAATTTTCCATATGAAAGCGTTTCAATATGTTTTCTAAATAAACTTTCTGAGACAATTCAGTCACACCTGTCTCTAAATCTTGCTTTACATTAATGCCAATGAAATCTGATATAAGACCTAAGTTTTTCATTTTAAATTCTCTACATAACATTTCCTTATAAACACTAACATTATTCTCATCTGTTCCAAAGATTAGAATATCATCGACATACAATAAGACATATACTTTATCTTCCCCATTACATTTCATGTACAAACATGGATCACATTTCGATTTTATAAATCTATCTTTAAACATTACTCTATTAAACTTGTCATTCCAGTACTTAGGGGACTTTTTTAAACTATACAAAGATTTTTGTAACTTAACAATATTACTGTTCTCTTTATCTAACCCCTCTGGTAACTGTAAATAAACATTTTCATTAATTTCCCCGTATAAGAAGGCTCCTGTAACATCCATTTGATGAATAGGTAACTTTAACATAGTTGCAATAGAAACAAACAATCTGAAAGTGGTCAACTTAGCCACTGGTGCATAAATATCATTTAAATCTAGATCATCATTTTGTTCAAACCCTCTTGCAACTAACCTTGCCTTGTACTGCTTTATACCATTCGTATTTTTAATTCTAAATACCCATTTACTAGTAATTGCCTTACAGTTATCCGGCTTTTCACAATATTCCCATGTCTTGTTTTCTTTTAGAGTGTTTACCTCTTTATCAATGGCCTCTTTCCACTTTGAAGCATCTTCTCTTTCCATTGCTTCTTGATAAGTCTTAGGTTCATCCTCATCTAAGACTACATTATTGCATTGATAAAACGATGTTTGCTTTTTTATACGCTTACTAGGCTCCCTCTTCTCAGGCTGTGAGGTTCCACCTGGTTCATCACTGCTGCATTCATCAGTTTCACATGGTTCATATAAACTGCAACATTCAGAAGAGCTTGTTAAACTCAATTCATGACTGTCTTCTTCTAAACTTTGATTTGGTATTTCAACCTCTTTTTGTTCATCATGCCCCAATGTAACATGTGGGACATTATTACATACTTCTTTTGTCTTCTCAAGAAATACTATATCTCTTTTTAAATGAACTATATTCTTCTTTTCAAAATATACTCTATATCCTTTGGTTTCTTCTCCATAACCAACTAATATTGCATTTTCGCCTTTTGAATACCATTTTGTTCTCTTTTCACGCGGAATATGTACAAACACGGGTATACCGAAGATCTTTAAATTTTGAATATTAAAACTTTTGCCCGTCCAGGCCTCATATGGAGTTTTGACCTTATCAGTACTTAACGCTGTTCTATTCAGTACATAACATGCAGTATTTGTAGCTTCTGCCCACAATTTCGTTGGCAATCTTTTGCCATACAATAGAGATCTAGCCGCTTCCACTAATGTCCGATTTTCACGTTCAGCCTTTCCATTTTGTTCTGGAGTATACAATACTGTTCTCTGATGCAAAATTCCACAGTCAGATAGCAGTTTTTCCATATCTTTGTTCACAAACTCCGAACCATTGTCACTTCGTAAGTACTTTATCTTATTACCTGTTATGTTTTCACTCATCTTTATAAACTTTTTAACATAATCTTTGACCTCATGTTTTCCTTTAAAAAAATAAACACTTCTATAGTTCGAAAAATCGTCTTTCAATAGCTAAAAATACCTTGCTCCTCCAATGGATGTCTCCTCCATCGGACCGCAAACATCAGCGTGAATTACTTCGCACGATCTTGAAGTCGTCGTTTGACTCGTTTTGAAAGGTAAGCGGTGTGCAAACCTCCAAACATCCTTGACATTGACCATCGAAGTTATCATTTACTTCAATGTTGTTCTTTGCAAGCACCTTCTTCACATGCTGAATGTTTTGGTGTGCGAGTTTTTCGTGCCACTCGCTAAGATTACATTTTACATGAGTTGTATTTGCAACACTGTATTTGAGACGCAAATCCATTAGATACATGTTTTCACAACGATTTGCAACCGCACAAATTCTTTCATTTTTGTAGAAATTGCATTGGTTTTGATTTGTTTTCATGACATATCCCTTTTCTGTCACACGATTGACTGACAATAAATTCAATTTGAGTTCTGGTACAAATAAGACATTATCTATGGTTGTTTCAATCCAAACTTTTCCATTGAATACCTGCGCTGACACCTGTCCGCAACCTAATGCACTTATTGCCATTCCGTTTCCAACAATTACTGACTTCTTATCAAGAGACGAGTATGAAGTAAATAGTTGTTTATCACGGCACATATGTTCGCTCGCTCCTGTATCCACCACCCATTTTGAATGTGTGTACTCTTTCTCCGAATTATCAGCTGATTCCAAAACCACGAACGCATTGCTGTCTTTGTTTATCCGGAATCTACACTCGGTTTTGAGATGACCGACTTTATTACAGTAAAAACATCTTTTACCTGACTTGTTCGGCGAATCTTTAGCTTTATATCTACACTCCGATTGATAGTGTCCGAGCTTATTGCAATAAAAGCATTTTACATTCTTCTTATCCACTGCTTTCTTCGCAGCAAATGCTGATGATGATGTTTCCGGCAAATCACAACATTTTTCCTTCACACGTTCTTCTTCAATTAACAACCTTGCTACCAAGTTGTCATAATATGTCTGTTTCTCATCTGGGGCTGACTCCCAAGCACATAAAAAATGTTTAAAACGATCAGGCAATGACATCAATACCTTAGTAATTACGAATCTTTCAGATATTTCCTCACCCAATTGTTGCAACTGGTTCTGCATTTCTTTTATTTTCGATAAAAATATCGACATTTGAACTCCTTCTTCATATTTAAACTGAAAGAAGCGTTGCTGGATGATATGAATGTTTGTTTCACTCCTTTGCTCATACACAGCTATCAATTTCATCCACATTTCAGCAGACGTGTTGCATGAAATTATATGTATCATAACTTCGTCACTGATACGAGTGACTATTAACATTTGCGCTTTAGCGTCTTTCATTGTCCACGTTTTCTCATTTTCCTTCGTCTTTTCCTGCTTACCATCGACCACATCCAATAAATCTTGGCCTCTTAATATGACTCTCGTTTGGAATTTCCAGGTGTTCCAATTCTTGGATCCCTCCAACTTTGTGATGCTATTATTACCATCCATTGTTGCTCTTTTCCTTCCTGCTTGTAATCAACAAAAAATCTTTGCCTTTTTACGCCTTCCCGGTTGCTTCTTGTTTCAAATTTTTCAAATTCAAACGTCACGTACCGGTATTTTTTCACTCGCAGTAATCTTCTAACTTTTACGTTATTTTTGGAAATTCCTCACATATCCGGGCGATCTGGGCCCATAACCTTTTGTTATATAAATAAAAGGTACCAAACTCGCTGGATTGTATTTTATTTATTAAAGTAAAACTACACGAGAATACATGACGACCGCACGTCAGCCATAGTTATTGGAAGAGTGTTGTCAGCTTATAAATTACATTGTACCAAGTACATTATTGCCAACAAAAAACAAGTCAGAGAACATTACCTTTCCTCTATTCTGTAATATTATATTTAAGTGTATGTTTATTACAGGTATATATTCGGATACTAGTATTTATTTTTATAATTTTTTTATATATTTTTTTCCTCTTCTTTATCTGCAATCAGTGCTTGGCACTATAAGCAAATTTGGTGAGCGCGTTATGTCGGTTAGAGTGCGTCCCCCAGTGAGGACGTCTCCTCATAGTACATTATTCATTCTATTATGTCCTTCCGCTTGAGGCGCTTTACGTAACCACGTATCGTAAGCTGTGTTGCCAATGTATTGGGGTGTTTCACTAGCTTCTCCCGGTATTGTAAGGTGACTTTTTGGATTTCGTCCTTTATAGTGGGCATATTCAGATGGTCATGTATTTCTTGATTTGTGATGTACCATGGTACGTTGCTAATTGTTCGCAGTATTATGTTTTGCATTCTCTGCAAGCATGAGATGTTTGAATTGCTGGCGCTACCCCAGAGTTGGACGCCGTACATCCATACCGGTTTCAAGATTACTTTATAGATAAGTAGCAGTTTAATTGCTGTTACGACCCAGGAACCAAAGTAGGTGTTCGAAGCGAATGTTAAGTTCATTTTTTTTTTACATGTTGGTTCCATGTCAAGCGCCGATCGAGATGTAGTCCAAGATATCGGACATTGCTCTGGTGTGGTAGGGTGGTATCTTCCAGTTGGACAGGGGGGCAGTTGCCTTTTCGAAGAGAGAAGGTTACGTGGACAGATTTTGTAGCATTTGCTTTGATTCGCCAGTCCTGCAGCCACTTAGTTGTTTTATTCAGTGCATTCTGTAGGAACTTTGATGCCGTGCTCGGATCTTTGTTGCTAGCAAGTATGGCGGTATCGTCCGCAAACGTTGCAATTGTGGTATTATCTGCTTCAGGCAAGTCAGCTGTGTATATGGTATACAGCAGAGGTCACAGAACAGATCCCTGAGGAACACCAGCGTGTATTTCTGAGAATTTCGACATTTTGTCTCCTTCCTTAACCTGGAACAGTCGTTATGTTAGATATGAAGCCAGAATTTGATGACAGCTGTGTGGGAGGTAATTTTGCAGAGGAGGCCTTCATGCCACACTCTGGTCAAAAGCTTGCTGAATATCCAAGAATACAGCAGAGCAGTACTCTCTTTCTTCAAGAGTTTTTCTCACTTTTTCGTATACTCTGAGTGCTGTTGCCTAAACCCAAATTGGTGAGCCGGTATGACGTGATTTTCTTCCAGGAAGGGGAGTATTCTGCGCAGTAACAACTTTTCAAAGATCTTCGATAGTATTGGGAGTAAGCTTATATATAGCTATATGAACTGACTTCATTGGGTGGTTTGCCATCTTTGTGTACCATAGTAATTTGTGACACTTTCCATAATTTTGGAAAGTATTGCACTCTCAGGATACCATTATATAGCATTGTCAAGAAGACGAATGCTTTCTTCGGTAGTTGTTTTATGATTTCCTTCGTGATTAAATCAAATCCTGGCGCTTTTTTATCTTTGAGTCCCACTGTCACTCTCCAGACCTCTCGTGCAGTTACGGGTTTCGGTGGTAGGGACATTTGGTAATCTTGTTTAAGGATTAGCTCCACATTTTTATCGAACTCTTTGTCAGATGTGTCATTTAGGACGAATACTTAGGAGAGATGTTCTGAAAATGCGGTTGTTTCCTCTTGTGGTGTTCTTGCCCAGCAGGCACCACCAGCAGGTGTCTATCACGCCATTCTTTTAATTTACATTTCAGAACTTCCGCGGCTCTATTGAAATTAGCTTTATCTCTCCCTAGTCTAGTTAGATGCCACACTGCGTAGACGCCTCTTTTCTAACAGTGCAGATTTTATTTCTAACGGCTAATTAGTGGTTTTGGTTTTGCATTGGTTGTTTTCCGGGGTACTAATCCAGCAAGCCCTCTGTATAAGCGTAGTTATATATTTTACCGAGTCTTCCACATCATCGCTAGTTTTAAGAGCTACCTTCAATTCTATATTTTTATCTATATACTCTCTGAAGTAGTTCCAGTCGGTATTTTATTATGTAGCGTTTCTGGAGTTGTTATTTCAATGACCGTTGTGCTTATAGTTAGTATAACTGGTGTGTGGTCAGACGAGCCGTCATAACAGGATTCTGTTTTTAGGTAGCTGTCTGATACACCCTTGATTACAAAAAAGTCCAGGAGGTCAGGTATTTTATTGTTGTCACTTGGCCAATATGTTGGCTCGCAAGAGGAGATGTGTCCAAGGTTGTTCATATCGATGCCTAATTTTAACTGTCGGCCTCTGGTTGTAGTGAGCCTTGATCCCCAGTAGGTATGCTTAGCGTTCCAGTCTCCTCCCGCAACATACCGATTGCCAAGTGTTTGCAAGAAGTGGGAAAACATAGCTTCTGTGATTTTATGCTTGGGTGGGCAATAAACTGCAGTCATGGTGAAGTATCCTGATTTGTCTTCTACGGCAATCGACGTCGCCTGAATATGTTCAGTTTTGTAATCTGGCATCTGGTGATGTTTGATGGTTTTCTTTATGACCACAGCAGTACCAGCGTGGCCTGTTCCGTCAGGAATTCAGGATGGTGTGTGGCGTAACATTGGTAATTGTCAAACTTTACAGATGTTTTGGCAGAGCGGTGTGCTTCGGATATAAGTAAGATGTCCAGATTTTGCGTCACCATTAGTAATTCCACTTCGTCTTTATTTGGGGCAAGCCCATTAACGTTCCAAGTTGTAATGCGTAGTGTGGTCATTTTGATAACTTGTCAACAAGTTTGGCTATGAGGCTCATCAGAGTACCCATTTGTTGTAGGATGATTTCGAATATTTTTCATTTTGCTTTAACAATAATAATTGTTCTATGGTCTGGTCTCGTGTTGTGATTTCAATTTTTGGATATTTTTTTCTATTGGTGTGCTGTCTCGTCTCTGTCCTTGTAGGGTTTCAGCGTAGGATCTTTCGTCTCTAAGTTTGTTGTGTTTAGGCTCTTTTTCTGGATGATTAAAACGAGGTGTGTTTAGGCGTGATTTGTTGTCTGTGAAATTTGTTCTCCTTCTAGTTAAGATCTCAGTATACACTTGGCATCCTTTGTAATTGGCTGGGTGTGGGCCATTACACAGTGCACACGGGTCTTTACGGTCTTGCTTCTGGCATTCTGATGTCTTGTGCGACAGTCCACATTTAACACATCTGTATGGCCGCATACAGTAGTTTTTAGTGTGTCCGTACTGCTGGCACCTATGACATTGGACTATTGTCTTCCTTTTTTTCGGGTCTTCTATGAGGACAGACTGGTGATAGATATATTTTAACTCTTTAATTGCTTTGTTTGTAGGACCTGCCTCTAGGTTGACGAAGAAGGTTGAGGTGGGCTTCTTTTCAGGGCCAAATCTTGCATTTATTATCTCACCCGTTACTATATTTCCTGTATTTAAAATGTCACTTACGGGATATCTTCCGTGTATTTGTTATGAGTTCCCGATATTTCGACGCTGTTGCAAGCGCCATGATCGCGGGTTAACTGGAGAATGCGGGTGGATGGAAAAATTGTTAGGAGCAGACGAATCTGTCTACCCTCTTTCTTTGTCTTTTATTACGCGCACTACTGGAACTCGACACTAAGTCACGGCAAAACACACTCACAGTATCAACAGGTTTTTTGAATTCCTTACTATGTTGCTTGCTGCTATTAAGCATACTCAAAACTGGATTCCACGTACTTGACAATTTAAAGCCATCTTCTCGATTGAAATTTTTGTGTTTCTTTATTTCAATTGCTTCTCTTGTCAGCCTGGGTAAGTAATGTTTGTCCGTTGTAATTATAGTTATGAACCGTGAAAGCTTAAAACAGTGTTTGATATTTCCTGTAGCCTCTATTTCTTCTTTGATGGTGTTTAGGGGTGTAGATGGGTGTAGATTTTTAATAACTATTCTACACGTTCTATTATCTTTCCTGTTAAAGGTATGGCCAATAAGTCCATTCCTCCTAACAAGGCTAATTAAAGTTTTGTAGACCTCTGTGTCCGTACTAATTATTCGGAGCTGATTTTTACCGACAATTTTGTAGGTAAACTTGTCCTTTTCTACTGCTGTCTCTAAGAGCTCAGTTAATTTATTAAGATCTTCAACTCCATATAACACAATAGGTGGTGGTTAGCTGGGTTTCAGAGGGATCTTATCTGTGATATCTATTGGTAATCCTGTGAAACGGTTTGAGGTTTTCGTTATTCCTACAGTTGGGCTAGTAGAAATTTTTCTCTTTTTATGCCTTTCAACAGGCACTCTTTGCCATGGAGGAGGTGGTGTTGATGTTTGTCAGTTACTAAGCTGACTGTTGCTCCTTTGTTTGTATTATCTTCAGGGGGAGCTGAAGCCATGGTGCTGCTGCCCACTGAACTGGATCTCGGTTTTGCTATAAACAAGCTAGGGTGAAATGCTTGTTGTACAAATACTTTTGTTTTGCTGCCAGTAGTATTTACCAGCGCAGGGGCTGGTCGCCTACCCCTGTGAGGTCTTCGGTAATCAATTTCACACAAACAGGCCCGGGTACCTGTGAGCGCCGGGGTTCAGCCGGATCGCACGATATCATTATTCTCTTTATTCGACATTTTCATATAAGGGGGTTGGAAGTGTAACCATGATGCTTTCCCAAGGCATCATGTCCACGCTTTCAGAGGGGATTTAATCCCTCTAGGCTAGTGGGAGCCTGGAGACAGGTTACTCAACCGCCGCCTGTTGCTGCCGGCGTTGTTGCTCATTTAGCACCATCCGGGGGGCACGTGTAGGGTGGGTCTTGCTAGAAGAAGATGGTAAACCTACGGACGCGAGCAACTTCACCTCCTAAATCTAATTTTTATATGTGTATATATTAGTATGTATGTTTATTATAAATGGATATGCTTAGTTCTTAATTTTAATTAATATCTTGTTAGTCTTGTCTACACACTGTGTCTACATTTCAAATCAAACTTTCTGCTGGAAGAAATTTCTTTTGAAATAAACAGTACCTTTGTGCTCTTCTATTTGTTATGACTTATCCTTTTTTGTTCTATTTTGTGTGTGCATAAATAAATAAATAATAATAAATATATTTTAAATGCTTGAAAGACTCTGTCCGTCTGTTACCTTCAGGCAGGAAGGATTTGGATAAATTAGCAAACGGATATACCGGGTTAGGCTTGGCCATGGGATATTATTTCTCATGAGTGCAACCCCTTGGACTCATTTTCGACCTCCACGCAGGCAAAGTCAAGAGCAATTAATCAATCAAGATAAGCAATGTAGAATTCGGTATCCAGTTTAGCCAGATGCAGCTCAATACCAGTATTTAACATGGAATATCTGCCCATCTGACCTCTACAATCCAATTACTGGGTAATACGATGACCCTTGGTAAGATTGGTTGTCACACATTCTGGCTTCTGACCATTCATAATGACTGTCACAGTCAAGAATCTACAAATACAGCCAGCAGATGTAAGGATGAGGGAACTCGATATGGTAATCCAAGGTCGGTCGACTTTGGCATGGACTGCTTAACCTTCAAGATCAAGCCGTGTGGGTGTTATTGTTCCAGTTCTAACAGATCAATATAAAAAGAAAAGTGCCAAGTGATGTTGTGTCATGTATTAACTGTTCAGTTGCTAAAGGAGATGAGGGGTTTATTCATAATAATTACTATTATAATGAGTCCATCTCATTATAATTACTATTATTATGTTGATATGAAGCAATTTTATCTCAATAAAGTATGTAAATATCCAATTAGCGTGTAGACATCATTTTTTAAACCTTTTTGTAATCCTACAGTTTAACATTATTCCGTAACTACTTTACATATTACAGGGTAAAGCTTTGTTTTTTTTAGACTCAGTCTATGCAAATATGAATTCTTTATATTGTGTATATTAATAAAAGATTAGAAAGTAATTTTGTCCGTTCGAAATAAAAACTGAATGTAGCTCATTTATAATTTATTAATATACATTCAAGAAAACATGATATTACTTTTAAATATATTTAACAAATAATATTTGGTCGACAAAAATATTATTTGATCTTCATATTTGGTTATGGTCTTTTTGTTTTATTTCTCCTGCCCCTGCTTTCCGCTCACCTAAAGTTCTTTACCCGAAATTGTTCTTCCTAACGATTTGTAATCCGAATGATCACTCTTCCTAAAATTTTTCATCCTAAAGTTTTCATTCATACTATTTGTAGTACTACCGGTGATGTTCCCAACACTCATGTTTCCGAAAATTGTAATTCATAATATCATTATTGTAAATATATTTAAACTCCTACTGTTTTTTATCATAATGCTTTTATTTTTAAACATAAGTACCATAATATTTTCACTCATACAACTGTTTAGAATGATTAAAGGTCGTTTCACTGATTTTTGTATTGAAATGAAATAAATGAATGAAGTTCAGGTCAGAGTGTCGTCTTGGGGGCACTATGAAAAAAATACTTAGAAAAATTTCGCGACCAATTTCGAGGTAGCGCTCGCCGGCCGCTGCCGCGGCACCGCTCGCTTCGCTCGCTCGGCTCGCGCGTAGTTGGTCACAGTTCTAACCTAACCTAACCTATGGATATCTTTGCATAGTATATAAGGTCCCATTAAAATAGGTGGACAAATTTTAGCACAGCGTTTAGTAAGCCTAACTAAAGACATCTAAACAAAAAAAACACTATATAAAGTGATTTTATTTTAACTTAAAATGATAAATTGCCGGCACTCTAGAACAAACTCATCCTATAAAAGTAGGTATTTTAATGCCGTTTTCTTATATATTTTTTTTACTATTGTCCTTATTTTAGCCGTCTGAATGATTTCTAAAATTTTGTCCACCTATTTTAATGTGACTTTATATAATACTGATTATTATGAATAAAAAGTAATATACACAAAAAAGATACGACTTTGAATAATAGTGTAAAAGATGGTTATGTTGAGAAAATATAGGAAACAAATAAAAGTGTAATAGATGTTTATTGCTACTAACATTATGAAGTTTAATGCTTCGGAATTAAAACATTAGAGACAGAGTAGTTAGGAATTGCGATTGTTAGGATGAAAAATGTTAGGAAGAACATTTTCGGATTTCCAATTATCGGAGTTGAAATTTTAGGTGAACTTTGGCGCACCCAATCGTGCAGCTTGGTGAATCAGCAACTATTATTGCACGTCGCATAGCCGATGTGTGGTCAAACTATTAGGTAAAATTATTATGATAATTTTGCAAATAGGTTTTCAAAATCACGTTTATTTATTTCAATTAAAATATACCTTTTTAAATTACAAGCAGACACTTCAATTTTGTTTATTTGAATGGGATAGTTACTTTGCTTCAGACTTGATTGTTTAACCCAACGTCCTTGTTAAACTCTCTATCGTTTGAAGTAACAATTAGACTATGTTTTAACCCTTCGTGTGCTAGAACGTAGATCCACGTGGGACACAATGGCTTTTTAATTGTGTCTTTATACTCGGCATACGATGAGTTAATAGAACATTATTTTTTAATGTCTGTTTTGTTGGACAGTAGGTAGGTACTTAATAATTGAATACTAACAAAATTCTTAGCCCATTCCCTCTCAAAGAGAGGAGGCCTGTGACCCAGCAGTGGGAACATTAATAGGCTGCTGATGTGCTGTGTGACTAACAAAATAATAAAGACACCACAAAATACTATAACCAGTCCATTAAGACTTATTTCATTTAGTAATTTCACGAAATATTAGCATAAATTGCATAAAACCAGAGTGATACATGCTAATGTTAGTCAACACCCATCATGATATGCATCCATTTGTTCTGGATAGGGCAATCCACACGAGACACAACCATAATTATGTAGGATACCGTTGCCACTGCCTCGCACGCGCTGTAACAAGGAGGCTACTTTCTTGCGTATAACCCTTGTATAACCGCATGGCAGCCGTCCGTTCGTGCCTCCGCAAGCATTCCAAACGCACTACAATAGCGAGGCAGTCGCAACAGCATCCTGAAGATGTTGTTGTATTGGACACACAGAGCACCAGCAGCCAGCAGCCAGCAGTATAGGTGACTCCAAGACATTACATTTTGATAAAAAGGAGACTGATTTCAGTTCAACTGATTCAATGTAAGAGCCGCAGCCAACGTATTTTCGGCTTAATCTTAAAAAGTTAATCATGTGTGTTAACTTTATTATTTTTATTTTAATCACGAATTTTTATTTGTTTTATGATAGTATTGGGTCATTCTACCGAGTGATAAAAAAATTAAATACTTTTTAAATTCCACTAAATCAGCTTTTTATTGTTTTAATATTATAAAGAGTTATCATGTAATTATCTTCTAAAAAATAAATCAGAGATCAATCACTAACATTTTGAGAAATATTGCACATTTTAGTGTTATCACTTCGACAGGAGTGATTCTGATTATTTCAACATACGTGAGAGAATCTTTCATAAAACTAATAAACTTTAATAGTCAAATAATCATTTTTTCCTTCTTCTTTCGTATCCATGCCCTCTTTTGCTCCCTTAATTGTTACTTATTTTCTTTCTCGGACCACTTTTTACCCGCCATAACTGTAAATACAAATTGATATAGCAATGCCATCACTTTTGTAGAAAAACCAGTCACTTCTGTCGGTAAAGATAACAAATATCGACACAGTGCATAAAATTATCAAACCACAATAAAAACAGCATTTTAAGTTTGTAAAGTTATATTGTCAGTGTATATTTCTTATAAAAGATCACATCTAATAAGCATAAACGACTTCTGTAGAAGACTATATCGACAGAAGTGAGTTTTGACATAAAAATACGTATCCTGCAGAAAATTTGAGGTTTCGAGAATTTATTTCACTTGATTTCAGTAATTGACCGATTGAATAAAAAGGCTACTTATAGGGAAATCACATTCATAAATCACTTACTTGCTATGGTTAGTTGAGTACAGAGGTGATGTGCGTTTTAATATTAAAATGTCACGCATTTGCAAATGGCGCCACATGCACGTGGTGAAAATTAGAACTACAACTTTCATTCATCTATCTTCTATCTATAGATATATACTTATAATAAATCTGTAGAGAGGTCAATTCTGTACATGAAATATATTTTCAAAATAACTATCAGGGGGTAATTAGTGATCGATACTGATGCCAAAAATGCAATCAGTAAAATTTTTGTCTGTCTGTCTTTCTGTCTTTCTGTCTGTCTTCCTGTCTGTATGTTCCTTATAGAAACAAAAACTACTCGACGGATTTTAACGAAACTTGGTACAATTATTCTTCATACTCCTGAGGAGGTTACGATGATAGTATACTTAACATCACGCTACAATCAATAGGAGCAGAGCAGTGAAGGGAAATGTTGGGAAAACGGGAGAAGTTGCTCCATGTTTTAAGCTTCCGTCGCGTGTGCAGCCTTAATGGTTAAAGCTACATAGAAATCATTTATGACGGAAATGTTCTACATAAAATTATCTAAAAAATATCTCACAACAGCATCTGTCTATCTTTTATGGTTGACTCACAATAACACGTGTAACTCCCGATAGCTTAGCAGTTCGGAGCTTTCTGATTATATGCAGGGTGGAATTTTGTAATGCCACCTGGAGGGAAAGTACTCATAATACTGCAGATAGAAAATTTTACTCAAAGGAAACATTCCTTTATTTTTGAATAGAAAGCAAACTGCATTCAAAGATTTTCGAAAAATCTCTTCTCCCACACCCGGGAATCGAACCGGCTAAAATCTGAAAAAATTATACCCTGTACTTTTATTGCATTGATCGTTAGGGTCAATTATAAGGATGAAATCTCTCTAACAAACATGATAATTAAATGAAAGGAAAACCTGCGTGCGAGATCGCCAGATCTCACCCCATTAGATTTTTTTTTGTGGGGATAATGTAAAAAATCAAATTTACTACTATTAATATCATAAACGGGATATTAAAAATAAAAAAATCAAATTTACATGAAATCTTATGCGAATGACAACGAGTTGAGAGTTGAAGTTCAGAATACGATTTATAAAATTCACCACAACACTTTATTAAAGGTTACTAGAAATGAATTCGTTAAAAGAATAAATTTGTGTATCCAAGAGAATGGAGCCCATTTCGAGCAACTAATTAGTTAGTTTACCATTTTTTGTAAATAATTAAATTAATTTAATTTATTTATTTTTTTAAAAACGTTGCCCCACACTAGGAATTTCTCCTGTATCGTGGGTGCGTTCACAAACATAGAAAGTCACATACACAAATACCCAGACCCGAAACAACTATCTGCAGGCCATACAAATATTTGTTCCGTGCGGGGATCGAACCCGCGACACGCAGTGCAGCAGTCCAATCGCTTAGCCACTGCGCCAACCGTACCGTCAAAAATTTAAGATTTCCTGGTTTTCTTTTCATTTAATTATCATGTTTGTTAGAGAGATTTCATCCTTATAATTGACCCTAACGATCGATGTAATAAAAGTACAGGGTATATTTTTACCCGACTGCGGCGAAGCCCAAAAGGAGGGTTATTTTCAGATTTCAGCCGGTTCGATTCCCGGGTGTGGGAGAAGAGAATTTTCGAAAAATTTTGAATGCAGTTTGCTTTCTATTCAAAAATAAAGGAATGTTTCCTTTGAGTAAAATTTACGTACTCAGGACGCTTTTTGTTACGTAAGAAAATATGGACGTCCCGACTTATTTATTACTGTAACTACCAAGCCCAAGTGGGATGTAATCACTCGGGAGCTTCTTGAGGGTCAAGCACCGCATGACCGCCATGATATTATCGCAAGAGTTTTTCATTTTAAATTAAAATCAATGATAGATCTACTTATCAAAGATAACATTTTTAGTATAACGCGGACGAAGTCGCGGGCAAAAGCTAGTCTCATAATAAAATCTTTAGTATTAAAGTGAGACAAACGTATTGAACAAAAGCGCTTCCAAGGAGGTTCGTTTCTAGTAATGTGAAACTCCTTGGTGGAATTCTTGTATTACTTTTTATGGAAATTAAAAAAAACCGTAAAGAATACGAACGGTGCTATATTTATTTTATTGTATGTGACTTTTTATCTGTCTCTAATAAGGGTGTCACTAACCTGAAATAAATGAATTTTAATTTTTAATTTTAATTTTTATAATACAACGGGGTATGGACCGTGTGGTAAAATAGGTACTCAGGTGAGAACTGAGAGTACCTATTTTACCGCACGGTACTTATGTGAGAGTACATATTTTACCGCACGTTCCGTTTTAAAGTGCGTAATTTTTAACTTTCGAACAATGTATACAGGCTCCGTAAATGCATTTTTCGAGCAAATGTGTTGAAAATAGTTTTTATACCTACTAGGTTAATAATAACGTAGGTATTTAAAAATAATTATTTGAAGTAACGCTTACTGCGGCCCGGCCTCTCGTTACCATCGTAGTTTCGGTCGATAAATAAAATTAAAAATAACTTTCTTTGTAACACGAAAGTAATAGTTTAACATTATTAGTCATCATTATTTCAATTTTTTATGGTCGTTATAGTAGTAAGTATTGTATGACTGAAAGAATAATAACATAACATAACATCACGCCTGTAATCCCCGAAGGGTAAGGCAGAGATGTACCTAATAGTACACCAATATTTCGCCAGTTATGTTTTTTTTTTTAAGTCCCATGTAATAGGGGGCGAGCCTATTGCCATCAACCGGGCTCAAATCCAGACTCCGTGGTTGTTACTGATAAATTATCGATGGAAAAAGCCAATAACACTTTGCCCGACCCGGGAATCCAACCCAGGACCTCATGCTCAGCAGTCGCGCTTGCGGCCACTACACCAACGAGGCAATCTCAATGAAAGAATTCTCTGCTCTCTCCTGAAAGAATAATAATTTTAGGAAAAAAAATACTGCTCCTGAAAGAATATTTGGAGTAATTTCTAAGTATGATAGCCAGTAAGGAAAACAATCGGAAGTATGCAATTTATCAATAGTCATTCTAATCTATGTTTTTAGATATTTTTCTCAGCTGTCGGACGTGGGGTAATTTTCTATGGCAGCTGCAACTTCTCCTTTAATAATATATAGCAAGATCCTATTGCAGCCAAACATTACTTATTATTTAATTAACAAAGTATGTAGGTACCATAAATGTACCCATGCATACATTTTTTTTTTGCGGGGTGGGAAATCATCAAATAACCCCTCCCGCTCTAGGCAGGGCGGAAGGGAGTTTCAGACTTCTACTGACAAAAAACCACCCGTGTTCCTTCTTAGCCCCTTGTGCCGGGGCCGCGGTATCTCTTTCGAACAAACCACAGCCCCGACGGGGATGTATCCTGCAAGTTACAGTCACGCTTTGCCATCTCTGGTTGAAGTAGAAGAAAAACTAACAAGCCGCAAATCAAACCAATATTCGAAAAAGAAAAATTATATTCATCACAAATAAATGTTGTGTTTTTGGTTGTTTTATATAGATTATTATTTTCTTTGTTTTAAAAATCCCACGCGAGCCTTTTTAATCTGCGCAAGATAAACCGCGAATAAAAATCAAAGATGTATAATTATATCTCTTTTTCTATTTTCAGTTCCTTTTAAAACAAAATGAACGTAAGGAACCCGCAGTGCCCGAGCTCGTGTCAAGCTTGTTTGAAATTTTTTGTATAAAATGTAGTACTAAATGTTGAGTTGCGTGGATTTTAGATCATAATTAAATAGCGGTTGGCTAATATTAGTGTGGAGTGGGTTTTAGACTGTTGTCTAAGCGTTAATAAAATAAGTGCAGGTCAGACAGACAAAGCACTGGATTTCAACGATTGCCTGCATTGAACTTTGGGCTGCAAAGTGAGAAACTTATTTATAACAACACACCGATAGGTTTCAAGTAGGATAAATAATAATTAATTAAAACCAACAGAAAAACATAATCATACCCAAAATATTAAGTAATTTACGATGTTATTTAAGGACGTTATAATAGGTCTTTACCTATGTAATTGGAGATTCCATAACCGGCATTTTCAGATGTAATTATCTGTGGATTGGCGCGTAATTCGAAATTCAAGTAAATTTTATTCGAAAGACGTGTTAATTTAATTTCAAATTCAGTCATTTGTTTTTTGATAGTTTTTTGTTTTTGTGACATTGTGGTCGTTTTTGGCGCCATGGATAAACTGCAAAATCGTACAATTTTTGAATATGAGTTCATACGTGGAAATACCGCTGCGCAAACAACACGAAACATTAACGACGTGTACGGGCTTAACACTGCTTGCATAAACACGGTCCATTACTGGTCCTTGCAGGCCTTGGAGTTAGTGTCAAAACAACATTGAGGCACTTGCGTCAAATTGGAAAGATAATAGTACATTACTGCAGCGGCCAGCAACAGACACGTTCGTCCATCAATGCCTAGTTGTGGCCAAGGCTTGTATAGTACTTTTCTCAAATAATGCGAGGAAATTAAATACAATTTACTTTTCAAAATCACATACAACAATAATTTTTCACGCGTTGAAGAGTTCAGCCAATTCGAAATTTAAATAAAACCTTTATTATGTCACCTCCTTGGTTGCTATGGTTCAGAGTAAAAGATCGTTCCATTTTTAAATAACACGACAGATATGAGTTTAGTATGTAATTTATTTGGCCGCTAAACACGACAGATATGGATTTTCATACAACTTTTGCCGGCCGCTGGTCGCATGTATCTGGCCAGTACAGCAATTTCGATTTATCTCGAAGAAGGTTGTCAAAATAATGCTCAAATTTCCAAGCATGTTTGAGAAAAAAATCTAGATAAGTGCGTGCCACGCGAACTAAACGACCAACAACGAGATTTACGCGTCGAAGCATGCATAGCACTACTGAATCGGCATAGAAACGATGAAATTCTTAATCAATTGTTACCTGCGATGAAAAGTGGATCCTGTACGACAACCGTAAGCGTTCGTCTCAGTGGGTGGACCCGGGTACATCACCTAATCAGTGCGCTACAAAAAAGATTACTCATAGGAAGATGATGGTGACTGTCTGGTGGACCAGTGCCGGACTTGTACACCACAGCTTCTTACCGAATGGCTCATCAATGAACTTAACTTTTGAGGGCACGGTTAGCGCTGTGGCTGAGTGATTGGAATGTGGCGCTGCGTGTCGCGGGTTCGATCCCCGCACGGAACAAATATGTATACCCTACAGATAGTTGTTCCGGGTCTGGATATTTGTGTATGTGAGTTTAAATGTTTGTAAACGCACCCATGATACAGGAGAAATTCCTAGTTTGAGGCAAAGTTTTTTAAAAAAGAAGAGAAAAAAAAAATATCATGAGAACTTAGGATCTTCTTCAGCAATTAGTGTTACAAATAACGTAGTTTTTTATAGTACAAGTAAGTTTTAATTTTAGTACTTTATTATTCACTTGATGTTACTTAATTAATTTGTTTTCAGTAAGTATTTATGCACTTTGTTTCCTGAAACACAGGTTCAACCTAGCTCAGGCAAAAAGCAACTGTGCTCTATTTTTATTACGATTAGATATTTTATTTTAAATTTGCTATTTTTATATATATACGATAATTATTATATCTTTTATTGATTTCTTCACAAACTTAGTACATGTTACAACAGCCCACTGACAGTCATCTGACAGCCACCTGACAGCAAGCCACTCCAGCGACAAGCCAACGATAGCCATGCCAACCATAGCCAAGCCACTAACAGCCATAACTACCGGACGCCTCCGGTGGGGATAAAGCTTTATAATGCCCTGCAAGCTCATTTTCGCGGTCTTGTCGCACTCGATTGTAATAGTTGTAAGGGGAAGCTCTGCCCGAATAAAGTTATAAATCAGTTCCTGTTTATTATTTACCACTGTCGTTACACTCAGAAGTGGTATCGAAAACAAAAAACCTACGATTAAACGACGCTCTGATACATTTAAAAGTCAACGGTCACCTAGTACAAAGGACGAGGTCTAAAAATTCAAACGAAGAACGTTGATGCACACCGCCTGCAAGGAAAATATTGAAGAGTCGCCCATCCCAGAATCACAAGGCACAAATTGAAAAAGCAGTCGACGATCTGGATGGAACACGAAGCGCCTGCCCTAAGTACCGCATCGTTCATTCCATAATTTAACCCTGAAAACGAAGACTGCAGCCAGTAACCACCTGCGAGACACTTCGAGTTACAAGAAGTATCCATCTTTCCGCCAGCAACGCTTCTACGGTAAATGAAGGCTACCTCAAGGTCGTCAACAGCGGGCCCAAGGACATGGAAGGGAGGAACCGTCCTACTTCACGCTGAGAGCTGCCAGGAACCTTGCATAAATAACAAGGTCAGTTAACATGCCAATATTTGCAAAATATTAGCCAAATGCCATTAGCCAAATATATTAGCCAGATGTGTTTTACCATGAAGTACCCCATGTGTGTTGATAATTATGCCAATCGTAGACAAAATTAGGTAATTTGGTAGGCCCGATAAGTAAATCTAATCATAGTCAGTTAATCAGTATATTATCTGGGTACAAAAATGGTTTTAGTACCTAGTTGTGTAGGTGTACTAAGGAATTGAGAACTTAAGATGTACATATTTTATTTAGTTCAAGTGCGCATTAGATTATCCAACAACTCCAAACTAAATCATTTAGATATAAATAACTACAATAATTTCACCAAACTATTGTCGGTGGTAATAGCATTCCTTGGTGATCTCTTGCTACCGTCAGTCGGTATTCAAACAGGTTTAGACTTATTGGCTAAAATTCTTGACAAATTGCAAACGAGGAACTTAAAATTAAATATGAGAAACCGTTAATTTTTACATAGGTACTTCTTATTGTAAAATATCATGTGATGACATTCAACCGGTTGAATTTAAGTTGATACATGTGTCTTAATTTTCCGTCTCGAGTAATGTAAACGAAGTGCGGCAATTTATTCTATCTAGTTCTATGTAGTTATTTAAGCGCCTAACAGACGTAAAACGCATGTTTTATAATGCGTAAAAGTAAATGGTTCACTGCAGTAAACAAAATCAGAAAAAAATATGATATTCTTCAGGATATGCTAGTGACAAAGTGTTGTGAAAACATAATACAACTAACTTTGCTCGATAAAAAAAAATCACGAAGATACCTCTAAAAATTTCTTTTAACGAGTAAAAACCATTCTTAAATACATGTCATCGTTCTGATTTTTTTGCCAAATAATTCTACAAGCAACATACCGTACTAAAATCATAGTGTTATACTTTTTTTAGTCCAATCAATAGTTTTTTTTTGTAAATCACAAAATACCACTAATTTCGCACTATTTACTTTATTCTACTTTATTCTAACAGTATTTCAAACGAAGTTTGAACCACCACAAAACGAGTTGCTAATTTGAGGTAGCTTAAGCTCATAAGAAAGGCCATTCATAACTTTGCAATAACAGCTCGCTTGTTTAACAAAAACTAACAAAAAAATAATACGATGTGGGTATGACTATGAGGCAAGTCACATAAAACTTGTTAATATATGGAAGTTAAAAAAAAATTGTGATTATTATTATACGATCCTAGTTTCCCAACAGAAATTCGCACGTATGCAGCAAGGTATATTATTTTTATAAAAGCAGATTGACGGTAGTTTGCGCCCTGTCCTTTAGTTTAGTCGCGTTACCAGTCGGAAAGAGTGTTTATCATGATTTTGGACTTTAATCCCTTGCAGTGATGAAATTGTTGCGAAGATATCGTGTATGTGTTATGTAAAAATGTCCATGTAATTTCGGACTGTACTGCAGTGCGCGATACAATGACTAAACGTGATCTTATGCCATGCATTGCCTGATATTGCAAACAAAAGCCAAGTCAAGCACGCCAAAACCAAAGCTAAAGTTAAAGTCTATGCCTGTCTTTGCTTCTGCCTTATGTAAGTAGATCGTTTGATGAATGCCGTTTAATGTCATGTGCCATTTAGAGGTTAACCATTAGTTCAGTACAATGCAATGACAAGATGAAAAGCCAAAAAGTTGTATTGTTTTACTGCAAAGTAGATGTACAGATAGTGATACCTATAGTGAATAATTGTGTAACCGTTGATAGTAGCCTATAACGTAAACAAATATTTACGGGACCCGATTAGTTGTGTCAAACTTCGCGCGATGGAAAATATTAAAAAAATGCATCATGACGATGTTGGCCAAGGCGTAAAACAGAGTTCTGAACTATTATAATAATAACAAAATAATAATAAATATAATAACAAAATTTCTGGGTTCCATAAATTACCCGATTTAAACGTAAATATTATTATGTAACGTCATGTTTACATTGTGCTTACGGGAAAGGCGATACGGAAGGAAAGAGGGCCAATGACATCCAATTCCTATATCAACTGACTGAACCAATGGAAATAGTAATTATCGATAATTTGAGCCCTTCTGGCTAAACAAAAAAAGGAGTACCAGTTGGTACATGTTTATATTGACACATTATGCTTTCACTAAATTCGTTGTTTCTGAACCTGACCAACGCGTACTGTCAATAATAATATGTGGTGACAATTAGTTTAGATCGCAATTATTTATTCAGATCACATTGTTTCCGACCATGGCAAGGTCTTTACGAGTAGATATTTCAAGAAGTTTGTAACGGAACAGCAGTTTAAAAATACGTTAACTGTTAACAGCTATTGCGTGTCCTAGGTTTGCTAGGAAGAATAATATTAATGAAGTCTATTTACAATCATTTCTGTTAATCTAACTTAGCGCTAATAATACATGTAGCAAGTTAAATTTTAATTTGAATATGGTGATAAAACCGAGGTCTCGAAACTAGGCTACGCCTGTAGGTATCTTGGGGGCCATAGTATCATTATCTTAGCATTCGTGCTTAATAGCTTTAAAAAAAAAGTATTCATGGTGTTGATGGGGTTAAAATTAAATGGTGTTGTGTGTAAAAGTAATGAAGTTTTGCCATCGACACGCTAAGAAGCATGTGTGTGAGTACCTACATGTGTGTGTGCGTGTGTCATATTGGTTACATTGTTACTTCCGTTTCTTTAAACGATAGTTTGGCAAAACATTTTAGTTATCTTTTCATATATGAAAAGTGTTTCATGTTGTTTTTAATGTCTCTGATTCTACTTTTAATGAGTAGTTCGAAGTGTGGAAGGCACTATCGCACAATTCACGGAACATAAGGAAGCATCTCATTAGGGGGACAATAGGTTACCATACATAATTTGGAGTTTTAATAATACTGTTAATAATAATACAACAGGGTACCTATAAGCCTATGAGCCTTACGATTTATCCTAGACCGGGTTTCTGATCCAGTGCAATTTAGAAGCGATAGGGTTATCTACTACTCGAATTAGAAAAGCTGGAAAGAAAATGGGACGTAACTTAGATACAAGGCGAAAAATAATAATAGCTGATAATAGTGTGATTTACAAAAATCGGTGATTACGCACATTGGCGCCAGGCGCTGACTACCAGCGGCAACAAGGTCAATGCTGATAACATCACGCTTGTAATGCCCGAAGGGTTAGGTAGAGGTGTACCCATGAGTACACACACATAGTAGTATACAGTAAAGTTTAAGTCCCATGCAATAGGGGGCGAGCCTGTTGCCAAGTTAATTCTTGTATGTTAGAGGATTTATATTCTGGCCCACATTAATTAAGTGATATTGAGGAGTTAGGTAATGATTGACATAAACAAAGAAGTACAAAAGGTCATAATATAATTATGATACAACGGGTTTACAGGCTTATTATCCGTTGATTCCCTATGACTATATCGTAGCGATGCTTATATGTCTGATAGCACCAGTAGTGTGGATGAACAATTGAACACCGAAGATTTCATAAATCTTCTTGAGAGATCAAAGTTTATTGCCCATTTTAACTTGGTTTTTTTGAGCTGACTTGTAATCGTTGTTTTGTGGTTCCCATTGCGGGAGCAATTGTTTCAGGACGGCCGAATGTTACAACAGCCCACTGACAGTCATCTGACAGCCACCTGACAGCAAGCCACTCCAGCGACAAGCCAACGATAGCCATGCCAACCATAGCCAAGCCACTAACAGCCATAACTACCGGACGCCTCCGGTGGGGATAAAGCTTTATAATGCCCTGCAAGCTCATTTTCGCGGTCTTGTCGCACTCGATTGTAATAGTTGTAAGGGGAAGCTCTGCCCGAATAAAGTTATAAATCAGTTCCTGTTTATTATTTACCACTGTCGTAACATACATCTTCTATCTATTTATTTATTTATGCACACACAAAATACAAAAAAAAAGGATAAAAACATAACAAATAGAAGAGCACAAAGGTACTGCTTAATTCAAAAGAAATTTCTTCCAGCAGACCTGCGAGAGGAAAGTTTGATTAGAAATGTAGACACAGTGTGTAAATAAGACTAACAAGATTATCAGCTAGCTTCTATCTATCTTCTATATAAATAAAATGAGAAGTCCTGACTGACTGACTCATCAACGTCCAGCCCAAACCGTTGGACCTAGAAAGCTGAAATTTTGCACAGAGGTTCCCTAATTCCCTTTATAATGTAGACAAGGAATAAGGAAGGGTTTTCCGTTTTTTTTTTTTATATTTAATATGGGGTTACTCTTGACCTCAATCTTGCCCTAAGGGCAGAGATGAGGTCGACGATGGAACGAGCTTACCTCCTAACTGCTAACTTGCCTATTTACTCGCGACTTAAATAGATTGGGGTTATAAATATGAACTCGGGAAAAACGACGCAGGCAGGGTGTTCCACTCCTTGGCTGTACGACAACCCCTAAAGTATTTAAATATAAGTATATGAATATATAAATGAAAGTTTGTATGGAAAATCGTCAATTTCACGCGGGCGAAGCCGCTGGCAAAAGCTAGTTTTTAAATAAACGTTAAGAAAAAAAAAACATTTCAAAAATATAAAAAAAAATGTAGAGAAATCCGGAACAGGAGGACCAAAGCTACGGCGGTCAGGGCTCCAGAGAAAGGAACCTCCTAACAATACGAGCCGTGTCCAGGAGTAGGTACCGCTTTCTTTATCAAGCCCTTAATCCAGATGCCTAACGAGCGAGCCTCCTTAGCCCTAGAGTGGGCGCGCTATGAGCATTTTGCCGCCCTCGCTAAAGAAACCTTAATAATTCGTAAGACCATAGCCCTATAAGTATGCACTTTTAAGTAGCTGCCCTTACTATTGTATGTGAATTTTATAGTTAAATAAAAGGAGAAGTCCTGACTGACTGACTGACTCATCAACGTTCAGCCCAAACCGTTGGACCTAGAAAGCTGAAATTTTGCACCGAGGTTCCCTTTATAATGTAGACAAGGAATAAGGAAGGATTTTCCGAAATTCAACCCCTAAAGGTTTAAAATAGGGGATGAAAGTCTGTTCGTAAAATCGTCACTTTCACGCGGACAAAGCCGCGGGCAAAAGTTAGTATTATTATAAAGTTAATTTTCAGACTAAAAATGTCGGCTGTGGCGATATTCTGCATCGTGTGCGCGGTGTGGTGGTGCTGGTGGCGACGGAACAAGGCGTGCACTACGGAGCCCCCCAGCTACCCCGGAGCGTGGCCCATCTTGGGGCACTTGCCGTTGTTTCTCACAGGCGCCTCCAGTATGTATCTAACATTTTTGTAGCTTCATCATCATTCATCATTTCAGTCAAAAGACGCCCCACTGCTGGACATAGGCCTTTGTATCTTCGTTGTAAAATATTCGAATGAGAGTAGTTTGTTGAAAATTGCAATACACCTAATTGATAAACTTCAATCACTACATAGTATAAAACAAAGCCACTTCTGGCTGTCTATCCTTATGTATTCTATCTTTAAAACTACCTACGCAACGGATTTTGATGCAGGTTTTTTAGGGTTCCGTAGTCAACTAGGAACCCTTATAGTTTCGCCATGTCTGTCTGTCCGTCCGTCCGTCCGTCCTCGCTTAATCTCTGTGACCGTTAGCACTAGAAAGCTGAAATTTGGTACCAATATGTGTATCAATCACGCCGACAAAGTGGTAAAATAAAAATTGGAAAAAAATTTTTTATTAGGGTAGCCCCCCTATATGTAAAGCGGGAAGTGATTTTTTTTTTAATTTCAACCCTAATTTGTGATATATTGTTGGAAAGGTATTTAAAAATGAATAGGGGTTTACTAAAATCATTTTTTGATAATATCAATAGTTTCGGAAATAATCGCTCCAAAAGTAAAAAACCCCCTCTAACTTTTGAACCATAAGTTTAGAAAATATGAAAAAAATCTGAAAAGTAGAACTTTATAAGGACTTTCTAGGAAAATCATTTTGAACTTGGATGGAAACAGTTTTTGTACAAGAAAGACAAAAAGTTGTACAAAATAATTTCTGGACTAAGTTTGTAGTATAATCGTTTAAGCAAACATTTTTTTTAACTTCATTTACATATTTTATTATCCTGAACGTATCTTTTTCAAACAAAAAAAGAATTATTACTACGGAACCCTACACTGAGCGTGGCCCGACACGCTCTTGGCTGGTTTTTTAGTAGATAGAGTGATTCAAAAGGAAGGTTTTAATACCTTTATTGCACCCATGCAAAGCCGGAGCGGGTCACTAGTTTGGTGATGATAAAATGATGTTTATTTTGCAAATAGGTTTTTATAAATAGTTTCAAAAGTCACTTTTGTATAACAAGATGGGGCCGGTGTTTCGTACCTGTTTACTCTGAGAAGAAACATCCGGAACAAACTCAGAAGCCATAGTTTATCGAATCTGTGTTCTTGTAGCATCTCCTGGTCTTTGCTTTGAGTAGGTAATTATCACCTTTGAAGTTAAATATCATCCGGTAGCTGCGGGCTTTCATTATATTAGACTTATTTTAAGGTAGAACTGATCTGAAATGGTTGCCAGAATCAGGTCTATTCAGTTACATACAGTAAACTTGATGAGCTCACTTGAAACGGTAATAATGCCTCCTTGATTTCTGTTTCCAGAAATATGGGACGTGCTCAACGACTTAAGCAAAAAAGTCAACGAAGAAGGAGGAGTCATGACAGTTACGATGGGACCACAGACCGTATATGGTGAGTATTCCTGTGAGGAAAATCAAGGCAAAACTGGAAATTGGGCTGAATTTCCGCTGGATGAGCTGCGTGAACGATGATATTATAATTGAAGCACTTAAAACTTTCATTTACAGTCACTCGTTTCAATACTACCCATAGAATAATTCAAATAAATCATTTGGCAAATATTGAAAAAAATACAGGACGTAACGTAACGTTGACACTCATACAAATATTAGGTCGCTCAAATATCATGAAGCTATTCATTTTGTATTTTAAGTAACTCAAATTAGTGTTTGTTAGTTGCTGTTCTGTTGATTTCTGTTTGTTTGATTTCACTTTGTAAAGTAACTTTACTAAGTGAGCGACCTAATAATAATAATATTTGTATGATTGTCAACGTTACGTCCTGCATTTTTTTCAATTTTTGCCAAATGATTTATTTATACTGAGCGGCATTTTATCTTAAATGAACTGTTTCGAATAGAAAAACGGCTTACTTAACCTCCCTAAGCCCAGTCGAACGCAGCCCTAGTTCTGGGTGGATAAAAAAAAAATTAAAGCTGTACCTCATCATCAGTCGTTTTATAATTTCCCCTAATTATATCAATCTATGTAGATGTAGGCGAGTATTGAGATGGGATAATACGAAAGGATGAAGACATGCTGCGATACCATGCCAGGAGCCTGTTAATAGGAGAATGATGATGGCCTAGAGCTATGTTGCAGAAGAGTGTTGCTGTACCTTTTACAGCTTTCAATTTCTTTTCTATATTCTTTTCTAATAATAATACAGATTATCGTCTTTTGCCAGCTGTAACCGATCCGGACGACATGTACAAGGTAGCGAATACGTGCTTCGACAAGGGCCCATTCTACGACTTCGCTCGCTCATGGTTGGGCGATGGGTTAGTTACTGCGAGATGTAAGTTGCTTAAACGTTATGATTTTCAAAAATCTAATCGTTTATTTAATTAAAATCCAATCACAGAATCAAAAGATTTAAGTTCAGTTAGTAACCGCATACGCGCTTAAAATATGGTACCTACTTAATTCATGATTTAATTAATAATATTTTATGAATTAAGTGATTTGCAATCAATGAGCATTTGATGTTTTAATTGCTGATTTGGTACACGGAATCCAAATATTAAATGTTTTTTTAGATAATGTTAAATTATCCAGATCCGGAATGGAAGGTTCACCGGAAGCTGCTGAACCCAGCGTTCAGTCAGACACTTCTGGACTCGTTCACGAGCATCTTCAACAGTCAGTCCAGGAAGCTGGTGAATGAGCTCGACAAAGAGGCTGGAAACGGACTCTTTGACCACTGGACATACATACGATACAATACTTTGGAGATGATTTGCAGTAAGGTTTCTGTTAATCTTTTCCCTTTTTCCAGTACATACTTGTATTTCTGTCTTCCTCATTCACTTTATCAGGGTGTCAAGTAATGATTAATGAAATTCTTAATTGTTTCCAGTGACATCGCTAGGAGTAGATTTTACAGATCCCAACCTCAACAAACAGTACGTCCACGCACAGGAACTGATGTTCGGAACATTAACGGAACGGTTCATGAAGTTCTGGTGGCACAGCGACTACACGTACACATGGAGCAGCCTTAAGAAGCAGGAGGATGCTTGTCTGAAGATACTGCACAATATGTCGAATACGGTAAGCTGACAGCACTTTTCCAGAGTACGAAGTGACATGCTGACGTGAAAAATATGTTGGGTTCACATTTAGATATTTCTAAAAAGCTTATGAAAGTCGATGTAGAAAAACAAATTGTGTGTCACTGAACTAGTCAAGGCCTTCTGTTCTTCCAGTGAAGAATAAAAAGACCGTCTACCGCAGGAATTACTATCATTCTCCTGCTCTGTCCCTTCTACAAAAATCTTTATTCTACAAAAAAACTTTATTAGCCATCACATTACATATTTAAATGAACTCTGAGTAACATAGTTCTTAATATTTTTTATTTGATCACCTCCTCGCTCATACAACTTCTTGGTCTGGATGTGTTTGTGTGTGTGTGAGTTTAAATGTTTGTAACCGCACCCACAATACTGGGAGAAATTCCTCAACAACTCAACTTCAACGATTCAACTTTTTTTGGAACCATAAATCAATTATTACATTCTCTAACTAGGCGTCAGTGATCAGACCAGAAAATGTCATATTCAATGGTAACACGCTACACCAACTGGCCGGCTGTTTGAGTAGCGAAACAATATATTTATGAAAACCTTATATAGGCTTACAAAAATAGGACAAGGAATAAATCTCAAAGTTGTTGGTTTCAGGTTCTACAAAACAAAAAATCCAAGTTTAATGGAAACACACATACCGAAAGGAATATACCAGGTAAACATTCTTAAGTCTTCGTTCCTCAACGAGATTATTGATTTTTTTAAATTCGTTTATTGTAATCAATATTGCTTTAAATAGAAACCAAATTCAAGCCCTTCATCGATCTACTACTCGAGTTATCGCTTGAGACGGGAGCTTTCACTGACAAACAGATCAGGGAGCACGTGGACACCATGCTCATTGCTGGCACTGACACCTCGGCTACTACGGTTATGTACACCATGATATTGTTGGGCTCTCACCCTAAAGTTCAGGAGAAACTGTTGGCTGAGTAAGTACCTACTTGAATAACTTATTATGTACTACATTAATCAATAGTTAGGAAGCCACTCCAGACGGTTGATACCTACTGCCTTATCTGGCCCCTGGCGAGGGGCACCTCGTCTTGTTTCGCACAAAAGACTAATAAGGCGCTTTGCACATGGAGCAACTTAAGTTGAGGCAACTTAATAAGCAACTTTAAAAGTTTCCTGTAACTAGTTGATAGTTGCTACAACGTTTACGGTTGCCGCAACTCTATGGTAATCTGTGAGCAACTTTCATAACCGAGTTGCTTAATCTACGCAGCGAACAGCTTTCAGTGTGACGATGAATATCGAAGAAGCAGCAATTGCTCTAATTTCATTACGGCGTCGTCGCCGTCGACGTTAACTTTAAAAATCGGTATACCTAATATTTAACAGTTGATAGTTGCAGCAATTAGGAACTAACTTAGTCATCGATTGCAGCAACTGAAAACTGTTGAAGATCACTGGAATTCGAAACTCGAGTTGCTATGTGTGCGCAGTCCAAATGAATTACAGTGAAACCTGGTTAAGTGAGACATCAAGGGACCTGAAAATTTGTCTCACTTATAGAGGTATTCCACTTACCCAGTGGCTCAGATATCCAGGCCAAACTGTTGGGACCTCAGCATGAGTTCCAGTTATGGAGGTTTCTCACTTATCCAGGTCCCACTTAACCAAGTTTCACTGTATATGTTAACAGCTAGTTGCCAGTTGCTGCAATAGTTGCTCCAATGCGCTTAATATCGCACGCAGCAGCTGTAGATGACTTCATTTGTTGGTCAAACAGAGATTATTGATTTCAATTTACACAATAATTGTTTCAGAATAAAGGAGGTCCTAGGAGAAGATGGAGACGTGGAGAAGACGGATTTGTCGAAGCTGGTGTACATGGAGGCTGTGCTGAAAGAGAGTATGAGATTGTTTCCCGTCGGGCCAGCCCCGACCAGGCACGTTGATAAAGATGTGAAACTTAGTAAGTTTATAATTATGTATTTATAATTATTACATTTTATAAAAATTGAAAAGCGAAACCAAATTGAAAATTTTATAAAACTAGCGAATTTTTGAGTAAAATTTTATATATTAAGTATCTAAAGTGTTGGCCCTCCAGACGAAGTTGAAAAATTCCACCTCATGTTAAACATGAATAATTGACATACCATCTTAAATTCATGCAAGCCTGGTGGCTTGCATGAATTTAAGATGGTGAGAAAATTTTGTTTTTGTTTTGTTTTTGTTTTACGATAAACAAAAATTTGAGGTGGACCGCATTTTTTTTTAAACTGTCGTTACTCCTATGTAGTCAATGTATATTTCTCTCTGTATTGTGTTCCCCACACTTTTTGTGTGCGCTGGATGGTACCTATATACCTAACTCCAAATCAAGTACTTGGTCCGTGTTGAAGTATCTTGGTTTAGCATTCCCAACTGCACAAATTAATAGTTGTGCTATCCAGTTGGTCGGTGGGGATTTATTACGTAAGACCATAAATGAGGTCTTAACACAATGCCACGATTTTTTCTCAATTGCGTTAATCGACGCAGCAACTGTTTAAATTATTTCGGGGTTGAAGCTTCATATTAATTCGGTTCTTATTTTCTTTTATCCCTACATTTCCCACATTTCATGTGTAATGTTTGGGTTGAATATTAAAACATTGTTAATTGAAATAAGTAAGCGGCGTTTATTTGGCTTCATGAGTACAAGATATGTAGTGATGGCGGCGTGCAAAGACAACCAACTCTAGATGGCTATGCCATAGATAATCTATACTTTACATCATGTTTTAGAAAACTGCACCCTACTAGCCGGTCGGAGCGTCATTTTATTCGTGTTTGCTGCCCAGAAGCATCCCTTGATGTGGGGTCCAGACGCGGACGAGTTCGATCCTGAACGTTGGCTGGAACCTGGTCGGTTGCCTGATAACCCCAACGCGTTTGCTCCCTTCAGTTTGGGAAGGCGGAATTGTATAGGTAAGTGCCCTAAAGTGAAGCATCCTTGAAAATGTATACCTATTCTAAATGAAGATCCAATCAAGTTTTCATAAAAAATAAAAAAGTTGTCATATTATGGCAGTATTAGTTGCATCATTTGTACTGTAATCGTTAACTACGATCGAGATCGATCGAGTCTAACAGAGTCCCGTACGGTAAACGGAATTACACTTGAGCGATCTAAAATAACATTCATTAAAAAAGTACTGAACTAAAAATGAGAAGCGAATTAAAAAAATATATATCCATGTTATGTAACGGGTGCAAAAATGGCCTACACGAAGAAGAAAAGCACGTGTTATTTCCTTCAATTCATTTTTATCTTTTGTACCAATGTTGGGAACCGACTTGTACCTAATGGAGATTTCATTAAGGCTGTGGTGAATGGAAGCCTGATCCTAAATTACCAAAATAAAATAAGGATTCTTGTTATAATATTGTATCTTATCTTCTTTACGTTTGCCACAGAACAAAATAAAAAAGTTATTAGATAGAAAATACATTCCGCCAGCACCAAAACACTATAAAAATGTTGGTCGGTCCACAACAAAGGTCATAATTTCCAACTTATTTATTTTATATATTTAGGCTGACGGCCTGGCAAGTGTAACAAGCAGGAATTGGGTACCCGGTCTTGGACGGGAGGATAAAATGGCACGAAACCGAGGAGACTCACACACCGCATTGAGTGTACCTAATACGACTTAAAGAAAAGATATAGAGAGAGAACAATTGCTATGATTACAATTTTTTGCAAGTAAAGTATACGCCATGATGTCGATGAAGACAATCTTGGCTCACGTGGTGAGACACTACAGAATCACATCCGACATCAGCAAGCTGCGACTGAAGTTTGATGGGCTCCTTATGCCAGATTCCGGATTTGAGATCAGCATCGAGAAGAGAAAATAGACAAGCATGGGACAATGGCAGATGTGTGAAGTGATTATTATAATGTTTGATGAAAATAATGCCATGTAAATCGGTTAGGGGTCAGAGCGTGGCGACTATTACTATACCAATTTGGTTTGCCTATGTCAACAATACCAAAAGCTTTGCTCAGCAATGTAACCTTAATTGAATGAAGAACTTAATTCTATACATTAAATAAACAAAAACGTAGTCTATTATGCATAATAACTTATAACTAAATAGTGCTTATGACGTCAGTAGATAATCAATTTAAAATGGCACGCTCGTGTCGTGATATTTGTGTTGTCTAGGTAGGTACTACATCTATAACTGTGTGAGGAACCATTCATGTATCATAGAAAATGAAATCTAGGAACGTGTTTCGACGAGGCATTGTTTTAATAGAGCATATTGTGTGGCCTACCACCATTTTATTTTTCGTTAACTTAGGTGCAGGACAGCTTTTAGTGTCATTATGTGATTCAGGTAATCGGGATAAGATGGTAAAAGGACAAAACAAATGTTTGAACATAGGAACCAAAATCTCGTGGGAGAAAACAGTTAACTCTCATCGCCAAATTTATTGAGCAGTTTTTTAATTTCTTGGCCCTACAGTTTAAAAGTACCTACGTTTACATTTTGTGAATTTAATAATATGACGTAAACAATTAAAGTTTTAGGAAACTGTATTTCGTATTTATTTTTCCTGTCCCTTAATATTTATAAAGGGTGTAAAAGTAGGTACCCATAACGAAGCCGAAAGGTTCTTGTTGTCCACATCACTGCGATAATATTTTTGTTCTAAACCATACCTAGGCTGGGAACCCCTAGTTACGGACGTATTGGGGTCAAAGTTCCAAATTTTTCACAGCTGTTTTTTTTTAATATCAGTTCTTCAGGTTATACCTTTACTTAAATTACCTACATGATGACCCGTTTACTATCCAAAGCATCACTTAGCACAGTGTTGTGGGCTACATTCCAGTTTTATCGTAAAATGTGATATTTCACCCCAAAAAATTCGTCGTTTCCCAGCAAAAAATATTAAGTAGGGGTACTTAGTTTGACCACAGTTTGACGTACTGCTTGAAAGACGGCTCCGTGAATGGTTCGTTATAGTTAGGTACACCCTGTATGCTTAAGAAACTTATAGTTCCATCTGTTGGGATTCGATCTTACCCTCTGTGGCAGTGGGCTATAATCCACCACGCGGGTCCCTATAAATATTGCATGATTACAATAATCTACGAATATCTAAGTAATCTAGCAAACTCTTTAGACACGTCGACATTTTTTAAACTAGGTGAGGCCAGTGTTTCGATGTGCATCTGGATTGAGGGCCCATTTTTTGAACTCTTGCGAAACGAAATAAGATTTATAGGGAATTTAGTTAAAAATAAGTAAAACTGAAAGCAAAGGGCCTTAAATTTCTTAAACGTGAATTAAAACTGTTATGATTAAATAACTTGGGCCCTCAATCCAGACGCATGCATGAAGTGGCATAGCCTAAATCTTAGTAAGTACTATCTCTGGGTTCATCATTTTTATTTAAGAAAATAGCTAAGAATTTCTTAAACATTTTAAGAAATTCCCAAATCTGTAGAACATGACATTACAGATTTATGGCGGTATATCTAGGGCCCTCAGTTCATAAGTATCTGTACTGAGGAATCTGCAAAGCATGGACTTATCTGAAGAAATATATAAATGTGACTATAACATGTTTAACTTAGATACTTAGGTAAATTAGTTAAAAAGAAATAATGACCAAAAACTTAATTGTTAAGAAGTAAATGAAAGTTGAATTTTATTAAAACGTCTGAACTGAGAGCCCAAATATTTTCGGCTTTATTGACTAGGCTAAACCGTTTATATTAACGCAACTTAGAATAACATTTGTAAGAATTTCTTAATTAAATTTTAAGATATCGTCCGTTCTTCTAAATGTCATGCTTTAAGAGAAAAATGGATTTTCAGCTTTCTCTAAGAGAAACATTTGTAGGGTGACCATAGCGCAGTTGAAAAGTCATAATATTTGCAGCTAATCGTATTAAATATGTACGTACTGTTTACAAATATGTTTTCTTTATTTTTAATATAATTTTCAATTATGTGATGTTAGTCCTTAAGGTACTCTATGGGCTCATGGCGACATGGAGAGAGTGACTATCGCAACCCCGTGCAGGGCACGCCACGAAAGTGGCGGTAAGTCCCCTCTTTGAGGAGCGGCTAGAGAGGCGCCGCCACGGCGCCCTCAGCTTCCGTCTGACGCAGGTCCTCACCGGACACGGTTGTTTCGGGAGGTACCTGCACCGATTCAGGTGGGAGGAAACGTCCGGATGCCACCATTGTGGGGATCAGCTGGAGGACACGGTGGTCCGCACCGTGGAGGTCTGCCCCGCTTGGGCGGAGCCCCGCCGTGTCCTCTTAGCGGCGATCGGCGGCGGCGACCTCTCGCGTCCGGCCCTAATGCAAGCCATGGTGCGGGGCGAGGAGGAATGGGACGCCGTCGCCTCCTTCTGCGACGCAGTGATGCTAGCAAAGGAGGTGGCGGAACGTGAGAGGGAGAGAACCTCTCGTCCCAGCCGCCGCGGGAGGCGGTCCAGGCGTCGGGGTCCACGTGATGGCTTCCGGCCACCGCAGACGCGGGCCTGCGGACGGTGAGTAATGGGCTAGCTTGATGTCCGTCCGTCTTATGACGATAACAGGCCGTGTCGACGGCGCGTTCGTGTTCCAAGCGTGCCTCAAAGAGATGTCAGCCCCTGAGAGATGGGGGCCCCTTCCATGTGTGCCTGTCATCATGTCCCTTCCAAACTGTCACATTATAAGCGAAAGAAATTAATTTACTTAGAAATACATCGCTAGGTTTACTTCTTTGTATTGTCTTTTTTAACATAAAGTAATGAATTTTATAAGTAAGAAGTAGATAAGTAATTAGAGTTAATGTAGAATGTGAATGTTAATGTTAATGTTGTCTAAGCAGCAAATATTTACTTATTCGCTTAAAAATAGTTTGTATGAGGGTACATACTGATCAGTCCAGAAAAGTAACAAATCGTATCTTCCGTAGTCATTTAGTCATCGTTTATAGATACGATAACATACTACTAGTTGGTTAGGTTGACTTTTATTTTGTGCAAACACTGCTAAAGCCGAATAAATGTTATTTTTTTATTTGCTTTAGGCAACTAGGCCCATAATATACCTTAAGGACAATAAGGACTAACATCACATAATTCAGTTCAGTTCAGTTCTCGTGTAGGCAGTAAGGCCTAACGGTCCCACACACCCTAATGTCAGAGTTTCTAAACCGCCTCATGGGCCTTTTTTTTTTGGTGGGTGGAAAACCATCAAATGACCCCCCCCCGCTCTTGGGCAGAGCGAAGGGGAGTGTCAGACTTCTACTGACTAAAAACCGAACCCATGTTCCTTCTTTGCCCTTGTGCCGAGGTCATCTAGTACTAAAATCCGCGGCCCCGACGGGCGTCGGCCCTTGCGGGCCCCTCCTTGCTGACATCTCTTTGAGGCGCGCGTGGAACACGAATGCGCCGCCGACACGGTCTGTTGCCGTCATGACGACGGCCGGACGGCGAGCTAGCCCATTACTCACCGTCCACAAGCCCGCGTCTACATGGTTTGACGACCGCCATTTGACGGCCGGGACCACCGGCTTATACGTGCCTTCCGAAGCACGGAACCATCTTTTTTATCAGACAATCAGGTGATTCAAGCCTGCAATGTCATAACCAAACTGGAAACAACTTTACAAAGTATGCTTCCCGTGGGAATCGAACCCACGACCACCGGGTCACAAGGCAAACGCCTAATCCACTCGACCACGGAGGCAGCTAATAAAAAATGGTAATACAAATAAAGAAAACATATTTGTAAACAGTACGTATATATATAATACGTTTAGCTGCGAATATTATTTGACTGGCCTGTTGGTCTAGTGGTTAGTGACCCTAACTGCTATGCCGGAGGTCGTGGGTTCGATTCCCACCCAGGACAAATGTTTGTGTGATGAGCACGATCATTTGTTCTGTGTCTGGGTGTAATTTATCTATAATATGTATGTATTTAGAAATATATAAGTATGTTTATCAGTTGTCTAGTACCCATAACACAAGCTCTGCTTAGCTTGGGACTAGATGGCGTTGTGTGATAGTTGTGGAATATTATTATTATTATTATTCTCTTTATTTATTTTTCTTACATACTAATTTACATTTTTAAATATTTGTTAAAAAAGATATCAAAAAACATTTAAAAATATAAAAAATAGTCGTCCACCGGTGACGGGAGCAGGGTCCAAGCCACCGGTGGTTAGGGCTCCAGAGACAGGAACCTCCTCACAATACGAGCCGTATCAAGAAGTACTGCCTTCTGAATCAGGCCCTTGATCCAACCGCCGAGCGAAAGCTTTGATAGATGTTGGTCCATGCTTTTGGCTATAAGGCCATTGGCCGTTACGACTATCGGCACAATGATAGCCGAGCTCACATGCCACATAACGACAACCTCGTGTGCTAAATCCAGATATTTTATTTGCTTCTCTTTTTCAGCTTTCACGAGGTTCTCGTCATGCGGAATGGTAACATCGATTATCATTGCGCGGCGCACTGATCGGTCTATCACCACTATATCAGGCTTATTGGCAACAATAGTCCTGTCAGTGATGATAGACTGATCCCAGTACAACGTTACATGGTCTTTTTCGAGAACTGGATCGGGCACATATTTGTAGTACGGTACCTCTGACTCCACAAGTTTATATTTCAAGGCAAGTTGCTGGTGAATAATCCTGGCTACTTGATTGTGCCTGTGCAAGTACTCGCCGTTAGCCAGACGAGAACAACCAGAAATAATATGTCTGATGGACTCTCCCGGACGATGGCATGCCCGACACACGTCAACCGTCCCATCCCTCATAATATATTTCCGGTAGTTGTTCGTCAACATAACTTCGTCCATAATTGCACAGACAAAACCTTCAGTTTCCCCAAAGAGGTCGCCGAAACGTAGCCAGGACACGGACGCTAGAAAATCTACATCGGGCCCATGAAGAGCCCGGTAGAAGCGCCCGTGAAGCTCCTTGCTTTGCCATATTTCCTTGCGGTCATCAGCAGTAAGTACCACAGGTTTGCGCCAGTTCTCGTTAGCCATGGACAGCGGGGTGAGTCCCTTGTCCACTGCGACCACATCTCGGTGCATACCCGCATCGGCTTTTAAAAAATATTCTCTGAGACTGCACACCTCGCGGTTGTGGAGGGTCTTTGCGTTTAAAAAGCCTCGACCCCCGCACTTCCGCGGGATGTACAGTCTCATTACCGATGATCGTGGGTGATGCATCCGATTTGCGGTCAGCAATGTACGGACTCTCCTATCCAAGGCGTCGAGTTCAGTCTGAGTCCACTTGAGTATGCCGAAAGAGTACATTAAAACTGGCATGACCCAACCGTTGAAGGCGCGCACCTTGTTCCCACCTGAAAGAAGGCTATTTAAAACCTTCTTTAGGCGTCCGAAGAAACGCTCCCCCAACGATTGCTTCATGTCAGCTACGTTAATGCCTAACGCTTCCGACATACCCAAATATTTATAGCTTTCAGATGAGGAAAGGGATCTGAGGTGTATGGAATCCGAGAGCTGAATTCCCTCGGATTCCATAATCCCCCCTTTCTTTACATGCATGACTGCACATTTGTCCACACCAAATTCCATCCTGATGGCGCTACTAAAACATTCAGTTAGTTTCAGTAGCTCCATCAGGTGCAATCTGTTGGGGGCAAAGAGTTTCAGATCATCCATGTAAAGAAGGTGAGATGTGACCTGACCATCTCTCCTCATCCGGTAGCCTAGACCTGAATCCTCTAGCAATGTGCTTAAAGGATTCAGGGCCAGACAGAACCAAAGCGGGCTCAGGCTGTCGCCCTGGAAGATTCCCCGTTTAATCCATACAGGTTCATCGTTCCCCTGAATCCGTCGACATCCTGGATATCGAAGGACCGTCCTCCATTGCCCCATACACGACTCAAGGAAGGTGCGTAGAGTTGCGTCTATTTTGTACAACTCCAGCACCCTCACGAGCCATGCATGTGGCACTGAGTCATAGGCCTTCTTATAATCTATCCAACATGTCGACAGATCCTTGCGGGCTCGACGAACCTGTTGGCTAATGGCCATGTCGATGAGGAGTAGCTCCTTAGTACCGCGGGACCCGTTCCTACATCCATTTTGAGAGGCAGACATAATTGAATTTTTCACAATGTGTTTATTAATTTTCGCTCTCAAGATGGATGTAAGAAGTTTATAGACCGTCGGCAAACATGTGATCGGTCTATAATTCTTGGGTTCCGCGGGGCTACCTGACTTATGGAGCAGGTGGGTAACGCCTGTGGTTAAAAACTGCGGAAGCGACGCAGACTCTAAGGCCGACTGGAATTGGGATGCCAGGCAAGTGTGTGAACTGCTGAGCCATTTGAGCCAGAAATTGTGCAGTCCGTCCGGACCTGGTGATTTCCAGTTCGGTAACGGACGAACTGCACTGGCTATATCTAGTGCTGTTATTAAGATAGTTTCCATTTCTGGAATAGGTTCACACACTCGCTCGACATCACGCAACCAGTCAGCCTCAGTATGACAGACGGGTACCGACCAGATGCTGCGCCAGAATGAACTCGTAGCAGCATCATCTGGGCGACACACGTCCGTCATATTTTGCTCGGGTCGCTCCCAAGTTCGGTATACCCACCTCTCATCGCTCTGGAACATGCGATTCTGCGAGTAACGATCAACCCGCCGCTTATACCGCCGAATACGGTTGGCCCATGCATAAACCTTCTGCTTCAGGAAGTCGATGCGCTCCGTGACACGGGACATGTAATCTTGGGGACTGATTTCAGTTCCCGAGAATGCCCGCTTCACAAAGCGCATCACACGTGGTCGTGTATTGCCCTCCCTGAAGCAGTATAGTTTGCCAATGAGCACCCTGGCCCCGTCGACACGACGCTCGATCCTGCGCTGCCAGGCCGGTACGGCTGGTTTTGGTCGACTAGCTAAGTCACAATTTGGGAATTTAACATTAGCTAGTCGACATGCCGCAACAGTCCCACAGTACAAGATCGAGTGTGTATCAACGAGGTCCTCGCTACTCTCGAATATATTCTTGAGTTGCGGGTCCAGGGCACACACCAACGCCCTATTACGCCTATGCATGGGTAACCGTGGCAATCGGGGCCTAAGTTCGGTAGGAGTAGACCGATACTCGCGAAGCGCATCCTCCAGTGCGCTCCTCAATCGGTCGTTGTACTGGCTACTTACCGTAGCAACCCTATCATCTTCCTCTACAGCAACAGTATTGGGCCGCGATGTGGTCGCGTCAATAATTGACGCTGGTACCGCAGTCTGTGCCTGAGTCAAGATGATACGGTTGCTTAGTACCTCTGAGCGCAGCCTATCAAGTGCGGCGTCGTCCAACATGTGATTGCGCTGGATGACGCGCACCTGATCCGATAGTCGTTGGCTTGACACGTTGACGGTTGGTTCAAGGTCCTGGAATAGAGACAGCATCCTAGCACGGTACGCAGTGAGGTTAGTTCCCCCCTCTGTAGACCCGTAGTATGCGCGCATGACGTTCTCATTTATTGTTCGAGTCCATTTCATGCGCTGCACACAACCACCGGTAGCGGGGACCCGGCTCGGGGCCGGTTGGCCCCTAGGTCCCAAGCTGTTCGGCGGCCGGCCTCTCCCCTGCCGACGCTCTGGAGATGGTGACGGTGTTCGTGATGTCATCGGCGGAGAGAAATACTCGTCGCTCGAGCTCGACGCTACTGCCGCCGCCGGTGACGCAGGTGATCCGAGGTCCGGCGGTGGCGAGGCGGAGCTGAGCGACGAGTCCGGGGATGGTGGGCGTGCGCGTCGTCTAGCTGCAGCTGCTCTCGTAATCATCTTTTTTTCATAATTCGTCGTAAATAATGAGTCTCAGAATTTTTTTGATGTCTGTCATCATTGTCAACTTCATTATATCTTCTATTTCTATTTCTTCATTTTGGACTTTGGTAGTTTTAATTTATTTATAGGATACAATATGAGGAGTTTTAATTGATTCTGTAGAAACTGCAATATATATGGGTTTTTTGGAATAAATATTATCAAATAAAATTGGGCTTTTTTCAGACGACGTTATGTGTCAACGAGAGTTGCCAGCTATTATTATTATTATTATGACTTTTCAACTGCGCTATGGTCACCCTACAAATGTTTCTCTTAGAGAAAGCTGAAAATCCATTTTTCTCTTAAAGTATGACATTTAGGAGAACGGACGATATCTTAAAATTTAATTAAGAAATTCTTACAAATGTTATTCTAAGTTGTGTTAATCTATGCGGTTTAGCCTAGTCAATAAAGCCGAAAATGTTTGGGCTCTCAGTTCAGACGTTTTAGTAAAATTCAACTTTCATTTACTTCTTAACAATTTTAGTTAGTAGTTTAGTTTTAGTTAGTTTTTTGTCATTATTTCTTTTTAACTAATCAAAATCAAAAAATCAAAATCAAAGCATTTATTTCAAGTAGGCCATTACAGGCACTTTTGAATAGTCGAATTAAACTAACTGCGGCACTCAGAGATATCCAACGATTACTCAAGCCGCCACCCAGCAAAGGCCTGACATACTTTTGTATGACAAAACTGCCAAAAACCTTTACCAAGCGACGTCCCAAGCAACCACTGAAGCTCTCCGAGTGCGGCAGTAAACTACTGAAGCTAAATAAACTAAGCTACAGTCCCAGTCACAAGGCATAATAACTCGTGATTGTACTGTAGTTGCCCATTCCAAAGCGTTGGTCTCATGAAAAGAATGACAAGAAACTTCATGGACACTCTTTTAAAATCGTTTGGGTTTAAAATATGTTCAAGGTACAGACATAATCTTGGTATAATACACACATGAAGACTATGCAAATTAGTGTCCGAGATGGTCTTTTGAAGGAAGCACCACACAGATTTGAGTGGACCCGTCCAGTCAGTGCAAGCATTTGTCAGTTATCGTGGAGCTCGACTTATAACTCAAGGAGCTCAACGTCACGACGAACAATACCAAAGAAAGGACATTTGGGTGGGTCGCTTATAGTACTCAAACTGCCAGACAATCGTTAAAATTACATAAAAACCCACACGGTCCTCACATTGACAATATAAAAATAATAAAATACATGAAGACTATGCAGATTAGTGTCTGAGATGGTCTTTTGAAGAAAGCACCACACAGATTTGAGTGGACCCGTCCAGTCAGTGCAAGCATTTGTCAGTTATCGTGGAGCTCAACTTAAAACGCAAGGAGCTCAACGTCACGACGAACAGTACCAAAGAAAGGACATTTGGGTGGGTCGCTTATAGTACTCAAACTGCCAGACAATCGTTAAAATTAAAGAAAGACCCACATGATCCTCACATTCATAATATAAAATAATTAAATATTAAGCAGATTAAATAATAATGTCAAACTATTAAAACATGTCAAAAATATGCAAAATTAATAAAAAACAAAATAAAAATATTTAACAAGGTAAATATTCATCAAAAAATAATAATATCATACTTGAAAAAGTAAATAATGTCAATTTGTATAAAGAAAATTAATAAAATGTCAAATTGTAAAAGTAAAAATAAAAATAAAATAGGTATTATGTCAATTCAGATTGGAGCAGTTCAATCCCAAGCTTTTTTGTCCTCTATATAATCTTTAACAGCATAAAAAGCTTTCTGGCAAAGTTTTCGTTTTATGAAGGATTTGAATTTATTTAGGCTTAAATTTTGAACGTGGCTTGGTAGTTTGTTATAAAAACGAATACATACTAATTCACCTAAGTATCTAAGTTATACATATTATAGTCACATTTATGTATTTCTTCAGATAAGCCCATGTTTTGCAGATTCCTCAGTACAGATACTTATGAACTGAGGGCCCTAGATATTTTTTTTTAATTTTTTTTTTTAAATTATTTTAACATTTGCAATCGGTCGTCAGACCATAAGCGAATTTGTTGCAGTATACATGGCGTTGTGGTGGAGCAGCCAGTGCTGCACCTCCCACTTATAGAAGGTGGCCCTAGATATACCGCCGTAAATCTGTAATGTCATGTTCTACAGATTTGGGAATTACTTAAAATGTTTAAGAAATTCTTAGCTATTTTCTTAAATAAAAATGATGAACCCAGATATAGTACTTACTGAGATTTAGGCTATGCCACTTTATGCATGCGTCTGGATTGAGGGCCCAAGTTATTTAATCATAACAGTTTTAATTCACGTTTAAGAAATTTAAGGCCCTTTGCTTTCAGTTATACTTATTTTTAACTAAATTCCCTATTAAATCTTATTTCGTTTCGCAAGGGTTCAAAAAATGGGCCCTCAATCCAGATGCACATAGTGTTTCGTACCTGACTATCTGAGAAGATTCAGCCAAAACAAACTCAGATCATGGTCTCTTGTAAGGTCCAGCGTTCCAGACATAATCTTAGTCAACTCAGATAAGTAAATTATGCAAACAACTGGCAGATGGTCCTTTGAGGAAATAGACCAGATAAAGAGGGCATCTATTCAGCCATTACAAGCATTTATCAGTTAACATGTATCTCGATCATCATCATCATCATAAAATAAGAAGTACAACGACGCTTCCTACTATTATTTATTATCTATACCTACTTTATTTATTTTCTACTTTAAAAACGAAAAACAAAAAATTTACATTTTATAATTTAAAACGAAAAAAAATAGTTAAGTATACTATTTTCGAATTAATCTTATGGTTTTAATATAGCCTAGTCAACAAGTTCAAAAAATGTTAATTCTTGATCAAGCTCCTATAAATATGTATGAGCGATACCGGATTCGATAATCCTAACTTAATATTATAAATGCGAAAGTAACTCTGTCTGTCTGTCTTTGCTTCACGCCTAAACTACTGAACCGATTTGTGTGAAATTTGGTACAGACATAGTTTGGAACTTGAGAAAGGACATAGGATAGTTTTTTTTTATTTTTTTATTTATTTATTTTTTTCGCTAGATAAACCAAAAATCTGCCGGAAGTCACTATTCCACGCGAACGAAGTCGCGGGCAAAAGCTAGTTTATAATAACATTTTAATGTTACAAAATAATGAAATATCCAAGAAATATTGTTAAAAAATATTTTTCACCAAATATTATGTTGTCACTGTTTTTATATGTAACAATAGCATTAAGTGACATGACATCATTTTTTTTTTTAAACAAATGGACATGTTTAATATTTTTAGTAATTCTTTTTTCGTCACTCGGCCATGACAAAATGACTTTTTTTTTGACACTGATCGGTAAATTGCAAAAAGCGTAAGAAAATTCGAATTTCGCAACTTTTCTTGTCGCATTCACCTTAAAAAAAAACTGGCCAACTACAAGTCAGACTTCACTTGAAGGGTACTTTAAGGTAAAACCTTTAATTTGTATTATTTACGGATGGCCGATGGGGCCGAAAAGTACTGGAATGGCGACTGCGAACCGGAAGACGTTGCGTTGGAAGGCCTCCCACTAGGTGGACCGATGACCTGGTCAAGGTTGCAGGAACCCGCTGGATGAGAGACGCACGGGACTGGTCAATGTGGCGACGCCTGGGGGAGGCCTATGTCCAGCAGTGGACGTCTTTTGGCTGGAATGATGATGAATGATGAAAGCGGCCTTTTCTGACCTGATTTTCCTTGTATTTTATTATTCTGCTACGGAAGATATTTTCTCTCTGCGATATGGTTTGAGATATTCATCTAAATGAAATAATTATGCAAAGGGCAAAGGTTTCACAGCTAAATGCTTAAAATTACACACATAATTATTTTAATTAGGAAAGATTAGTACTTACTACTTCGGTTGTTAACGCCAATTAAATCGTGATTGACCGTTGTAAATAGCTGCCAATAAATCTTGTAGTTGTAACGGACAGACCCATTTTATTCAAAAACCCATTTCCCGCGTTGCTGTGACAACAAAAGGACCCCATTCCATTGAGCGATAATCAAACACCTGCATAGCTACAGCAAAACAATAATAAAACAAACAATCGAATCGAAGTCGAATTGAACTTTCCGATTTTTGGATCGAACAATTGCAAAATGCTTTCACAAAGATCGATACGGTAGTACATAAACACATGTGGTGATGTGGCAAATAAGTTATCTCTAATGAGTATTTCAACAAGTTTTATTATAGATTGTACTGAATATCTATTGAGTACCTACCTAACTATAAATAGGTATGATGAAAAAAGAATTAAAATGTTTTTAATTATACATGGACCGCAACGACTCTAGCTTATGGTATGGTACAAAATGGCGTCGTAATTCTGATTGGATTGTACTTCCGATAGCAAATAGCTGTCGGCTGATATCTTCATCTCGAATCACAATCGAATCTATTACCCGGCATCGGTTTTTTGAATAGTGATTGTTAACCGTCCACAGGCCCGTGCCTACGATGGCCGAAAGCCACACGACCACAAGAAAAAAGAAGTAAGTTAAGTACAGATATCAAAAAAGCTGGTATAATATTTTGATCAACAATTACTTGACTTTATCAGTATCGATACCGGTGCAAAATAAAGGAGTTTAGTCGCCTATTTCCACCTGGGTGATATCATTACTTAGTACTATTATTCCCTTTCTTCATAAATTAACATATTTTATACATTTTTAAATATTTCCTATAAAAAAAAAATATATATATATAAAAAACTGTAGCCCACCGGTATCGGGAACAGGGTCCAAGCTACGGTCAGGGCTCTTTTGCTCTCTTCTTTTGTACTATTATTATTATTAGTTGATTGTTATAGTTAATTTATGCAACTACTACTTGCATTTGTATTATTTTAAATAGGGAAGAACAAGTACGAAATAAGACAGGGATAGTAAAGTTTTACATACTGCCAGGAGGCCAGAATGGTAAAGTACTTAGTAGTGATATCATTGCATACTGTATGTTATTGGAAATGTATTTAGATTTGATTATGAGACTCCTGTTAACAATTTACAATACCTCCATCATATTTCTGATCAACTAATCAACCCGTCGAAAATCTAGCGAAAGACCCCAGAGCTAGACTGACCCGACACTATACCGAAGACATCCCGGACGTCAGCCTGTACGAGATTAGGATGGCTCTGAAACAGCTTAAAAACAACAAGGCGCCGGGTGAAGACGGAATTACGGCCGAACTGCTGAAGGCGGGTGGCAAACCGGTTCTTAAGGCCCTTCAGAAGTTGTTTGATTCCGTCATACTCGAGGGGAAAACGCCACAGGCTTGGTGCAGGGGTATGGTGGTGCTCTTCTTCAAAAAGGGTGACAATGCCCGGTTGAAGAACTATAGGCCCATCTCACTTCTAAGCCATGTCTACAAGTTGTTTTCAAGAGTCATCACGAATCGTCTCGCACGCAGGTTCGACGATTTCCAGCCTCCCGAACAAGCCGGATTCCGAAAAGGCTTCAGTACCATAGACCACATACATACGCTGCGGCAAGTTATACAGAAGACCGAAGAGTATAACCTGCCTCTCTGTTTAGCGTTTGTGGACTACGAGAAAGCCTTCGATTCGATCGAGACTTGGGCTGTACTGCAGTCTCTCCAACGGTGCCAAATCGACTACCGGTACATCGAGGTGTTGAAGTGTTTGTACAAAAACGCCACCATGTCAGTCCGACTTCAGGACCAGACCACGGAACCTATCCTTCTGCAGCGCGGTGTGAGACAGGGAGACGTCATATCTCCGAAACTGTTCACCGCTGCATTGGAGGATGTCTTCAAGGTTCTGGATTGGAAAGGACTTGGCATCAATGTCAACGGCGAGTACATCACTCACCTTCGGTTTGCCGACGATATAGTGGTCATGGCTGAGACCATGGAAGACCTCAGTAAAATGCTCTATGACCTCAGTAGAGCTTCCGAAAGAGTGGGTCTTAAAATGAACATGGACAAAACCAAGGTTATGTCGAATGTTCATGTAACACCCACTCCTATCAAGATCGGAGACTCTACGCTCGAAGTTGTGGACGATTATGTCTACCTGGGACAAACGGTCTAGTTGGGTAGATCTAACTTCGAGAAAGAGGTCAATCGTCGAATCCGACTCGGCTGGGCAGCGTTCGGGAAGCTGTGCAGTATCTTCTCGTCCAACTTACCCCAGTGTCTCAAGACGAAAGTCTATGACCAGTGTGTGTTGCCAGTGATTACATACGGGACCGAGACGTGGTCGCTCACAATGGGCCTTATCAGAAAGCTCAAAGTCACCCAAAGGGCAATGGAGAGGGCTATGCTCGGAGTTTCCTTGCGTGATCGAATCAGAAATGAGGACATCCGCATGAGAACCAAGGTTACCGACGTAGCCCGAAGAATCGCCAGACTTAAGTGGCAATGGGCAGGGCACATTGCTCGCAGAACGGATGGCCGATGGGGCCGAAAAGTTCTGGAATGGCGACCGCGAACCGGAAGACGTTGCGTTGGAAGGCCTCCCACTAGGTGGACCGATGACCTGGTCAAGGTTGCAGGAACCCGCTGGATGAGAGACGCACGGGACCGGTCAATGTGGCGACGCCTGGGGGAGGCCTATGTCCAGCAGTGGACGTCTTTTGGCTGAAATCATGATGATGATGATTTCTGATCTCCTGGTAGTTTGGTTAGGTGAGGCGGATAGACGTCGAGTTGGAATTCTAAGACAAACCGATTTTTTGCATTCCAGTTTAATTTTAGTTAGATAACTATAAATTCACAACTGCGTCAAAATCGTTAATGGATTATAATATTATATGATATTAACGATGTTGACGCAGTTTTCATTTTTTTATAAATGTCAAACGTTGGTGAATTCTAGACATAATAAAAATAACTCTATTGTTGCATGACCTTGCATTTGATAAATTAATAACAATTAATCGATCAATTTTTATAGCTCTGTTTTTGTGTTAGTGTCTAGTGGAGTTAAAAGGGGCTGTAGAAAACTATTAGTTTTCTGTGAAATCTGGCCTGCTCATCATTTGGCATTTTTAGGGTTCCGTACCTCAAAAGGTAAAAACGGAACCTCTCTAGGATCACTCGTGTGTCTATCTATCTAACCGCCCCCCCCCCCCCTTATCTTCTAAACTTTTGAGCCTAAAATTTTGAAAAAAATTCAGGAATTAGTCAACACATAGGTACATATTACAGGAAAACCTATAAAAAGTCTATGGTGCTAAAATAACATGGAAAATCTCTCAATACTTACTACAATGGTATGGAACACATCATGTGCAATTCCGACCTGCACTTGGCCAGTTTTTTTCATAATAGCAGCCATGGATAAAAGAAGCTATCATAATTGTAGGTACTGATGGCGAAGACAGTAACTTTGATAGCTACGTAGCGTATCTATGCTAGGTCACAGTATAAAAATGTTAGGTTTTGTCTCAAACAAAGTTTCTGTGTATTGTTGCCCACTATGGACTTAAACAAATTTTATATGTGGCTAATAAAATCAAAGTTGATGTGATGGTAAAGTGTACCTACTGCGTACGTGTTATTGGGTTGTCATGTCAATACTTAAACTAATTTCGACGAGCGCTAGTACATAACTAAAATGTATAATTATTTATTCCACTATTATAATATTTTGCTATGCATATAAAACGTACCTATATTAACTACTCACCACATTATATACCCCTTTAAAAAAAAATGTTTTAACACCTACATATCACTACAGTTGTTAGCTACATAATTCAAACATATCCTAACAAAAACATTCTGTAAAAAATAAGCCAAGTCTCGATGGAGCTGCTTGTTTATCTCTAAAAAGTAATGAAATCTAAACAAAGTCGTGCCAAGTCTAAGGTTCCTTACTGCGATTTCTTTATTATTATAGTTAATGTTGTGTGACTTGGCCGCTGAACATTCTTTATCCGTTAGTGGGTACAAGTCAATTTTGTTTATACGTAATGTTATATCTGTTGTAACTACCTATGTTTATTAAGCGAGATAATAACCCATACTGGTATTGGTAATTGGACGCCAAGAAGAAAAAGTAGCAGAATTAAACGAAACGAACAACGGCCAAGTCACACAACATTTACTATAATAATAAAAAAATCGCAATAAGGAACCTTAGACTTGGCACGACTTTGTTTAGATTTCATTACTTTTTAGAGATAAACAAGCAGCTCCATCGAGACTTGGCTTATTTTTTACAGAATGTTTTAGTTGGGATTTCACTTCTTTTTGTAGAAACGTGCCCACGTTTCTACAAAATTAATGTTTCTATTGATTTATTTTATTAGATTTTCTTATTTAATACAATTTTTTTTTGTAAGTTGTAATAAGTTCGTTTAATCATCAATTATACTCGTGCTTCGTTCTCGAGATTAGTAACCTGAAATAATAAGCCTATTACTTGTAAGTAGTTTTTTTTTTATAATTTTCGATTATCCTACTTTTTATAGTTTTCCCTTTATGTGGCCATTAATCCCTCACTTGTACCAAATTTCAGCTCCCTGAGTTTATGGGAAGTACTAGTTCTATTTTGATGATCATGAGTGAGTGAGTGTCATAAATACGAAACTTTGCTTTCGCTTAACTTCGGAACTAAATGACCTACAGACTTGAAACTTTTTATTTTAAGTGTGTTTTTATAGCTTACTGGATGACGGAAATTTCAGCGTTCTGGTCTTATCCAGAGGTCCTCAAATAGGGGCCTGAAAATGCGGCGAAATGGTTCCAGTAAAGGATGGTACGGCTGTGTTTGCTTCGCGCTCGACTCGGCGGGGGCACTGCCGTGCCCCCCGATAACGCACACAGCGCCTATTACCGTCCCGCTCGTTCCGCATAGCGGTATCTCGCTTGCGCTGCCGACAACGACAGCGGTCGAGCCGACACGGCGCGTGCGGTTGCACCCAAACTAAATGCTTAATTTCAAACAATAATTCTTCAGTTCTTTTACTATCGTGATACACGTACATTCAAGTCACATAAGCACCTTCCATCCCTTTCAAATCATAGCTCATAGTCATGATTGTCTACATAAAAGCGAAACAGACTGCAACTGCGCGCTCATAGAGCAAGTCCCATGTCATACCTACCTGGGGCTAATAATTGATAACTGATTCAATTGGAGTAATCAAGTGGAAGCGGTTTGCGGAAGGTTACGTGCGATTCTCTCCAAATTTTCTATTATAAAACGCAATATACCGTACAGAACCCTGCTCTAAATGTACACAGCTCTTGACTTGCCGAGTCGATAATCTCCTAAGGGCTCACCAGATATGGACGCACATTTAAAACTTACTTAGATAAAATACATAATTTGCAAACACGTTTACTGAAACTTGTAGTACCTACCTATCTACGTAAAAAATCTATATAAAGATAACTATACCGGGTTATTTAAACACTGCAAAGTACAGTTGAACCAGTTAATAAGTATACATTTTGCAATGTGTGATTGAAGTCATAGTTATACGCACACACACTAAGTAAAACGAGTGAACTATGTTTCTAATAGTGTGCGATAAGTGCGTACCTATAAGTCAAAACTGGCCTACCGCAGGCCGACTTTACATCACGCACTCATCGGTAACTTTTATTAATATTGTGTGGGTATACATATTAAACATACACGGGTAAAAATTCAAGAAACGGGCTCACAGTGAAGGAATATGACCCAATATTTTAGGTATGTCTAGTAGAACATCCATGGCAGAGTGGTGTAAGCGCTTGACATAGTTATTAGTCTACGCTCGGTGTCGTGAGTTCGATCCCCACTGAGGAATTTAGTTTTACTGTTTTTTACCTTTTTTTACTTTTTGTTTTATAAAATTAAGTTTGTGACCAATAAAATCACAAAAAAGTAGAAAGGTAATTAAATAAAAACAATAAAATAATTTGTTTTATTTTTATTTATTAGTTAGACAATTTATTTGTTGCTTAGGGATGGACGTAAATAATTTATTGAAGTAGGGTGGTATCTAAATTGAATCGAAAGTAAAATTAGCTGGGAAGTGAATCAACATGTTAGATAGTAAGAAATTATGGCAACTTCTATCTGCATAATAATAACATCACTTCACCAGACTTTTAACAATACGAATTGTTGTTTAAAACAGAGGAATACAGCAAGTTGTATATATAACAAATAAAAATAATGCTAAGTTTTACATTTGTTCACACAAACATGAACATTATGTATATAACGATAAGGTTCACAATCGTTTAATATTTAAAATAAATTCTACTACATTCATTATAATTATCTTTCACCACCTTTTCTCCATAATATTTCACGAAGTTTTTTCGTCGCTACAAATCACCACATTGTTCTTCCAATCAAAATTAAAATAATTATGACCTAGTGAACTGTAGTCGGCGTCGTCGATGCGCAGTGGACTGGACAGTAAAATCTTCCGCGCTGGCTTGCTGCAGCGTGAACCAGCAGAACGCAGGTGATTTCTCACCGTTTGTAAGCACACATTGTGTGCTGTAGCTGTGACGCGTGTTGGCAATCTGAATGAACTAGCTTTGTGCTTTGCCACGATGTCATGGTGTCGAGCTGATGAATTCGCTTTTGATTTTGGCCCACGTCGAAGATTTTCCACGTCTCCAGAATCCGCATATCGGTGGACCCATAATTGCTCGGTTCTTCTCTGTGAATATAAAACAAAACAGTATTTAAAATACCTACTTCTACTAAAATACTTATGATAATAGTTATTTTATAGTAAATAGTAATATTTATGTATACTTAAAAAATAAAATTATGCTTTCATATAGGTATACATAATTAATGTTATTTATATACAATAATTATATAAAACACTTTTAAAAATATACCTATTATATACCTTAAACTATATATACCTCTATTAGCAAACAAAATGGGCTATTATAACAATGGTTAATGCACTTTAGTTAACTTAATGTATACCTATCTATTAAATGATGAAATAATATTAATTTGGTTTATATGTAACTATATATACCATATATAAACTATAATACATACACACTTCTATATACACCAAATTAATATTATTTATTTTCAATAATCATATGCATAGATACACTACAAGTTAAAATACTTTTAGATATGGTTTAAATATACATTAGCAAACAAAAATGGGTTATTATAACAATGTTAATGCACTAAAGTTACGTTAATTTTATTAATTCCTACGTAAACATAAAAGTTATAGTATCTGTTACTTACCGATATCATTAAGCGCCTTGCAATTTCACTAATAAATAAGGTTTGCTCTTGCAAAAGAACGATATCTGCCTTTTTAACGTTGTTTAATGATGCATGTTTGGATCCACAGAAATAAATTACAAACGAATATATCTAGAGTAATTCTGTGTTATCAATAAACTAAGTAATGCAAATAATCGTAGATTGACCACTAAGACTGCAATTTTTATAAATGAAGGTGTTTGAAAACAATTTTATTTTTAAATTGTCAGTAGTTAGTTTATAAGCAGCCGAAATAAAATGGACTGAGAGTGTCGTAGTTCTCAAACGTTGCAAACTTCATAACTCATCCATGAACGGGATTGAATCGTTAAAGATTCTACTTTAAATAATGTTTTAACAAAATAATGATTACAAAAAGAAAAGCAGCACCCGTGGTTTGATCTTACGACTTCTCGTTCGTTAACCAAAGGTGTTAACTAATGTGCCAAGATTGCTATAGTTGTATTAGCGAAATATTATATCTGATTCAGTGACAAATGAATGATTACTATATATTGGTATATGGTATTATTGATGTGCCGCACACACACTAATAAAGACAGAGCTCGCTTGCTTTACTCAGTGTTTGTGTGGCATAACTATTTCACACATGTAAAGTGTAAACTCATTAGCTAGTGTGCGTGATGTATACTTATTAGCTGTGCAGACTGTACTACCTGTTCTAGCGCGTGCTGAGTATCTGTCCCTCTTAGAACATTTTGACAACAGCGATATTCAGATTCCAGTCCTGGTATGACGTGAATATGAATACGCGTTAAGCTAAATCGAAGTCATTTCAAGTGCCACATAAAAAAACAACTTTTAAGGCAGGCGTACCGCTTCCTTTACAATACCGAACTTACTAAACCATATAGGTACAGTCACGGACTATAATTGATAAGCCACTTTCAAGATTTCCAATTTTGCAGTTTTATACATTCACGAGATTACACGATTAAACACGAACTCAAACCGAATGCTCGGAAACAAAATGACAAATTACTAATAATCGGAAATAGTCTTATCCATAGAGGTTGAAAAATGACTTTATAAGTTGTCAATGATAAATCCATACAACGGTGCTTACGTGTATCCCATCTATTTGATACTGACCTCCTTTGAAATAGTCCTCATTAGATACTCTTTATTTCTGAAATCCTATCCGAAGACAGAGTGACAGTTGAAATGTCGATGTCAAAAAAGATTTGGAGACGAAAATTTCGAATTTTGGTGAATCGTAGCCGTAGTTATTAACGCGAAAATGCCAGCTGCAATTTCTGAAGAAATTCGCTATAGAATCATAACAATGCATCAGCAGGGTCTGAGCATTCGTGCAATTTCGAGAGATCTGCACTTGACGGTGAGCTTATTCACTCATTCTATATGTTTTTGAATTTTTTTAAAAAGGTAATTATCTAAGTCCATTAACTTGAAAGTTGTTATTTTTTTAGCGAAACACCGTTTCTTTGTGGGTAAGACGATACGCCGAAGAAGGACATATAAATGATCGTCGCCGAAACAACCATCGCCCTTCTGCATTAAGCGAAGCTCAGAGAACTGAAATGCTCCGCGAATATGAAGTTGATGGATTTATACCAACGCAGCGTTACGCGGAACGTTTTGATGTGAATCCCAGAACCATCCGAAGGCATCTTCACTCAATGAATTTGCATCATAGGATTCCTGCCTACAAAGTCGATATGACAGACGCTCATAAAACCGCACGTGTAAATTTTGCACACCGATTTTTAAATTTCGATTGGTCATCAACTATTTTTTGTGATGAGAAGTCATTCCAATCAAGCGATCATGGCCGCTTACACCTATGGCGATATAACAGTTCACGGTATGATGCAGATAACGTCATACCAAATAGGGAATCAGGAAGGATAACTGTTAATATGTGGGGTTGGATGAGCTCCGAAGGTGTAGGCGAGCTTGTTCAACTACCACCTCGTGCAAATGCCGTGAACTATATAAGGATTTTGGAAGATTTTATGCTTCCGTCTGTAAGGATTGTGTATCCACACCACGAAATGGAAAATATTAATTTTGTTCACGATAATTCTGCCATACATCGAGCAAGGACTGTCAGGACCTGGTTTGAAGCACATCCAGACATAACGGTGATTCCATGGCCAGCTAAATCCCCGGACCTGAATCCCATAGAAAATCTGTGGGGTTTAATGGTGCAGCGATGGGATCACCGTAATGAACGAAGAAAGGAAGATCTGGCTCAACATTGTCAAGAAGTATGGGAGAACATGCGAGGGACTGATATTTGCACTCGTCTGGTTAGCTCCATGCAATCACGACTGCAAGCTGTAATAGACAGCCAGGGAGCATTTACAAGATATTAAGACAGTCCAACAGTTTTGATTCTTATTATACAAAATAAAATAATTATTCAAATAATATAGTGTTTTTTTTGCTTAGCACATTTTATGACATTTATAATAGCTAAAACGTAAACTCTTTAGCAGAAATAGCAAATAAAACTTCTTGCAAGATGGCGGCAGTTAGGTGTTATCTATGTTTAATACATAATCATAATTATCGTGAATGTCATCTTGGACGCTACGCGTTCGGATAAAATCGTGGTTTCGAGTTTTTCCGATGTCTAAATTATACCAACTATAATTTCTCCGTACACCAACGTTACTATGGCTACGCTAAAACAATAAAATTGTCGCTAGGTTACGGTTTCTACACCTGCAATTCGTCGACTTTAGGTAGTCACTCTGTACTGTGTACGAATATAACCGATTAAACCCGATTTGCATTACACGGCTAAAATACGAATGGTGGCAAGTGGCTCATCATTTATAGTCCGTGACTGTACCTGTAGATATCAGAGACTTAATGAATAATAAGAATGTAAAGCGTAAGCTGAAAGAATATCAGGTCAGGTTGTCAACACTTTCTATGACACGTTGTACGGGATAATTAGACATCACGTTCCACTAACTCGAGTTAAAAATCCACAATTTCCTGTTTGGTTTACACCCTTTCTGATTCGTATATTTAAAAGTAAAGAACGTGCGTGGATAAGGTGGAAAACATATAAAAACCTGTGCGATTATAACCACTTCTCGAGTTACCGTAAACTATTTCAGGATGAATCTGTTAATTGCTTTAGAAAATATATTAATTCAGTCGAAGATAGTATACCTAAAAGCGTTAAGTATTTTTGGACATATGTATCCAATAAAAAGGGCAAGACTAACTACCCAGCCAATATGTATCTGAAAAATACCTTGTCTGATAGCCCTACTGATATATGTAATTTGTTCTCTACTTTTTTTGCATCTGTCTATGAGCCGTCCACGTTTGATCCTGAGACTTGGGCACCATCGAACAACAGCCTGGATAGCTCTGCTTGTATACCCGATATTTACCTTGCAAAAGAAGTAATACACAGAGCAGTCAAATCACTGGACCCAACGAAGGGTTCTGGCCCCGATGGTATTCCACCAGTCTTTTTTATAAAAACACTTCGATCAATAATGTACTAGATTCCCGATAAGCGCTTCAAAAACGGCCCGAAATATAAGACCACAAACGTATTTGTGGTCTTATTTCAAATTAGTATGGTCCAATCATAGCCAACATTAAGACGTCAAAATACCGCAGGATGCGTTCAAAAACTGCGTAAATAACCACAGTAACATCACTATGTGCTTTTTCATAATATTTAAACATAATTAAACTGTAAATATAATTAAATCAGCGAATATTATAATTGTTTGGCCAATGTTTGCTACAACGCACCAACTATTGTATCATGTTCTTGAACAGGGAACGCTAGTTCCGCAATAGAATAAGCACGACATTGTACACAAATTGCTTTTAACCTTATTACTTAGAGTTTAAGTTTCATTTTAGAATGAATATTTTTGTACTGATGACTTTTTACTTTGGAGCGACATTTAAAATGTTTTGCTTCTAATCTTTCTCCGATGAAAGGGCATAAATAAATATACTTTACAATGATAATTAAACGTTATGTTTATGTGTTAAGGTTTATAATCATCTGAAGTTGTTAATAATATTGAACTTTTTTCTAAGATGTTATGTAGATGTTTACGTGTGTGCAAACGTGGCCACTTGAGCGACTTAGTTTTGTTCCTGATGCTGAATCTAGTACTATTATTGATCGAAGTAAAAACAGCAGATGCTATCTATACTGCGTTGTACTTAATTTTTAATAAATGTCTACAGGATAGTGTCTTTCCTACCGTATGGAAGCGAGCATTTGTTACTCCTGTTTATAAAAGTGGAGACAAGGACAATGTCGAGAATTATCGTCCCATATCTATTATTTCCGCCTTGTCGAAGCTTTTTGAGAGACTTGTGCACAGCGCTCTTTATCCTCAATTACATGGCCTTATTATATCTGAACAACATGGATTTGTTAAGCGGCGTTCGACAACTACCAATTTAATGATATTTGCTAACTTTCTATTTGAAAATATGGATAAGAGAGTCCAGGTAGACGCTGTGTACACTGACTTTCGGAAAGCTTTTGACAAGGTGGATCATACAATTCTTCTGGAAAAGCTTGCCTACAACGGTATTCGGGGCAATTTACTTCGATGGTTTGCGTCATATATTTATAACAGGACACAAAAGGTCGTTATTAATGGATTTGAATCTGAAATTGTAACTGTCAAGTCTGGGGTTCCTCAAGGGTCTATTTTGGGTCATTTGCTTTTTATCCTGTATATAAACGACATAAAACAGTGTTTTGTTAATTCCAATTTTTTGTTGTATGCCGATGATGTAAAAATTTACAAAGCCTGCCAAAAACTCCATGACTGCCTATTGCTCCAAGAGGATCTTCACAGACTTGATACCTACTGTAAAAAAAAACAAACTCTTTCTTAGCCTTCCGAAATGCCACAGTATATCTTTTACTAAAAACAAAAAGAAACTTAATTGTACGTATACATTGAATAACCATTATTTAAATGTAGTAGATTCCGTTCGCGACCTTGGTGTGACAATTGATTCGTGTTTGCAATTTGACTTGCATATAGAGAACATAATAAATAAAGCATTTCGGATGTATGGTTTCGTCATGAGATCTACGAAAGACTTCGTGCGACCCTCTACTTTTCTGCTATTATATAAAGCTTTGATAAGATCTCAATTAGAATACGCGATTCCTATTTGGAATCCGTACTATGACAAATATAATTTTAAATTGGAATTGGTACAAAAAAAGTTTTTACGTACTGTAAACTATAAATGTTACCATTCGAGGATTCCTTACACCCAGTTACTACAGCAGTATAATGTTTTAAGTTTAGAATCTCGGCGATTACTTTTAGGTGCCATGATGCTGCATGGTTTGTGTAACAATAGATTTGACTGTATTGAAATCACAAATAAGTTATGCTATACAGTACCTAGAACTGTAATCAGACGGGCGGCGCGCGTGCCCCGGTTGTTCCATGTAGATTCATGCAGGACTAACGCCGGGGCACGAGTGCCTCTTCGTCAACTTGTGGAGGCCTATAACGCACACTTCATCGACATAGATATATTCTCTCTTTCTAGTATAAAATTTAAAACCTTAGCAATAAATTCTCTTTCACCGCAGTCTTAACTTATATTCGCTTAATTCATTTAAATATAACAAGATAATATTGTAAATACATTTCCGTTACTTACTTGTTCATATATTAATCCGTGGACAATGGTGTGGGTTATATGTTTACGTACATATTTATGTATCGAATCATAATTGTTAAACTTAACATGTAACTGTTTTTTTGTCCCTAATAAATAAAATAAAATAAAAATAAAAATATTACATAAATTCTATTTTAACTTTATAACCTAAGTGTTAATAGCGCGTTGATATAATCTCAGGCCATGGCATGCTAAGACAGACCCCAGAGGTCTATTTGTGTGCTTTGTTGAAATTTAAGTAATTTGGTATTTTTACCCGACTGCGGCGAAGCCCAAAAGGAGGGTTATGTGTTTGACGTGTATGTATGTATGTAAGTATGTATGTATGTATGTATGTATGTATGTATGTATGCATGTCTGTTTCTTTGTTCCCTCATAACTCCTAAACGGAAGAAGGGATTTGAATGAAACATACGTCGTTAGATTTGTCTTGATGGCGCGAGTGTTATAGGCTACATTAAAATAAAAAAAACAAGGAAAAATTGCGGATTTTGGGGGCAAAATCGCGGAGTTCAAAAAAAATATTTTTTCCGATACCATCGAGTAGGGTATCAAAATAAAGGGTTTTAAAAGGAGATTACAAAAATATATATCACTTATATGTTTAAAAGAAATTCAAAGTGAAAAATCCTATAAACAAGCACAAAAGTTAAATAAATCATCTGCAAAGAATTTTACGCGACCAACGAAAGAACAAACACAAAAGGACTAAAAAGTTGGAAATAAAAAAAGTAGTTAAAAAACTAAAAAACCCGACTGAAAAAACTGAAAATCAAAAAACAAGCACATTTTAAATCAAACAAAACTTGCCTACCTACTACCTACCTACACCTACCTACTACCTACCTACACCTACCTACTACCTACCTTCTACCTCCTACTACCACTAAAAAAACATTACACTAAAGTTTGCTTGTCGTCGCCCCTGAGTTCGCTCCACTCAGGACCTACCTACCACCGGAAAGCTATCATGACATTATCCCTACGCTACGGGGGTCGCCGAAAGCAGGCGGGGTTCATTTGAATATTAAATTATGAAATGAAAATAGAATGGACCCCGCCTGCTTCCAAGTTTTGTTTGATTTAAAATGTGCTTGTTTTTTGATTTTCAGTTTTTTCAGTCGGGTTTTTTTTAAATAAATAAATTAAAAAAAAAAATTAAATGTAAAAAGAAACAGTTTTTAATTAATGCAAAATTGGCCTAATATTTGGCGTAAATTCCCCGGATTAAACATAAACAGGCTATTACGTCAAATGAAATAAAAACTTATTATAATCAGACGTAAGGGTAAACTCGTTTGATTCAAAATTGTACAGAAACTTGTTGTGGTAATTTTAAGCGCGTCGCCCACTTGTAAGTCGAGGCGGAGTCGTGACGGGTGTCACTCCATTCGTTTCTCTATATAACACTTCCACCACAGTATAATATTTATACTGTGCCTGCACCACACCCGTGAAGCGTAGTATTTGAGCGCACTGTCATTTATCATCACTATATTATTATAAAACAAAGTCCTCCGCCGCGTATAACTGTCTGTCTGTTTGCGATAAATTCAAACACTACAGCACCGATTTTCATGTCGTTTTCACCAATGGATAGAGTAATAATAATAATAATGTAGCCGTATTCGTCGCTATAAGCGACGAGTGGAGCGGTACACGCAGAACCGCACTTTCCAAAGTGATGAAAGGTGGGTATATAGAGCTTGGGAGCGACCAGACCAAGGTGTGATTGACACGCGTCTGCCGGATGATGACGCCATGACATCGTTCTGGCGCAACATCTGGTCGGTGCCTGTCAGTCACACTGAGGGCGATTGGACCCGGAAGGTTGAACGAGCGTGTGATCCTATAACAGAAATGGGGGCAATTATCATCAGCCCCCAAGACGTAGCTCGTGCAGTCCATCCGTTGCCTAACTGGAAATCTCCGGGGCCGGACGGACTGCACAATTTCTGAATCAAGTGGTTCATGAGATCGCACGCACGCTTGGCGTCCCAGTTTCAATCTGCCTGAGTCAGGAGCGCTGCCCCAGTTCTTGAAAACAGGAATTACCCACCTGCTCCATAAATGAGGTAGTACTGCGGAACCTAAAAATTATAGATCAATCACTTGTTTACCAACGGTCTATAAAGTTCTTACATCCATTTTGAGAGTTAAAATCAACCAACATATCGAAAATAACTCTATCATGTCTGCCTCTCAGAATGGATGTAGGAACGGGTCCCGTGGTACTAAGGAGCTGCTCCTCATTGATATGACCATTAGCCAACAGGTTCGCCGCTCCCGAAAAGATCTGTCGACATGTTAGATAGATTATAAGAAGGCCTATGACTCACCCGTCGGGGCTGTGGTTCCCGTCGGGGCTGTGGTTCCCGTCGGGGCTGTGGTTTGTCGAAAGGTTAACGCGGCTCCGACACAAGGGCGAAGAAGGAACATGGGTTTGGTTTTTAGTCAGTAGAAGTCTGACACTCCCCTTCGCTCTGCCCAAGAGCCCCCCGCTCTTGGGCAGAGCGAAGGGGAGTGTCAGACTTTTTTCAGACAGATTCGATGATTTTCCACCCACCAAAAAAAAAAAGGCCTATGACTCAGTGCCTCATACATGGCTCATGAGGGTGCTGGAATTATACAAAGTAGATGCAACTCTACGCACCTTCCTGATGTCGTGTATGGGGAGCTGGAGAACGGTCCTTCGCTATCCAGGATGTCGACAGATCGGGGGGAACAGTGAACCGATAAGGATCGAGCGTGGTATATTCCAGGGTGATAGTCTGAGTCCATTGTGGTTTTGTCTGGCCTTGAACCCTCTTAGCACTCTGCTGGAGGGTTCAGGTCTAGGCTATCGGTTGAGGAGAGGTGGTCAGGTTATATCTCGCCTTCTTTACATGGATGATCTGAAACTCTTTGCCCCCAACAATTTGCAACTCATGAAGCTACTGAAGGTAACAGAAACTTTCAGTAGTGGCATCAGAATGGAATTTGGTGTGGACAAATGTGTAGTCATGCATGTGAAGCGAGGGGAGATTATGGAATCCGTGGGAACTCAACTCTCTGATTCCATACAACTTAGACCCCTCTCCTCAACAGATAATTACAAGTATTTGGGTATGTCGGAAGCATTAGGTATCAATATTGCCGACATGAAACAATTGTTGAGGGAGCGCTTCTTTGGCCGCCTGAACAAGGTGCTGAGCAGTCTTTTGTCAGTCGGGAACAAGGTGCGCGCCTTCAACAGTTGGGTCATGCCGGTTTTGATGTATTCTTTCGGCATACTCAAATGGACTCAGACAAAACTTGATGCCCTGGATAGGAGGGTCCGCTCACTATTGACCGCAAATCGGATGCATCACCCACGGTCGTCGGTGATGAGACTGTATATCCCACGGAAGTGTGGGGGTCGTGGTTTCTTAAATGCTAAGACCCTACACAACCGTGAGGTATACAGTCTCAGGGCCTCAGGGTCTCAGGGTCTCAGGTTCCTAAAAGCCGACGTGGGGATGCACCGAGATGTGGTCTCAGTGGACAAGGGCCTTACCCCGCTCTCCTTGGCTAACGGGAACTGGCGCAAACCTAAAGTATTAGACACTAGTGACCGCAGGGAGGTATGGCAGAGCAAGATATATCCTGAAGAATATCATATATTTTTCTGATGTTGATTACTGTAGTCTTCTTCTTAGCGTGTCGATGACAATTTAAATTGAGTCGGCCCAAAATTTGGCGACGAGTTTGGCACTATCAGTAGCCTCCATCAGCTCCTGTGGAGTGCAAGTAACGGGACAGGCTGGACACGATATCAGGTGCCCCATAGTTTGTAGGGCAAGACCACATTTACACTCCAGGGCAGAGTCATCTATGAATCTCCACCTGAACAGGTTTTCCTTGCTTCGGCCTACCTGTGTCCGGAGTCTATTTAGAGACTTCCAGGTTAGCCATGGCAACTCGTGTCCAGGCGGAAGATTTTCGGCAAGTGGCACATATGGGTTGGGTAAGGAAACACGATCTCGCCACAGCTTAAGTCTTTCCTTAGAGAGTTCGCCAGTGAGCGGGGGCACACACTTCAGGAAACTGTTGCGGCTTTTCAGCCTTTGCGGTACTAAGATGTTACTGTGTAGAGGGTATTACTGTAGTGAATCATTATATACTTTTACGCATTATAATACTCGCGTTTGAGGTACCATAAGCTCTTAATAGCCAAGAGCCTCGACGAACATCGAAGGAGGCTCTCGCTTGGTAGCTGGATCAAGGGCTTGATTCAGAAGGCAGTACTTCTAGACACGGCGCGCATTGTCAGGAGGTTCCTCTTTCAAGAGCCCTGACCACCGGTAGCTCGGACTCTGTTCCTAATGCCGGTGGGCTACTATTTTTTATATTTTTAAATGTTTTTATATGCTTTTTTGTAATAAATACATATTTAAAAATGTATTTAATTTGTTAAAAAATGAATAAAGGAGATAATAATGAATTTATTTCATAAAAAGTGATTCTCGAACGAAGCCGCGGTCATATTCTAAATAGTTCCTAAATAAAATGTTGATCGCGGCAGCGGCGGCGGCGCGGCGCGCGGCTCTTGTGTGTGCGCCCGCTCTTTCACACCGCTTCCACTTTAGTTCGTGTGAGCGGACGCACCTTACGATCTTTAGTCGATCTTACCCCTATGTCAACCAAGTACTTATAAATACAGGTGTTCCATTTTTTATTCATACATTTAGTAGGTAGTGCTTGACATGTCAACAAGTATCGAACCTAATTTTGATTCAACAAATATAATACAATAATACTAATATGTTATTAACATTAATATTTTTGTTAGCATGTGTGTGTTTGGGATATATGATCTTGTGTCGTCACTTCTTGCCGCGAGTGAATGAATTGGTGCCCACATATCCAGGGGGGTTGCCCATCATTGGGCATTCTCATAAGTGGCTCAGCAATGATTGTAAGTTTCATACATCAAAATCGGTTTAGTAATTATCATCTCATTTATCTTTTTTTTTTTTGGAGGGTGAAAAAAATATTATAAAAATATATAATGACCGCCGTTGGCCCTTAAGTTACGGTTTTCCAGAATACAAAGTGTTTTTAGGGTTCCGTAGGTAACTAGGAACCCTTATAGTTTCGCCATGTCTGTCTGTCCGTCCGTCCGTCCGTCCGTCCGTCCGTCCTCGCTTAATCTCTGTGACCGTTAGCACTAGAAAGCTGAAATTTGATACCAATATGTGTATCAATCACGCCGACAAAGTGGTAATATAAAAATTGGAAAAAAATGTTTTAATAAGGTAGCCCCCCTTGTAAAGTGGGAAGTGTTTTTTTTTTTAATTTCAACCCTAATGTGTGATATATTGTTGAAAAGGTATTTAAAAATGAATAGGGGTTTACTAAAATCATTTTTTGATAATGTCAACAATTTCGGAAATAATCGCTCCAAAAGTAAAAAACAATGTGTCCCTCCCCTCTAACTTTTGAACCATAAATAATAATAATAATAATAATTCCCCAAAGTACAAAATATTATAGTTTTATAACATTATTTTCTTCAATACATTTCATGCAGTATATAATCAAAAGAATAACATAATATTAGAGTTGCTTAAAAGTAATAAAATTTAATTAATAACAATTCAATAAATCTTACACTAATACACTAATATTCTACACTAATATTCTAAAGAGGAAAGATTTGTACCTATTTTTGTATGTTTGTAATGAATAGGCTCAAAGAGTACTGGGCCGATTTCAAAAATTCTTTCACCCTTGGAAAGCTACATTCACCCTGAGTAACATAGGCTACTTTTTATCCCTGTATTCCCACGGGAACGGGATCTACGCGGGTGAAACCGCGGGACGTCCGCTAGTTTATAAATATAATTATGTATGTAGGTATGTCAAATAAAAGTTAAAAATAATTTAATTAAAATAATAATAAAATGTGATTATCAGCAATTCAATAAATTATGAGTATAGGTACATATGTCAATTATCAGTTAAATTCAATAATTTAATTCGATTTTCATCAGTTTTGGGGTACCCAATGTTGGGCAAAGGCCTCCTCCATGCATTTCCATAACTTCCTATTCTTGGCGATCCTAGTCCAAGTGGATCCCGCGACTCTAGTGACGTCGTCGCTCCAGCGGCGGCGCGGGCGACCGCGCGGCCACCAGCAGTACCCGCTCGCTCCAACGTCCGTCGTCTGCGCGCGCCGCGTGACCCGCCCATCGCCATTTTAGCCTACAGGCTAAGTCTGCTACATCTATCAATTTGGTGTTCATTCTGATTTGAGAGTTTTGAATTTTGTCTCGCAGTTTCAATCCCAACATACTTCGCTCGACGGCCCGCTGGAAGACTAGTAGTTTGGTGATTGTTTCTTTTGTTAGTGCCCAGGTCTGGCAGCCGTAGAGAAGTGTGGGAGACACGACGGTTTCGAATGCTTTCTTCTTTAGTTTGATTGGTAGTTTGGATTTGAAAATATGCTTTAAGGACCAATATCTTTTCCAAGCTAGTTTTATTCTTCGCTCTACTTCGCCTGCAGTTTGCTCCTTGAACGTGATTCTTTGTCCTAAATATAAATAATCTTCCACGTACCTACTCTATTTCTTTTGATAGTATTTTTACTGGTTTGTTTTCTCCGTTGGTCATTATGCGAGTTTTGTCCAGATTCATAGTCAATCCACATTTCCGACTCTCTCTGTCTAAAGATTGCAGCATGTATTCTAGATGTGTGTGGTTGTCACAGATTAGCACGATATCATCTGCGAAGCTTAAATGGTTCAATGTTACTCCATTAATGTTGATCCCCGCAGAGTCCCATTCCAGGTTACGGAAAATGGTCTCGAGGAGAGCTGTAAAAAGGTTCGGTGATATCGGGTCGCCTTGTCGAACACCGCGTTGTACTTCGAAAGGTCTTCCTTGTCTCTCTAACTTAACTTTGGCTTTACCTCTTTTATAAATTTCCTTTAATATATTTATGTACTTTTGTGGCACTCCTTGTTGGTCTAGGGCTTTCCACAGAGCTAAGTGTCCTATTGAATCAAATGCTTTCGAATAATCAACGAAAGCAATGTAGAGCCTTTTCCCGTATTCTTCATACTTTTCGATGATTTGTGTCACTGTAAATATATGATCAACTGTAGAGAACCTTGGTCGGAAACCAGCTTGTTCTTTGGGTTGATTAAATTCTAGAGTAGGCATAATTCTTTTAAGCAATACTTGCGTGAATACTTTGTACGTAGTCTGTAATAAGCTTATAGGCCTATAATTTCCTATGTCCTTAGGATTTCCTTTCTTGTACAATAAAGTTATAACTGATGTCTCCCATTCAGCAGGTATGTTTTCAAATGCTAAGATATTATTGAACAATTTCGTGATAATAGGGGATAGTGGTTCAATTAAAGTTTTAAGTATATCGTTAGTAACCCCATCTTCTCCCGGGCTTTTTAAGGATTTAAGAGAGGAAATTGCTTTACTTATTTCACTTTCCATAAATATTGGCACTTCTATGTTACCGTCATCGGGTTTTATGGTTAAACAGGTATTGTTACTATCGTCTCTACGTTGGTATAAATCTTCGTAGAATTCTGTAGCCGTCTCAACTAGCTCTTTTCTATTAGAAGTAATTCGCCCGTCTTTCGATTTCAGAGAGGGAATCCATTTTCGCACATCGTTTAGCCGTTGTTGTCCTCTCTTGACTGAACTATTAAGAGTTAGCTCTTCCTCAATTATTTTTAGTCTATTTGTGTGTTTCTTTCTCTCTATTTTTCTCTTAATTGTTTTGTACAGCTTGGTGAGTTCCTGCTTTTCATTTTCTGTTTTGTTTTTCTTTTCTTTTAAGAATGTTCTGCGTTCGATTAGTTTAGCAATATCATGTGAAATGCCTGCTTTGGGTGTTGGTTTCGCAGAGTTCTTGTTTGATGATGAAGTCACACTCTTAATAGTTTTTATGATGGAAGAGTATGATTCCTGTACGTCCACCGTATCAGTCAACGATGCAGACGCCTCAATAAATTTGTTTTTGAGTGTTTCTTTTTCTAATGGCGTCAGGGCGCAGACTGTACCTTTGAAAGCTTTTCTTGATTTTACCTGAACCTCGATTGAATATTTTGCTCGTACAAGTCTATGGTCGGTAGGGTGTGTTGTGTTAATAATATTGATGTCTCTCACTCTGTTTTTATTATTGGTTAGAAAATAGTCAATTTCGTTGCAGGTTTTACCATCAGGGGAACACCAAGTCCATTTTTGTTTCTGCTTCTTTTTAAAATAAGTATTCATAATATGGAGGCGATTTTCTATGCAGAACTCTGTAAGTAATCTTCCTCTTTTGCTTCTTTTACTATTGTAGCCCCAAGGGCCCATAAAGACTCGATTTGAACCATAAGTTTAGAAAATATGAAAAAAATCTGAAAAGTAGAACTTCATAAGGACTTTCTAGGAAAATCAAATTGAAAAAAAAAAAACACCTTTAAACTCATAAGTGGGAACACTTATTGTGACGGACGGGAAAATACGGAACCCTACACTGAGCGTGGCCCGACACGCTCTTGGCCGGTTTTATTTTTTACTGGGATAATGAGGATACAGGAGATAAACTGGGAAGATTTTTTAGGAAACTAGCAAATTTTTTATGAAAAAAATTTTGATGATTAATTTTGGTAAAGCGGGAGTTGTTTTTAAACCGAATAAAAGTCATAAAAGTCAACCGATTCTGTTGCGCGCAAGGATAATTTCATTGTTTAGGAAATTAAGACAACAGAAGAGGGTGAAATATTGGACCAGGGACCTTTTATGATTGATAATAATACATAGTTTCGCATTAGAAACCTACAAGAAAAAAAAAAAACAGGTAAAATATACTAAAAATATGGGTTAGTCGCGTATGTTTACTTCAATTTCACCCAGTTATTATTGCATATGCAACAGGGGATGAGGAACAGTAATTTAATAGTAAAGTCTAACCGCCTTAAAAATCCACCACCAACCACAACCACCAACCATATTATTATACTATATAAAGCTAAATTACCACTCACTGACTGACTGACTGACAGAATTGTTCTCCCAGATGGTGGATGGGGAGGTGGGTATATTTTGACAGATTCGTAAACAATCAACTCTCATGACTATGGGAAAAGTCCCAAACCCCCCCTTTTCCCCCCCCTTCTCCCCCCTCCCTATGGTATCTCGGAAACGAAGAGACTTTACGTGTTTTTTTTTAGGGATTCGTATAGAGGGGGCTTGGTAAAGTAAAAATCATTTTTCAAAGTGGCCCCCCTTTTCCCCCTTCTCCCCCCCTTTAGGCGGATCTCGGAAATAAAGAAATTTTACGTGTTTTTTTTTAAGGATTCGTATAGAGTAGGCTCGGGGAAGTAAAAACCATTTTTCAAATTTGACCCCCTTGCCCCCCTTCACTCCCCCTTTAGGCGGATCTCGGAAATAAAGAGAATTTACGTGTTTTTTTTTAGGGATTCGTATAGAGGAGGCTTTGGGAAGTGTAAACAATTTTTCAAATTTGACCCCCTTGCCCCCCTTTATCCCCCCCTTTTTCGGATCTCGGAAGTTAAGATACTTGGAACATTTTTTTTTTCAGATTCATTAAAAGGGGCAATGCGTTAGTCGAAATCTTTCTTCAAAGCTCCCCCCTCTCCCTCCCTTCACCCCCCCCTCTTCACCCCTTTCACCCCCCCCCCCTTCTTCACCCCTTTTTCTGTTTTGTTTACGGATTCGTATAGAGGAGGCTCGGGGGACTAAAATGGTGCTACCGGTAAAGCGAAGGGGGGAGGGAGCGGGCGAGCGAAGCGAGCCGGCGACCCCCGCAGCGTAGGGATAATGTCATGATAGCTTTCCGGTGGTAGGTAGGTCCTGAGTGGAGCGAACCTGCGAGACCGAGTGAAGCGAAGGGGGGAGGTGGCGAGCGAAGCGAGCCGGCGACCTCCTTAGCGTAACGAAGGTTGAGTGGGTGAAGCGTAACTCAGAGGCGACGACAAGCAAACTTTAGGGTAATGTTTTTTAGTGGTAGCAGGAGGTAGTAGGTAGGTAGTAGGTAAGTGGTAGGGGTAGTAGGTAGTAGGTAGGTGGTAGGTAGGTGGTAGGTAGGTGTAGGTAGGTAGTAGGTAGGTGTAGGTAGGTGGTAGTTAGTAGGTAGGTAGGTGTAGGTAGGTAGTGTGTAGGTAGGTGGTAGGTAGGTGTAGGTAGGTAGTAGGTAGGTGTAGGTAGGTGGTAAGTAGGTGTAGGTTGGTGGTGTCATACGTGAGATTCATATAGTGGAGGCTCGGGGAAGTAAAATCCGTTTTTCAAATTTGAACCCCTTCACCCCCCCTTTAGGCGGATCTCGGAAGTTAAGAGACTTGGAACAATTTTTTTTCAGATTCATTGAAAGGGACAATGCGTTTGTCGAAATCATTTTTCAAAGCTTCCCCACTCCCCCCTTCACGCCCCGCGAGCTGCGCGCAGCTCGCGCAGCCACGCAAATACTAGTTATACTATATAAAGCTAAATTACCACTGACTGACTGATCTATTGACAGAATTGTTCTCCCAGATGGTGGATGGGGAGGTGGGTATATTTTGACAGATTCGTAAACAATCAACTCTCATGACTATGGGAAAAGTCCCAAACCCCCCCTTTTCCCCCCCCTTCTCCCCCCTCCCTATCGTATCTCGGAAACGAAGAGACTTTACGTGTTTTTTTTTAGGGATTCGTATAGAGGAGGCTCGGTAAAGTAAAAATCATTTTTCAAAGTGGCCCCCCTTGCCCCCCTTCACCCCCCCTTTAGGTGGATCTCGAAAGTTAAGAGACTTGGAACGATTTTTTTTTCAGATTCATATAGAGGGGCATTGCGTTAGTCGAAATCATTTTTAGAAACTCCCCCCTCACCCCCCCTTCACCCCCCCCCCCTCTTCACCTCTTTTTTACTCCTGAAAAATTTTTTGATTCTTACCTAAATCTATTTGAGGGGCGTTGAAATTTGTATACCCTTCCCCCCCCAACCTCCCCTAAAATTAAAAGGGCTGTAACTTCATACCGGTTAGAGATAGCCATTAGGTGTTTGAACAAATATTATAGTAGGCGTCGAAACCTGTCCGGTGGTGGTACAGCGGCAAAGCGAAGGGGGTAGCGGGCGAGCGAAGCGAGCCGGCGACCCCCGTAGCGTAGGGATAATGTCATGACAGCTTTTCGGTGGTAGGTAGGTCCTGAGTGGAGCGAACCTGCGAGACCAAGTGGAGCGAAGGGGGGAGGTGGCGAGCGAAGCGAGCCGGCGACCTCCTTAGCGTAACGAAGGTTGAGTGGGTGAAGCGTAACTCTGGGGCGACGACAAGCAAACTTTAGGGTAATGTTTTTTTAGTGGTAGTAGGAGGTAGTAGGTAGGTAGTAGGTAGGTGGTAGGTAGTAGGTATGTGTAGGTAGGTGTAGGTGTAGGTAGGTAGTAGGTAGGTGTAGGTAGGTAGTAGGTAGGTGTAGGTAGGTAGTAGGTAGGTGTAGGTAGGTAGGTGTAGGTAGGTAGTAGGTAGGTGTAGGTAGGTGTAGGTAGGTAGGTAGTAGGTAGGTGTAGCTAGGTAGTAGGTAGGTGTAGGTAGGTGTAGGTAGGTAGTAGGTAGGTGTAGGTAGGTAGTAGGTAGGTGTAGGTAGGTAGGTGTAGGTAGGTAGTAGGTAAGTGTAGGTAGGTAGTAGGTAGGTAGTACCGCGAGCTGCATTGGAACTTTTTTTTTTTCAGATTCTTTGAGAGGTGCTATGCGTTAGTCGAAATCATTTTTCAAAGCTTCCCCTCTCCCCCACTTCACGCCCCGCGAGGAGGAGTATAGAGGAGGCTCGGGGCAGTAAAAACCACTTTTCAAATTTGACCCCCTTGCCCCCCTTCACCCCCCCTTTAGGCGGATCTCGGAAGTTAAGAGACTTGGAACATTTTTTTTTTCAGATTCATTGAAAGGGGCAATGCGTTAGTCGAAATATTTTTTCAAAGCTCCCCCTCTCAACCTCTTCACGCCCCGCGAGCTGCGCGCAGCTCGCGCAGCCACGCAAATACTAGTTATACTATATAAAGCTAAATTACCACTCACTGACTGACTGACTGACAGAATTGTTCTCCCAGATGGTGGATGGGGAGGTGGGTATATTTTGACAGATTCGTAAACAATCAACTCTCATGACTATGGGAAAAGTCCCAAATTCCCCCTTTTCCCCCCCCTTCTCCCCCCTCCCTATCGTATCTCGGAAACGAAGAGATTGTACGTGTTTTTTTTTAAGGATTCGTATAGAGGGGGCTCGGTAAAGTAGAAATCATTTTTCAAAGTGGCCCCCCTTTTCCCCCTTCTCCCCCCCTTTGGGCGGATCTCGGAAATAAAGAAATTTTACGTGTTTTTTTTTAGGGATTCGTATAGAGTAGGCTCGGAAAAGTAAAAACCATTTTTCAAATTTGACCCCCTTGCCCCCCTTCACCCCCCCTTTAGGCGGATCTCGGAAATAAAGAGAATTTACGTGTTGTTTTTAGGGATTCGTATAGAGGAGGCTTGGGGAAGTGTTAACAATTTTTCAAATTTGACCCCCTTGCCCCCCTTCACCCCCCCCCCTTTCGGATCTCGGAAGTTAAGAGACTTGGAACATTTTTTTTTTCAGATTCATTAAAAGGGGCAATGCGTTAGTCGAAATCATTTTTCAAAGCTCCCCACTCTCCCTCCCTTCACCCCCCCCCCCTCTCCCCCCTTCAACGCCCCCCCTCTTCACCCCTTTTTTACTACTGAAAAAAATTTTGCTTCTTACCTAAAACTATAGACGGGCGTTGAAATTTGTATACCCTCCCCTCCCCTCCCCAACCTCCCCTAAAATTAAAAGGGCTGTAACTTCGTTACGGTTAGAGATAGCCATTAGGTGTTTGAACAAATATTATAGTAGGCGTCGAAACCTGTCCGGTGGTGGTACAGCGGTAAAGCGAAGGGGGGAGCGGGCGAGCGAAGCGAGCCGGCGACCCGCGTAGCGTAGGGATAATGTCATGATAGCTTTGCGGTGGTAGGTAGGTCCTGAGTGGAGCGAACCTGCGAGACCGAGTGGAGCGAAGGGGGAGGTGGCGAGCGAAGCGAGCCGGCGACCTCCTTAGCGTAACGAAGGATGAGTGGGTGAAGCGTGAAAAGCGGTGAAACTTTAGGGTAATGTTTTTTTAGTGGTAGTAGGTAGGTAGTAGGTAGGTGATAGGTAGGTAGTAGGTAGGTGGTAGGTAGGTGGTAGGTAGGTGTAGGTAGGTGGTGTCATACGTGAGATTCATATAGAGGAGGCCCGGGGAAGTAAAATCCGTTTTTCAAATTTGAACTCCTTGCCTCCCTTCACCCCCCCCCCCCTTTAGGCGGATCTCGGAAGTTAAGAGACTTGGAACATTTTTTTTTTCAGATTCATTGAAAAGGGCAATGCGTTAGTCGAAATCATTTTTCAAAGCTACCCCTCTCCCCCCCTTCACTGCCCCCCCCCTCCCTCTTCACCCCTTTTTTTTAAACTCGTGTTCTGTTTTGTTTACGGATTCGTATAGAGGAGGCTCGGGGAAGTAAAATCCATTTTTTAAATTTGACCCCCTTGCCCCCCTTCACCCCCCCCCCCCCCTTTAGGCGGTTCTCGGAAGTTAAGAGACTTGGAACATTTTTTTTTTAAGAGTCATTGAAAGGGGCAATGCGTTAGTCGAAATCATTTTTCAAAGCGCCCCCTCTCCCCCTCTTCACGCCCCGCGAGCTGCGCGCAGCTCGCGCAGCCACGCAAATACTAGTTATACTATATAAAGCTAAATTACCACTGACTGACTCACTGACTCACTGACATAATTGTTCTCCCAGATGGTGGATGGGGAGGTGGGTATATTTTGACAGATTCGTAAACAAGTAACTCTGGTGAGTATGGAAAAAGTGCCAAACCCCCCCTTTTTTCCCCCCCTCCTCCCCCTCCCTATCGTATCTCGGAAACTAAGAGACCCGTATTTTTTTTATTTTACTGATTCGTATAGAGGAGGCTCGGTAAAGTAAAAATCATTTTTCAAAGTGACCCCCCTTGCCCCCCTTCTCCCCCCTTTTAGGTGGATCTCGAAAGTTAAAAAACATGGAACGATTTTTTTTTCAGATTCATATAGAGGAGGCTCTAGGAAGTAAAAACCATTTTTTAAATTTGACCCCCTTGCCCCCCTTCACCCCCCCTGTAGGCTGATTTCGGAAATAAAGAGATTTTACGTTTTTTTTTTTGGGATTCGTATAGAGGAGGCTCGGGGAAGAAAAAACTATTTTTCAATGTTGACCCCCCTGCCCCCCTTCACCCCCCCTTTAGGCGGATCTCGGAAATAAAGACATTTTACTGATTTTTTTTTTAGGGATTCGTATAGAAGAGGCTCGGGGAAGTAAAAACCATTTTTCAATATTGACCCCCTTGACCCCCTTCACCCCTTTAGGCGGATCTCGGAAGTAAAGAGACTTGGCACATTTTTTTTTCAGATTCATTAAAAGGGGCAATGCGTGAGTCGAAATCGTTTTTCAAAGCTCCCCCCTCTCCCCCCTTCAACGCCCCCCCCCCCTTCACCCCTTTTTTTACTACTGAATTTTTTTTTATTCTTACCTTAAACTATTGAGGGGCGTTGAAATTTGTATGCCCTCCCCTCCCCTCCCCTCCCCAACCTCCCCTAAAATTAAAAGGGCTGTAACTTCATAACGGTTGGAGATAGCCATTAGGTGTTTGAACAAATATTATAGTAGGCGTCGAAACCTGTCCGGTGGTGGTACAGCGGTAAAGCGAAGGGGGGAGCGGGCGAGCGAAGCGAGCCGGCGACCCCCGTAGCGTAGGGATAATGTCATGATAGCTTTCCGGTGGTAGGTAGGTCCTGAGTGGAGCGAAGGTGGGAGGTGGTGAGCGAAGCGAGCCGGCGACCTCCTTAGCGTAACGAAGGTTGAGTGGGTGAAGCGTAACTCAGGGGCGACGACAAGCAAACTTTAGGGGTAATGTTTTTTAGTGGTAATAGGAGGTAGTAGGTAGGTAGTAGGTAGGTGGTAGGTAGTAGGTATGTGTAGGTAGGTGTAGGTAGGTGTAGGTAGGTGTAGGTGTAGGTAGGTGTAGGTAGGTGTAGGTGTAGGTAGGTAGTAGGTAGGTGTAGGTAGGTAGTAGGTAGGTGTAGGTAGGTAGTAGGTAGGTGTAGGTAGGTAGTAGGTAGGTGTAGGTAGGTAGGTGTAGGTAGGTAGTAGGTAGGTGTAGGTAGGTGTAGGTAGGTGTAGGTAGGTGTAGGTAGGTGTAGGTAGGTGTAGGTAGGTGTAGGTAGGTGTAGGTAGGTGTAGGTAGGTGTAGGTAGGTGTAGGTAGGTGTAGGTAGGTGTAGGTAGGTGTAGGTAGGTGTAGGTAGGTGTAGGTAGGTGTAGGTAGGTGTAGGTAGGTGTAGGTAGGTGTAGGTAGGTGTAGGTAGGTGTAGGTAGGTGTAGGTAGGTGTAGGTAGGTGTAGGTAGGTGTAGGTAGGTGTAGGTAGGTGTAGGTAGGTGTAGGTAGGTGTAGGTAGGTGTAGGTAGGTGTAGGTAGGTGTAGGTAGGTGTAGGTAGGTGTAGGTAGGTGTAGGTAGGTGTAGGTAGGTGTAGGTAGGTGTAGGTAGGTGTAGGTAGGTGTAGGTAGGTGTAGGTAGGTGTAGGTAGGTGTAGGTAGGTGTAGGTAGGTGTAGGTAGGTGTAGGTAGGTGTAGGTAGGTGTAGGTAGGTGTAGGTAGGTGTAGGTAGGTGTAGGTAGGTGTAGGTAGGTGTAGGTAGGTGTAGGTAGGTGTAGGTAGGTGTAGGTAGGTGTAGGTAGGTGTAGGTAGGTGTAGGTAGGTGTAGGTAGGTAGTAGGTAGGTGTAGGTAGGTAGGTTGTAGGTTGTAGGTAGGTGTAGGTTGGTGGTAGGTAGTAGGTAGGTGTAGGTAGGTAGTTGGTAGGTGTAGGTAGGTGTAGGTAGGTAGTAGGTAGGTGTAGGTAGGTGTATGTAGATGTAGGTAGGTGTAGGTAGGTAGTAGGCAGTAGGTAGGTGTAGGTAGGTAGTACCGCGAGCTGCGCGCAGCTCGCGCAGCCACGCAAATACTAGTCTATAATATAAAAATGAATCGCAAAATGTGTTGGTAAGCGCATAACTCAACAACGCCTGGATCGATTTGGCTAATTTTGGTCTTAAATTATTTGTGGAAGTCCAGAGAAGGTTTATACGGTGAGAAAGTGGTTGATAGGTAGGCAGGGTAGTAGGTAGGTAGGGTAGTAAGTAGGTAGGGTAGTAAGTAGGATCGGATCTGCATGAAATTTGGCACAGAGGTAGATTATAGTCTGGAATAACACATGGGCTATAAATTATCCCCATAATAAATAAAGGGGCTGAGCAGTATTGCATTATCCATAATCCTCAACTGTTTTACAGCTTGATACTGGAAATACGAAATAACGCAAGGGACATCGAGCGTGCTGTGCAATTTTTCACTTTAAGCACCTGGTGCGAGCGTTGCAAATCCAAGAGAAAGCTGAAGTCCCTTACGTCATTTCAAATTTCCGGTATCGTACACAATCGAAATGTCAACTGTCATACTATATTAAAACAGAAGGTCTATTTCAAACAGTTTGTCACTGGTGTACGTAGCCTAACGGTACAGAGACTTACCTGTAAACAAAGGTACGCAAGTTCAAATCACAGTCAGTATTCACTTTTTGTGATTTTTTATAAGATTTCCAAAAATGTTGAAACGTGTTCGCGAGTTCGATCCCCAATCGGTTTTCACTTTTTGTAAGTTCCACGTATTTGTTTTCATTTCGATGCTATATGATTTTCAAATCAATTCAGAGTCAATTTATATAATCTACTTTTAATTGTAAATACAATATTATAAATCTGTAGACGTAGAGTTTCTGTATATTGAACATAATTATTTAGAAAAAATAATGTTTTCTTTTGTTGTGTCTGTGTGTCTTGGGTGTATAGTTTATTATAGTATTATCACGTGTACATTTTAAAACTAATTAGATTAGGGTTTTAGTTTTTGATTCATTGGAATTGGTGCTCTCTATCAAAAGATATACGAATTTAAGGTATTTAAGAAAACTTATCATCATTTAGAAACATACATGCAACGACATCTATTGCATCAAAACGGTACTAATTAATAAGTGTGTTCACAAGATAACTTTTAAATCGTATTTTTCAAACAGTTACGATAACAAACTGTACCCGTGATTAGTTTAAATGACGCTGCTTTGAAAATCTACATAGGGTTTTTTTTTTGGAGGGTGGGAAATCATCATTTGACTCCTCCCGCTCTGGGCAGAGCGGTAGGGAATGTTAGACTTCTACTGACTAAAAACCACCCATGTTCCTTTTTTGCCTTTTGTGCTGTGGCCGCGATATTTCTTTCGAACAACCCGTAGCCCCGACAAGCGGCGGCCCTTGCGGGCCTCAACCATATTGCTGACATCTCTTTGAGGCGCGCGTGGAACCGAACGCGCCGTCGACACGGCCTGTCGTCGTCTTACGACGGGCGGACGGCGAGCTAGCCCACTACTTACCGTCCACAGGCCCGCACCTACGGTGGCCGGAAGCCATCACGTGACCCCCGACGCCCAGAGCGTCTCCTATTGCGGCTGGGACGATAGGTTCTCTCTCTCACCACGCCACCTCCTTCGCTAGCATCACTGCTTCGCCGAAGGAGGCGACGGCGTCCCATTCCCTCTCGCCCCGCAACATGGCTTGAACCAGGGCCGGACGCGAGAGGTCGCCGCCGCCGATCGTCGCTAAGAGAACACGACGGGGCTCAACCCAAGTGGGGCTCGGCCCAGGCAAGGCAGACCTCCACGGTGTGCTCCACCGTGTCCTACGGCTAATCCTTGCAATAGTAGCATTTGGGCGTTTCCTTCCGCCTGATTCGGTGCAGGTGCCTCCCGAATCCCGAAACAACCGTGTCCGGTGAGGACCTGCGCCAGACGAAAGGTGAGGGCGCCGTGGCGCCTCCCAAGCCACTCCTCAAAGAGGAGACTTACCACCACTGTGCCCTGCACGGGGTTGCGACAGTCGCTCTCTCCATGTCGCCATGAAATCACACCAGTGGGGTCTGTCCGCCATGCGGCAATATACGGCGGCAGCGGAGTTATCCCCCAGTGTAGTGCCTCCGCGCACCATTGATGCAGGAAACTACATAGCCTAAACCCTATAGTGTGTGTTTGCTTCCCATGCATTAAATTTTGGCAGTTTAACTTCGTCTTCGACAGATGGCATTGTTCATTTGACACCATTTTCAGAATTGCGGTGTTAATATTTGTCGTGAATAGTCAACAAATACAAATTGACGTACACAGTAAGAAAAACAGCTGTAAAAACTTTAAAATAAAACCTAATTAAAATTAGATAAGACCCGCGACGTAAATATATTTGTTCAGTGTGAAAATCGAATACATGACATGCAGCGACACAGTCAAACGCCGAGGCACTGCGCCAACCGTGCCGTCTTATCGGCTGTGGCTGCCTTGGGCATTGCCGCAACTTTGCTTAACAATGGCCAGATAGCACTTTCCGTTTACAAATTGCCGTCGAATCTTACCCCAACTTGCAACATAACCAAAAATCTGCGATTGGCCATGGAACAGATGTCTTTGCAAATAAACTGCTTTAAACAGGAGAGAGTCGCCTGGAATTAGATGTAGATGCGAAAATTCCACTTTCCGAAGAGTTTTCCCATCCAGTGCCAACAGAAGATCCCGAAAGAGTTAGGCAGTGGTGTACCTAATCGTAAACCCACATTTTGCCAGTAATGTTCAAGCGCCATGGAATAGGGGGCGTTTGATGTCTATAGATATAATATTGCCATCGACCTGGCACGAAAACCACGCTCCGTGGCCTCTACTGCGAAAACACTTTACAATCACACCTCGGACCTCATCCTCAGTAGTTGCACTTGAGACCACTCGATCAACGAGACAGTCACACATCAAAATTTCCACGTGAACGAAGTCGCGGGTATCAGCTAGTAGTACATATTTCTAACACATAGTTATCAGTAATATTCAGAGCATAATATCAATTAACTATAAACATTCTAGATCCTTAGGACAATACAAATAGGCGCAATAAAAATAGATAAACCAGGTTTAAATATTTTTATTAACACCTTCAGTGCCGGTAGCCCCCCTGGAGGGCTCACTCAAATCGTATCACCGATGCCGGGAGCCCTCCTGGAGAGCTCATTTTAAATGTAGGGTTTTCTTTGCGAAAACAGCATGAAATAATGTAAAAATAAAAAAAGTTGTATATTTTAACAAGATTTATAAGAATACGCCGTGGTTTTAAATTACAAGCACTTTTATTTTTAATTAATTTTCTACCTCTTCTGTAGGTTTTATTTCAGAGGTGGAAAACCATTGGTACGATTTTCAATATTTTCTAAAAATAGTTATTTATAGATTTTTTCCAATGTTTCAAGGAAAGACCAGTTTAAACATATTTCATGTTTTTTTTTTTAATAAAACCGAAAAAAAAATATAAAATAAAAACGGAAAATTAGGTATATACATTCTTAGTCAATTTAACGTAGGATATTCTATGCTTTTACTCTTTCCATCATCATCCACCTAGCCTTTTTCCAACTATGTTGGGCTCGGCTTCCAGTCTTACCCGATGCAGTTCGGATGTAGTACGTTACATGAAGCGACTACCTATCTGACCTTCACAACCCAGTTCGTCTAACTGGGTGTCGCTTCAACTGGGTGATACGATCAACCTGTCAAGTCTGACAACTGGGCAGCAACAAGTCTTACCAAGCATAGGACTAGCAAGACTGGTTTGCAGTCAGTCTTACCGAAGGTAAGACTAGTAAGACTAGACTGCTACCAGTTTTACCAAAGGTAAGACTAGCCTTCTACCAGTTATACCAAAGGTAAGACTAGTAAGACTGATCTGCAACCAGTCTTACCAAAAGTAAGACTAGTAAGACTAGTCTGCTACCAGTTTCATCAAAGGTAAGACTAGTAAGACTGGTCTGCAACCAGTCTTACCAAAAGTAAGACTAGTAAGACTAGTCTGCTACCAGTTTCATTAAAGGTTAGACTAGTAAGACTGGTCTGCAACCAGTCTTACCAAAGGTAAGACTAGTAAGACTGGTCTGCAACCAGTCTTACCAAAGGTAAGTCAGCACTACAACCAGTTTCATCAAAGGTAAGACTAGTAAGACTGGTCTGCAACCAGTCTTACCAAAGATACGACTAGTAAGACTGGTCTGCAATCAGTTTTACCGCAGGTAAGACTAGTAGTACTGGTCTGCTACCAGTTTTATCAAAGGTAATACTAGTCAGACTGGTCAGTAACCAGTCTTACCGTAAGACTAGTAAGATTGGTCTGCAACCAGTCCTACCAAAGATACGACAAGTAAGACTGGTCTGCAATCAGTTTTACCGCAGGTAAGACTAGTAGTACTGGTCTGCTACCAGTTTTATCAAAGGTAAGACTAGTCAGACTGGTCAGCAACCAGTCTTACCAAAGGTAAGACTAGTAGGTTATGGTCTGCAACTAGTAGGTTACAGTCTTACTTTTGGTAAGACTGGTGGTCAGGACTTGACGGGTGATCGCATTACCCAGTACTAACTTTGTTGTGGAGGTCAGATAAGCAGATATCGATACCCATCACATATGTGTGGAGTATCGCTAGATAATTTAATTTTTACTGATTATAACATAACATCACGCCTGTAATCCCCGAAGGGTTGCGCAGAGGTGTACCTACCTAATAGTAGGTACACCCACATTTCGCCAATTATGTTCAAGTCCCACATAATAGGGGGCGACCCCATTGCCATCAATCGAGCACAAATCCAGACTCCGTGGCTGCTACTAGAAATTCCAGATGGAAAAACCCAATAACACTTTGCCCGACCCGGGAATCGAACCCACGATCTCATGATCACCAGTCGCGATTGTGAACACTAGACCAACGAAAGATTCTACAAGATTTAAAAAAACCACAAAAGGTTGAGCACCACTTATTTTTTGGAGGGCTCACATTTTCCCAAACGTAATGCCAGTGACCCCCCTGGAGGGCCCACTTGCAATATGTATGGCGGGATGGCACATGAGTTCCATGAAATGGGGGTGGAGTCGAATGTGTTAATAAGGCGGTTAGAAACTATCAGGAGGCCAGGATAGTGAAGTAGTAGTGTCATCATTGCAAAATGCAAGGTATTAGAACTGTTTATTTTATACAGCCCATTGATTATGAGATTCCTCATCATCTGCCTGGCCTTTTCCCATCGACGTTGGATTGGTTTCCAGCTCAGGATGCAGCTGAATACCAGTATTTTACAAGGAGCGACTGCTTAGCTGACCTGAATAAGCCAGTTAATAATAAGGAATACGAAACACTTTGGTGGAACTGGTTGCCAGACTTTCAAGTCACTGATTACCTGTGACGGCTGCCAAAGATCTACATAATATTGCAATCGGGACCAAAAACTTAACGTGCTTTCCGAAGCTCGGATGAAACTGGGTCCCCTATGTTGTATCGAACGCCGCTGTTGCGACACAAGCTATTGCGAATTATTTTTCCACTGCCTCACAGGTTCGAAAGCTCATAGACTCGAATGAAGTAGTCGCGAAAGACGCTGTTTCGAAAAACATTTTCACTGCCTCTTACGCTCGAATGCTTGTGATTTCGATAATAATAAAAAAATAAAGTTCAAAAATCTAAAACCCGACTACTAACAAAATCGCGGTTTAGTCGCATGCCCACTGATACCCGATGCTCCTTCATGGCGTTCTCATTGATACAGAAGTCAGCTGCGAATTGCCATTAGCAAGGTGGCATGCGACTACGAAGAATATCAGACAAGAATTATTTTCTTGTTTTCTACTTTTAAAACCGCGATTTTGTTAGTAGTCGGGTTTTAGATTTTTGAACTTTATTTTTTTATTTGAATTAAGTGGCGCCAGTGAATGAAAAGTTGATGGGTAATCGATTGTCGTGGTATGGACATGTGATGCGAAGGAATGAAGGAAATGTTGTGAGGAAAGTGTTGAGTATGAATGTAGATGGCTATAAAAGGAGAGGAAGGCCAAAGAAACGATGGATGGACTGTGTGAAGGATGATATGGCTAGAAAGGAGGTGACTGCTGAGATGACTAGAAATAGGGAAGTATGGAAGAAGAAGACATGTTGCGCCGACCCCAAATGAATTGGGATAAGGGCAGGAGAATGATGAGAATGATGATGATTTTTTTATTTGAATTTTATGTTTGTGTGTAAATAAATAAATAAAATAAAAATAAAAAAGCCTTTTATTTCCTGTAGATTTTTACAGTAACTTCACTTAAAAAAGAACTTAGTAGCTATCATAAATATCTAATCTATTATCTATCTAAGTATATAAAATTTCTATATGTATAACTATCTATTTGGGTACTTTTATAAAACATACATTCTTATTTCTAGTGTTAGTATTCTTAGTTTGTTAGTTTTATATAAAATCTTCTATAGTTATGTTAGTAAGTGTTAGTGTTTAAATTTTTCTCTTGGTCTACAAGAACCCCAGGTTGGGTGAAAGCCTCCTCCGAAGATCGCCATTTTTCTCTTTCCTGAGCTACTTCTCTCCATAATGGACCGGCTGTCTTTTTGATTTCGTCTTCCCAGCGTGTTATCGGTCTGCCTTTCTTCCTTTTACCTTTTGGGCCTTGCCATTCTGTCGTTCTCACGGTCCATCTCTGGTCCGTAAGTCTAGCGATATGGCCTGCCCATTTCCATTTCAGCTTTTGTGCATATCTCAGAGCATTTGTTGCTTTGGTTATTTTGCTTATATAGGTGTGTCTTACTTTATCTAATTTTCTAATCTTGAGCATACTTCGCTCTATGCCTCGTTGACAGGTATTAATTTTATTTTTTGCTTTGCTGGTAAATTTCCACGTCTGGCATCCATAAGTTAGGCACGGTAATAGACTTGAATTCATTATTTTGGTTTTTATTGCTACTGGCATATTACTTTTGAATATTTCTTTCAGACTCCAATATTTATTCCATGTATTTTGTACCCTCCTTTCTATTTCTAGTTCGTTATTTGTTCTATTAAAACTTATTTTCTTCCCTAGATAGATATAATTTTCTGTATACTCCAGTAGTTTGTTATTAATATATATCGGTCTTTTCAAGCTATTAGTCATTGCCATGGTGTTAGAGTGATTCATTTCCAGGCCCACTTTTACGCTAGCTGCACTCAAGTCTTCCATCATGAGCTGCAGCTGGGTGTTTGTCTCTGATAGGAGTACTAGGTCGTCGGCAAATCTCAGGTGACTAATGTATGCGCCTTGTATGTTTAATCCAGATTTACTCCAATCCAGTTTACTTATGATGGATTCCAGAATAGCTATAAATATTTTCGGTGATAGTGGGTCGCCCTGTCTTACTCCTCTTTCTATGGGAAAACTTGGGCCTAGGGATTCTAGCTTGACTCTACCTATATTATTATGGTATATACTTTTGATGACTTCAATGTACTGTTCTTCTACTCCCTGTTCTTGTAGGCTTTCCCATATGCTTGAGTGTGATACTGTATCGAATGCCTTTTGGTAGTCTATGAAAGCGATGTAAAGGGGTCTCTGATGCTCTTGAAACTTTTCTATAATCAGTTCTAGGGTATGGATATGGTCGATTGTACAAAACCCTTTCCTAAAACCTGCTTGCTCTATGGGTTGTTTTGCTTCTAATGCAGGACTGATTCTTCTGTTGACAATAGAAGAGAAGAGTTTGTAAAGACTCGGTAGCAAACTTATTGGTCTATAGTTGCCTATATCCTTTGGGTCGCCCTTTTTATAGATTAGTACGATATTCGATTCAGACCACTGTGATGGTGTTTCTGTTTTTAGCAGTATTAAACTGAATAGTTCAGCTAACGGCACGGCTAAAGTCCTGTGTGCTATTTTCAGTGCTTCGTTTGTAATGTTGTCGGAGCCTGGACTTTTTTCTAGTTTCAACCTCTTTATCGTTTCTATTATTTCCCATTCGCTTACTGGGTTGACATAGCTTTCAGTGGCTTACCACTAAACACAGTACCTAATATCAACATTGGACTTATCCAATGTTGATATTAGGTACTGTGTTTGTGTCTGTTTTGTTTCTATAAAGATTCCTGTAGAATTCGGTTGCAGCAGCGCTGATTTTGGTTCGTTGATACACGTCTTTGTTCGTCTTCCTTAGACCTTCTATCCAGGATTTGTTCGTTCTGAGCTCTTTGTATGCCTTCTTTGAACTTCCCGTCTGATGTAAATGTCTTTCTATAGTGTCTTGTTTATATTTTGCATAGTCATTTCTTATATATTTATTAACTAGTTTGTATAATGCGGAGAGTTCGTTTCGCATGGATCGGGTTTTATTCTTAGCTTTCTGTAATTCTTTCCTTCTTTGTAGCAATGTTGTTGTACGTGCTGATAATATTTTGTGAGTTTTATGCTCATTCTTTTTACTGATGTGTTTCAGGCTTTGGGTGATAGCGTTTGTTATTTTATCATAGTAGGTTTGCACAGAGATGTTTTCCTGGTGGACAAGTGGGACGGACAGTAAAGACGTTAGGTTTTCATTGTATTTAATTTTATCTTCTTCGTTCCTTAGTGGGTTATTCGGATTGCATGTGAATTTGGCTCTGCTTCTTTTGAATTCGGTGAGTTTTACTGTTTCTCTAATTGGTCTATGATCAGACGAGTAGTTGAGGTTCATAGTTTCGATGTTCTGAAATATTCTTGGCTGGTTTGATAGGATATAGTCTATCTCATTTTTGTGTTGCCCGTTTGGTGATCGCCATGTCCATCTTCGGTTTATTTTCTTTTTAAAATATGTGTTCATGATCGTTAGTTTGTTTTCGAGTGCGAAGTCTACCAGTTTTTGTCCTCTATCATTTCTTTTACCGTATCCATGTTGTTTTGTAACCAAGTATTCTTCTTGTTTGGGGATTCCAACTTTCGCGTTAAAGTCGCCCATCAAGATAATATTTTTATGAGTTGTTTCCATTACTTTGTTGATTGTAGAGTATAATTCGTCTATTTCATTTTCGCTTGCTGTTTCTGTTGGGAAGTATACTTGTATGATGGATAGCATGTAGCCTTGAAAGTTCATATTTAGTATAGCAATACGTTCAGATATTCCAGTAAAACTCTCTATATTGTTTTTCAGGGATTTGTTTATTATGAAACCCACACCATATTTGCCTGGTGTGTCTCCTATATGGCATAGTACAAAGTTATCGTATTCTTCAATTTTTTTGCCTAGTCGTCTCACTTCTGAAATACCAATGATATCGTATTTTATTCTGCTTATGGCTTCTTCTAGTTCTAATAAGCGGTCATATGACGAAAGAGTTCTGACATTATATGTTGCAATGTATAGTTGATTTTGTTTATATTTGTTGCTATTTATTTGTGTAATATTCTTCGGAGGGTTTTGGTCATATTCTTCCACGGTGACCAACCGGGTTGGAAGATGTTTTGTATTGTTTTTATGGGTTGGTTTGGTTATGAGATCCTTGTGTAAGAGGGAGGCTAGTTGCTATTTATTCTTGTCCAGGTTTTCTTGGTTATTGTTTGAATTTGTTGCCTTTTTATTAACTAAGTAGTTAAATTCAAGCAATCGTTAGTCGAGCCCAAGAGGACCTTAATACGTTATTTGCTTGGTTTCAATATAATTTACTTACCATTAATGTCGCTAAGACCAACTTTATGATATTTAGTGCTAAAAATAAAAATGTTTCAAATTTTCAAATTTTCAACAATTACATGTCAATAATGAACCGTTAACTGAAGTAGAATCAGAAAAATATCTTGGTCTAATCTTAGATAAACACCTAACTTGGAAACCTCATTTGGACAAAATGCGATCCAAATTATCATCATTGATGGGCACACTACGAGGTACCGTCCGTTGCTTTCCCAAATCAGTAAAGTATATTATTTATAATTCCCTCATAAAATCTCACTTGACCTACTTGATCGAAGTTTGGGGCTCTGCAGCCAAAACCAACATACAAAATTTACAAATTACACAAAATAAAATTATTAAATTACTCTTTCATCTAAATTACTTAACGCCAACCGAAACTGTTTTTCATAAAACCAAATTAATGACACTTGCCCAGTTATATAAATTCCAGACCTGCATTCTTATACGAAAGATAATTACAAAAGATACACATTCTCAAATAATTTTCACCAAAAAATCGCAAATTCAGACCCGGTTACTGAGAAATGCTAATGATATCTGCCTATACAGTAGACCACGGACCAATTATGGTACTAGAAACATTAAGTATGAGGGTGCCAAAATGTATAACGAATTGCCAAAAGATATTAAGGAAATACAATCTTTTCCCCTATTCAAAAGGAAATTAAAATTCCACATAATGAAAAGTTTTCAATTATATTAGTCTTAAAAATATTTCATAACTAGCTGTAACCGGCATTGTAATGACCGTTTTCTTACCTACTACCTACCTACTTACTATCTACCTATCATCTACCTATCTCCTAAAATGATTTAAAAAAAAAAAACAAAAAAAAAAAACTAGCAATAAAAAACACAAAAAATCTTTAACATAAACATTATTATTAAAACGATTAACACAAAATAAAACTTAAGTCAAAACAAAAAAAAAAAAAATCAAAACAATAAACAGTAATAACGCTTTCAATAGCAACTATGATAGAAAGTGTGTTTCGACACGTAATATGGACTCATAGCCTCAACATTTTTGCAGATTACCCTAGATCAAGAAAAAATATTAAAAAATCTACCTTCGAATGTCGTTCTTTTTTAGCATTGTTAATTTTACTAACATAGTGTAATGTGTGTATATGTATAAGTTAATGATTAACAATATTGTAATAGGTACCGTTCCGATACTCGTTCCAATGAACGTTTATTTATGTAACCAGTGTTTCTCATCCAAGTGAATAATTGTATTCTGTTTTTGAGAAATAAATGTCTTAAACCATAAACCATATATGCTAGGTTTTATGACACCTTCTGAGATACTATTTGATCTTTGAGACGTTGATTGACATTGTTGTGTTTTATTCTTTTTATAAACTTGTGAGTTTTTGTGGATTTGTGGGTTGTTGTTGACTTGTGGTATGTTATTTTCAGGCGATGTTGGGAGTGTTATTTTATTATTGTTGTTTCTCGTTACAATCAGTTTGTCATACTTGATGGTAGCCTTGTTGCCTTTTTCTATCTCCATTTTTAATTGTTCTTGAAGTTCTTTTCTCTTTTCGAGTACATATTTCGGATAGTCCTCTTTCATGTAGTATTGAGTGTCTTTTAACATTTCTTTTTTCTTGAAAATTTTGATTTTTATGCCTTGAGTTAAGAATGTTACTATAATTGGGCGTAGTCGTTCTCCTTTCTTCCCTATTCTTTTGATCTCTTGTATATCAGTGTAGGTTAGTTTGATAGAAAGATGATCTTCTATCCATGTGATGAAGTTGTTTTCTAAAGCCTCATATGATGATTCTCCCTCCTCAATACCAAAAAATACTATATTCCTCTGCCTTGCTTGTTTATCCAAGAAATAAATTCTCTTCTCCTGATTTTCTACAATTTCTTTCAGTTTTTCGTGTTTTTCCTCCCACATGTAAAATTTGTCTTCCAATAATTTGTTTATATTCTGGGTAACTTGATCCGTCACATTTTTTCCACTTTCCTGGATCATTACTTTTTGCTCATCCAGTTCATTTTGTATTTTTCTAAGTGCATTCAAGACTTCTTCCATTTTGAAAATATTTTAATTTTATTACTTAGTATATTCTGTTGTTTTGGTACTTGTGTCGCCCTCTCTTAGTACATCTACGCTTCCGAACAGTACGAGATCTTCGGTGTGGTATCGTAGTAACCTCTTTTTAAGATAGATGGCGATGTATATTCACTGATGTTGATCGATAATTACAAAAGTTTGCAAAACATTCAAAATTAAGGTTGCAAATACGAATGTTTTTCCAGGAGATATCACTGGACTGCTTTATAATTGTTTTTTGTGCTTCCATTCATTTAAGAGTTCGATTTGGGTTGTGTCGATTGATTTGCACGATACGTACTAGATGGCACTGTATGTTCTCTGCGTTGAATGTATTGATCGATAAAAATATGCCAATCGTACAGATTTGAGGTTATTTTTGACAATGTTTTTTCCAGGGGATATCACTACACTGTGTTATAATTGTTTATTTCTCCTGCTGTTCATATGACATGAATTCGGCTTGAGTAAATATGCGCGATAAGTCCAAACGGCCGTTTGCACTGGCGATTGTTTTTCACTTTGGGTATGACACTATTTGTATTTTACTGTTGTCTATTGTCAATGTCTTCAATATATCACTAGTTCACTGATTGTTTTTATCACTTTATTTCGTTCTTTGAAGCAAATTGCACTTTTAAATAATATTAAACAATTTTTTTTCTGCGGATCAATGTCACTTGGGCAGTGTTGCCATCCCAAACCCCAAAGTTTGTGTGTACTTAAACTATAATATACATATTTGTAATGTGCTCGCCAAGACATTGCATTTTGATACCAAACTTTCTATGATTACCTCAATTTAATATTTTTTGAGGTAAGTTTTTGACATTTAAATTCCGTCATAAAAAGAATTTATAAAAATTATATAGCCTATGTCACCCGGGCTATTCTTACGAATCTATTGACACCTAATTTATTAAAATCCGTTCAGTGGATTAGGCGCTACGGTGGAACATACATACATACATAGACTGCCAAAATCATTACCCTTTTTTTTTTTTTGGTGAGTGGAAAATCATCGAATGACCCCCCCGCTCTTGGGCAGAGCGAAGGGGAGTGTCAGACTTCTACTGACTAAAAACCGAACCCATGTTCCTTCTTTGCCCTTGCGCCGAGGCCACGTAATCTAGTACAAAAATCCGCGGCCAAAATCATTACCCTTCCTTTTGGCTTCGCCGTAGTCGGGTAAAAAGAGGTGAAAGGCATAGTATAGATTTGATTTAAAGATTCTAATACCTCTTGCCTACTTCTGTTTTCCTGGTAGTTTGTGGGACTTTACTAAATAAATTTTGTAACAAAAAAAACATTCCAGTTTTCAATACCTCCTTCCTACTTCTGATCTCCTTGTAGTTTGTGGGACTTTACTACCTATACCACTTAGGTACCTAGACAATTATAAAGATCAGTCTTAGATTTTGTGTTAAAGTACTCATAGACAAAATGTACAGTTGAGGTACTAATATTTTGCCCGTCGGGGCTGCGGGATGTCGAAAGAGATACCGCGGCCTCGGCACAAGGGCGAAGAAGGAACACGGGTGGTTTTTAGTCAGAAGAAGTCTGACACCTTCCGCTATGCCCAAGAGCGGGAGAAGTTATTTGATGATTTCCCACTAACCGAAAAAAAAGTACTAATATTTTTGATTGTTACTTTGTTAATTATAATATTAAATGATGATGTTGACACCGAATTTGTTGATTTTATTTAATTACTGCTTATCTATTTTTCTGTAAACTTTATGACGAAATAAATCGAAATCACAAGCATTCGAGCGTATGAGGCAGTGAAAAAGTTTTTCGAAACAGCGTCTTTCGCGACTACTTCATTCGAGTCCATGAGCTTTCGAACCTGTGAGGCAGTGGAAAAATAATTCGCAACAGCGTGTGTCGGAACAGCGGCGTTCGAAACAACATAGGGGACCCGATGAAACTCTGTATGTAATAAGTAGTCACCCATCCACAGACCAAGCTACGCAAGCGTGGCTTAACCTAAAGATCGATCCGCGTGGCAGTTATTATGAAACCACAAGATCCTCCGATTAAAAGATTCCTATTAACAATATACAATACATCCTTCATGTTTCTGACCTCTTGGTAGTATGTGAGACTTCATTATCCTTGTTTCTCATCTCCTACTTGTTATTGGCCAACCCACATTTTTAGTATATAATTTATTTACGTTAGCTGATATTTTTTCTTGCAGGTATCTACTGCGCTTTCGTTATTTTTTACCATTGTCCTTATTTCGGTGGTCTGAATGATTTCTAAAAGCTTGTTCATCTTTTATAATGGGATCTCAAATATAAATCACTTTAAGCCACCCCTCGCTTGATTAAAGTCAATACTGATGTGGGCCCAGTTAACCATTATAAATTCTTAAAAGGGGTAACTGGTCCCTTGTCCGAATTCCATAGTGGGTTTAATGACCCCTTACCCGAAATATTTTCATACAACTTGTACAGTGCGATCAAATTATCTTGGCAGCTCTGAACATAGGCTTTGCGAAATTTTACGCATGTAAACTTGGGAATAAAACTGTTATTGCCAGATAAACCAATACTTAAACGATCAGAAAATATCTAATTTAAACAGTCAGAAATACAAATTAAATAAATATCATAACACTTTTTTAAATTCGTTGTAACAAAATGACCTGCACGAAGTTCGGAGCTGCCAAGATAATTTGATCGCACTGTAATTACGTTACTTTTAGGTTGGTGAGTAGTTGTAAATAGTTAACTAGTGACCTGCCCGGCAAAAAAGGTATTAAAACCTTCCTCATAAATTACTCTTTCTGTAATATTAAAAAAAAACTCGCATCGAAATTCATTGCGTAGTTTTAAAGATTTAAGCATACTATAGGGACAGAGAGTGGGAAGTGACTTTGTTTTATACTATGTAGTGATAGTAATAGTGATGATGTGACCTACATGTCATGCGCGTGTGCGCCTCCGAGTGCCGTGGAAATAAATAATCGACTTGTTTCCGAAGTCCATGCCTTAATACGACGCGGATGCGATACGTGCATGATACGCAGGTCACACGGCTAAACTGGTTACATAAAACAGACCAGGAAGTCACAAAATTTATTGGAAATGTGAAATGCACAAATGCACTACAAACATCATAACTAATGTATTTACGGATATTGAAACGTTGTCGGTTCTATCGTGCTGTGAGTAGAATATGGAATCTCGACGCACAAAATATCGATGAATGCTAACACCATGCTACAAAACTGCCATGCACGTTACTGCGAAAGATCTACACTGCGATACTACTTGACTTCGATGCAAAAATCAAAATCAAAGCATTTATTTCAAGCAGGCTGTTACAGGCACTTTTGAATAGTCGAATTAAACTAACTGCGGCACTCAGAGATATCCAACGATTACTCAAGCCGCCACCCAGCAAAGGCCTGACATACTTTTGTTTGACAAAACTGCCAAAAACCTTTACCAAGCGACGTCCCAAACAACCACTGAAGCTCTCCGAGTGCGGCAGTAAACTACTGAAGCTAAATAAACTTAGCTACAGTCCCAGTCACAAGGCATAATAACTCGTGATTGTACTGTAGTTGCCCATTCCAAAGCGTTGGTCTCATGAGAAGAATGGCAAGAAACTTCATGGACACTCTTTTAAAATCGTTTGGGTTTACAATATGATCAAGGTACAGACATAATCTTGGTATAATACACACATGAAGACTATGCAAATTAGTGTCTGAGATGGTCTTTGGAAGAAAGCACCACACAGATTTGAGTGGACCCGTCCAGTCAGTGCAAGCATTTGTCAGTTATCGTGGAGCTCGACTTATAACTCAAGGAGCTCAACGTCACGACGAACAATACCAAAGAAAGGTCATTTGGGTGGGTCGCTTATAGTACTCAAACTGCCAGACAATCGTTAAAATTACATAAAAACCCACACGATCCTCACATTCACAATATAAAAATAATAAAATACATGAAGACTATGCAGATTAGTGTCTGAGATGGTCTTTTGAAGAAAGCACCACACAGATTTGAGTGGACCCGTCCAGTCAGTGCAAGCATTTGTCAGTTATCGTGGAGCTCAACTTATAACTGTCACGACGAACAGTACCAAAGAAAGGACATTTGGGTGGGTCGCTTATAGTACTCAAACTGCCAGACAATCGTTAAAATTAAAGAAAGATCCACATGATCCTCACATTCACAATATAAAATAATTAAATATTAAGCATATTAAATAATAATGTCAAACTATTAAAACATGTCAAACAAAAATACGCAAAATTAATAAAAAACATAATAAAAATAATTAACAAAGTAAACATTCATTAAAAAATAATAATATCATACTCAAAAAAGTAAATAATGTCAATTTGTATAAAGAAAATTAATAAAATGTCAAATTGTAAAAGTAAAAATAAAATAGGTATCAGATTGGAGCAGTTCAATCCCAAGCTTTTTTGTCCTCTTTATAATCTTTAACAGCATAAAAAGCTTTCTGGCAAAGTTTTCGTTTTATGAAGGATTTGAATTTATTTAGGCTTAAATTTTGAACGTGGCTTGGTAGTTTGTTATAAAAACGAATACATTGGCATTTAAATGATCCACCTATTTTCTTGAGCCTTGTTGTGGGTACAATAAATTTATGCTTATTTCTAGTATTTACATTGTGAATATCACTATATTTCTTAAACATCTTTATATGTTTGTGAGCATATATAAGATTTTTATAAATATACTGAGAAGGAACAGTCATTACATTAATTTCCTTAAACTTTTCTCTGAGTGAGTGTCGGGGGCTCAATTTATAAATTAATCTAACCGCCCGCTTCTGCAAAACAAAGATAGTTTGAATGTCGGCGGCATTCCCCCACAACAAAATGCCGTACGACATTACGCTATGAAAATAACTGAAGTACACTAATCGGGCTGTCTCTACATCGGTTAAGTTACGAATCTTGCTAACTGCGTATGCTGCGGAACTCAGCTTTTTCTTGTTTTCAACTTGTGCTGTGCTCGCTGTGTATACATTTTTAATTATTCTATTATACTCTCTGTATTTTTGTAGAATTTGTCTTAGAGTGTGAATATGATCAATGGTTGAGAATTTACTTCGAAAACCTGTTCCTTAGGTTGATTCTCTTCTAGTGAATTAGTGATTCTATTTAGTATGACTTTTGAAAATATTTTGTAAATGTTGGACATTAAACTGATCGGTCTGTAGTTTCCTATATCACCTTTGTCTCCTTTTTTATGCAGCAGTATGATTGTCGATTTAGTCCAGTCTTCTGGGATCTTTTCCATTTGTAGGATTTCATTGAACAAATATGTAAGTCTTGGGGCTAACACTGGTAACGTGGCTTTTAGCAATTCATTTGTGACTAAATCTGATCCAGGTGCTTTATCTAGTTTTTGTGTTTCGATAGCTTTTATTGTTTCTTCCTGTAGAATTGGTTTGATGTCCTCTGTATTCATTGAATTATATTCTTTTATTGGTTGTTCCCCTTTACGAGTTTGGTAGTATTCCGTAGCAATTCCTAGTATTTCTGGTCTTTTACTGGTCTTTCCACCAGCTTTATTTTTCATATTTGGAATCCAGTCCTTTTTATGATCCATTTCTTTTAACGCTTTCTTTATTCCTCCTGTTTTTTCTATATGTTTTTTTAAAGTTGCTAATCTTTTTGTTTTTCTTTCTCTTCTAAGTTGTTCGCTTATCTTTTTGCTTATTTCTGCTATCTTTTGACGATTATTATCATTATTTTTCCCTTGTTGTATAAGTTCTTTTCGTTCTTGTAATAATTGCTTACTTTTAAATGATATCGCTGTTTTACTAGTCATATTTACTTTTTTAGTTTCAGATTTTAATTGAATAAGCAATCTATTATATTTTTCTTGAATCGATATAAATTCTTCTTCCCCACTTTGTAGGGATATTTTAAGGTTGTTCAGAAGTAAAACAGGGTTTCCTGATGGGAATAGGCTTCCCCCAATTACCTAAATCGCTTGATGGCAATAGGCTTGCTCTTAATTAGGTTGGTTGATGGCAATAGGCTTGCTCCTACTTACATCATTTGATGGGAATATAGGCTTACTCTTAAGTACATTGATTGATGGCAATAGGCTTGCTCTCAATTACCTAAATCAGTGGATGGCAATAGGCTTGCTCCTAATTACATCGGTTGATGTCAATAGGCTTGCTCCTAATAAGATTGGTTGATGGTAATAGGCTTTTCCTAATTACATCGGTTTATGGCAATAGACTTGTCCCTAATTACATCAGTTGATGGCAAAAGGCTTGCTCCTAATTACATTGGTTGATAGCAATAGGCTTGGTCAAAATTACATTGGTTGATGGCAATAGGCTTGCTCCTAATTACATTGGTTGATGGCAATAGGCTTGCTCCTAATTACATTGGTTGATGGCAATAGGCTTCCTTAAAATGTTTTTATAACTGAGCAGTATGAGTAACGACATAAGTCAGGTGTTATGTCAAGTTTCCTACTGAAAAAAAAAAGTTAAGTGGCGGGAACCATAATTATTTTTACAATATTTACAAGTTGCTGTTGCATTTCCACGCAATCGAAGTGTAAAGTAGAGTGTAAAACTCGTCCATTAAACCCATTTTTCTCTCAACTTTATATCGGATGCATAAACGTCTCGCGCAAAATGGTGCGTCTTATGCACTTGGTGTACAATCTACCATTAGGACACTTTTCGGAAATAAATAGACGTATTTAAAGTGCTAATTAAACATAAAACTATTTTAAAACAATTAAAAGTCGCGCCGTAATTTTACTCTGTTAGTTAATTCTTGCGAACTGTTTTTGCGTTGACATCTCGTAACTCGCGCGCTAGTGAGGGCAAGTTGATACCTGTTAACTGTGAGTTGTCAGTTGTGGCATAAATTGTTCGAATGACATTTTTTGTAAATTACGAGTTATCAATAGAAAGATCCGGCGTTTAATTTAAAAAATTTTGGTGTACTCATTTTGTGAAACCATCGTAATGTGAAAGTTTACATAATTTTATATAATTTTACCACTCGAAGATATCTCAAAAGTTAAATTGTTGTTGAAGTTTACTTCAACAACAATTTACTTAACATTGTCTTTCTTTAGAAAGACAATGTTAAGTAAATATATTTGTACACCTATGGGCAAAACATAAAGGATCTACTTATCTGTAACATCATTATTGTAATTTGACCTATGTTTACAAATAAAGCATTCTGATTCTGCTCACTTACTAAGTGCAGACTTACTTAGTTTGGTGTACAGAATGCTTGGTTGGCGGCTTCGTGAAGGGTTCGTTTAAACCTTGTATTTATCCAATTTAAATGAAAAATATTACAGCTGTCACAAGTTAACGAGTAATTAAATAAAAATAAAGTAAGTAATAAGTTAGTCATCATCATCAGCCTATAATGTTCCCACTGCAGGGACTCAGGCCTCCTCTCTAGGAGAGGGATGGGCTATAATCCACCACGCGGGCCCAGTGCGGATTGGCAGATGTCACATGTCTTCGAATTTTTTGGTTCTAAGACATGCCGGTTTCCTCACGATGTTTTCCTTCACCGTTTTGAGAGCAGCGGTGATTAAATAAATTACACAAAGTAATGCGCCTGCCTGGGTTCGAACCCACGATCTACTGTTCGTAAGTCGGGGCCGACACCACTGGGCCACCGCTGCCGCTGCCGCAGTAATAAGTTAACGAGTAATTAAATAAAAATGAAGTGTACTTGAACATGTTTTCCCATGTATGGAAGGAAATAAAATATTTTTCTTCCAACTATGCTTTAATTTCATCACAATCACACTAAAAACTCAGTACAAAGCGAGTCTTTAATGCTCTAGACTACTCTAGAGCAAAGTAGTCGGGTAAAATTTCATTATTGCACAGTTTATTTTTTAATCGCACCAAAAGGTGCCAATCTCAATGGATTAGCTCTATTCAGCCAGCCGATATCAATACTTTTTTTTACGTACGTATTATTCGTTTCTATCCTACTTGTTCAAAAAAAAATGATTGCTGCCAACTCTGATTTAATAAAAATGAAAGAAATTTTAAAAAGTGATTTGGCGGGAACTTTGTTAATTTTGCTTGAAAATATTTTTGGAAACGATAAAGTGTGATACTATCTGATTTTGAGTGCTTCGGCTTCGAATTAAAATGGAATCATCTAGCGACACAGTCATTAACTCCGGAAAACATTATAAAATGAAGCCGACGACAGTGTTATAGAAAATCTTTTAACTGTTTGATATGAGTTTCTTTTTACCCGACTACGGCAAAGCCAAAGGAGGGTTATGATTTTGACTGGCTATGTATGTATGTATGTTTGTATATATGTATGTGTGTATCTTCATCTGTTCCCTCATAGCTTCTAATCTACTTATCAGAACTCGACATATGAGGTATCGTTAGAACCGTCTTAATGTTCCGCTGAACATAGGTTACGTGACATGTCACAAAAAGCGATTTGGCGCCCTCTAGCGGTCAAAAAGTAAGGCTTAAAAAATAAAAATGCAGATAAACACGCCGTGTTTGGTATCATTTAAAAGGGCCTCACTTGTACATTTCCAAAATATTGCTCAAAGGAGAAAACCAAAGTCCATAGAAACGTGGGCCTGGCGTTACAGGGCTGGAATTTGGTCATAAATTATAGAACCTAGAAAGGTTTCACGAGCCCAATTTTCACGTCTCCCAGCAGTGGCCAAATTGATAAAATCAGACTGACCGTTTGAGGTACTACCCGTTCCTGTACAATTGAAAGAAGCATTTCATCGTCCAATCGTCGCCTTCCTATTGTATTGCAGCCGTCCGTTGCCACTCCGCAATTAATTCACAGACTCATGATGTTATTAAAGTCGTCAAAAGAGCAAAATAAAAATAAAATCTCGAGAGATACGGAAAAACACATTCACTTGCGCAAAAACGAATGACAATAATGACATGACAATTGACAGGCTCTGACATTGACATTTGCGTTTACTAGTGCATTCCGTGGTGCAGCCGATTTTATCGATTATTTATTTGTTTTAATGATTTTTTAATGGTGGTTACGTTAAAAATAAATTAGATTCCAGATTTTGATTTAACATCTATTTTAATAACTAAAAATGTAATCATACTAATACAATGGAGTATTATTTAATTATTTGTAACAGTATCGATATCCACTTAATCGATCATATTCTTAGGGTACGCTCTATTGTATAATGACAGCGTTTGTGAAGTTAGTGACGTATATTAACGAAACAAGTGTTGTAACGGTTTACAAAGCTTGTTTAAAATAAAAAAATAGAATTCTACTTATTTTCTACACTTAGCCATAGCAAATGAGGCTAAGATTTAAATGGGTTAATTAAGCAAAATAGACAGTATTTTTGGTACATATCTGATTCGTGTAACGTCAGGCCCAGAAATGGGTTTCTCCTTTAAAATCACGCCCTCTAGCGGACAATCAGACAAGAGTAAAAAAATATATTTAACACCAAAATTGTTTAAATAAAAAAAAGTAAAAAACTAAAACCCGACTACGACATAAAAACGACGCTGAAAAAGTATGAAACAAGATTTTCAAGATATAACAAAAAGAAAAGCCGTAGTCAAACGTTATAGATACCAACCTAAACACTTTAATACCGTGTGACTACGGTTTTTTTTTTGTTCTATCTTGAAAATCTTGTTTCATACTTTTTCAGCGTCGTTTTTTTATCTACTATTCCTTTAGGTAATAGTTGAAAGAAAAGCAGATTATGCACCTCGCCTTAAGTAATTTATATTGCCCTCGTGCCTGTTAGATTAGAGCTTTCGCTGACGCTCGGGCTCTAAATCAGGCACTCGGTGCAATAATACATTACTTTGTGCTCGATGCAATAATCTACTAATGGGAATGTAATTTTTTTGTTCTTGGGATAACATTTAGAGTACGGAACCACTTAGAACCACTTAGAGTACGGAATCACTTTGCGAAAACCTTGCAGCAAACGGAGGTAAAGGTAATAAAAAACTGGCTGATATTTTAATATGAGTAACTTTACTTGACAAAAAAAAAAATTAATAACTAAGTTTCTCCAGGATGTATTTCTTAGGGATTCGGTTAAATGATATTGTTTCACTTAAAAGAATAGCTCTTTGTATCTAAACTTTAGTTTTAATTTCGTGAAAAACATCATTGTAAAACATCAATAAAAGTATACTGACTGTGCTTATAATAAGATTTTGTTTTTTCAGCATTGGTTCAAATTACGCTTGCATTTGGAGAATACGCTTCAAAAGTTGGAGGTGTCACCAAAGTCTTCATGGGACCGCTGCCTCTTTATGGTTAGTTAAAACTTCATAAATAATAATAAATTATCTTAAACCCATGCATTTATTATGTATAATGTTACGGCTAATAGCCGAAGTACGGCTACAGCTAGGTTTAGCCGGTTAGAACTAGGTGTAGTCGGCCACATGCGGTTAAGCCTAGGTGTATCCACCTTAACTTTGGTATGAACTAGGTTTAGCCTGCATCATAGCGGTTATAACTAGGTGCAGCCGCACGCCTGCGGTTGAACTTAAGTGTACCTATCCTATTTGGGATACCTACTTCAGTGCGACAAACGTATCATCGAATATCGTTTCTTCGAAAACCTTTCATCGATATCACTATACTGCGACGCTTTGTTAAATCGAAGTCTTGTTACTGCGATGTTTCATTACATCGAAAAACTGTACTGCGAACGATTTTACTTCGTGAATATCATACTGTGAAGCCTTGTTTAATCGAGGTCTTTTTACTGAGATGTTCTGTTATTAAGGAGAATTTGCATTGATTGATAAAAGTACATTGATTTTCTTTTCCATAACAATACCTTTAATTTTAACATTTCTTTAAAAGTGCCTGTACAAATTTTGACAGCAATTGCGAGTTTCGTTTGCATGTACATGTGTTCAGGTAAACAAAACATACACAGGTTTTTGTTTTTGTGTACATAGAACTCCCCGCAGCAACCTCAAACGCCTGATAAATCAGTTATAGCAAAAACAAAACTTAAAAAAAAATGTCAAAAAAAGAATATCAATGCAAGTTTTCCTAAGTAACAGAACATCTCAGTAAAAAGACCTCGATTAAACAATGTCCGTTTGCCCAGCACGGCCCCCCAGAATTTGATAAATAAACCAATTTTAGTTCATTCAGCACGGCCCCCTATAATTGCCTATATCTTTTTAAATATGACATGTTTGTTTACAAAATTCGTCTTTCTGAATTATGTATAGGAGTACATTCGGTCCAAATAAATTGCGATTCTGCTGTATTAGTACTTTAAAAAATAAATAGGATCGATGGGTAAGGCTCATGTCTGTGACTTTGCCTAATGCATTTACTCCAAAAAACCGTTCGATTGTTATGCTGGCACAGTCTAAAATGTAGTTAAAAACATATAGAATAAAATCCAATTTTGAATGACAGATTTAAGGAGTCCTATAATAGGTAAAATTGTCTAGGCAATGTCTGGACATCAATTTATACAATCTCCATACATCTAAAAACAACGGCTAGGGTAGGGCTGTCATACAAAAATGAAACAAAATATGTTTTTTATTTTTACCCGACTGCGACGAAGCCCAAAAGGAGGGTTATTATTAATTTGGAAATAATCATGGACTTGAATTCCAAAGAAGTTAGGTAATATCCATATTCAACCACAAAGTATCGAATAACTCGCATTTTTTATGACAGATTAGTTGGACCTCTAATATTTTTGAAATGTTTTTGTATGATTTTGTTTAAAATCGTGCGGCGGGGTAAACAAAAACATTTCGGAAGCGTATGATGAAATGCTTTTGAAATGACATGATTTAAATAAAAATAACCAAAATAAGTATCTAGATTATCTATACATATAATAAAACAGTAAAAAAACTGTGTCTGTACATTGAATGTATTAAAAAAAAATTAATTGAGGGGGGTTTAGAAATAGTAATAGAGCAAGAATCCGAAAAAAAAATCTGTCTGTTTGTCTGTATGTTTGTACACGCTAATCTTCGGAACTACTAGACGGATTTGAATGATTTTTTTTTTCGTTATATAGATATTAAGTCTGGGCAACATTTATGCTATAATTTATCTTAGAAACTTGAAAATTTCCACGTGAACGAAGTCGCGGGCATCAGCTAGTCTATTAATATTTATTACATCATTAATTAAAACATAAAACAAGAAATAATAAATTAAGTCGATATTTATTTAGAAATAAAACAGTACACCTTCAAACAACAAAAAACTTAAAAATAATAGTGTAACATACACACAAAAATACATCTCTCTTTTTCTTGTCTGTAAATAATAAAGGTGCCAACCCTAGCAAAGGCAAAGTTACGACCACTCGTTCAAAAAAAATGCCTGTCTTTGCCTATTCCAACATTTCTCGCATAATACCGAGCTTCTTTCATCAATAACAACAAAAAAATATAAAACTATCACCGCCTTATTACAAAACGTAGTTAAACCTGGTTTAACTTAGACCTGGTTCATCTCGCATGCTGTCACTTTCTTTTGAATATTATTGAAGTGAGACGTCTTATGAAATTAGTTAAAAACAAGTTAAAGTCTGGTTCCGGCTTGATCCTGAAGGTAAGATGGCAATCGCTTCACTGTAACACAATTTAAATATGGACATTACGGAAACTGCCAACAAAAGCTCGAAACCGCTCACTCACACAAACAAGCGCATCGACAGGGCCAGCTAGCTGACTTCGCAGTGCTCTCAGTTGTGCGTGCCGCCTTTGCGTACCGCGCCGAGACAAGACAGTGGTTAGTTTACGTAAAAGTTTTTTTACTACATATCCTCCAATCTTTTTTTCATCCCTTCAATTCGAAAAGTGTCGTTTTGTTCCTCTTTAAGTGCGAGCAAAGTAGCTCTTTTCTCCATTAGACTTTTTAGCGGGCAGTAATGAGATTTGAATTTAGAACATGAATCGTTCATTGAAATCGAACGCAAATTGTATTGTGTTGGCTGTACGGTGCGAGGAGACGCGGTAACTAAATTTAAAAAAAAAAACAAAAGCGCGCGATTTACTTCCCTGTTCTAATAATCGGTACGGAGTTACGGACTTTATTGTATTTTGTGCAAAAAAAATGAGCTCTACGTCGAGTTCTGAAAGTGATAGTGCATTAACTCCTGAATCAATAAAAATAGAAGCTAATAACGTCATACAAAACTTAATCCCTACGAAATCCCGGAAGAAATATTTAAAGGCATACGACAATTTCTTAATATGGAGTAGAAGGTTGTTTAGTAACGTGTTGTCATAAAAGGACGTAAAACTGGACACATATTCGTAATTAATATGTCTGATGGATTTAAACGTGTCGTCACTCTATTTTTATTAAATAATAATATTACAATAAAATATGAGGCGCCTTTTATTTTCTCATAGAGGGTGATGAAAAGTCGAGTGTATCACTCGGGTGCAAAATATATTTTGGGCTCGGGCGACGTACTTTGAATCCCTCGCTACGTTCAGGATTCTACTAAAGAATCCCTCACTACGTTCGGGATTCTACTCTAGAATCCCTCACTTCGCTCTGGATTCAAAAAAGCGCCCTCGCCGTAAAAATATTATTTTGCTCCCTTATGATACAATCTACTATTTCATCCCTTCAATCTGAAAAGTGTCGTTTTGTTCCTCTATAAGTGCGAGCAAAGTAGCTCTTTTCTCCATTAGACTTTTTAGCGGGCAGTAATGAGATTTGAATTTAGAACATGAATCGTTCATTGAAATCGAACGCAAATTGTATTGTGTTGGCTGTACGGTGCGAGGAGACGCGGTAACTAAATTAAAAAAAAAATAAAAGCGCGCGATTTACTTCCCTGTTCTAATAATCGGTACGGACTTTATTGTATTTTGTGCAAAAAAGATGAGTTTTACGTCGAGTTCTGAAAGTGATAGTGCATTAACTCCTGAAACAATAAAAATAGAAGCTAATAACGTCATACAAAACTTAATCCCTACGAAATCCCGGGAGAAATATTTAAAGGCATACGACAATTTCTTAATATGGAGTAGAAGGTTGTTTAGTAACGTGTTGTCTTAATAAGGACGTAAAACTGGACACATATTCGTAATTAATATGTCTGATGGATTTAAACGTCATCATCATCATCATCATCAGCCTATAATGTTCCCACTGCAGGGACTCAGGCCTCCTCTCTAGGAGAGGGATGGGCTATAATCTACCACGCGGGCCCAGTGCGGATTGGTAGATGTCACATATCTTCGAATTTTTTGGTTCAAAGACATGCCGGTTTCCTCACGATGTTTTCCTTCACCGTTTTGAGAACAGTGGTGATGAAATAAATTACACAAAGTAATGTGCCTGACGGGGTTCGAACCCACGACTCACTGTTCGTAAGTCGGGGCCACCACCACTGGGCCACCACTGCTCTCATTTTAAACGGATTTCAACGGATTTAAACGTGTCGTCACTCTATTTTTATTAAACAATAATATTACAATAAAATATGAGGCGCCTTTTATTTTCTCATAGAGGGTGATGAAAAGTCGAGTGTATCACTCGGGTGCAAAATATATTTTGGGCTCGGGCGACGTACTTTGAATCCCTCGCTACGTTCAGGATTCTACTAAAGAATCCCTCACTACGTTCGGGATTCAAAAAAGCGCCCTCGCCGTAAAAATATTATTTTGCTCCCATATGATACAATCTACTATTAAAATGCCGGGAACGTATTGCGCGGTATACGGGTGTTTGAACCCGGCTTCATCAAAACCGGAGATATCGTATTTTAAACTTCCTACTAATTTTGAAAGGTAATAAGAATGATTTATTGTTATGGAATTATACCTATTATGTCCTTGTGATCGATCATAATGAATTCGTGAACTTATTTGTAAATCGTATAAGTTTTGAGAGTATATAAAGCTGTAGTGGTAACAAAAAGTAAATCCAAGATGGCGGCTGCAATAATAATTATGAATTGTTGTGTGGTTTTCCGAGAGGTGTCAAAATGTAAATCCAAGATGGCGACTGCAATAAATTATCAACTTTTTGGTCATGGGTGTAGTTTTCTTGGTTTTTGAGGGTGTTCAAAATTAAAAAATTTAATTTGAAAAATGAAATGAAAAAAAACAAAAAAATAACATTTTTTTTTGTTTTTATTTCCATTTCAATGGTCTAGAAGGTTATTATTTAGATGTAGGTATTTAAAAATCAAAGATCACTCTCTAAAACGTAAGTAAGGGTGTGTATGAATATCGACATTACTGTACTGTTGTTAATTTTCAAGGCTAAATCGTCGTAGCATAGCCACTGATTACGGCTAAGCGTATGGCACTTATAATGGCCCAGAGTCCCCATTGAATTCCCTACATATTCAATGGCACCAACGACAGCAAAAATTTGGTTTTTAATATTAATATGGACGGGAATATTACACAAAACCATTGCGTCAGTTCCATTTAAATCAAAGGTTATAATCTTTTGTAATGTATAACTTGAAATAACAGTGCCATCGCAATTATTTTTGCTTTGAGAAGTAGATTCGATATCTAATGACTCTTCTAATGCAAAAATGCCAAACATGTTAATAACGTTTATATTCACAGGTATTATGGTCTTATCATTTCTACACGATATTGGCATCCTTCTTTCGTGCAAGCTTTTGTAAAATGAGCACTGTAAAATAATATATTGGCAAACATTTGTTCAAACAAATTAGCGACATTGCATTCACAATCTGTTATTTTCTTTACATGAGATGGCCGGTTAAAGTATTCGTGACAAATGTGATTTCTCATTTCATAGACCGTGACTTTGTCAACTTTTTCATTTAACATGAGCTTTACATAGTCTCGAAGTTTATTGTTTTTTGACTCAATTTCCATGTTGAAATAAGAAAACGACTTGAAGCCAAATGCAATCAAAAACATTATTGCATCAAAACCGCATGTGTTAACCACAGTTGAATTTTTAACCATGCTACCATTTTTTATAAATTTTATATCGCTAAGCGGCTTTACATCAACAGCCTCATCTGCTTGACCTCTCCAATTTTCTACAAATGTTGGTTGATCACTAAATATTGAATCTTGAACAAATTGTCGTTTTGGTTTTTGTTGTTTTTTACTTGTGCGTTTTGTCGTCCTGCGATCTGTTCTTTTTACAGAGTTAGATTCTGTATGAAATTGACTCGCTGCAATATTTAGCTCTCCTTTTAGCTAATGAATATGTTTTTGTAAGAAAACGTCAACTCTGTGTTTTATTATTTTAGATTTCAGCAGCAAGTGTTTCAAAGTTTTAAAATGGTCCTCTGATCCACTCGACGAAGGGTTTTGATTATCTGATTTATATAATGGGATCATGACATTCGACCACAGGGGCAATTTTCGTAATAGTCGTTTAATTGTCGTTAATAAGGGCGGATAATAAAAGTCATTTAAATGGCTAGTTATTTCAATTTGTTTTTTATGGCTTGTAACAGTTTCCTCAAACCACTTTGCGAAATTCAGCTCTCTAAACGTTGTATCATCAACATGAAAGTCATCATGGAAACAGTACAGGTCATCATTTGATACAGAGTCATCTACAGTTATATTATTATGTATATCGTTAATATTTACATTTTGAAGTACACTTTTCAGGTAATATTGAGCTTCATTACAATCCTTGGAATGATGTTTAGTCAGGATTACTGTCAGAAGATTATCAATGACGTTTTTGATGACATTAATATTTTCAGCCTTTTTAATGTAAAGAATACACTGAACAAATAAGAAATTTACTTTTTTAGGTGCGTTTTCTAAAGAAATTTTACAAACAGATTTAATAAAATGACTCGTATCAATTCTCATATATAAATTAGGTAAACTTTTGAAGTTACCTTCTAATGCTTTAAAAGAAGCCTCTAAATAATCTTTGGTTGTGTCAAATTTTGTGAAACAATTAAATTACGGCCGCAATCAATGCGGCATGAGTCGTCAGTTATAACTTCTGAAGGCGAAGTGATGTTCTTTACCCATTTAGATAACCAATCCGCTATAGTTTCTTGTGTATGGGAATCGCTAACCATTTGTGCGAAGGGTACAGATTTGAAGTTATTACTAGCAGTTAACAATACCACGTATAAAAGTAATTTCTTGGTTAGGTTGTTAGGTTTACAAATAGAACCAGTAGCATCTAGTGAAATAGTTATTCTATCAACTACTTTAGAATAGTGCCTGTAATAATTCAGTTGTTCGTCTAACCAATAGTGTACATGAAACGTTGGTTTTATCAATATTTCTCGTATTGTATTAGAGTACTCGACGGTCTCAGCCAGAATTATCAAAGATTCATTTTTGTGATGCCAATTTTGACTATTCGATTCATGACGGATTATCCTGAGTGCTCCAAGAGAGGGCAATGTAGGTGGTTCCATGTCTCCGAATGTCATTGTGCGACGTGCCAGATCTTTATGAACAATGCTTGCCGGCTGTTCTTTTAAATTGTTTGATAATTTTCGCCTCAAATACGGAGTACAACGGATTTTCTTTCTTGAATCATGTTTAAAGTTATTGTCTAAGTTCATTATTTCACAAAGAAATTCGACGATCTTATCTGTCTTCTCAGTGTCATGAATCCGCACTGTTGCGTTGCACTGCGTACATTTTCCGTGGAACAGGCGCGGATCCAGCCCTCAAAAATGGTTGTGGGCACAGTCACCCGAAAATTGGGCGAGTGCGAGTTGGAGTATGAACTCGCTCATGATCGATATAGTGAACTATTAGGAACTACTTTTGAAAATCGATAGTTTTCTGAATTAAAACGTGCATGGGTGCCGACAGGTTTATTTGGGAGAGAGAGGACGGAGCGTGCATCTTTAGTTTCCCGAAAAGAGCTCTGAGTCTTTAGAATGTGTGTGTAGTATAAGGCAGGTTTTAAAAATAATCGTAGTGAGCTCCTAAAAGTCAGTACCCAGTTTTAATTTAAGAGGTTTTCTTACTATCTGAAATTGTGTCTTGTCAGGAGTTACTAAAACAGTTAATAGCAAAAAAAGTTACGAGAGCGAGCGGAGCGAGCTCGAAATTTTTTCTCATCCTCAGAAAATTTTGATTCTTTTCACTCATACGGGATTGAGAATAAAAGCACTGGCAATTTTTGCAGACAAATACAAAATACAAATACAAAATCTTTATTTTTTTAAACAAAACGTTTTACATTAGTTGGTGATTGGAGCCTCCCTTTAAGCAATTAATGCCTGTGTTAGGAGACTCCGCTCTTCCACAACAATATAAATCATACAGAACCTTAGATATAAACAGTATGTTTGTGTGTGTGTGTGTGTTTGTGTATGTACGTGTGTGTGTGTGTGTGTGTGTGTGTGTATGTGTGTAGATGTGTGTAGATGTGTGTGTGGATGTGTATGTTTCATTTTGTGTGTTGCAATAGTGCCTCAGTGTCTATGTAATTTAGTGACTTTATCCAATTAGTTAAAACTTTTTTACACTCGTGTAATTTTTTATTGTATACATATATTTTTTTATTTATCCTATTATAAAGTTGGCATGATAGTTTATTGTACTGAATGGCAGCAAATTTCGTTTTAGTTTGTGGAACCTGTGTTAAGAGATCTTTACGTCTTCTTGTTATTGCAGTTGAATCATATGGTAGATTTTTATGCTTTTTGAGGACAGTGCATATGATATACAGCTTTCTAACAGAAAGCAGTCCACTATCCTGATAGAGACTTTCAGTAAGGTATGTAATCCTTTTAAAATACATAATTTTTATTAGAGCACGCTGTCCTCTTTCAACATGTATAAACTTCGATTTTCCTGCACCTCCCCAGATTGTGATACAGTAGGCTATAACTGATTGTGCGAGAGAGATATATATTTCATTTAATAAGTTTCTATCAGACCCAGTTTTCTTTTTTATATTTATGGGTACAATACATCTTAGCGTTTTAAAGATCCACATCAATTTCCTAATCCTTCCAGACACATGTTCAACATGAGAGTACCACGATAATCTCTGGTCAATAATCACACCTAAATATTTTGTTTCAGAAACTTTTTTAATGATGGGGCAAGCGCAATTATTGTTTTCGCATGTATCGCAAGAGTGTACTTTAATGTTGAACACTTCATCTGGTTGTGATTTTTTATAAATAGAGAAGCATATATAATTGGTTTTCAAAGTGTTTAACGTGAGAAGGTTGCTATCAAGCCAAGTCGCAATTTGGAACATGCCTCTCTCTGTCTTAATTTTAACATCGGACCAACTGTGTCCATGGAAGACAACAGCAGTGTCATCGGCATAGGAAAATATACTTGCGTTTTCCACTTTTAAGTTACAAAGATCGTTAATGTAAGCTAGAAATAGGGTGGGGCCCAGAACACTACCCTGCGGCACCCCGAACGACACGTCACTGTCATCACTAATGTATCCTCCAATCTTAACCTTCTGTTTCCTGTCTGTGAGATAGTCTACGAAAAATTTGAGAGGAGTTCCCCTTATTCCAAGTTTCTCCAGTTTGTTCACCAGGGTGGGAACGGAAACGGTGTCAAATGCTTTTTTTAGGTCAAGAAATACCGTCAGACATTTCTTCCCTCTATCTAAATGATCAGTCAATAACGAGGTAAGGGCAGTCACTGCATCCTCGGTGGAGACTCCCTGCCTAAAGCCAAATTGTGTTGAAGATATAATTTTAAACTTATTCAAATAATTGACTAATCTAATGTTGGTTAATTTTTCTATTACTTTAGACAGGGCTGGCAACACCGAGATAGGTCTATAATTATTGACATCGCTTCCGTTCCCTCCCTTGTGAACTGGAGTAATAACAGATTGTTTCAGAGGGCCTGGGAATACTCCGTTTCTAAAACAGAGGTTAGCTAGATGGGCAATTACAGGGGCGAGTTCTTTATTACAGTATTTTAGAAATTTTGTTGAGATACCATCCCAGCCAGGGGCACTATCCGACTTCAAGTTCCTTATAATTAATTCTACTTCGTCTGTGTCAGTTTCTAATAGCACGAATGAATTTATTTGTGTAAGTAAATTGTTTTGTTGGTCATCAGGACTATTATTATCTCTAGGCTGTATTTGTTGAGCTAATTCTTTTCCTATATTCGCGAAATACTTATTAACATAGTTAACTGACTCAGTCGGAGTTGGCCTGATATTTAATAATTCTGAACTTTGATTTTTTGTTTTATGTTAGCCAGCAATTCTCTTTCATATTTTCTTTTAATTTTTTTAATAAGATTGTTGCAGTAGTTTCTGTAACGGCTATAGGTGATTTTTAGAATTTCGTTATGTGGATCAGCCCGGGAGTTTTTTTGCAGTTGGTTACGATTCTTTATACAGCGGAGTATTCCCGGGGTTATCCACGGTTTGATGATACGTTTGTTGTTGGAGATGTTTCTCACTGTAGTATTATTTTCAATCGTTTTAGTTAGTTTATCTATTAGTTCATCGGTTAGTGCATTAGGATCATTGCAGAACATTAGTTCGTTTATATTTTTTTCTAGTAAATAATTTAATGCTTGTTCAAAGTTTAAGGTGGTAACGCTTTTATGTATAATTTCTTTATTTTTTGTTTTTGATAGTGATAGAAATGTAGTAAAGTGATCTGTAATCGAAGTCTGTAAAATAGCGATTGATGCACATGTTTTTTTCCCGTTGATACGTATCATGAAATGGTCGAGGCAGTTATGTTCTCTCGTAGGTAGTGTATGTCCTGGTAATATGCCATAGGTTGACAGAGAGTTAAGGTAATTGAGGCGGTTATTTTGCTCAGTAGGCGCCTCAGTCTCTTTGGGTCTAATATTAATATTTATGTCCCCGGCTATAACTAAGTTTTTATGTGAGTCTATATGATCTAAATGTGAACTGAGTGAGTCTAAGAAATTGTTAATATTAGTGTTTGCTGGCGATCGATATATGCATAGGATAGTGGTGTTTAATATATCGACTTGAAGACATGACGCCTGGGATAATTTTATTTCTTGAATTTTTGGTTGTAATGTATGTTTTGCGTATACAACGACTCCATCATTTTGATTGTATTGGCGGGCTGTGACATAAGACTGATAGTTGGCTAGTTGTGGTACAGGTTTATTCATATTTATTCTACATTCCGTTAGGATTATTAAATCTGTTTCGAATTTAAGTGAAGATAACGTGATAGCAAAATCATCAAAATTGCAGTATATACTCCTTATGTTCTGTGAAATTATAGTTAAATCATTTTTCTTAACACAAATATGATTAGAAAGATTCGAAGGATGACATTCAATTGAACTCGAAATCTCAATATCATCTAGTTCAATAACTGTTTGAACTGTATTACTCATAATTAATATTTTTAAGTAGAATTATAGTCGCAGCTCGAACATGATAAATATCCCTAATAGATAGGCGAATACATTCTATAATTATTGTGACAAAGAGTAACGGTTTGTGTGCTGTAATTATAATGGTTGCAAAATAAAATATGTTATGATATATTTTCATATGCAAGTTTTGAGGCGTGTGTGTATATTTAGTGATATGTGTATGAGTTATGTATGGTGAAGTTATGTATGAGTTAGTATAAAGTAGAGTGTAAAATTTATGGGAGTGAGTGTTTGTGTGAGTACTTAAACTTATAAAGCATACAAAAAAATATCTTCCAACCAGTACATTAAGATTACACAGCATGGAATGATAACTATTCGGTGGGAATATAATCAAGAAGACACATAAACAGATAGAAACTGATAAAATAATTGTGTTACCTAATATTCCAAAGCAATAATAAACAGGAAATAGTCAAGCTTTCTGAATCAGCTGCTGTATCTGTGCTTCGCTTCTAATTATTAAGGTCGGAGCCTGGTCATCCTGCTTTACAAGTACTTTGCCATAAGCAGTCCAGCAGTATTTGTAGGCACCGGATTTTTTCAAATCCCGGGCAAGGAAATACAAGCGAGAGCCTTTGGCGGTCCAATGCTCAGACAGGAATACTGGTGTATCATCGTAAGTCTTCAAGCCCAAATGCTTACAGCATAATTTAGTCTGGTATTTAATGTTGAAATTTTTAGCCATTTTCAGAATATCGTTCTTGAGAAGTGTAGATCCTGTTTCAACAACTATGGGCGTATTAATGTTCTGTTTGTTTCCACGCACTCTATAGATATCTTTGATGTCATTTTTTATCATGGGACAATCAATATTTTTAGAATGACTCATCACCATGTACATTAAGTCCTGCTTAGACTCGCCTGCAATTTTAGGCACATTTTTTAACACAAAATTAGACTTTCGACATCCCGTTTCCATTTCCTCAATTTTCTGTTCCAAAGTTATGATATGCTTCTTATCTTCTTTCGCCTGATGTTCGAGCTGGGTCATTTTCTTTTCGAGGTCTAGATTTTGGGACGTGAGGAGTTTAATTGTATCTTGTATGTTAAGATTAGATTCCTGAATTTCTTTCAGGGTTAAAGAGACTTGTTGTATCTCACGTTCGTGTTTGGTCATAAAAAGGGCCATCATTTCTTTTATTTCCTTTTTGAACCCATCTAATTGCTCCGCAATTGAAATGTCCTCCCGGCTTCTTTTTGTTCTCTGGAATACGTAATTAGGCGGCGTGATGTTGGCGTTAATGCTCATCTGATCAAGCTCTGACGCCGAGGCTGATTTATTCATCGGCGAAGCCATCTTATAATGTAAAATATAATATGAGAACAAAAACAATTCTGGTAATATTCGATCCCGATATTCCAGCCAACGTAACTGTGGCTCAAGTAGGTAGTTATCCAATATTAATATTGTTTGTATTCCTTACTTGCGAGCAGCGCGCGGCGCGGCGTAGCAGATCACGAGCAGCAAAGGTCGACTCAGGCACAGTATAAAGCTCAGGTAGCGCGTAGCAAACAACGTAGCAGCGTAGCACTTGTAGCAGCGTAGCACTTGTAGCAGCGTAGCACTTGTCGCTGCCGTGTAGCCGAGACGCGATGACGTATGGCCGAGCCCGCAGAGTGGACAGTTATTACGAGCAGTCGTAGCTATGTTGATTTGGCGCAGCGGTTAACACAGCGGTCTCGATGCGGCGTGCGCGACCCGAGTTCAAATCTCATCAGCGACAGTACTTTTTCCAAGTCAATTTCGTTCTTCCAATTGACAGTATAGTTCGTTGGTGAGAGCGAGAATTCCGACACCAACCAATATGGCCACTGGGTCTTATGAGGACTCACGCAAGATGAAAAAGGAGGGTCCGAGTTTAAAAATTTGGAGTTTAAAAAGTTGGCAAAATACACCGATTTAAAAATTTAAAAATATTCGAGTTACTTTAACAAACACGTCCGATCTAAGCAAGAGCCAGAGGCGAAGAGGATAGACATCCGACAGCATGTATTCGCGAGCGCAGCGAGCGAGATTTTTTTTGCATTTTGCCTCGGATAGGTTGATCGCTTCGATTTCGGGAGAAGGAGAGGAGGTTCCCCGAGATGAGTTAGAATTTCAAATGTCAAGATTAAGACAACACAAGAGCGAGTGGAGCAAGCCAGCCCTCGAAAGGATTAGGTTCTAAGGCGCAAGCCTCTGAAACCGCTTTTGATATTAACAGAAGTCGGGAGCGAAAGAAGAAAGCTTCAAAATTTAAGCGTCCCGCCTCCGACCCATATCTTCGGTTCTTTTTGTTTATTCGTACATAGATGACAACAAAACTAAATGTCAACATAAAAAGGGCAAAATGCAATAGCGAGCGAAGCGAGCTTACAATATTTGGTCCCTGCCTTGGAATGGTTAGTCTCTGTAATCTCTGTTGTGCAGAAAGTTAATAATTTATCAAAACAAAAAATTGCAATTTTTGTGAAGATCTTGGTGGGGGGTCATGACCCCTGTGACCGTGAAAATATGACGTCACAAGTCAATTAGGGTTGTGGGCATGCCCATAGTGCCCATAACGGTGGATCCGCGCCTGCCGTGGAAGGTAATTCCATTGCCATTTATGTTATATTTTTTAAAAGATATCGTACATGGCAATTTAAAATGTTTCCAAAGCTTTTGCCTCAAAAGACAGGACCATTTGTACTTAGGAATGGTTTTGTATGTTTTATATCTTAAGCATGGTTTCTTTTTATCGTTTCGTCGTAAAGTGTTGCGTATCGGCTGTATTTTTTTCCACTCGTGAATATCTACGGGAAATTTTAAAATAACTCCATTTCTATCTATGTTTTTACTACGTTCGGGTGATCCAAACAAAGGTGTCGATTGCGTAGACGAATTTGAAGGTGTCGTTCCGATACTGATGTTTCCCAGTTTGCCATCAATTTTTGTTGACTCCGATGTGAGGTCGTTCATCATTCATCATTCATCATTTCAGCCAAAAGACGTCCACTGCTGAACATAGGCCTCCCCCAAGCGTCGCCACATTGACCGGTCCCGTGCGTCTCTCATCCAGCGGTTTCCTGCAACCTTGACCAGGTCATCGGTCCACCTAGTGGGAGGCCTTCCAGCGCAACGTCTTCCGGTTCGCGGTCGCCATTCCAGAACTTTTCGGCCCCATCGGCCATCCGTTCTGCGAGCAATGTGCCCTGCCCATTGCCACTTAAGTCTGGCGATTCTTCGGGCTACGTCGGTAACCTTGGTTCTCAAGCGGATGTCCTCATTTCTGATTCGATCACGCAAGGAAACTCCGAGCATAGCCCTCTCCATTGCCCTTTGGGTGACTTTGAGCTTTCTGATGAGGCCCATTGTGAGCGACCACGTTTCGGTCCCGTATGTAATCACTGGCAACACACACTGGTCATAGACTTTCGTCTTGAGACACTGGGGTAAGTTGGACGAGAAGATACCGCGCAACTTCCCGAACGCTGCCCAGCCGAGTCGGATTCGACGATTGACCTCTTTCTCGAAGTTAGATCTACCCAACTGGACCGTTTGTCCCAGGTAGACATAATCGTTCACAACTTCGAGCGTAGAGTCTCCGATCTTGATAGGAGTGGGTGAGGGTGAGGTCGTTAGTGCCCAGAAAATTCCTTTTATAACTTAGGTACAACGCTTTCGGGGACATAGCATAATTAAGCTCTTCAGCTAGTTTCTGGTACACATTTGTATCATATTTCGGTCCCTTGAGCTGATGTTGATTTTTCATAAATAAACTCTTTTGCAAAAAAAACGGGCACTTCATATTTTTTTCTCTACTTCAATGAAGAAGGACAAGTAAGAGGTTTTATTAATTTGATGATGTATTGGCATGTTATTTGAAGAATCCTGGCATGATTCTGTACGTTCCAAATTTAAATTTTGAAATTAACAAAAGGAAAATAATGATTATTGTAGATTATTGTAAAATTGCTTTACTAATGGCGCGAATTGCTGAAACGATTTTATTACTGATTACTAAAATTTTAAAACTTTTTGGATATTTTCTGCAAATTAAACAATTTTATCTTTCTTTTTACACTAAATACCACTTTTTGACATGAGTGATAAAGCGATAAGGGCCGGTAAAATTATAGCCCTACTTGAAGAAGGTTGTTCGCAAACTTACGTGTCTCAGCGGCTAAATGTGAGTCGTTCAACTGTCCAGAGGACTTAGCAACGGTATCAAGAGACCGGTTCGGTCAAAAGAAGACCCGGTTCGGGAAGAAAACGACGCACAGAACCAAGAGATGACCGCTTTTTGGTAAGTCAGGCCTTGCGGAATCGTAAGGCGTCAAGTGTGGACCTGAAGAAAAGCCTTGAAGAAGTAAGAGGAGTAGAAGTTAGCTTGTGGAACGTCAGGAGGAGGCTTTTGGCTGCCAATATCAGGAGTTACCGCCCGGCTCGGGGACCTAAATTACTCCGTGAGCACCGTGTTGCTCGACTTCAGTTTGCTCGAAACTGTGCTTCATGGACTCTGGAGGACTGGAATAAAGTATTGTTTTCTGATGAAGCTAGAATCTCTTTGTGTGGAGAGGACCGACGCCGGCGAGTGCTACGAAGACCACGGGAACGCTATGCGGAAGTGTGTTTCGAAGAAATCACTCCTTATGGCGGAGGCTCCGTTATGTTTTGGGCAGCAATTAATTCGACGGGGCGTACGGAGTTAGTTCTCATAGAAAATGGAACATTAAATGCACACCGGTACATAATGGAAGTCCTAATTCCATATGCACAACCCGCATTGACTGCACTTGGGGAAGATTCCATTTTTATGGACGACAATGCTCGCCCGCACCGTTCTGGCGACGTGGAAGCGTACATACAAGAAGTTGGGATCCGTCGTTTAGATTGGCCAGCTCGAAGTCCTGACCTCAATCCCATTGAGCATGTCTGGGATGTTCTAAAGAGACGGGTAAGATCAGTGCAACATGCTCCACAAAACATCAGGGAGCTAAAAAGAGTCATTGCAGAAGAGTGGGAACGTATTCCTCAAAACGTCATTAAAAACATCGTGGAAAGCATGCCCAGAAGGATTCAAGCTGTGATTTTGGCAAGAGGAGGTCACACTCGTTATTAGGTTATTACATTTGTAACTTTATTTAATTAAACAAAGTAAAAAAATCTTCTTGTCTTTATTGCCGACCACTTCTTATTGTTTGGCCGTGTACATCGGTTTTAAAGAATTCATAGATTTTTTTTTTAAATTGCCACAGTTCACTTCACGCGTATTAATTTACACGATTATAAGTATACAGACTACGTCAAACAATTAAATTTCATTGAATTAACTCAAATCGACCTTAGAACGTAAATTTCCTAAGGTGCCCGTTTTTTTTGCAAAGGAGTGTAGTTGTCTCTGTACATCTAAGGCTACACCACTTTTCTTGCCCATCCTCACCATTAATTGTATCAATCTGAAGAAAATAAAAATCTGTACAAATATTTGTAGTGAACTACGTAACTTCTACTAAAATTTAGTAATCAATCCCGCAAGTAAGTAATCAATGTAAACTGTTACTTGAATAATCAAGTAAGTTTACATTATTTAAACAATTTTAGTAATTGGTCGAAGTGGAGGTGTTTGAGGGGGAGGCCTGAGTCCCTGCAGTGGAAACATTAAGGCTGACGATGATGATAATGTTTCCTAGATTTTATCTTGCAATTTCTTGGAACTATCTATTGATGTTCATATTTTATCCGATTAAACGTAAAGATTACAAATTAATGAACACATACTATATTGCTAAATTACTGATAACTATGTGTTAGAAATATGTTCTACTAGCTGTTGCCAGCGGCTTCGCTCGCTACAACTCGAAAATTATCCGACGGGAAGACAAAATCGGGATAAAAACTATGTTTTAATCCAGGTTATGAACTATCTGTGTACCAAATTTTATCCAAATCCGTTCAGTAGTTTTTGCGTGAAGAAGTAACAAACACACACACAAACTTTTGCCTCTATACTATTAGTGTGAAGTGTGATCATAATTATGCTTTATATATATATTTTTTTTTTAAAAAACGTTGCCCCACACTATTGAAACTCACATACACAAACACGTCCAGACCCGAAACAACTATCTGTAGGCCATACAAATACTTGTTCGTAGCGCAGCAGTCCAATCGCTTAGCCACTGCGCCAACCGTGTCGTCAAATATTAAATGTATATTGCTTGTTGTTTATGTACGCTGATTAATTGCTATAACTTTTTTTTTTTTTGGTCGGTGGAAAGTCATCGAATAACCCCCCCCCCCCCCCCCCCGCTCTTAGGCAGAGCGAAGGGGAGTGTCAGACTTCTACTGACTAAAAACCAAACCCATGTTCTTTCTTCGCACTTGTGTCGGAGCCGCGTTATCCTTTGGATAATCCACAGCCCCGACAACTTGCTGATAACTTGAGATACAGTCCAGGACAACGTCAGATTACCTTGCACAATACTTTAAAAGATGTTCCCGTGGAGTTTCTTGTCCATTCTTCTCCACGAAGACCTAGGGTTAGCGAATGGAATGTAATTTGATATAGTTGACAAGACCAAAAGAAATAAAATTATTAGTCTTGTCTTTTGTGCTTTTTCTTCATAAAACCCTGTTCCCTACATCCTACCATCACATGATTGATTGACATGATTCATCCATTCACTGATCCATTTCATTATTTTTTATTAATTACTCATTTTTGTTTACTTTACTGCTTAGTTTTAACTGCTGAACTAGTTATTAAACGTGCCATTTATAATTTTTTAACTTACCAAAACCGCTATTTATAACTGCCTCTTTAAATCAGTGTCTTATTAATTGTTGTATAGAGATTTAAATGCACTTTCTAGTACATGAGTTCTCCAAAGTTTTCCGCAACAAAGAGCGGTAAAGAAAATTACCACAGATAACTATACCGTAACAGCTATACTAAGTCCAAATCGATCAAAACAGGAAATTAAAAAAAAACTCCACCGACTATAGTTAGTTATATTTTAGTCGGTGGTGTTTTTTTTTGTTTTTCTTTTATTCTCGTCATTTTGATTTGCGTTTTTACACATAAATATTTTTGAATAAATATTTGAATTGTGTTTATAAAAAGAATACATGATTATTATTATTATGAACACGATTATTTAGAATCAATATTTACTTTTATGAACAAATTAACTATTCTTAATTCAAAATATTTGAAATTGATATTTTTCTTAGGAGGCTGTTTAACGGCTTTCATACCTTTGCTTCTACTTTAACCTGGCGAAACCGAATCGTGGAAAAAAACAAATTAAATCATAGTCTCTTTATATTTATTTATCGTTTTAATATTTTATTTTTTTATAAGTAGGTACCTATATTGAAAAACGTCGTTAGACACAAGTGTCGGCCCCGCTTTGTACGCACTAACAAACTTTCCGTACTTGTATCAAAATGTACTATGTTTTATTATATACCCTAATAATTCAGCCTTTATAATAATTAGTATAGTAATTACTTATACTCATACACAAATACTCGAAACAACGAAGTGATGCCTACGAGAGAAAGAAAGCAAGCAACCGATTATTAGATATACAAATAAATGTTATTATAACTTAAAACTTACCTGTTTATTTTAACAATCCATTTTCGTGCTTCAAATAGAATTAACTGCACAACCACAAGTATAAATCACGTGAATAATGAAATTATTATAGCTAAATTCAAAAAAATAATGTTTTCACTTCTCATGCTCTAAAGTCTAAAAAAGCTCGTCATAATGTTGTGCGGGTTATGCGTAGGCAACTTCGAGTCGCGTTTTATGTTCTAGTGCATAAAGTTTTTTTTTTTTCTAAGACTAAGATAATCAGACCCAACAGCCACATACGCGCAATAAAACGTCGCAGATTAAAGTCGGTATTTAATTTAATTTGCTTTAACTTATATCATCATATCACTTCCGTGTTTTCTATAGTTAATTTAATAAAACTAGATAAAATAGTTGTTATATAAATTAGGTATTTAAAAACAATCATTTTTATGACTTGGCAGTATGAAGTAGGTACCCACCCAAGTCGAATGAAGCAATCATGTTGAAATTAAAAAAAAACATGTTTTAAAAAGTTTCGAGGCAGGAAGTAGCTATTCTCTTCTTCAATTTTGCAACATTTTTAGACAGTGAAAATACTGTTATATGTATACTTTTTGCTTGTTTCATTTTCTCGCAATCGAACTACAGATTCAGATTGTTTATTTGTTAACATAGGTTTTTACAGAGAGGTGTTACATGTTTATAATGCGCTCTATGTTTTGCCATTTGGCGTACAAATATTATGATCAATATTACATTTAACTATTAATTATAAAGTGAAGTGAAAAGGAGACTGTTCACTCGGGCATAAACGAATCATTTTATCCCTCGACGGGTGGAAATAAACGTCTCGGGCTAACATGACTGCATTAGTTGTACAATCTTCTATTATTTCGATGTAGTCACATAATTTAATTATAGGTAGTATCGAAAAATGTACCCAATATATGGAATCATGGTCACCCTATCAGTTGTAATATATGATATTTTTGATCCTATTTATTTTTTAAAGTACTAATACAGCAGAATCGCATTTTATTTGGACCGAATGTACTCCTATACCTACATAATTCAGAAAGACGAATTTTGTACACAAACATGTCATATTTAAAAAGATATAGGCAACTAAAGGGGGCCGTGCTGAATGAACTAAAATTGGTTTATTTATCAAATTTAGCAAGTTGTATGAGAAACCAATGCGTTACATATGTTACTTGCCAAACATGAATTATTTTTTAATAGTTTTGGGCTACGTTGTTTTGTCTTTTATTTAGATATTTTCATATATCTTTTTTTCAGCACGGACCCCTATCCACATCTATATATTATTTGTTATTACGAATTCACAATAAAACGGTACATATAACGTGTTAACAGAGGTCATTGCTTCAGTTTAAAAAACTTTTTAATACGCTATAATATATTTTTCAAGTTACAAGAGGGCCGTGCTGAAAACGTTTGGCTGGCACGGCCCCCTTATTTTGCAAATATCTTCAAAAGTACAGAGGTACATTGAAAAAGAAACAGGTACATATATTCCTAGAGGCGAGTACATTGCATTGGTGCACACCTAAAACGCAAATTCTGGGGAGCCGTGCTGGGCAAACGGACATGTTATTTTAGTTCGTACACTTTATTATCGACCGCGAAACACTGGTATACCACGCGATTAGTTCTGTATTTAAAATCCTCGTCGCCACTGTAATGTTTAGGATTAATAAAAGAAACACGCACATCTAGAACCACCGATATATTTGGACTGACGTACAGAAGCTTGAACCTACCTACTCTTCTTAACTAACACAATAGGGTATTTCACCAAAAAATTCTAATTAGTCCGTCTGTTAGATTATCGAAAAATATTGGATACGTGTTTTTTGTTTTATCTAATAAATAACAATTGACGGAAATAAAACGTGTCAAAGATCATGAGTGGGGGCTTTTCACGTCACTTCGTGAGTAAAAAAGTACTAACCTTGTGACGTCACACGACTTGACACGACTTTTCGAAGCGCTGTATCGTCTTCATCTTTTGTTTACGTGAAAAAAGAAAAAATATGTGTCCTTTATTTTTTGAAAATCTATCTGACGGACTAATTAGATTTTTTAGGTGAAATACCCTATTATGAGAGTACCCTCATTACAGTTAATAACAGTGAATGAGAAGTCATATTTATGCTAGATGATTTATCTTATTGCGGCAACTCCGTCTATCACTCTTGTACATGAAGATTAAATAAATAAATACTTCTAAGGCCTCGTAATAGTGGCAATTATATTTGTTTTGTTTTTAAATTATTTTCAGTTGTAACAGATCTCGTAGACGTGACGACAGTCCTCAACAAATGTGTGAAGAAAATGTTTGTGTATCGATACATCGAACCGATGGTTGGCAAAACGTTGATAGCTGCTGATGGTAACTTACAAATTCATATTCTTATTTAACATCATTTCTTTTTTTTCAGAAGATCTTTCGAATCATACAATGTCCTTTAATATAGTTCTCTCGAGAATACCTACTTCACTTAACCGTCCCCCAAAACGCTCGGCCTACTGCTCTTTGTTGGCGGAAAATCTCTCCAGTTGTTAAGCAAGTTTATTATAAATATGGTATTGGGAATGTTTCAGTACCAATATGGAGGCGTAACCGTCGGTTGCTCGACCCGTGCTTCAAGCAGTCAATCTTGGACAACTTTCTGAAGTTGTTTACTGATCGAGCTGGAAGACTGGTTGGGTTGCTCGCTGAGGAAGTCGGCAAAGGTGAAGTGGATCTCAATGAGAAGATCACTCAGGCTGTTGTGGAAACCGCTTGCCGTGAGTAGTTCTTCCTCTTTTGATGCTCCTCTAACAAGTGAATGTTGGTCACCAACTCCGAATATTTTTTCCTTTTCCGTTGCGGGGTGGACCAGGTCAACAGTGGTCGTTTTGGCTACAGCTGTTTTGAAATTCTTGCCATGTTATATATACAAAGAAGTCAGAAAGTCCTGACTGACTGACTGACTCACTGACTGACTGACTGACTGACTCATCAACGCCCAGCCCAAACCCTTGGACCTAGAAAGCTGAAATTTTGCACAGAGGTTCCCTTTATAATGTAGACAAGGAATAAGGAAGGATTTTTTGAAATTTAACCCCTAAGGGAGTTAAATAAGGGATGAAAGTTTGTATGGAAAATCGTCATTTTCACGCGGGCGAAGCCGCTGGCAAAAGCTAGTTAATAATAATTCTAGAGATAGTGTATGAACAGAAGTTTGCGGTCACCGACATAGCTTGCAGAGTAAGCAAGTTGAAGTTGCATTAGGTAGACATGCTGGTCAAAAGACACTCCTAGAGTGGCTACCACGTATTAGCCAGTGTAGCTTGGAACTCTTTCAGCTGGATGAATCTTACAGTTATTTAAAAAGATATATAGCACATAATAGATATATAGGAAGAAAAATATGAAACTCTGGGAGGTGTCCTAGTAATATAAGAGTGGCAACACTGTATAAGCTGGCCACATTATTAAAAATGTCGTATCGTCTTTGGTCTGTACAAATGTGTTGTCAATTGTCATATTGTATCTAGAACATCCTAAAGTCTAATTAAAGCCTTTCAACAATTCTGATAGTTTAATATGAATCTGTTACACACTAACATTATAACAGGATCAATATACAAAGTAGAGAGATGAGGATCAGCTCCTCCCGAATGGGAGGAAAACCATTGGACGTGAATGGTTCCGTGGGCCGAGACGTTCTATACCGAGGACGTAGAGGAAGACCATAACGTAGACCATTGCCAAATCAAAGAACCGGCAATAATGATAAACGCCTAGAGCCAGGATTAAAGTCATGGCCATGACCACCGTTTACCCTAAGCGATCTCGATAGATCTATGGGATCGTTCAAGCCAAACAAACCTCCTAAAACCGACTGATTCATATCTGCTCTCAGGTGGTTCACTGTGACTCTAGCTTAGGGATGCCAACCGTTCTCTAAAATAGAGTATTGTACTCTATATTATCATATAGACGTACTTTATAATCTGGAAGACAAACTAATATTCTAAATGCGAAAGTAACTCTGTCTGTCTGTCTGTCTTTCTGTCTGTCTGTCTGCCTGTCTTTGCTTCACGCCTAAACTACTGAACCGATTTGTGTGAAATTCTAATGAGTTACATGCTAAAATACTCTTTTTTACCTACACAATGTTTACTATAATACTGTGCTAGTCATGTAATATAATGCAATCCCATTATCATAACCAAAAAAATAGACCATTTACTGTTAATATGTTGGTATCCCCAATTAATTCCTTATGCCACATTCGGACGTAGCTGAATGCGGCTTAAAACAACAAAAAATAAAAGAAAATAACGTAATATTGAATTTAATCATTTAGAACAAATTATAGAAGGAAAACTTAATTTACGAAGACTAAACATACACATGGACAGTTTATATTCAGAAGTTATAATTTTAAAAGTACTCCAAGGTGAATTGTTAAAAAACATAATTATTAAAGATTTTACGTAAAAAGTCCACTGCAGAAAATGGCAATTTATTAAAAAAAAATGTCCTGACGAATTTATTAAAAATGAGCTCTCGATCTAAGTATATTATAAATTCAGAGTTAGAATGTTTGGAGTCACACAATTATTTTAAAAACAATGAAAAATTGTTATGTGCTGCAAAAAGTACAAAAAATACGTTTTTAAAGATATTAAATAAATATTCTTTTTTGGAAGTCCGCACTCTTTATTTTCCTCCTTAGAAATCAAAAATACTCTATCTATTCTAATAAAAGTTGGCAACCCTACCTAGCTACTTACTGGCACTGCTACACAATCATTGTGTCTGGTGTACAACCACTTTCCGAACATTTGGAAGGAACCAAAGGTGGTTGGTTGTGTTTAGAGAGCCGCGCGGACAGTGACTCGTACACCATACCTACCGACCTCTCTATACCTTTGTGCTGCATATCCGCACAAAAGAGACACAGAAAAATCCATCACGCTTGTGTCACCAGATGTGGTCCGTTCAGTTGGGGTCTGCAGTTCTGCACCCGGTGGTGATAAGGGCGATATTCCTGAAGTAATAGATCTTATGATTTTGCGTACGTCACAAACGCACGGGCATTTACGGTCAACAAATTGCCACACAACAAGGGGTTAGAAAACCGCTGAGTCTGGTCCAGAAGGTGTTTGCCCAGAAACTGTGCATAACCTACCGAACGGTTTCCCTAATCTCAGCTACTCTGGTAGTGGGAGTATCCCAGCCAATACCAGAGAAAATGAGTTTTTCACATTTTATGCCTGCGGTTAACAGCGAAGTTGTCACAGATCTTAACAAATTTTCTGAGTGCTCTGACCGAGGGAGCCAGCAGCAACATGTCATCGGCGTCGATGATGTTGTTAAAACGGGTGCGCCAAAGTTCACCTAAATTTTCAACTCCGATAATTGGAAATCCGAAAATGTTTTTCCTAACTTTTTTCATCCTAACAATCACAATTCCTAACTACTCTGTCTCTAATGTTCATATTCCGAAGCATTCAACTTCATAATGTCAGTAGCAATAAACATCTATTATCCTTTTATTTGTTTTCCTATATTTTCTCAACATAACCATCTTTTACACTATTATTCAAAGTCATATCTTTTTTGTTTAGATTTCTTTTTTTTGTATTCATAATCAGTATAATAAAGGGTGTAAAAGTACCCTTAACGCAAACGAAGGGCACTTGTTCTCCCCACCACTGCGATCACTTTTTTGTTCTAGACCATACCTGGGAACCCCCTAGTTTCGGAGATATTGGGGGTTAAAGTTCAAAATTTTTAACAGCTGTTTTTGTAAATACTAGTTTTTCAGGTCATAACTTTACTTAAATTACCTCCATGACCATTTACTATTCAAAGCGTAAAATGTGATTTTTGACCCCAAAATAAAAAGTTATTTCCCAGCAATATTTGCGTAGGGGTACTTAGTTTGATGTACAGAATGCTTGGTTGACGGCTGTGTGATGGATTACTTTACACCCTGTATACTATGTAAAGATAACCATAGGTTAGGTTAGAACTGTGTCCAACTACGCAGCGGCCGGCGAGCTAGCGTACAAAAAACAGAAAAATTTCGCGACCAATTTCGAGGTAGCCCTCGGAATTGGTCGCGAGATTTTTCTGTTTTTTTTTCATAGTGCCCCCAAGACGACACTCTGATCTGAGTTTAATTCATTTAAGACAAAAATCAGTGAAACGACCTTTAATCATTCTAAACAGTTGTGTGAGTGAAAATATTATGGTAAATAAGTTTAGGAATAAAAGCGTTAGGATAAAAAACAGTTTAAATATTTTTACAATAGGTAATGATATTATGAATTACAATTTTCGGAAACATGAGTGTTATGAACATCGCCGGTAGCACTACAAATAGTATGAATTCAACTTTAGGATGAAAAATTTTAGGAAGAGTGATCATTCGGATTACAAATCGTTAGGAAGAACAATTTCGGGTAAAGAACTTTAGGTGAGCCAATATGGACCCTGTTAAAACACAACCTGTCAATATAGCAGCCCACAATACGCATTGCTGAGTTCTTCGATCAATGCATTCAGACACAGATTAAAAAGATTGCCTAGAGGAAGTTAAGCCCCCCTTTTTTTTGTGGTTGGGAAATCATCAAATAACCCCCCTCTCGCTTTGGGCAGAGCGGAAGGGAGTGTCAGACTTCTATAATTGACTAAAAACCACCCATATTCCTTCTTAGCCCTTGTGCCGAGGCCGCGGTATCTCTTTCGAACAACTCGCAGCCCCGACGGTCGTCGGCCCCCTCACGCTGCATGCCAACCTGTATGGTACAGTACAGACGACTCACTTGATTTAAAAAAAAAAACATCCCATAATTTCAGAAACTACACTTGGCGTTCGAATCGACGGCAAGGACCTTGTGGATAACAATTACTTGAAGGCTGTAAAGGAATTGATAAGTATTCCCGTAGCCAGGATTTACCAACCTTGGCTTATGTTTGATTGTATCTTCAATTTGTCTCGGTACAAAACAAAATTGGTTAACGCGCTAGAAACCGCTGCTACACTTACGAAAAAAGTGAGTATTGATATTTTATTATTGATGTATGATTATTGTTTTTTTATAGATACTCATTAATTCAATTAAATTTTTAATGATTTAAAATAAAAAAATGTCTACAAAAAAATTCAAAACTGTGAGACATAATGCTTTGTGTTGTTTTAACTGGAAAAGAAACGTTAATAATAATTATTATAAATGTTATTCTTTACTTTTTTAACCTTTCACGCTAAAATAACGTCGTTTTGTAGATGCTGGATACACGGGTTTCAGAACATTTACAACGGTTGAAAACTAAAGAAGACAATGATAACAAAGGTAAGAATTAAGTATAATATTATTGGCATAGTTAAGTCCTTTTTTTCAAGGCTTGAAAAGAAACAACGTCTGTGATTTACAATACCTACCAAAAAACTATTTACCTACGTATCGATAGAGTGTGTAGTGTGTTTGCTAAAAATCCTACTAATATTATAAACGTGAAAGTTTGTAAGTATGTATGTATGGATGGATGGGTGGATGTTTATTACTCTTTCACGCAAAAACTACTGAACGGATTTGGATAAAATTTGGTAGGTACACCTTCACAGTCTTCACACACATAAAATGTAGTGAAAAAAAAAGTAAAAAACTAAAACCCGACTACAACAAAAAAAACGACGCTGAAAAAGTATGAAACAAGATTTTCAGGATAGAACAAAAAGAAAAGCCGTAGTCACACGGTATTAAAGTGTTTAGGTTGGTACCTATAACGTGTGACTACAGCTTTTCTTTTTGTTCTATCCTGAAAATCTTGTTTCATACTTTTTCAGCGTCGTTTTTTTTGTTGTAGTCGGGTTTTAGTTTTTTACTTTTTTTTATTTAAACAATTTTGGTGTTAAATATTTTTTTTTACTCTTGACTTTTATTCCGCGAGAGGGCAAGATTTTACATTTGAGCTGTATTTTGGAAATGTACAAGTGAGGCCCTTTCAAATGATACCAAACACGGCGTATTTATCTCCATTTTTATTTTTTAAGCCTTACTCTTTGTCCGCTAGAGGGCGCCAAATCGCTTTTTGTGACACGTCTCGTATTCTATGTTCAGCGGAAAATTAAGACGGTTCTAACGATACCTCATTATGTCGAGTTCCGATAAGTAGATTAGAAGCTATGAGGGAACAGATGAAGATACTCACATACAAACATACATATACATACATAGCCAGTCAAAATCATAACCCTCCTTTGGCTTTGCCGTAGTCGGGTAAAAATAAAAGCTTTTAACTAGGCAAATAATTTATAACCGGGAGGGAACGCCCTCATCATCAGCCTATAATGTTCCCACTGCAGGGACTCGGCCTCCTCTAGGAGAGGGATGGGCTATAATCTACCACGCGGGCCCAGTGCGGATTGGCAGATGTCACATATCTTCGAATTTTTTGGTTCTAATACATGCCGGTTTCCTCACGATGTTTTTCTTCACCGTTTTGAGAGCAGCGGTGATGATATAAATCACACAAAGTAATGCGCCTGCCTGGGTACGAACCCACAACCTACTGTTCGTAAGTCGGGGCCGACACCACTGGGCCACCGCTGGGGACGCCCTAGCTAAAGATATATACTGATCTTATTAGTGATGTTCTTCAGAGGAGAAAGTTGCTTAGTACTCGTAACCGGTGTGCGTGTATGACCAGATGTATGAATGTGGACGAGGCAAAAGGAGAATGTAGTGTAGGGATCGTAGTCTCAGCAGGCGGCGTTCTGTGGTTTCTACCTACCCCCATGGGAAAAGGGTGTGAGTTTATGTGTGTATGTGTATTCAATTATTAATGAGAATAACTCACAAACGTCTATAGCAGTTGTGTGAGCAAGCTGTTAAAACGTGTATTGCTATCAAAATCTCAGGCGCTTTATGACAGTCATCATTGCAACTTAGCTGCTTTTAATTCTAAAATAGCCTAGCCAGAATAAGAGCAAAATTTTCATATTTCCTGCATTTACATTTAACTGCATTCATTTACATTTCAAAATTGTTTTCATAAAAGAATGTCGTGTCGCGCTTAGGTTTTGTTTACGTTTTCTATTCACGAGTTTCACGCGACATGTTTTTAAGAAAACTATTATTTTTACCCGACTACGGCGAAGCCAAAAGGAAGGGTAATGATTGTGGCAGTCTATGTATGTATGTTCCACCGTAGCGCCTAAAATACTGAACAGATTTTAATAAATTAGGTGTCAATAGATTCGTAAGAATAGCCCGGGTGACATAGGCTATATAAATTTTATAAATTCTTTTTTTGACGGAATTTAAATGTCAAAAACTTACCTCAAAAAATATTACATTGAGATAATCATAGCAAGTTGGTATCAAATGAAAGGTCTTGGCGAGCACATTACAAATATGTATTACTAGCTTTTGCCAGCGGCTTCGCCCGCGTGAAAATGACGATTTTTCATACAAACTTTCATCCCCTATTTTACTCCCTTAGGGGTAGAATTTCGAAAAATCCTTCCTTATTCCTTGTCTACATTATTAAGGGAACCTCCGTGCAAAATTTCAGCTTTCTAGGTCCAAGGGTTTGGGCTGGGCGTTGATGAGTCAGTCAGTCAGTCAGGACTTCTCTTTTTAATTATACAGATAGATATTATAGTTTAAGTACACACAAAAATAAAATTCAAATAAAAAAATTAAGTTCAAAAATCTAAAACCCGACTACTAACAAAATTGCGGACTTAAAAGTAGAAAACAAGAAAATAATTCTTGTCTGATATTCTTCGTAGTCGCATGCCACCTTGCTAATGGCAATTAGTAGCTGACTTCTGTATCAATGAGAACGCCATGAAGGAGCATCAGATATCAGTGGCATGCGACTACGAAGAATATCAGACAAGAATTTTATTATTTTCTTGTTTTCTACTTTTAAGACCGCGATTTTGTTAGTAGTCGGGTTTTAGATTCTTGAACTTAATTTTTTTGTTTATATTGACTCCAAGGTATATTTTCTTCTTTTATGTGCATTTTTATGTCAACTTAATTTTTTTTTAAGTTTTTTATTATATATTTTTTCTCGTTACAGGTGGTAAATGCATCTTAGATGTCCTCATTGAGAACACCGTGTTTGAGAATGAAAGTTTTTTCACTGATACTGACCTACGGAATCTTATTGACAACGTGCTGGTAGGTGGCTTTGACACCACTATTGGTCAGATGCAGTTCCTCTTTGCCTGCATTGGCACCTATCCTGAGGTACAGGACAAGCTTTATCAAGAGTAAGTAAATTTTTACCCGACTACGGCGAAGCCAAAAGGAAGGGTAATGATTTTGGCAGTCTATGTATGTATGTATGTATGTTCCACCGTAGCGCCTAACCTACTGAACGGATTTTAATAAATTAGGTTTCAATAGATTTGTAAGAATAACCCGGGTGACATAGGCTATATAAATTTTATAAATTCTTTTTATGACGGAATTTAAATGTCAAAAACTTACCTCAAAAAATATAAAATTGAGATAATCATAGCAAGTTTGGTATCAAATGTAAGGTCTTGGCGAGCACATTACAAATATGTATTATATTATAGTTTAAGTACACACAAAATAAAATTCAAATAAAAAAATTAAGCTCAAAAATCTAAAACCCGACTACTAACAAAATCGCGGTCTTAAAAGTAGAAAACAAGAAAATTGTTCTTGTCTGATATTCTTCGTAGTCGCATGCCACCTTGCTAATGGCAACTAGCAGCTGACTTCTGTATCAATGAGAACGCCATGAAGGAGCATCAGGTATCAGTGGTTGCAAAACATACCCAGAACAGAGCACAGAGTCTTTGGTCAACTGGACCCACTTGCAACTGGACCCACAATAAAATTATGAAAAAAAAAACAATTAAAAAATGTGATTTGTTCGACTTAACTCGTGGGTCCAGTTCCAGTGGGTCCAGTTGACCAAAGCCTCAGCTCAAATTATAAACTTGATAATTAGAAAGAAACGGGATTCGGTCGTGATCCACCTGCCTAGTTCACCTTTCTTGCCGATGGACCACCTGAATGATGAGGAAATAAACTAAATATCAAAAATGTCTATAGGCCATATTCCAACTAAAATTAATTAAAGGGAAATAAAATCCTCCTGATCCTGATCATGTCATTTTTACTACGATTGAAAAATGAAAGCCGCAGAAAATGTTTCATAAAATAATGACAATCAACATCGGCGGTCATTGCTCCAGAGGGAGGAGCCTCCAAATAATGCGCGCTGTGGCAAGAAGTATTGCTTTCTGAATCAGGCCCACCTGCCTAACGAGAGCCTCGTAAGGTGTTGTTCGAACCTTTTGACAATTAAGACTTAGGCTGACACGACTATCGGCACAATCTTTGAGTACACATTCCACATATTGACAATCTTGCGAGCCAAGTGTAGGAAAAAAGAGAAGTTTCTAAAAATATTTCTTTAATTTTCTAGAATAATTCAAGTTTTGGGCGAAGATGGAGGAGTAACAAAACAGAATATATCTCAACTGGTATATTTGGAAGCAGCAATTAAGGAATCGCTGAGGGTATACCCATCTGTATGGATTGTGGCTCGCGAAGCTACAGTAGATACACAGTTACGTAAGTATTGACAAAGGGTTTTGAACTTTTTTGTATGGAAGCTGGCACATTGTTGCTGCCATTTTGTTTTTTTTTTTCGAAATCGCGGCCCACGATGAAAGTGGTATGTAAGGATAGAGGACATAATATAAACGAACAAAAAATGTAACATGGTACCCAAAAGTATCTCGTTTTCGAGATATTTGAAGATAAAGGTTGGCAAATGTTTAGTGGACATTTCTTGTTCATCTATATGTCCTCTGGGGCTGCGATTTCTAGTTTTATCCCCTTTAACGACTGCCTAAGCTAATCCTTGTTTGTAAATGCAATTATAATATGAAAAACTGTTTTTTCCTTTAGGTAATCTCACAATTCCCGCTGGCAGCAGTATACTAGTTCATTTACGGAGTGCTAACAGAAACACTGACTATTGGGGCGCAGATGCCGAGGAGTTTAAACCAGAACGATGGCTCAATCCACCGACTCATAAAGGCGCTTTTGCAAGTTTTTCACCGGGACTGAGAGGGTGTATTGGTAAGCTTTGCTATCTCTTTTCATCACGATAGCCAGTAAGAATGTTAGTATAGCCCATGTGAAGGAGTAAGCGTCCACACCTCTGGAAGCAGTCTAAGAAAGAAATTCGAAGGGGCTGCAACGATCAGAACACTCGCTAGGAGGAAGAATAATGTTTACCTTCAAGTTACTAGCGTCTTGTCCAGTCCAGCTTGTCCAATGCACACACTACACACACGCCACACACACACAAAATATCATTAAAGAGTTCCTTGATTGTTATAAAACGCAACGTTCGGTTCGGAGTTGAGATTGTACTGCTGTGCGGACGGTTGCGATGCGTAATATGTACCTATTCTTTCGGGTTAGGGTGAAGTTCCTTAACATACATAAGACTATAACGGAGCAGCGTTACTAATTTTGAGAGGGACAAGTGGGAAAGTTAAAAAAATCGGTGTGATTAAAAGAATCTTTGAAACGATCTTCTGGGAAATGAGTATCTTAGTTATATTATTATATTATACCTCTCAGTCGAAATAAGGTAGTTGACTAAAAATTAAAAAAAAATCTAATTAGTCCGTCAGATAGATTCTCAAAAAATATTGAACACGTATTTTTTCATTTTTCACGTAAACAAAAAATGAAGACGATACAGTGCTTCGAAAAGTCGTGCAACGTCACAGGTTGGTCCATTTTTACCAGACTATGACGTCAAAAGCCCCCATGATCTTTGACAAGCTTTATTTTCGTCAGTTTTTAGGGTGCCGTAGTCAACTAGGAACCCTTATAGTTTCGCCATGTCTGTCTGTCCGTCCGTCCGTCCGTCCGTCCGTCTGTCCGTCCTCGCTTAATCTCTGTGACCGTTAGCACTAGAAAGCTGAAATTTGGTACCATATGTGTATCAATCACGTTGACTGGAAGTGGTAAAATAAAAATTGGAAAAAAATGTTTTATTAGGGTAGCCCACCTATATGTAAAGTGGGAAGTGATTTTTGAAGTGAAAACTTCTTTAGCGGCGCTGAGCACTTTTTTGTATGGGTAAAAACTTTCAAACTCGCGTCAGGGTCACGTGATGCTGATCGAAAAATCGTAAAGATTTTTCGATCAGCATCACGTGACCCTGACGCGAGTTTGAAAGTTAATATTGAAGTTTTCACTTCTGCCGGCACTCCCGGAGTGCTACCTTTTTTTTTTATTTATTTCAAACCTAACGTGTGATATATTGTTGGAAAGGTATTTAAAAATGAATAGGGGTTTACTAAAATCATTTTTTGACTATGTCAATAATTTTGGAAATAATCGCTCCAAAAGTAAAAAACAATGTGTCCCTCTCTAACTTTTGAACCATAAGTTTAAAAAATATGAAAAAAAAAAAAACTGAAAAGTAGAACTTTATAAGGACTTTCTAGGAAAATCATTTTGAACTTGGATGGAAACAGTTTTTGTACAAAAAAGACAAAATGTTGTACAAAATAATTTCTGGACTAAGTTTGTAGTCCCGTCTACTGTGGGAGCTGTCAGGCGCGCCCCCCGCCTTGATAGTGGCCCCGCGGGGGGTGCCGCGATAAACGCGCGTCGGCGCGGCGCCGTCTTATAGAAACGACGATATCTCCGAAACTACAGTACTTACCTCGCTTTCAGTTCTATCATTGGAATTGTTATTAAATTAGCTAACATAATATGTATAGTTTAGTGTAGTTTTGTCTTGTAATGTATAAGTAATTATAATGTATGTTCAGTGTGAGAGAATGTTTACCAGTTTCTTGTATAAAGGTAATTATAATTAAAAAAATAAACCACTATTTCAATAAGTTATTGTTTTATTTCCACGAGTACACATTAGTACACGTAAATTAAACAAAAGAACAGACGTCGTAATACATAATTCTAACGTCCGGGGTAACTAGAGCGGCCCCGTTAGCGGGCCGCTCTAGTTACCCGGACGTTTGGCTTGATTTCTTACAAAAAAAATAGATTTTTTATAAAAAATCAAAAAATACCTGTATATAGCGAGAAATGTAAGGAATCGATATGTATAATATACTATATACCGACTCTTAATGAAAACGCACACAAAAAATGTTGAAGGTGACAAAAATAAAAAAAAATGGGTAAAATAGTTGGATTTAACAGATTTTTACGTAGCTTTTTGTAACATAGCGCAATGTTACTTTTAAATATTATTAAATAAGATTATATAAGCTATTTTTTGATACCAATACATCATTACTTGGAACGTACAGTATTAGCACAATAAATCAAAACAAATACCCATTCCCGTGTTCCGCCATAATTAAAAATTTGTAACACAAATTGTAAACACGTGAAATAATAACTATTTTCATCATATTTGTTTGGTTTAAGTCTACTTTTATATTGATAATGAACTGTTTTTCCTATTATAAGAAGCATTTCACAACTTTAGCACTGAAATATACACAAAATCATGCAATACTTACCAAAAAACCGTTAGAAATGACGCAATGTGTTTACATAACTTCATCACTGGTATAAACAACCTTGAACACTCCGATTTCAATTATGTTTGCACTAAGACGATAAGAATGAACACTTAGAATTATTTAACTAAAGAGAACACTCAACACAATGGGATAATAAATCACAATCCTTATCGCTCGCACGACCGCACTTCAAACGTAAACAAAAAACACTTGACACCCGACCTTTTTGTAAACAATCTTATCTAATGATGGCCGCCGGCTTGGCATAGAGTATTTGGTATTAATAGATTCTTCGTTTCACAGACTAAAAATATAACACAGCAGTAACTCAGCTTTAAAACTTTTTCATAGATGATTAGTAAGTTTTAATGTCAACAGAATGAAAAATGACGTAATGACGTATACTGTCATCCCACAGACAAGACCAATATTTTTAAATGACGTATACTGTCATCCCACAGACGACCGGATTCGTATATGCAAGCATTTTTTTTAACTTCGCTTACATATTTTATTAGCCTGAACGTATCTTTTTTCAAACAAAAATGCCGGTGAAAATCATCAAATAACCCAACCCGCTCTTGGGCAGAGCGAAAAGGATTGACAAACTTCTACTGACTAAAAACCACCCATGTTCCTTCTTAGCCCTTTGTGTCGAGGCCGCGGTATCTCTTGCGTTCTACCCGCAGCCCCGACGGGGTATGTCATATCCCTGTTCTTCTAATTCATCGAAGGAATACGATTCTTAGGTTGGTACAGCTAAGGTCGAAGATTGAGCGAATGAAACCAACCTAATACCTAATAAATACGACTGTACATGGTAACTTCTGTTTTTTGTGGTAATTCGCTTGTTCATTATCATTTGCGTGTGATGAACAGCAACAAAATGGAAAACGTCTGGAATGAATTGGTAAAGAATGATAGCTTTCATCATCATCATCATCATTTCAGCCAAAAGACGTCCACTGCTGGACATAGGCCTAATGATAGCTTTACTTTTATATAAAACCCGCTCGGACAGAAAAAAAAAATGAAAAAAAAAAAAGAATAAATGATGTTTTATTTAAAACAAACAAAATTCAATAGGTATGAGTTTTTTTTTTTGATAATAGCATCTCGGAGTTCACCTTATAGAGGATGGCTACTGCTTAACCGGTCTTTCCTATGGATGCCTTAAAGTTAAGGCCTCCAGCCAGGGAAAATTGTGGAAAATTGTGTTGATGAAAATTCGAGAACGATTTTATAAAGAACTGTTCATAATATTTTAGGCGGGCTTATACTAAATGCGTTTTCCGTTGAAATTATGGAATAAACTCAAAATATTTGAATGAATCGATATTATTATAAATAAGTTCCCTGGTTTCGGCTCCACATTTGGGAGCAGCCTAAGATAGATATCCAAAGTGGACACGAACAGAGCGGTCGCTAGAAGAATGGAAATTCTTACCTCCAAATTACTAGGGTTCTGTCATGGTCCTGTTCAGTCCAGCTTGTCCAGCCCAGCTTGTCCAATTGGCACACATTATCACCACGCGACGCGACACACACAAATTATAATAAAATAGTTCCTTGTTTTTTATAGAAACTCAAACGAATCATTCTGTTCGGAGATGAGATTGTACTGCTTTGTTTTTCTTCTGTTTTTTTTATTTTTATTTTATGTTTGACGTGCCAAATTCAAATTATGAAAGTGGCCAGATACTTTCATGAATTCGAAAAGGTAGACAACCTCCTTAGGTTTTAATGAAACAATATGATTTCACGATTTTTTTATGATAGTTTTTTTTAAACTATTCGGCATCTGGGATTGACGGATTTTCTATACTTATTCACTCACAGACTCACAGTAATAAAAATAGGTAGTAACTTTTTACTGAGTAGCTGTAAACTCAATGTCATCAGGGTGGTACAGCACAAAAAATGGTCATTGTAGTACGAAATGACGCATAGGTTTTGTTCTGAAGAATAATTAGGTATTTAAGGTTTTGAAATTACACCTTCCAATCCCTCCCGCTCACCCTCTAGTACATGGGACTTCTAGCTAACCTAACCTTTTGAGAATGTTGTTTATGTATTTAATATTTCATTTCTTTTTTCAGGTAAAACGTATGCACTTATGTATATGAAGGCAACCATGGCCCAGGTACTACGCAGGTTCAAACTTACAGCCGACAATACGAATATGAAACTAGAATGTCGTATAATGATGAAACCTGTATCAGGACATTTGGTTAAAATTGAGGAGAGGCGACCAAATAAATAGATTAATTAATAAGCTTTTTAATAAAGAGTGCCTGGAATCTTTTAAGAGATCTTTATTTAAATTCCTCTTCGATAGGTGTTACTACTACATCACAGAGTTTACTACTGATAAACGGAATTATGACAATTCCGACTTCTAATTTATTAACCATTTATGTTTATTGACTGCTTAGGTATTGTTGTAGGTATACTTGTATACCTACAAGCAAACATGTATGTGTGTAACTGTGTAGCGATGCGCGGCGCCATGGACTGCCTGCGCAGACGACGCGCGCGCATCGCCCCGCACCCCGCGCCCCGCACCCCGCGCCCAGCCGCGTTGTTTAGAAATAAAGCTCAGTGCGTTCTCAACCAGCCGTAGTTTCACTTGTGCCCGTATCTAACAGTGGCGACGAAAACAGGTTGATCATTCGGAGTATGCATCACCCGTAGTGCCAGTATTAAAGCGTAATGGAAGTGTTAGGCTGTGTGCAGACTATTCTGTAACCATAAATAAACAATTAGTTGTAGAACAATACCCGTTGCCTACAATCCACGAGCTGTTTTCAAAATTGCATGGAGGTCAACAGTTTTCAAAGTTAGACCTATCCATGGCCTATAATCAGTTTGTTTTAGACGAAGACTCGCAAAAGATTACGTGCATAAATACTCACCGCGGGTTGTTTCAGTATACACGTATGGTTTTTGGTTTAACTAGCGCACCGTCTATCTTTCAACGCGCAATGGAAAACGTATTATCTGGGATGGACGGTGTGTTATGTCTTTTAGATGATGTCCTTATCACAGCCGAGGGACCGGGATTACATTTACAACGGTTAACGGCAGTGTTACAGAGGCTGCAAGATGCAGGACTAACCTTGCAAAAAGAAAAGTGTGAATTTTTTAAGAATGAAATCAATTACTTAGGGTATGTAATTAACAAAAATGGTTTAAAAAAATCATCAGATAAAGTAATAGCAATTGAAAAATCTCCAGTGCCCACTGATGTAGGCAAACTTCAATCATTTTTAGGATTAGTAAATTATTACCGTAATTTCGTGCCTAAGGCGTCCGAAATTTTAAGTCCCTTATACGATCTTCTAAGGAAGGGTGTTAAATGGCACTGGGCCGACGAACATCAAAGAGCGTTCGTCAAAATAAAAAAACATTTAACGTCGGATCAGGTGTTAGCGCATTTCGATCCAAATGCAAAGTTAATCCTCACAGTGGACGCTTCACCTAATGGGTTGGGTGCGATATTATCGCAAACAGATAAAGATGGATGCGAGCGTCCTATTTCATTTGCATCCCGCACTCTAAACACAGCTGAAAAACGTTATTCTCAGATTCAGAAAGAGGCAACGGCTATTATCTTTGGAGTTCGGAGATTCCATCAGTACTTGTACGGTAAGTCAGACCCGTTCATCCTTCGCACTGATCACAAACCTTTAATTTCAATTTTTGGGCCGCACAAAGGTATACCGGAGGTTTCGGCAAATCGATTACAAAGATACGCATTGTTCCTCAGCGCATATAATTATAAGATAGAATACGTTCGCAGCGAAAACAACAGCGCGGATTATTTGTCCCGCGCAAGTCTTCCCGACGACGACGATAAGCGATCGCGGTCAATGACCGCGGACGGCGAACGCGGGGACAGCGCTCAACACGCTGCCGCCGCGGCCGCCCCGATTGATCGCGCGTCGTATGTCCACTTTGTAATAGACGGACACATGCCTGTTACGCGGGACGAATTACGCAGGGAAACTAGCCGAGATGCTAGTTTAATGAAGGTGATTGATTTTATTTTTAAGGGTTGGCCTAGAAGCGTGTCGGATGTCGATATAAAACCGTTCCACGCATGCAGGAATCAATTATCTTATGAAGACGGCTGTGTTATGAGAGGGCATAAATTGATTTTACCAGAAAGCCTAAAAATGAAAATGTTAAACGAACTTCATACTTCCCACCTGGGAATTGTAAAAACAAAGGCCGAAGCTCGTTCGCGGTTCTGGTTTCCGGGTATTGATAAAAAAATAGAAACTATGATCAACTCGTGTAATGTTTGCATACATTTACGACCTACCCCCCCGCGTGCCCCGCTTACGCCCTGGCAATACCCACCTCAACCATTTTACCGGTTGCACATAGATTTCTTGGGTCCGTTAGATAATAGACATTATTTAATTGTAGTAGATGCATACACGAAATGGGTAGAAGTTTACGATATGTGTGGTTCAACGACCTCATCAGCGGCAGTAGAAAAACTATACGAGTTTGTTTCAAGGTTCGGGTTACCAAATACAATTGTAAGTGATAACGGCACTGCTTTCACGTCACAAGATTTTAAACGATTTTGTACAATTAACGGGATTGAGCACGTGACATCACCGCCCTATCATCCTGCGAGCAATGGCCAGGCCGAGAGTTACGTAAAGATCGCAAAAAAGGGTATAAAATCCTGTATTTTATCCAGTAGCAGCCAAAAAGACACCAAGGTCAAACTGTTAAAATATCTTTTTGACTATCGGAATTCGGTAGGTACACTCAGTAACAGGGTTCTCTCCGGCTCAATTAGTTTTTGGCCATAAGTTAAGATCAAGGTTGGATCTATTGTCGCCGGAACCGCCGCTGTCGTCGCCCTCACACGCGTCACTGGACAGCGCAGTGAAAGCAAAACAGTGTTTACAGAGTAAATTCTACGGAGGCAAAAATACACAAAGTTTTGAAAACGGACACGAAGTTTTATACAAAAAATTTAACAATAAAGACAAGTTCACGTGGTGCAGAGGCAAAATAATAGGCAAAAGTGGTAAAATTGTGTATTTGGTTAAAGACAATTTAACAGGGAGTGTAGTAAAAAAACACAAAAACCAGATTGTGTTATATAAAGGCAATAGCAATGTACAACAAAGTTGGGATGCTGGCGAAATAGAGGATGATGGTGACGATGACATATCATCAACAGCGCCACCGAGCCCCCAACCCGCGTCTCAAGTTGACGCCGCGGGGGAGGGAGGGCAGGGTGCAAGTACGCCGACCTCGCCACCCGCACCTGTGCCGCCTGGCCATCCCGGTAGGGTGTTGCGCCAGCTTCCAAAAGTGGACTATAGAAGCCTGGCGTTAGGCAAGTGACAGTACGTAGTAGTAGTTGTAAGGACCTATAATGTACCTACTTTAGTTTTATTATTTCGTATGTCATAGTGTTGTTTTTATCTGATTGTATCTTGTACCTATTGTATCTTTCGAAATAAGGTTGGGAGATGTTGTATACTTGTATACCTACAAGCAAACATGTATGTGTGTAACTGTGTAGCGATGCGCGGCGCCATGGACTGCCTGCGCAGACGACGCGCGCGCATCGCCCCGCACCCCGCGCCCCGCACCCCGCGCCCAGCCGCGTTGTTTAGAAATAAAGCTCAGTGCGTTCTCAACCAGCCGTAGTTTCACTTGTGCCCGTATCTAACAGGTATGACTGTGTTTATTTATTTCAAACTAGCTTTTGCCAGCGGCTTTGCCCGCGTGAAAATAACGATTTTCCAAACAAACTTTCATTCCCTTTTTTACTCCCTTAAGGGTTGAATTTCGAAAAATCCTTCCTAATTCCTTGTCTACGTTATAAAGGGAACCTCTGTGCAAAATTTCAGCATTCTATGTCCAAGGGTTTGGGCTGGGCGTTGATGAGTCAGTCAGTCAGGACTCTCTTTTTATTTATATAGATTATAATGACCTGGGTGCTTACTCTGGAATATAATTCCGATAGATCGACATTGGTCAAACGTCAGTTGGTTGAGTTTAACGTCAGGGATTGGCTAGACTCAGTGAGTCCAGCCAATGCCTGACGTTTGACTGACAATTCCAATGTCAATTATATTCAAGAGTAAGCACACTGTTTATTGACATATTTTAAATTTTCATAATTTTTATTTCTTAATGTAACTTGCATATTTTAAATTATTTTATTATTATTTATTGTAATTTGTTGACTTTAATTTGTAATTGAATATGTTTGTGAAAATTTTTAAGTACGCCAAATATTGGCAAAACATAGTGCTCATCTTCTCCTTAGCGTGTCGATGGCAAATTTCAGTTAAATCGTTTTGGCCCAATATTCAGCTATGTGAACTCCACTCGCTGATGCAGTCATAAGGTCGTCAAGTGTACAGGTGTCAGGACATGCAGCGCAAGATGGAAGGTGGGACATTATCTGCGGAGATACGCCGCATACTACACTTGAAACCCCCATCTGAAGAGATTTTCTTTGCTACGGCCAACCTGGGTTCGGAGTCTATTTAGGGATTTCCATGTCAGCCACGGCAAAGCATGTCCAGGTGGAAGGCTTTCAGACGGCTCGATGAAGCCGTCAGGGGGCTTAAGCAGCTCTTGCCAGAGCTCACGTCTTGCAGAGGAGGCATTTCTATTAGGTGGACTAGCTGGTTCAACGTACCCAAAAAAACTTTTGCGGCTTTTCAGCCTCTGGGGCACCGGGGCATAACTGTGCATTGGGTGGCGTGAATCAGCTTGTAGCTTTGTCCTCTCGGTGCAGGAGTGCGATTCACTAAGGCAACACGCTGTTTTCGGCTGTGTTTCAACGATGATTTCTTGGTTGTAAAGATGTTGTGCCTTAGTGAAACGCACTCCAGCTCGCTATGGTCCTACGAATCTGTGGAGGCGCAATCCCAGCCATGTGGATACAACATTCGTACCGGAGTCGGTTTAAGGCAACCAGTAATAATCCGTCTCATTTAGAGCTGTATCCACTAGATCGGCGTGGGCAGAACGGTATTTCGACACAACAACATCTGTAATCATACCTATGTTTTACAAAATAAATGATTGATTGATTGAATAAATAAACTATTATAGAGTAGGTAATAATTTGTTTTGATGTTTATCCTGTTCATTTTATGAGATTTACCTGTTACATTGTTGATCGTTTCAAAGGTCGCGTATTAAAATATGAATCTAGAAATAATATAAATCTTTTAAAATATTTATTATTTACATAATATTATAATTAAGTATGTGAGTCTAGAGCCAATGGCTTGGCACGTGACGATGGCAAAAGACCGGACGGCATATCGTTGTTTCCTTGGAAGATGGGTAGGCCTTTAGTGTGGGACGCAACTTACGTCGATACTCTTGCGCCATCGCATCTTCCAAGCTCTTCGTGTTGTGCTGGCGCTGCGGCTGCGGCTGCGGAGAACCTCAAGCGGCGTAAATATAGTAACCTTTGTGGAAACTATATTTTCGAGCCGTTTGGGGTTGAAACTTTAGGGCCGTGGGGTCCTAGTGCACACAGCCTTTTTAAGGATATTTCCAAACGCCTTGTTGACGCTTCCTCCGACCCAAGGGCTGGCTTTTTATTTGGCCAGAGGATAGGTAAGTGTTTCCATACAACGCGGCAACGCTGCCAGTCTCTTGGGTACTTTACCTGCTGACAGCGTTGAGGAGGAGTTTTTCGATGCCCTTTTATAGTTAGTTTGTTTTTAGGTTAGTTTAGTTTATATTTTATATATTTAATATAGTACATTAATGACAAACTTGTTCGAAATACAATGGCTGCTCTCATTAGTAATCTCATCTGTGAGTCTAAACTTATAGAAAAAACTTTTTAACAAAAAATAAAACCGACTTCAAAAAAAACACGAAAAAGTGAAAAATAAACTTTAGAAGAAAAATCAGTTCACTTTTTCGTGTTTTTTTTTTGAAGTCGGTTTTATTTTTTGTTAAAAAGTTTTTTATTTTTCACTTTTTAGTGGTTCACATGTTAGTTCACATATTAATGAGTCATAGTGTGGACAATGTAGTTTTTATTTTGTTGATTTTTCAAAAACCGCTTGTCCGATTTCGATAAAAAAAAATATGGGACCATTTGGGAAGCATACCCTTTCCAACAAAAAAAGAATGTTTCAAATCGGTTTGCAAGTGACGGAGTTATGCCCGAACAAACATAAAAAAAACAAACATTCGAATTGAGAACCTCCTTCTTTTTTTAGAAGTCGGTTAAAATAGAGTTTTGATGGACTGTCAAACCTGTATTGTCAACGGACTTGCAAAAAGGAGGAGGTTCTCAATTCGTCCGTATGTTTTTTTCCTTTTTTTGTATGTTTGTTGCCGTATATCTCCGTCATTTCTGAACCGATTTGAATAATTATTTTTTAACCGAATGAGTATAATCCCCATCCGAAAAGTGGTTCCATTGTCACCAAGTCAGGATCTCATGATGGGATCCCAAGGAAATCAAGGGCAACTCTCCAATTTTATAGGCACTTGTTACTTATGATAATCATAATCTCATGTGGATGCGCTAATGATGGAAGGTCCAACTCCTCAACGGTTAGGAGTCGAAAACTATTTTTTTCAAAATTATACGTGCTTATGTACCGATAGTTGTGTTCTTTCAGGATGTGATGTTAACCTGATAATCATGATGGCATCCCAGAGAAATCTAGGGCAACCTTCAAATTTTATAGGAACGTATCACGTGCTTCGTGCTTTTTCTAAAGCTTTTGAAGTATTCGCATATAGCAGTTATAACTTCATGTTGAAGAGCTGATGATGGAAGGTAGAACTCCTTAACGGTTAGAAGTTTGAGGATAATTCTTTAATAAAATATTATGGGGACGTATATTATATGGTTGTATTCTTTCAGGTTCCGTGTGGTGTCGGACGTAAAGAATAGCACCATCCCATATCTTCCCGTGGGTGTCGTAAGAGGCGACTAAGGGATGTACCAGAGAATGGGCAGCAGCGTTCTCTGTGTCTTTGTAACAACCATACTGCGATCGCCAACCCGCCTGCCAAGCGTGGCGATTATGGTAAACCCCCCCAAAAATGCCTGGGGGAGGCCTATGTCCAGCAGTGGACGTCTTATGGCTGAAATGATGAATGATGATTCTTTCAGGTTATCTAGGTGTGCTGATTATGGAAGGTACTACTTGGTACTATTTTGTACTTTTTACCTATTCAGATTTTTTACTTTTTTTTTGAATCGGGGGTTTTAAGGGGTTTGGGTAAAGTTGGCGTCGCTTTGAAGTTGAGCGGTCAGTTATGAATCGTGAATATTATGAAAGAACAAAATTTCTCTAAATCCGGAGATTTCTTAATTATACTCTATTCCACTGTTTTGTATTTTTTTGAGAATTCAAAATTAAATAATTCAAATACAATGACGTAAATGCATGGCCCGATGTCTGTTATCTTTGGGCCGATGCATTAAATAAACAATATTGAACCCAATAATAATAACGTGTTGACGACACGGTTGGCGCAGTGGCTGATAGTCTACTCAACAAGTTCAAAAACGTGTTAATTCTTGGTAAAGCTCCTAAAAATATGAGCAACAACTCATTATGTGACGGAATGACGTCTAGAAAAATGTTTCTCAAGGAAATATTAGCACATAAATAATTACAATTGTGTATAACAAATAAAAATAATCAAAAAATGCCCTTAAGCTTTTCGTCAAAACATCATAAAATAATCATATTTAAGGAATTAAAAAAAAAGATCATTAAAGAAGAGAAAATTTCCAACGAAAACGTTCTGACTTTTGGAACTCGGTATCTTTATTTTTTATAGGTTTAACTCAACGCCCAAAATGGGATATGTATAACTGCAGGATGGGTACAACTATTTGATAAGTTGACATCGAGCACTCTGTTAGTCAAACATGTTTGCGGTGATCTTATTAGTATCTTCTGAATGGTCGGTGTTCGAAGAACTTTAATAAGTGTTACGTCAACCATTGAAAACGGCGCTGATGTCAACGCCATATCCACGGGGACCATGGGGCTATTGAGATAGAGTTCACGCCTGTTGTGCGCGAACTGGATTCGAACTATGTTCGCGTTCATGTTCAAATGTACCGTACTAACCAAATGTTCAAGTTTGATGTTTGTGGTTGCGATGCGTAGTAATTTCTAGTTCTCTATAGCTAACCTTAAAGACTACTAGAAGAGCTCGAGGCTCAATAACTGCCACTCGGGTCTATCTTTAGGGTTAGCCGCTGACCAAGGGTGTCGTATTACCCGCTCGTATTAACTACTGGGTTTTGGAGGCAGACGCTCCATGTAAAATACTGGTGAGTTATCAGCTGCCCATTCCAAAGCGTAGTTCTCATGAAGAAGAATAAAGAAACTGCATGGTCACTTACATAAATCTAGGTAGATTTATCAGAGCCCGGTACATTATTGTTGCTGGTATGATTATGTGAGCACAAAGTAGAAAAAAAAATCAAAACACACATATCAATAATAATAAAATGTCAACAAGGTAAAACATTCTCATAAAAATATTAAAATCGTTCGATAATTACCTACGCAACTAAAACCACAACACACAAACACAATAATAAAATTATGTTTTTTGTAAGTACATAAAAACTCGAAAAACAGGAAACTTGAAAAAAACCCGGGTTTTGGAAAATATGCCGAAAACTGGTTTTTCCGTTTTAGGTAAAACCTATTTGTATTAAATAGTTACTTAGTAAGTTTTAGTCAAATCTTGTAACAACTATATTTCATAACATTTCCCCTCAACCAATCGAGCTAAAATTTAGCACACACCTTTGGTTTTGGTAAAAGCGTGGACACGAAACTTTGTATAAGATGACTTGGCGGTACGGTTGGCGCAGTGACTGAGTGATTGGATTGCTACGCTGCGTGTCGCGGGTTCGATACCCGCACAGAACAAATATTTGTATGGCCTACAGATAGTTGTTTCGGGTCTGGGTGTTTGGTTTGTGTATGTGAGTTTATATGTTTGTAAACGCACCCACGATAGGAGAAATTCCTAGTGTAGTAGGTGGGGCAACGATTTCCACAAAAAAAAAATGTGGTAAGAGATACGAAAGCGATACTAAATACCATCGGGTCGCATGTGTTTTGGTAATGACGGTATTCACATAAGTAGCCTAAATCTGTTCAATTTTCTGCAAAATTTAATCACGGCACAGCTGAAAGAAGAATGCTTCCGATTTGTCTTGGCTTAAACTAACTTGATTTACTGCAGGTCAAGCTTTTTCTGGGTGTGGGAAATTATCAAATGACTCCTCCCGCTCTGGGCAGAGCGGTAGGGTGTGTGAGACTTCTACTGATTAAAAACCACCCATGTTCCTTCTTAGCCCTTTGTGTCAAGGCCGCGGTATCTCTTTCAAACAAGCCGCAGCCCCGAAGGGAACTGTGGGTCAAGCTTACGTAGCATTAAGTCGAGTAAGGTCTTCAAGTCGAAGAATTAGACTGCGCCAAGTTGACTTTGAAGAAACCTTATAATGTTGATGTATTAATCAATCCTCTGCATTGGAGGATATCTTCAAGGTTCTGGATTGGAGAGGACTTGGCATCAACGTCAACGGCGAGTACATCACTCACCTTCGGTTTGCCGACGATATAGTGGTCATGGCTGAGACCATGGAAGACCTCAGTGCAATGCTCGATGACCTCAGTAGAGCTTCCGAAAGAGTGGGTCTTAAAATGAACATGGACAAAACCAAGGTTATGTTGAATGTTCATGTAACACCCACTCCTATCAAGATCGGAGACTCTACGCTCGAAGTTGTGGACGATTATGTCTACCTGGGACAAACGGTCCAGTTGGGTAGATCTAACTTCGAGAAAGAGGTCAATCGTCGAATCCGACTCGGCTGGGCAGCGTTCGGGAAGTTGCGCGGTATCTTCTCGTCCAACTTACCCCAGTGTCTCAAGACGAAAGTCTATGACCAGTGTGTGTTGCCAGTGATTACATACGGGACCGAAACGTGGACGCTCACAATCGGCCTCATCAGAAAGCTCAAAGTCACCCAAAGGGCAATGGAGAGGGCTATGCTCGGAGTTTCCTTGCGTGATCGAATCAGAAATGAGGACATCCGCATGAGAACCAAGGTTACCGACGTAGCCCGAAGAATCGCCAGACTTAAGTGGCAATGGGCAGGGCACATTGCTCGCAGGACGGATGGCCGATGGGGCCGAAAAGTTCTGGAATGGCGACCGCGAACCGGAAGACGTTGCGTTGGAAGGCCTCCCACTAGGTGGACCGATGACCTGGTCAAGGTTGCAGGAACCCGCTGGATGAGAGACGCACGAGACCGGTCAATGTGGCGACGCCTGGGGGAGGCCTATGTCCAGCAGTGGACGTCTTTTGGCTGAAATGATGATGATGATTAATCAAAAAGTATTCAATGAGAATCGTTACTAATAATTAATGGCATATAATAGAGGCGATAGTCCTCGCGCGCCTACATGAATATCAGACAAGAATTATTTTCTTGTTTTCTACTTTTAAGACCGCGATTTTGTTAGTAGTCGGGTTTTAGATTTTTGAACTTAATTTTTTATTTGAATTTTATTTTTGTGTTTTATTAAACTATAATATAATACATATTTGTAATGTGCTCGCTAAGACCTTTCATTTGATACCAAACTTGCTATGATTATCGCAATTTAATATTTTTTGAGGTAAGTTTTTGACATTTAAATTCCGTCATGAAAAGAATTTATAAAATTTATATAGCCTATGTCACCCGGGCTATTCTTACAAATCTATTGACACCTAATTTATTAAAATCCGTTCAGTAGTTTAGGCGCTACGGTGGAACATACATGCATACATTCATAGACTGCCAAAATCATTACCCTTCCTTTTGGCTTCGCCGTAGTCGGGTATAAATCTAAAATGGGCATTTTTATATAATAAAAATCTGTTGCTATTTAAAATTGACCATAATTAATTATATTAGCTGGTTATAAGTACCTACCTATAACTCGTTAACGGTTAAGAGTTGAAGATAATTCATAAATCATCAGTGGATCGTATAACAAGGGAGAGGGGGGTATCATATGGGTGTCATGGGAGTATCACGTAAATACCAGGAAAATTGATAAGGACCTCGTCTCCATCCTTGTGGCACTTTCTCCTTTATCTTATCTGTATATTTATAGGGCAAAGCCGACTGACTGAGGATCGACGCACAGGCCAAAGCCTCAGGGCAAGAAACTTAAAATTTTGCACACGAATCTCGCGTACGCTATGATGTAGGCATCCACTTTGGGAGGATTTTTCAAAATTCAACCCCTAAGGGGGTTAAATAGGGGATGAAATTTAGTATGGAACATCATCAATTTCAAGCGAGCGAAGCCGCAGGCAAAAGCTAGTATCAAATAAAAGAGCGTGTGAATAATAATTGGGGAAAAAAGTTATTCACCGATAATAGTAGATTGTACACCAAGTGCATAAAACGCACCATTTTGCGCGAGACGTTTATCCATCCGATGCGAGCTTGCGAGCGAGGATGGATATAAAGTAGAGAGTAAAATGGGTTTTATGGACGAGTTTTACACTCTACTTTTCACTTCGATTGCGAGGAAATGCAACAGCAACTTGTAAATATTGTAAAAATAATTATGGTACCCGCCAATAAACTTTTTTTTTTCAGTAGGAAACTTGACATAACACCTAACTTATGTCGTTACTCATACTGCTCAGACATTTTGAGCAAGCCTATTGCCATCAACCAATGTAATTAGGAGCAAGCCTATTGCCATCAACTGATGTAATTGGGACCAAGCCTATTGCCATCAACTGATGTAATTAGGGACAAGCCTATTGCCATCAACCGATGTAATTAGGAAAAGCCTATTTCCATCAACCAATCTTATTAGGAGCAAGCCTATTGCCATCAATCAGTGTAATTAAGAGTAAGCCTATTCCCATCAAATGATGTAATTAGGAGCAAGCCTATTGCCATCAAGCGATTTAGGTAATTGGGGAAAGCCTATTCCCTTCAATTTTCCTTGTATTCGTAATGAAAAGCAGTAATCCCTTGTTCTTAGAATACTAGCGAAACGAATTAAATTAAAGAGGTTATTCTATGAAGTTGTTCCTGTGGCTGTTGGGCCGATTACCTGTGCCGATTACCTTGGTCTTCGACGAAGATTTTACTTTGTGCTCTAGAGCATAAAACGCTACTTTATGTCACCTACGCACGACATAAAGACGAATTTTAGAGCGAGAGAAGTGAAAAGAAATTTATGATTTAATTTTTTAATAGCGACCCGCCCCGCTTTCTCACGCACGGGTAGGTACAATGTGCCCGTGAGAAACCGGGCACCAAAAACATATAAACCTTCCTCTTGAATATATATAATAGAGATCCATGCAGACTTGCATTTCAGGATACTCCTAAATCAGCCAAGTAATAATAATATTCCACAACTATCACACAACGCCATCTAGTCCCAAGCTAAGCAGAGCTTGTGTTATGGGTACTAGACAACTGATAAACATACTTATATATTTCTAAATACATACATATTATAGATAAATTACACCCAGACACAGAACAAATGATCGTGCTCATCACACAAACATTTGTCCTGGGTGGGAATCGAACCCACGACCTCCGGCATAGCAGTTAGGGTCACTAACCACTAGACCAACAGGCCAGTCAAAAGACCATATGCGAAAAGTTTCCTAGTCCTGTGTGTACGCATTTATAACAAAATTCCCAAAGAAATAAAATTGTTATTTAATATAAACTCATTTAAAAACAGATTACAGAATTGGTTGAAAGAACACATGTTTTATGACATTAAAGATTTTCTCAACAATAAACTATGAATTTCTGGACTTTTGTTATTGCGGATAATGCTGAGAGAAAACTACTATTATTGTATTATTATTATTGTATTGACTTTGCATCTGTGACATTGAACTTTAAAATTGACTAATAATTATTATTTTGCATGCAATTGATACATATCCTGAGCTAAACATGTGGACTTTAGATTAATATCTGACTGTAACAACTTTATACCATGTTTAAGGCAAATAAAGACTTATCTTATCTTATCTGAATGACTCTATCGATTGCTGTAAACTGCATTAAAATCCATTGCGTAGTTAAAAACATCTAAGCGTACGAACAGTGCAGAAAACAACAACTGCCTGCTTTGTATTTCTTTATTCTTTCCATAACGTGGTATAAAACAAAGTTGTTCCCGCTGTTTGTACGTCACAAAATAAAACAATATAAACATTTTCCAAGACCGAATCAATGTAATAAAATCTAAAACGCGTTATTGTGAATAAATACAAGAACAAAATAGTTAAGGCGAGACCCAACGCACCCGTTCGACTATACTATAGGCGTAGTGCTACACTCCACCTTAGTCGGATTCAATAAGGTTGCTTTTTGGGCGTACAGTGTTAGGCTGGCTAGTCTTTGTTAGGCGCTTGGGTTTATTGATATTCCTTTAATTATGATAAATAACTTAACATAATTTGAAAAAATAACCGGTATTAAATTAAATAATTGTATTCTTTATTTATTTCTAGAAAAAAATACTTATGTTATTGCTTAAATTACGGAGATTTTCGACGATAAAGTTAAAAAAAAGATGCAATTGTATATTTTTTTTTATAGAGTTAGTAACTTTATTCGGAGATTTGATTCGGTATAACGCAAGTTTAGTTCTTTCTCTTAACAGGATATTTTTCCCACCTCGGTACTTCAAACCTATAGTTCACACTTGACGTTCAAAGACAGTACGTTTTTGGTAAATCCTGCTTGGGTCTCGCCTTAACTACCTATAGGTAAAAAATTGGTTAATATCAATTTATCTGAAATTAACCTCCGCTTTTTTTTAAATATCTTTGAAGCCCGGAGTAGTATTGGTTTAATTTTCATACCTAGAAAATAGTTAAATTATTTTGATAATAACTATTTTGTCATCACTTTTGTCCTGTTAATATTTTTGCGTGAAGTACAAAGTCAATCATGATATTCTTCAAAAAAAAAAAAACTGGCCAAGTGCAACTCGAACAAATGATTGACTTGACTGTATTTCGTTACTCCGAAGTTCGAAATACCGAAGTACGGTATACAGAAAGTTCGTGAGTCCGAATTACGTTAGTCAGAATGTACGCTATGACGAAGTACGGTATTCAAAATGTTCGTTACTCCGATGTACGTTACATCGAAAGTTTGCTACTTCGAAGTACTGTACTCAGAATGTTCGCCACTCCGATGTACGTTACTTCGAAAGTTTGCTACTACGAAGTACTGTATTCAGAATGTACACTATCGCGAAGTACGGAACTCCGAAAGTTTGCTATGACCAATTACTCAATAATAATTGAGAATTACTGACTTGTAAAACTTATTTGCACAATAATCATCATTTATACTTGACTAATTCGAAATACTCTCTAATGAGGAATATTCTCAATTATTATTGAGTAATTGGTCATAGCAAACTTTTGAGAAAAAATGGTTTTAGGAACCTGAATGTCATTTTTTTCACCGAAATCTCCGTCAGTTGTCGATGGTTGGATTGTGTGAGGGATGATATGAACGAGAAAGGAGTAAGTAAATGCCACCGTAACGTCTGACAGGGACAAATGGAAAAAGAAAACGTGTTGAAACAAGGTGTCTCTAAAGAAAGTTTATAGTTTAGTAGATCGATTAAAAAAAAAGTTTGCAGTGTATCGAAAAAATGTTTATTAATGATTGAAGTACACAATTTGGGAATTTATTCCAAACGTAGACCCGATCACGGCACTCATTTAATCGAACCATAAAATTACTTATCACGGCTCACGGCAGGTGGGCTCAGTAAAGACTGATTAACACTCTCCACGTTATCTACCGTTCTTGATGACCTTGGTCGCCCGAATTTTGGTTTTTCCAGCGTTGTACAGGTCTCTTCAAAGTTTTTGGCCCATTTTTGAATAAGAGGAATGCTTGGAGCATCATTGTATTGGAAAACCTCGGACACTGCAGAATCTTCTACGCACAACGCACGGTCTGTTCCCGAGAAACGCTCCATACAAGAGCCAGGCTACCGATTGATATAACCTCCGCGCCCCTTGAACTCGTTGCGTTTAACAGAAAAAAATGAAACGCAGTAAACTAAATTAATATAAACTTTCTTTTGAGACACCCTGTAATATACAATTCTCGTGTCACGTGCTAGTTGCCATTACTGCTCGGAAACGGCTTGACCGACTTTTATGAAATTTTATATGTGTGTTCGGTAGGTCTGAGAATCGGTCGTAGGTAATCTATTTTTCGTACCCATAAGGGATAAGGATAGTCCACCCCCAAACATTCGCGGGCATCATCTAGTTTTTGTATAAAAATCGTAAAGGAGTTCACAGAATAGGTGAATACTTATTCTGTGAACTGCTTTACGATTTTTACCTACCAAGTTTCTGTATACTGTATAGTCTTAATAGTTTCCGAATAAAGTGGCTGTGGCATATGGACGGACAGACAGACATGACGAACCTGAAGGGGTTCCGTTTTTTGCCATTCGGCTACAGAGCACTAAGAAACGATTGTTCAGTGGATGACAAATGCCTTATGGGCCTACTACACGCACGCACTTCCCCACAGTTTTCGTTCACACTTCACAGTACATCGCGCGTATGGTTGGTAAAACTGTATTACCATTACAAACCACACGCGCGATGTACTGTGTGCACCGTGTAATCCCGCAGGCAAAACTGTGGGGAAGTGCGTGCGTGTAGTAGGCCCATTAATCTCTGCAACAAATACGAAACTATGGATCGCTGTGTGAATTCTGCTTCGGAATTCTGGGATCAACTTACTAATCATTGCAATACCCTAGGCCGACGACCCTTGGACGAGAAACAATTTTATTCCGTCATCGTCAGTGATTCAGCAGTGGCTTGCGGGTGCGCCAAAGTTCACCTAAAATTTCAACTCCGATAATTGGAAATCCGAAAATGTTCTTCCTAACATTTTTCATCCTAACAATCGCAATTCCTAACTTCTCTGTCTCTAATGTTTTAATTCCGAAGCATTCGACTTCATAATGTCTGTAGCAATAAACATCTATTACACTATTATTTGTTTTCCTATATTTTCTAAACATAACCATCTTTTACACTATTATTCAAAGTTATATCTTTTTTTTTGTTTATATTACTTTTTATTCATAATAATCAGTATTATAAAAGGTCCCATTAAAATAGGTGGACAAAATTTTAGAAATCATTCAGACCGCTTAAATAAGGACAATAGCAAAAAAAATATAAGAATAAGAAATAAAATACCTACTTTTATAGGATGAGTTTGTTCTAGAGTGCCGGCAATTTATTATTTTAAGTCAAAATAAAATCACTTTATTTATAGTGTTTTTTTTTTGTTTAGATGTCTTTAGTTAGGCTTACTAAACGCTGTGTTAAAATTTGTCCACCTATTTCAATGGGACCTTATATACTATGCAAAGATATCCATAGGTTAGGTTAGGTCAGAACTGTGACCAACTACGCGCGAGCCGAGCGAGCGTAGCGAGCGGTGCCGCGGCAGCGGCCGGCGAGCGCTACCTCGAAATTGGTCGCGAAATTTTTCTAAGTATTTTTTTCATAGTGCCCCCAAGACGACACTCTGACCTGAATTTCATTCATTTATTTTATTTCAAGACAAAAATCAGTGAAACGACCTTTAATCATTCTAAACAGTTGTATGAGTGAAAATATTATGGTAATTATGTTTAGGAATAAAAGCGTTAGGATAAAAAACAGTAGGAGTTTAAATATATTTACACTAATGATATTATGAATTCCAATTTTCGGAAACATGAGTGATATGAACATCGTCGGTAGGACTACAAATAGTATGAATGAAAACTTTAGGATGAAAAATTTTAGGAAGAGTGATCATTCGGATTACAAATCGTTAGGAAGAACAATTTCGGATAAAGAACTTTAGGTGAGCCAATATGGACCCGTGGCTTGCACCTAACTCTGAAAGTTAATATAACCTAGCTGGTACCAAGATCAAAGTGTTCCCCGGCACAATTTCTAGCTGACATTATAATAATAATAATCCCATAATACTCTCAGTTTACCTCCAAATACCTTCCATCTGCTACAAAAAGCAGTGATATTAAACACATGCAGACTCGTGAGAAAGTTCCTGCAATGTGAATCAGAAAATCTTCATCAGCACTCAAATACTCTACCATCTTCAATACAATTCTCGGCACCTGACCGAACTTCATCTAATCCAACTGATAATCACTTGGCTTAGGCCCGTACTATCAGTATTTTCCGGTTGGCCGTCTAGCCGAGCAAAACAAACGTATAAATAAAAATAATAATAGAAGATGATTATGCCATGTACTACATTAAAACGTGTTTTTTATTTATTCTACACGCGTTTTCGATAAATCTTTTCCTGTTATCTATTATGTACCTATCCTATGGCTTCAAATCATAGTCATTGATATTCATTCATAATATGCCTTTTCAAACATTCTCCACCAAATATACCTAGTGTAATTAGTGCTTAAAGAACTTCGTAGTCAGCTTTTTTATAGAGGCCCAACTACATAACCTCACTTTGCGAAAACTTACAGAATTTTCACTGAGGGACTGATAACTTGATAGGTCTGAATCTATTAATTCATACCATTTTCATCTCGTTACATCTGGGCCCAAGAATGTATGCAATCGTTTCCGTCTCCTTAATTTCAAAGAAGTTTTCTTAAAAAAAAAACGTAGGTAATTACACTCTCCTCACCCCATTAAATGAAAAAAGAAACAGTTTTTAATTAATGCAAAATTGGCCTAATATTTGGCGTAAATTCGGGGACTTAACATAAACAAGCTATTACGTCAAATGAAATAAAAGCTTATTATAATCAGACGTAAGGGTAAACTCGTTTGATTCAAAATTGTATAGAAACTTGTTGTGGTAATTTTAAGCGCGTCGCCCACTTGTAAGTCGAGGCGGAGTCGTGACGGGTGTCACTCCATTCGTTTCTCTATTTATCACTTCCACCACAGTATAATATTTATACTGTGCCTCCACCGCGCCCATGCCGCGGCCCTAGTTTATCAGCACATTGTCATTTATCACTACATCCTTCCTTATCCTTACATAGTATAAAACAAAGTCGCTTTTTTGTCTGTTTGTTTGTCTGTATGCTTAAATCTTTAAAACTACGCAACGGATCTTGATGCGGTTTTTTTTAATAGATAGAGTGATTCAAGAATTTTAGTATATTATTTGAACGACATCCACGCGGGTGAAGCCGCGGGCATCAGCTAGTATTATTATAAAACAAAGTACTCCGGCACGTCTGTCTGTCTGATCGCGATAAACTCAAAAACTACTTCACCGATTTTCATGCTGTTCTCACCAATGGATAGAGTGGTTCTTGAGGAAGGTTTTAGTATATAAAATTCACACGAGCGAAGCCGCGGGCATCTTCTAGTTCCTAAATAAAATAAGATGCGGCGCGCGGCTCTTGTGCGTGCGCCCGCTCTTTCACGCCGCTTCCACTTTAGTGCGTGTTTACGTACAGGCGGGGCGTCGCGCGGCGCGTTGTGCGTTTTTAATTCAAACACATGGCGATGTATGAAAACGTTAAAGATTTCAAATGTCAATTTCACGAGAAGCGTTTATTCACTCGTTAGTTTAAAATGCAGCGTTCGTTGCGGTGGACCCACCTCTCAGTAAATGATTAAAAAAGCACGCGACGAGCATTTTGCACGCGCCGCGCAACGCTCCGCGTCTCCGTAAACGAGCCCTTAGTTCGTGTGAGCGACGCACCTTACGATCTTTAGCCGATCTTACCCTTAAGTCAACTAGGTACTTATAAATACAGGTGTCTCATTTTTTATTCATACATTTACGAGATAGGGCTTGACATGTCAACAAGTATCGAACCTAATTTTGATTCAACAAATATAATACAATAATACTAATATGTTATTAACATTAATATTTTTGTTAGCATGTGTGTGTTTGGGATATATGATCTTGTGTCGTCACTTCTTGCCGCGAGTGAATGAATTGGTGCCCACATATCCAGGGGGGTTGCCCATCATTGGGCATTCTCATAGGTGGCTCAGCAATGATTGTAAGTTTCATACATCAAAATCGGCTCATTATTATATCAAAATAATCTTTTTTGTGTGTTGGAAATCGAAAAAAAATATGATAAAAATATATGACCGCCGTTGGCCCCCTCCCTTAAATTACGGTTATCTCTTCTTAGTAATTATAATACCTAGTTTGTTAAATGACAGAATACAACGTGTTTTTACTGGGTTAATAAGGATATTGGAGATACTAGGAAGCTTTTAAGAAACTAGCAATTTTTATGAAAATAATTTTGGTATGATTAATTTTGGTCAAGCGGGAGTTGTTTTTAAACCGAATAAAAGGCATCAAAGCCAATCGACTCTGTTGCGTGCAAGTTGATTGTTTAGGAAATTAAGACAGCAGTAGTGGGTGAAATATATATTGGATTAGGGGTCTTTCGGCCCACTATGGAATTCGGACCAGGGACCAGTTTCCTTTTTTAAAATTGATAATAGTTAACTGGGCCCACATCTGTTTTGACTTCTATCAAGCGAAAAGTGGCTTAAAATCATTTATATTATTATACATAATAATATTATGTTCCCATTAAAATAGATGAACAGACTTTTATAAATCATTCATACCACCAAAATAACGATAATGGCAAATAAAAAAAAAAGAGAAAACCATTAGAAACAAATAAGAAAAAAAAAACAGGTAAAATATACTAAAAAATGGGTTAGTCACCTATGTTTACCTGGGCAATATCACCCAGTTATTATTCATATTAGTTGATTTATGCAACAGGCGATGAGGTACATGGATAGTAAAGTCTTAGAAACTATCAGAATAGTGAAGTAGTAGTGTCATCATTATAAACTGCAAGGCATTAGATATGTTTATTTTATCCAGTCCATTGATTACGAGATTCCTCTTCTTCTGCCAAGACTTTCCCGATCTATGTCGGGGTTGGCTTCCAGCTCTGGATGCAGCTGAATACCAGTATTTTACATGGAGCGACTGCCTATCTGACCTCCATAAGCCAGTTAATTGTAAGTATACTTTCACTTTGTGATTACTTACCTGTGACGACTTCCAAAGATCTACTTAAATGACAACCGGGATCAAAAACTTAACGTTCTTTTCGAGGCACGGATGTAATGGGCGGTCACTTATCCACAGACCAACCAAGGCAAGAGTGGCTAAACCTAAAAATCTACCCGAGCGGCAGTTATTATTAAACCACGAGCTCTTCCGATTATAAGATTCCTATTAACAATATACAATACCTCCTTCATGTTTCTAGCCTCCTGCTAGTATGCGAGACTAAATTATCCTTGCTTCTCATCTCTTACTTGTTATTGACAAAACCACATTTTTAGTATATTTACGTAGCTGATTTTTTTCTTGTAGGTATGCGCTTTTCTTATTTTTTTCCAATTTTCCTTATTTCGGTGGTCAAGCCACCCTTCGCTTGATTAAAGTCAATACTGATGTGGGCCCAGTTTACCATTATAAATTCTTAAAAGGGGTAACTGGTCCCTTGTCCGAATTCCATAGTGGGCTGAATGACCCCTTACCCGAAATATTTTCATACAACTTGTAAGTACGTAACTTAAAGGTTAGTGAGTAGTTGTAAATAGTTAACTAGTGACCTGCCCGGCAAACCTTCCTCTTAAATTATGTACTCTATCTATTAAAAAAACCCGCATCAAAATCCGTTGCGTAGTTTTAAAGATTAAAGCATACATAGCGACAGAGAGCGGGAAGTGACTTTGTTTTATACTATGCATTGATAATGATAGTTATAGTGATTATGTGACCTACATGTCATGCGCGTGCGCCTCCGAGTGCAGTGCAAATAAATAATCGACTTGTTTCCGAAGGCCATGCCTTAATACGACGAGGATGAGATACGCGCATGATACGCAGGTCACACAGCTATTAACTGGTTACATAAAACAGACCAGGAAGTGACGAAATTTATTGGAAATGTGAAATGCACAAATGCACTACAAACATCTTAACTAATGTAGTTACGGATATTGAAACGTCGGTTCTATCGTACTGTGAGTAGAATACGGAATCTCGACGCACAAAATATCGATGAATGCTAACACGAATACACGATGCTACAAAACTGCGATGCACGTTACTGCAAAAGATCTTCACTACGATACTACTTGACTTCTATGCACATTACCGTGATAGATCCTCATTGCGATACTGTATTTGTCTGTATTATTTTGTGTAGTGTGCCTGTGCAGTAAATAAAATCTATTCTTACACAATTTTAGTAAAATTAATCATGTACAACAATTTATGACGCCTGCATATTTTTTGTGGGCAGTTTTTCCGGGTGTAATTGCTATTTGTAGATCTTCTATCGATTTCTTTCTTCTCCTAACTCAGTCAAAATTTCATACTCTAAGTATAAGGGTTTGGGTTGGATGTTGATGAGTCAGCCAAGACTTCTCATTTCATATATATAGTTTTTACCATTGTCTAATTATCCGTGTTTTCGCGGGTCGTTGGGCTGTCGAGACCGGGACCGTGGTCCAGGATTCCTCCTAAATAATAATAATTATGTTTAAGTGGTATTTCGGGACCACAAATAAAATAAACAAACTTATGCCTTTTTAAAGTACGGTCAACCAAAAAAAAATAAGTTTTACAAATAAAACAAATTTTATTAAATGATATCAAAATCAAAATCAAAACTCATTTATTCAAACTACAACAAGATTTCATTATCTTAGTACAGGCATCTTACTTTGTTAGGTATAACTATATTTTTAGTTTTAAGATTCATATTGTATTTTAGCTTTTTAGGTTTTTGAATAAAGATTTATTATTATTTACATTTTTATAAGACAGTCCCCCAAAACACCCATCGACACTTCTTAGTGTTTAGCTGGAAAGAAGAAGTGGCGGAACAAACATTCCAGCACACATCTGTCTGTTAGGTTGGTGAGAAGAACCAGACTCGATACAATAGCAAGGTGTCAGTTAAATTTAAGATTTACTATAGACACAATCAGTAATAAACAAAAGTATACATACAACAGTAAACAATGTAAAAATAAAATAATAAATACATAACATAACAGTAAACTAATTTTGGAGAAAGAACATAAATAACAAACATTGTCTTGTGTTCAACTCCGCGACCAACTATTCTTATCATCTAAGTAGTCGTTAATAGAATAGTAAGCTTTTAAACGATTAGATTTTACTTTGGCTTTAAACGCATTAAATGGCAAGTCTAGAAAAGAAGATGGCAGTTTATTATAAAATGTTATCCCGAGCCCTACGAATGAATTATGAAGTTTGTGAAGCCGGTGAAAAGGAGCGCATTATATGTAATATGAATGATTTATTTCAAAAATAGTCAGCCTGACTTAGAATGAAACATAAAAAAATAAAAATATAGCTTAATTGAAAAGCAGGAGTTAACAGGAGTAATGTAATATGTTATGTACTATGGTTATGTAGTATACTATGGTATCAAAAGTCAATAGGAGATTAATCAGTTCATTCGGGCTGTCAGCAAATACAGGACTTAACAGGAGTATTGTATTGTTGTCATAGTCGTTGTCTTCGAGCTTCCAAAAATCTCATTCTCCAAATTCCTTCACACCGCACCGGTTTTTTGTCAAATTCTTACGCTATCTCATCTATAAAACTCTGGAACGCGCTACCCCTTGGTATTAAAAAAGCTGAAAGCAAATTCACTTTTAAAAGGAAAGTACGTAGCCACTATTTATATCAGACCAAATAGCTTTCCATAATTAAAGTCGAGTCATAAGTCGTCAAGTTTTTCGTTATTTACTTTGGTATTTGTTTAAGTATTTATTAGTTTATTTTATTTTTTTATATGTGTATTAGTATTAATTTTTATTTTATTTTTTTGAATTTTTTTAATAAAGTTGATATTGTTTTTTGTACCCTACCACAATGTTGTCTTGTTTGACCCTAAGGTTGACTGGTGGAGAATGCCTTGTGGCATTAAGTTCGCCTATGTAATAATAATAATAATAATTTATTAACAGAAAAGTGTATGTATTGTAATGTATCACTATTGTGCATAAAGTTTAAATAAATAAATAATGTGATATGTAATTTTAGGGTATCATAAGTTAACAGGAGATTCATAATTTCTTTCGAACGGTCACCCCGTAGCTAATCTTCGACTGAATCAAGACACCCTGGTACAAAGTTCAAAATGCAGTACTAATAAATAAATTTATATAATTGTTGATCATAAATTATATCACTTTTTTGCTAACTGTACTTTAACTTCGTTTTTCTTGTGGTCCCGATGTACTACACCAAATTAATTAAAATATTACCCCCACGACCCAGTAATACTAGCCTATTACTATCCCACAGCTGGGCAAAGACGTGCAACTTTCGTTTTATTGTCCCTGCTTGTTGTATTTTTTTATATTTGTTATGTGTTGTATGTGTATTGCCATACCTGGGAACAGAACATATTATATTGAGGGTCAAAGTTCCAACTTTTTTTGTATATTATAGTAGTTTATGCGACTGTGCATAATGAAGGGCATTACAACACAAGTGTGGGTTTAAGAAACGAGCCGTAGGCGAGTTTCTTAATAGCATCACACGAGTGTTGTATTGCCTAATTATGTATAGTTGCACACATACATATCTACATTTTTTATTGCATTACACTGGAAACAATGCTGGTCATTTCCCTATGGTTCCTGAACCCATCATAGAGCCCTTATGATATTTGGGTAGATAAATTTACTTTAAATACCGTACAAATCATTGCATCTATCAGTGCTCCCAGCAATATTTTTTGCGTAGACTTACTTAGTTTGTTGTACAGAATGCTTGGTTGACGGCTAAGTGAAGTGTTCCTTTAAACCTTGTATTTATCCAATTTAAATGAAAAATAAGTATTACAGCTGTCACAAGTTAACGAGTAATTAAATAAAAATAAAGTGTACTTGAACATGTTTTCCCATACGGAAGGAAATTTTACATGGGAATGTAATTATTTTGTCCTTGGGATAACATTTAAAGCACGGAACCCTTCACTTTGCGAAAACCTTGCACCAAACGGAGGTAAAGGCAATAAAAAACGTGCCGATATTTTATTTTTATGAGGAACTTTACTTGTCATAAAAAAATATTATATTATATTAATAACAAAGTTTCTCCAAGATGTATTTCTTATGGATTCGGTTAGATGATATTGTTTTACTTAAAAGAATAGCTCTTTGTATCTAAACTTTAGTTTTAATTTCGTGAAAAACATCATTGTAAAACATCAATAAAAGTACACTGACTGTGCTTATAATAACATTTTATCTTTTTCAGCATTGGTTCAAATTACGCTTGCATTTGGAGAATACGCTTCAAAAGTTGGAGGTGTCACCAAAGTCTTCATGGGACCGCTGCCTCTTTATGGTTAGTTAAAACTTCATAATTATCTTTAACCCATGCATTTATTAGGTATAATGTTACGGCTAATAGCCGAAGTACGGCTACAGCTAGGTTTAGCCGGTTAGAACTAAGTGTAGTAGGCCACATGCGGTTAAACCTAGGTGTATCCGCCTTAACTTTAGTAAGAACTAGGTTTAGCCTGCATCATAGCGGTTATAACTAGGTGCAGCCGCATGCCTGCGGTTAATCTTAAGTGTACCTCTTCTTGCCAGCTAAAACACTAGGAAGAGTTTTGGGGGACTATCCATTGTAGAATTTGACGTTCGAAAAGTGCTAATCATCAGCCTAATTTGAATAAATGACTTTTAATTTTATCATCGGCTAAAACTAGGATTTCAGTGCGGTTGAGCATTTTGGTTTTGTTTTGAAATAAAATTCTTATCTTGTCAACAAATAAAAATGTTTAAGACGATAGAAAATAATACTGACAGTCATTTCTCACTACAAGTAAAATATATATAATTTATGTAAGTATATATTTATTTGGGTTTGAGATAAGTTTTAATTCTTACAAGTTTTTTAAAAAGTTTTATTTTTTTATAAATGGGCTTGCTCTTGACTTCAATCTTGCCCTAAGGGCAGAGATGATGTCGACGATGGAACGAGCTTACCCAGAAGAAGCTTGTTTACTCGCGACTTAAATAGATTAGGGCTATATGAACTCGGAAAAACCGACGCAGGCAGGGAATTCCTCTCCTTGGCTGTGCGAATATTAAAGGACTTAGCAAAGCGCTTCGTTCGAATGTGTGGAACGTCGACTAGGTATCGGTGATAACCTGCAGTACGTCTAGTCTCCCGATGGAAGAAGGGAGATGGTAGAATCAGCTCGTGGAGCTCCTGCGCACACTCTCCGAAGTACAGTCTGTAGAAGACCGACAGACATGCGACTTTGCGACGGTGGGCCAGGCTATGTAGCTTGACAACCAGTTTATCGTCACCAATTAGCCTCCTGGCTCTGCACTCTACAGAGTCAAGTGTAGCAAGTTGGTATTTGGCTGTTTTTTTTTTGGTTATTTAAATTATTCTGGTTAAATTTATTTGGTTTGCAATGTGTACATGATACTTACCTGTGTACTTACACAGCAATAAAATTATATGGATGATAATAGCAAAAATAACATAACGAGGTCACACGTGCCAAACGGTTTTTTAACGTCACTAGTAACACTGAGGAAAAACATGACATGTATAATTTTAAAGAATAATTCAAGATATTGTACCGGAATAATATTAATTATATAATAAAAAATGTGACCTCGGCTTTATTGTGCCGATTGTCATAAGTCATACATAACGGTCAATGGCCTTATGGCCTGCTTGTGTGGGGGAACTCCACCTTTACAAAAAAAGCGTTTATAACGCAAAAGAAATGTATCAGAGCCATCTGCGGCGTTGGACCTCTCGAGCCATGTAGACCTCTTTTCAAGAAATTAGGGTTGCTAACACTTACTAGTTTATACATTTTTGAAGTGGGCATGTTTGTTAAAAAGCACCCAAACTTGTTCACTAAAGCTTCAGATAATAAAAAGTTTCTCTCTAGAGATCCCACCAAACTGGCCATAACAAGATGTAGAAGCACACTCTTCCAGAACAATTGCTATAGTATGTCGGTCAAAATCTTTAATAAAATACCCAAAGTAATCAGAGAACTACCAATTCATTATTTCAAAAGGAAACTGAAGAAATGGCTCCTCAATAAGATGTTATTTTATTTGTGTTAGTTGTTTTTGTTAGGTGTTATTTTGGTCGTGTTATTTGTTTTTTTTCAATTTTATTACTTTATTGATTCATTTTAAATGCTCTGATCATTATTGTCAATAATGATATTTTATTTTTCTTAACTGTTTTATGCACTTATGTAACTAGATAAGTACTTAAATTACGAGTAGGTACTAGGTGTTTTAATGTAATTTAATTTTAAGTTTGCATGCTGAATGTAGTAAGCGAAATATGTGAAACTTTTTTTATTTTTAAGACCATAATGTACCATATTTCAAGCAAATAAAGAATCTTGAATCTTGAATCATGAACCTGGACGATCACCTGGCGAAACTTGCACTTGGCGGTTTTAAGATTCAAGATTCTTTATTTGCATGAAATATGGTACAATAATATGGTCTTAAATATAAAAGGTTTCACATAAATGTCGCTTACTATATTCAGCATGCAAACTTAAAATTAAATTAAAATACCTAGTACTCGTAATTTAGGTAGGTATTACCTTGTTACATTAAACATTTAAGAAAAATAATATATCATTACTAACAATCATATTCTGGGAATTTAAATGAATAAAGTCATAAAATTGGAAAAACAAATAACACAACTAATAAAATAAAAAAAATACCTAACAAAAACAAATAACAAAACATCAATAAAATAAAATAGGAACATAATATTATGTTAGCTAACGAGTAGAAATGGATTTATATGTCAAAAACTTGTTAATTGTATAGAAAACGTTGTTAAGGAGCCATTTCTTTAGTTTTCTTTTGAAATAATTAATTGGTCGTTCTCTAATTACCTAAGGTATTTTATTAAATATTTTGACCGACATGCTATAGCAATTGTTTTGGAAGAGTCAAGAGTGTGCTTCTACATCGTGTTATGGCCAGTTTGGTGGGATCTCTAGAGCGAAACTTTTTATTGTCTGAAGCTTTAGTGAATAAGTTTGGGTGCTTTTTAACAAACATACATATATGTATATATAACACACTTCTAAAATGTCCAAACTAAGTCCAAAGTAAGCAAGCCTAATTTCTTGAAATGAGGCCTACATGACTCGAGTGGTCCAACGCCGAAGATGGCTCTGACACATTTCTTTTGCGTTTTTATAACGCAAAAGAAATGTGTTTGGGCTTGATTCAGAAAGCAGTACTTGTCGATACAGCCCGCATTGTGAGGAGGTTCCAGTCTCTGGAACCCTAACCATCATCGATAGTATGGACCTTGCTCGCGACACTGGCATACTATCACTATCACTATCAGTAATTATATAAGTATATAGTCCTTCTTACCAATTTCGGTAACGGCGACCCTTACAAGCTATTTCCTAGCGTGTGCCCTTATAAATATGTCTGGCCAGACCGAATTTACTATTTATTTTTTTTAATTTACTATTCTTGGCGCTCTACTATTTACAAAAACACAAAATCTTTCGAAAAACAGCGAATCGAAACACTGAAAGAAAAGCGTCAAATACGTAAAGAGAGACCTAAGCCCTCCTACACCTATACCTACAACTCAGCCAGTCAACTCTACTGCTTCAGCTGTGACCGGGTATTTAAAAGTAAATCACTATCACTTCACATAGTAGCAAACCACACGGTGCGGTGCGCCACTGCTCCGGTTTTCTACATACAAAAACCGGCCAAGAGCGTGTCGGGCCACGCTCAGTGTAGGGTTCCGTAGTTTCCCGTCCGTCACAATAAGTGTTCCCACCCACTCAAACGTCCAATTTTGACAGCTGACGTACGCTTGAACGTCCCGGGTGACTAGAGCGACCCGAAAAAAAAATGTGAGCGTTAATGAGGTGACTAATCGTACTAGCTTACAAAACCAGTTTGCTACCAAAGCAAAGACGGTAGATGTTTTCAAGGCCAGTGGACATTCGAACTTTCAAACCAGATATTAAAGATAAAGATCAGTTTATTTGTCCAAACATGTGTAGGTATACATGCAAGTTAAGCATGCAGGATGTTACATTAAAAATATTTCGTACGTACATGTTTCACCCGTAAATAAAATTAATAACAAAGAAAAAGCAAGAATTAAAGTACAAAATAAACAAGTCAGTAAAAGTCAAAGAATGTCACAAAAAATTAAGGTAAATAAATGTCAAATATTGTACAAAATAAACTAGTCAGTAAAAGTCATAAAATGTGACAAAAATTGAAGAGAAATAATAAATGTCAAATATTGTACAAAATAAATAAGTCAGTAAAATTTATAAAATGTCAGATATATTGAAGAGAAATAATAAATGTCAAATAATGTAAAAAAGAAGAAATTAAATAAAAAATATATGCAAAACACAATGTCAAATAGTGTCACTCAAAAAGTCATATATATTATAATAACACTTGTCTGTTAATAAATCTCAAATCTTTTTTTAAAATAAATTTACTGGCAATGTTTTATATGACAGAGGTATTTTATTATAAATTTTAGGAGCCATACAGAAAACGCTTTTACCCATTAAGGGGACGGTGAACGAACATTTCTCCATACAAATGTAATACCAAAATCATTCGCGATACGAACATATTACCAACTTAAAATTATGTTATTCGGAAACAGACGATATTTATCTAGGTTCCTATTAAACTTTTTTTTTTAAACATTTACTATTTACGAAATGCAAGCGAATTGCATTTCGTCAATAGTAAATAGCAATTCGCTTACATCGCATACATCTCTTTTGGGCCTTAAATGCGATATCTTTATCCGTAGAATTTCCCCAAAATAGAATACCATAGCGCAATAACGATGCAACTAGACCATGGTAGGCTGTTACTAAAGCATCTACGTTTAACTCTTGGGCCAGTTTATATAAGGCGTACGCAGAGGAGCTCAGCCGTTTACTTAGATGTTCGATGTGTGCCTTCCAGTTCAATTGAGAGTCAATGGTTATTCCTAAAAATTTTGTGTCGTCAACTTTATTAATTATAGTGTCCTGGTAAACTGCGTCCACGTCACATATAGCCTGGGTACGTTGCCTAAAATGCATTATAGTCGTCTTGTCTAGATTTATTTGTAAGTTGTTCCTGTTTAACCACGATATTATTGATGTCAAAGATTCATTTATGTCTCTTTCATATATTTCCTTATTTTTACATGTTATAGTCATAGAGAGTTATGAATAATAATAAGAGATAAGATAAGATATAATAAGAGAGTCATGGGGTGTTTAATAGCACTAGGCAAGTCATTGATATATATAATAAATAATAAAACTCCGAGTACACTGCCTTGAGGAACACCGTATGTGGGAGTGCGTTCACTTGATATAATAATTTCCTCCTTCTTTGTCATAACATTAATTCTCTCTATTTCTGTATACTGTTTTCTATTAGTGAGGTATAATAATAATATAATTTCTGTAGCAAGATCCTATGGTCAACGTAGTCAAACGCTTGCGTCATATTGTCGCAATATATCGCACACACTGGGATTCTCCTGTCCTCAGATCAAATAACAGCCAGATAGAACATGCGCAAAAAACAATGTGAAGTTACCTAATATTTATGTGTGCGTGACAGCTAGGAGCGACAGTATAGGGACATGGGCATTTGCATATATAAAATTGGAATTAATGCACTTTAGCATAAAGGTGCTTAAATAATATTAAATGAACAGAATAATAATTATTAAATAAATAAAGGTGGAATAAAAGTTATTTAAGGTTTAAGTTAGCTTGTGCCCGCCGTGCTAAATATTTTTTTATTGAATAGTATTGAATGTTGTGTATGTAATATTACTGTATGAATGTATTATTATTTCTATTATGAGTCAGTGATACTTGAATTAAATGATTTTATTATTATTTTATGTGGATGGGTGACCACTTATTACATACCGAGTTGCCACCGTGTCTCGGAAAGCACGTTAAGCTGTTGGTCGCGGCTGCCATATATATGTAGATCTTTGGCAGTCATTAGGTAGTCAGTGACCTGAAAGTCTGACAACCAGTCTTACCAAAGGATATCGTATTACCCAGTATTAAATTGGTTGTGGAGGTCCGATAGGCAATCGCTCCATGTAAAATACTGGTATTCAGCTGCATCCAGTTGGACTGGAAGCCGACCCCAACATAGTTGGGAAAAAGGCTAGGCAGAAATGATGAACAATATTTAGCGGTTGCTAAAAACTCAAAATTGAAAATAAAGCACCTTTTGGTTGGTTAAAATAAAGAACAGTTTTATCAAACAAAGATATTTATATAATATGATAGCTGTTCCCCGCGGTGTCACCAACAGCTCAGCCCCTAAGGGTCGTAGCATGATATTGTATAGTTTATAGTCTTCCTCGATAAATGTGCTATCGAACACAAAATAATTTTTCGAACCAGTAGTTCCTGAGATTAGCACATTCAACCAAACAAACAAACAAACTCTTCAGCTTTATACTATTATTAAAGATTATACAAAATTATTTCTGCATGAACATGTATAGATTCAACAATCTTCCTACACACAATGCAAATTCCCCTAATTCAAGGAGACCTATTTCGATGTAAACTGGTAACACAGACGAATAACTGTCAATATTTTTCGTTGTGAGTGTGTTGAAAATATTATAGGGAAAATAAATAACAAAACAATAAAATAAACAATAGTAACCTATGGAAAGATATTCCATCTTCTTTTCTTTGTTTTTGGGAACAACTTTTACAATGTTTAAAGACACAAGACGGCATGATTTGACATAAAATAATAAGTCACTTGTGACGTCTAATCAGTACGCCGCGTAGCTTAGTACTGACGCGATTCACTTTTGAATTTGTATTTGCCTTGGTGACAGCAATCTTGTGTTCTACGCGCTCTATCCGGCTGCTATTTGATCAGCTCCTGTCCATATTAGTCATAACAGTGTATAAAAAATCAAAAATTGCCATACTGGTTGACATGTTTTGCCTAAACCCCTTTTGCTTTTCACTAAATATATGTTTCTTTTCGAGGTATGCGTACAGTTCTTTATAAAAGTATTTTTCAAAAAATTTGGACATTATAGGAATTAAGGCAATTGGTCTGTCCGTCGGGGCTGTGGTTTGTTCCGTCGGGGCTGTGGTTTGTCGAAAGGTTAACGCGGCTCCGACACAAGGGCGAAGAAGGAACATGGGTTTGGTTTTTAGTCAGTAGAAGTCTGACACTCCCCTTCGCTCTGCCCAAGAGCCCCACCCACCAAAAAAAAAATAACCTGTGCTATTTGTGGCCTTTAAAGATTTAATTATGTTTAATATATCTACTGGTATACTGGGTGCAACAAAGATTGAATCTTTCTGTTTCATAATATTTGCTGTTACATTGCCTCCCGAAACTTGACTTGGTTGAATTTTGTCTATGAAATAATTGTTAAACGCGTTGGCTATTTCTAGAGGGTCAGTTACTATTTTGCCATCGAAATTTAAATAGGTAATAGATTCTTTAGGTAAAAACGGTTTTGATTTATTTATTATGTTCCATGTCATTTTAGATTTATTTGTTGCTGTTTTAATGGCGTAATTGAGCCTGTTGAGTCAATCTCATAACTTTTTTAAACTATTTGGTGTAGGTACGTCTTGATTTTAATGTACTGTGCCATTGCCAATAACAATTGGTAGGTGGTATCTAAAAAGAAGCGAACAATTGCGAAGTTTATGAGTAACAGGGGGACTGATGCAACTGTACAATTTGATCTAAATTCAGACCAATAAATTACCATTTTACATCTCGAACGTTTGTTTACTAACTACTAGCTGGAGAATGTTGGCTTGAAAATCAGCAGAAGTAAAACTGAATACAATATGTTTTGCGATTTCGGCGGTCTCTCCAGTTCTGGAGCCATAGCGCTAGGTGGCGTGCTTCTTCCAATTTGCCCCGACTTTCGGTATCTCGGTTTACTCGTGCAAAGCGATGGCGAAATAGATCGTAGTGTAAAGCACAGAATTAGCACTGGATGGATGAAATGGCGGCAGGTCACGGGAACAATATGCGACTCCCGCATTCCCCATAAACTCAAGGGGAAGATTTATAAGACCATGGTTAGACCTGCTGTCGTGTATGGATCTGAATGTTGGGCCACTAAAGGGATAAATGAAAGGCAATTGCATGTGGCTGAGATGAGAATACTAAGAGGGATGTGTGGTGTGACGCGAATGGATAAAATAAGGAATGAGTACATAAGAGGAAGTCTGAAAGTGGCGCCGGTGAATGAAAAGTTGATTGGTTGGATTGACATGTGATGCGAAGGAATGAAGGAAATGTTGTGAGGAAAATGTTGAGTATGAATGTAGATGGCTAGATGAGTTAACAGCTAGGTGGATTAATAAAAGGCTGGCTCAAGGAGACCCCCTCTCTCCATTAATTTTTAATTTAATAACACATGAACTGTGTCAGCAGCCCCCGCTTGATGTAGTTGTATCCCAATACGCAGACGATTTTGTTGTATATGTTAAGCACAAAGATATTAAAGTATGTGAAGTTTATGTACAGAATGCATTGGATTATTTTGTAAGGGTTTTGGATGAACTTGGTTTGAAATTATCTTCAAGTAAATCTACCTTTTGTGTGTACAGTAGGGGCAGGCGTAAGATAATTCCTACCTTAAAAGTGAATGAGCAAACGTTTGATTTCTCAGAATGCATTAAATACCTAGGTATGTGGCTAGACAGAAGTCTCCGTTGGGGCAAACATATAAATGAAACAGTCAGTAAATGCTTGAAATTTCTAAATTTATTAAAAGTTCTAACGGGTAGCTCATGGGGAGTACACACAAAACATATACGTAGGCTATACATGTCACTGATCAGAAGTCGAATAGATTATGGGTGTTTTATGTATGATTGTAGCGCAAAATCTCATGTTTCCAAGCTGGATAAGTTACAGAATCAAGCCCTGAGAATTATAGAATATATATCAGAAGTTCCCCAATACATGTAATGGAGTCTGATTTGAGTATTCCCCCTTTATTTTTGAGAAGAGAGTATTTAGCCTATAAATATTGTTTAAAAATAATGTCATGGTCAAACAATACGACAGTTCGCTTAATTATGGAACTGAGTGTCCTTTGTTCTATCAAATATTGGGAAAATAAAAAAGTGCCCTTATTAGTTAAAATATATACCTAATGATGTAAAGCACATAAATGTTCTTTCAACGGATATTCATAAAATGTACAGTTTGGAAACTTGGACAACGGCCATTGAGATTAAAAATGTAATTAATGTTGATCTAGAATGTGTAAAGGTTTCCATCTAATTATAATTCACTACTGTTCGATGATAGAGCTGAATTAAATTCTTTGTATTGTAATTGGCACAAAATTTTTACAGATGGTTCTAAGGGTACTTCCGGTCTAGGTGCAGGAATATTTGACCAAAGCTTAGGAAATAATCTCGGTTTAAAAGTAAACTGTAATATATCGATAATGACACTGGAACTCATTGCAATTTATCAAGCAATTTTTTATTGCCGAAATCAGAATCTAAAATGAGTTGTTATTCTTTCAGACAGTAAAAGCGCACTACAGCATATTGCTCGATGTGCCTCTGGTTTCAGAGTTGCATCGATGGCATATGATATTCTTGAAAATTTAATTTTATTATCTACATCTACACTAATATTATAAAGAGGAAAGATTTGTACCTATTGTTGTATGTTTGTAATGAATAGGCTCAAAAAGTACTGTGCCGATTTCAAAAATTCTTTCACCCTTGGAAAGCTACATTCACCCTGAGTAACATAGGCTACTTTTTATCCCTGTATTCCCACGGGAACGGGATCTACGCGGGTGAAACCGCGGGACGTCCGCTAGTTTAGGAATAAAATAGAAGTTAAGCTGCAATGGGTTCCAGCCCACATTGGACTACGTGGTAAAGAGGAGGCTGACCGATTGTCTAAATTAGCAGCAGCGGAGGGTTCAATAATTGACTACTTACCTGACTATTGGGAATATATTTCTAGATATAAAGTGATTTGTTATAATTCATGGAAACAACATTTTGATTCTATAAGTCAACATAAAGGAATATGGTATAGGAGCATACAAGGCGAGCCTCCTCGAGTGCCTTGGTTTGATGTCGCTAAACTTAGTAGAGGTTATGTTAAATTAATTTTAAGACTTCGCCGTGGACACCATCCATCAGCGAAGTTTGCTTTCCTTATGAAAAAAACTGATTCGCCGAATTGCAGAGTATGTAATCAGGTTGAAGACGTGCAACATTTGCTGATGGATTGTGTCCGCAACAGGCGCGAGAGGGAGTCACTAATGAGGGAATTAGATTTAAATAGGCTTAACGTAGGATTAATGCAATCAATTTTATCCCAACTAACGTCAGAAAGTGCCAAAAAGGTATGTCGTTTAATAACTGTCCTTCATACGTGACTACTGTCTTTACCATAAGATTCCATATTTGTATAACTAAGTAGAGTAGATTTAAGTAATAATAGTAAAAGGCACGACGGGGTTGGCCATATCTGTTAAGACAAAAACCCCAAAAGAAATAAAGAGAGAAAAAAAAAAGAATGTAGATGGCTATAAAAGGAGAGGAAGGCCAAAGAAACGATGGATGGACTGTGTGAAGGATGATATGGCTAGAAAGGAGGTGACTGCTGAGATGACGAGAAATAGAGAAGTGTGGAAGAAGAAGACATGTTGCGCAGACCCCAAATAAATTGGGATAAGGGCAGGAGAATGATGAATGATGAACGTTTGTTTACTAAAAAGACAAGAGTCGGACCTAATAGATTTCATTTGGAGCACAACTCGAGAAAAGTTTGCTCTTGAGAAGATCCGTGTTAAAAGGAAAAATAAATTATGTTTCTGAATGAAGCATTGTGGCCAGAAGGCATTTGTTTTAAAGGTTTTATGGTCTTTAATGAGAAAATGAAAGAGAATAATATCAAATTTTAATGTTATAAACTTATAACGCAATGAATTCAAAATAAATCGTTGTGCATTCATTAGAGTCATTTCCAATTTAATTATAAATTTTCAAACAATATTGTAAGTCCATAAAGCGTTCTTTTGTAAGTATGAGACGTACTGTAAAACTGCCGATATAGTGGCGTTTCACGAGACGTGGTTGCTGCCTAACGATATACCATTGTCGGGAAGAGTTGATAAGAAGTTCGAGTATGTACACACGGGCAAGTCTGTGGTTGGCACATCTGCAGAGATTCTTGTAGGAAGGCCGTACGGCGGTGTGACCTTTTTGTGGAGGAAATGCAGTTTTCAGTCGGTTTCGTTAGTGCAGCGCATAAGTTTAATGTGAGACGGCAGGATATAAAAATTAAACCCCACGACGAAAAAATCTAATTGGAAAAGAATAAAATAATTCAAAATAAACATAACTAAGGAATATCCGTCGGGGGCTGCCTTTTCTAAAAATTTAATCATACTCTTATGTGTATTTTATGTATTCACGTCACTAGAAAACCTTTAGCTGGTTTAATGGCAGCCCCCGACGGATATTTCTTAGTTATGTTTATTTTGAGTTATTTTATTCTTTTTCAATTAGATTTTTACCGTCGTGGGATTTTTTCCAATTTTTTAATTTTGCTTTTATTTCAGACTTTTTAGAGAGCATATACGAATTATTTGGGAACATGCATTGAGCTACCACGTACAAATTGCTGAAAACAGAATTGTAATCGGACATTTCGTTTTGATTATATTGCAACATTGTTTTGCACGAATACGAATATTTTGGCGCCCCCTAGTGAGTTACAGCCATGACACCTGTCTAAGAACATGAACTCATTGAGCACAAACCCGTTACTGAAAACCGCATCATAATCGGATCATTAGTTTAGATTTAGAAGATAGGTGGGAACTTAAAAAAAGTGCACACACAAACAGCTCTCACCCTAAACATACCCGCTCCGTTCCGTCGTGGGTAAAAAAGTCTTTGTGTAGTCGATCTATTTTAGTATATAGCGTGTACATGGCCTACTAATAATGTAAAAAATATGCTAGAATTCACATACTGATTAATTGAGATTAGTGCTATAGTTAATAACAGTGAATGAGAAGTCATATTTATGCTAGGTGATTTATCTTATTGCGGTATTGCGGCAACTCCGTCTATCACTCTTGTACATGAAGATTAAGTAAATAAATACTTATAAGGTCTCGTAATAGTGGCCATTATATGTTTTTTTTAATTATTTTCAGTTGTAACAGATCCCGTAGACGTGACGACAGTCCTTAACAAATGTGTGAAGAAAATGTTTGTGTATCGATACATCGAACCGATGATTGGCAAAACGTTGATGGCTGCTGATGGTAACTTAAAAATTCATATTTCTTATTTAACATCATTTCTTTTTTTCAGAAGATCTTACGAATCATACTCGTAAAATGTGCTTTATTTTTCTCTCGAGAATCAGTACTTCACTCAACCTAAGTTAAATTAGTGAGTCCCTAAAAATGCTCGGCCTACTGCTTCTTGTTGGCCAGAAAATCTTTCCAGTTATTATAAATTAATAATTATTGTATTGAAAATGTTTCAGTACCAACATGGAAGCGTAATCGTCGGTTGCTGGACCCATGCTTCAAGCAGACAATCTTGGACAACTTTCTGAAGTTGTTTACTGATCGAGCTGGAAGACTGGTTGGGTTGCTCGCTGAGGAAGTCGGCAAAGGTGAAGTGGATCTCAATGAGAAGATCACTAGAGCTGTTGTGGAAACCGCTTGCCGTGAGTAGTTCTTCCTCTTTTGATGCTCCTCTAACAACTGAATGTTGGTCACCAACTCCGAATATTTTTTCCTTTTCCGTTGCGGGGTGGACCAGGTCAACAGTGGTCGTTTTGGTTACAGCTGTTTTGAAATTCTTGCCATGTTATTTATAATAATTCTAGAGATAATGTATGAACAGGAGTTTGCGGTCACCGACATAGCTTGCAGAGTAAGCAAGTTGAAGTGGCAATAAGTAGACATGCTGGTCAAAAGACACTCCTAGAGTGGCTACCGCGTATCAGCCAGTGTAGCTTGGAACTCTTTCAGCTGGATGAATCTTACAGTTATTTAAATAGGTATTTAACACATCATAGATATCTAGGAAGGAAAATATGAAACTGCGGTGATGAAAGCCCAATTAGAGAGCTGAAAGGAGTTTCGTGGTAAGGACAGAGATGGGGTTTGGGCGCGAATATATACAAAGTAACGGGAGGGGTCAGAAAGAGATATGAGGATCTGCTCCTCCCGATGGTAGAAAAATCATTGGACGTTAATGGTTCCGTGGGCCGAGACGTTCTATCCCGAGGACGTAGAGGAAGACCATGACGTAGACCATTGCCAAATCAAAGAACCGGCAATAATGATAAACGCTTAGAGCCAGGATTAAAGTCATGACTCTAAGCGAGCTCGATAGATCTATGGGATCGTTCAAGCAAAGCAAACCTCCTAAAACCGACTGATTCATATCTGCTCTCAGGTGGTTCACTGTGACCCTAGCTACTTACTAGCACTGCTATACAATCATTGTGTCTGGTGTACAACCACTTTCCGAAGATTTGGAAGGAACCAAAGGTTGTGTTGAGAGAGCCGGACAATGACTCGTACATCGTACCTACGGACCTCTCTATACCCCTGTGCTGCACATCCGCACAAAAGAGGTACAGAAAAAATCCATCACGCTTGTTTCACCAGATGTGGTCCGTTCAGTTGGGGTCTGCAGTTCTGCACCCGGTGGTGATAAGGGCGATATTACTGAAGTAATAGATCTTACGATTCTGTACGTCACAAACGCACGGGCATTTACAGTCAACAAATTGTTAATTGTCAAGGGGTTAGAAAACCGCTGAGTCTGGTCCAGAAGGTGTTTGCCCAGAAACTGTGCATAACCTACCGAACGGTTTCCCTAATCTCAGCTACTCTGGTAGTGGGAGTATCCCAGCCAATACCAGAGAAAATGAGTTTTTCACATTTTATGCCTGCGGTTAACAGCGAAGTTGTCACAGATCTTAACAAATTTTCTGAGTGCTCTGACCGAGGGAGTCAGCAGCAACATGTCATCGGCGTCGATGATGTTGTCAAAACACAACCTGTCAATATAGCAGCCCACAATACGCATTGCCGAGTTCTTCGATCAATGCATTCAGACACAGATTAAAAAGATTGCCTAGAGGAAGTTAAGCCCCCCTTTTTTTTGGTGTTTAGTAAATCATCAAGAACCCCTCCCGCTCTGGGCAGAGCGGAATGGAGTGTCAGACCTCTACTGACTAAAAACCACCCATGTTCCTTCTTAGCCCTTGTGCCGAGGCCGCGGTATCTCTTTCGAACAACTCGCAGCCCCGACGCACAGTGGGTCGAAACGATGATTTTAGTGACTTAGGGATCAACTTTGTTTTTTCACTATTTTCTTTATGCGGATCGATAGAGCTCATTAACCTCAATAATAACTGTTCTGATGCTTTTTTTCCTAAACTTGCTCCTTCGGGTGGAAAAATGCATTTTGTTATTTTTTTGTATGGAGCGGATCCAATTAAATTAAATTCCTGCTAAGTGGTGAGTGATCCCGCTTTGAAACTATATTTTTCTTAAAGCTTGTCCAGTCTACTATCTTTTGATGCTTTGAACATTTGCCTTAAGTCGCAACACTGCCAAATAAATGGATCAAAAGAAAATAAAAAAAATACGTTGAATAAAAAGCTGAAAAATGTTCTTTTAAGTTATAATTGATATGGAATAGTAAGTCAAAGCACTTAATAATTCACATAATTACCTAAAGACTAACGACAATACATATAAAGGTCCCTAATTTGCTTGAATTTACTAAGTACGTATTATTTAAAATGTGGATCTATTCATTTCTATTTGTCTATATAATGAACTAATAAAATATTTTAAATTATATTTAAATTAAAATAATAAGGAACTTACAATCTACCAATAATCTTATTCACTATCGCTATGACTATCTTGTAAATTATCTACATCAATAAAATCAAAATCGGATTCTGAAGGAAAACTCAGAAGAAGCTCTTTGACTTTTGGAGGGAGAACCATTCTATTTTGTTTTGCCAATCGAGGCCGTAGACTTGTGATCTTTGGATCAGACGACAAAAGAAGATTGTGTAAAATGTCTTAATTTGTCAATGTTCTCTACTTACCTTTCTAGAATGACTCTCTATATTTCTTAAAAATCTTTATTACGAGCTTCCGCTGCCTCTTCCGATAGTTTCCCTATAGGTATGACACCGAAGTTCTTTATTATATCACTCCCATGTAGGTACCAACAATTTATGTACACTGGAAGGTATATAATGCCAGGGATACAAGTCATACAAGGTAACATACAATTCTGCCGTATCATTACAAAATTCGGAAAATTTAGAAAGGTCCACGCGTTCCCTAGATGCAACGGTTTGAAGAATCACGTTAAACCTTTCTATCAAATCGTCAGGAATCCCTGTTATGCGGGCTGTTGTTGCTGGATCCCTGAAAAATCTTCTGACAGTATTGTCATCATTGGTTGTGCCTACTCCTTGTTTGACTATATCGATGAGTAAACCGCATTCCCTCTTAAATGCTTACTGTATACCAAGCACTCTTTCTGAGGGACAGTTTTTGTTTGTCGTCGCCTCTGCAAAGTCTGCAAGTCCACTTTTTGCATTATTTGCACGTATCTTTACTTATTATTCAGTATTTAATCTAATTTAAAAGATTGTATAAGTTCAATAAATAAACAAATAGAAATGAATAGATCCACATTTTTAATAATACGTACTTAGTAAATTCAAGCAAATTAGGGACCTTTAAATGTATTGTCGTTAGTCTTTATGTAATTATGTGAATTATTAAGTGCTTTGACTTACTATTCCATATCAATTATAACTTAAAGGAACATTTTTCAGCTTTTTATTCAATGTATTTTTTTCATTTTTTTCGATCCATTTATTTGGCAGTGTTGCAACTTTAGGCAAATGTTCAAAGCATCAAATGATAGTAGACTTGACAAGCTTTAAGAAAAATATAGTTTCAAAGCGGGATCACTCGCTACTTAGCAGGAATTTAATTTAATTGGATCCGCTCCATACAAAAAAATAACAAAATGCATTTTTCCACCCGAAGGAGCAAGTTTAGGAAAAAAAGCATCAGAACAGTTATTATTGAGGTTAATGAGCTCTATCGATTCGCATAAAGAAAATAGTAAAAAAACAAAGTTGATCCCTAAGTCACTAAAATCATCGTTTCGACCCACTGTGCGACGGTCGTCGGCCCTTGTAATGTTAAACCCCCTCACGCTGCATGCCAACCTGTATGGTACAGTACAGACGACTCACTTGATTTTTAAAAAATTCATTTCCCATGATTTCAGAAACTACACTTGGCGTTCGAATCGACGGCAAGGACCTTGTGGATAACAATTACTTGAAGGCTGTAAAGGAATTGATAAGTATTCCCGTAGCCAGGATTTACCAACCTTGGCTTATGTTTGATTGTATCTTCAATTTGTCTCGGTACAAAACAAAATTGGTTAACGCGCTAGAAACCGCTGCTACACTTACGAAAAAAGTGAGTATTGATATTTTATTATTGATGTATGATTATTGTTTTTTATAGATACTCATTAATTCAAATAAATTTTTAATGATTTACAATAAAAAATGTCTACAAAAAAATTCAAAACTGTGAGACATAATGCTTTGTGTTGTTTTAACTGGAAAAGAAACGTTAATAATAATTATTATAAATGTTATTTTTTACTTTTTTAACCTTTCACGCTAAAATAACGTCGTTTTGTAGATGCTGGATACACGGGTTTCAGAACATTTACAACGGTTGAAAACTAAAGAAGACAATGATAACAAAGGTAAGAATTAAGTATAATATTATTGGCATAGTTAAGTCCTTTTTTTCAAGGCTTGAAAAGAAACAACGTCTGTGATTTACAATACCTACCAAAAAACTATTTACCTACATATCGATAGAGTGTGTAGTGTGTTTGCTAAAAATCCTACTAATATTATAAACGTGAAAGTTTGTAAGTATGTATGTATGGATGGATGGGTGGATGTTTGTTACTCTTTCACGCAAAAACTGCTGAACGGATTTGGATATTTGGTAGGTACACCTTCACACCCATAAAATGTAGTGAAAAAAGAAAAGCTTTTAACTAGGCAAATAATTTATAACCGGGAGGGGACGCCCTCATCATCAGCCTATAATGTTCCCACTGCAGGGACTCGGCCTCCTCTCTAGGAGAGGGATGGGCTATAATCCACCACGCGGGCCCATTGCGGATTGGCAGATGACACATGTCTTTGAATTTTTTGGTTCTAAGACATGCCGGTTTCCTCACGATGTTTTCCTTCACCGTTTTGAGAGCAGCGGTGATGATATAAATTACACAAAGTAATGCGCCTGCCTGGGTTCGAACCCAGATGACCAGATGTATGAATGTGGACGAGGCAAAAGGAGAATGTAGTGTAGGGATCGTAGCAGGCGGCGTTCTGTGGTTTCTACCTACCCCCATGGGAAAAGGGTGTGAGTTTATGTATGTATGTGTAAGTATTCAATTATTAATGAGAATAACTCACAAACGCCTGTAGCAGTTAGGTGAGCAAGCTGTTAAAACGTGTATTGCTATCAAAATCTCAGGCGTTTTATGACACTCATCATTGCAACTGAGCTGCTTTTATTTCTAAAATAGCCTAGCCAGAATAAGAGCTAAATTTTCATATTTCCTGCATTTACATTTAACTGCATTCATTTAAAAGTACTGTTTTCATTTCAAAATTATTTTCATTAAAGAATGTCGTGTCGCGCTTAGTTTTTGTTTACGTTTTCTATTCACGCAACATGCTTATATAATAAACTATTTTTTTTGTTTATATTGACTCCAAGGTACATTTTCTCCTTTTAAGTGCATTTTTAAGTCAACTTATTTTTTTTTAAAGTTTTTTATTAAATATTTTTTCTCGTTAAAGGTGGTAAATTCCAATGCATCTTAGATGTCCTCATTGAGAACACCGTGTTTGAGAATGAAAGTTTTTTTACTGATACTGACCTACGGAATCTTATTGACAACGTGCTGGTAGGTGGCTTTGACACTACTATCGGTCAGATGCTGTTCCTATTTGCCTGCATCGGCACCTATACTGAGGTACAGGACAAGCTTTATCAAGAGTAAGTAAATTTTTGAGAATCTGCATGTTGATGAGTCAAAAACCGGTTACCGGAATAAACAGTAGTTGCAAAACATACCCAGAACAGAGCACAGAGTGGGTACGTATTTGAATATCGAAGATTAAAATACCTACGCTTAAAATACCAATGTTCAAAACATCGAAAATTTATATATCGATTATATCAAAATATCGAAAATTGTTAAACCTACGCTTAAAACGTCGAAGATTAAAATGCCGAGTGATTAAAATTTCGAATGATTTAAAATATCGAATTACATTATGCCTAAGTTCAAAATATCAACATTTAATACATCTAATTTCATAATATCTACGTTAAAAATACCTACTAGTTAAAATAGGGTGCTAATTAAACCGGCTTCTTTTTAATAGCATTATTTGCATCTAAAAATCTAACTTGCCTTCTAAATTACTAAGTCAGCCACAATTAACGAGCATCTAAATAATACTATCTTAGCCACAAGTTATCTTTTTTAAAGCCACTCTAAATACAACTCAGCATCGTGATTATTTTTTAGCATCTAAATTTATAACATGAATTCAAACAGTAAACTTCTAAAATATTAATATATGGATATGGTAAAGTATCCGATAAAAATAAAGTTCTTCAGCGATTCTGTCGATAACTTTTGAAGCACAACGTGTAAATAAATATCGATCTTTATGACATTCGTTATTCTGAACTTCGATATTTAGGTCACTAAATACTCTGAACTTCTATATTTAAGCCTTTCGATGACACGACAGTGGTTTCTACGTTGTACTATTAGTGGCTATAATATAATATTTGATGTCAATTTTAGTTAAATTTTGATGCCCAATTAATGTGGCATGAGTTACAATTTAAGCGTACTGAGTTAATAAATTAGAAGCTAATTGAATATTTTTTTGATGCCATATAATAATATTTTAGAAGTTTACTGTTTGAATCCATGTTACAAATTTAGGTGCTAAAAAATAACCACGATGCTGAGTTGTATTTAGAGTGGCTTCAGAAAAGATAACTTGTGGCCAAGATAGTTTTATTTAGATGCTCGTTAATTGTGGCTGACTTAGTAATTTAGAAGGCAATGTAGATTTTTAGATGCAAATAATGCTATTAAAAAGAAGCCGGTTTAATTAGCACCCTTTTAATTTTCGGTTTTATGGTCGTTCGATATTTCCATTTTCGATGTTTTGAACATCGATATTTTAACAGTAGGTATTTTAATCTTCGATATTCAAATACGTACCCCACAGAGTATTTGGTCAACTGGACCCACTTGCAACTGGACCCACAATAAAATTATCAAAAAAAAAACAATTAAAAATGTGATTTGTTCGACTTAACTCGTGGGTCCAGTTCGAGTGGGTCCAGTGGACCAAAGCCTCGGGTTGGCATTAGAATTACGCATCCCTAATTTGGAGTTGGTAAGGGTTGTATTTACCCGACTGCGGCGAAGCCCAAAAGGAGGGTTATTTATGGAGGTTGTTTGCCCCTTTCAATTGACACCCCTTTCACCCTGAGGAGACTCGTGGTTTTCTAATTAGCGTTTGAAGTTACGTGCAACGGAACATATTTTTTCATCATTATAGGAAAAATAAATATTCTGTGAACGTGAAACGGTACGTTTTCCGCCATTTTGTTATGAATGGTGACAGTTTTGACGTTTGTCATTCCGTTTCTCTCGTAGTCACGTGAATGTTCTTTTGGTGTTTTTGGTGTATTTTTTGTGGATTTCCGACGACTTTGGTTGTGCTATTGGACTTTGATGTCTGCTACACTCGATTCACTTTGGCTACTGCCTACTACTCTAACCAGTGGACCACGACTTTCACTTGGTACTAGTTAGTCTGCCCTACCCCTAGAGCAAGCCAGAGCCGCGAAGGCAAACTTGGATGCAAGAGCGAGCGAAGCGAGCTCGGGACTTGGGGCCCCCCGACTCGGACAGGTTAGGTTAGAAGGGAAACCTAACGGAAGGGGATGGCGGGGTCTATTCGCTCACTTCGCTCGCTCATTCGACCCGCCATCCCCTTCCGTTAGGTTTTTTCTTTGCAAACCACCCAGAAGTAGGAGCCCCGCGAAGCGGGGCTCCGTCGACTGGGCCTGGAAGAGACTTTTAATATATTTCCTAGTATCATCTCGGAATTGTATACAATTCCTAGGAAATACATACCATCAAAAAAAAAAAAAAAAAAAAAAGTTACCAATCACTTGCTAAATTTGACATACGACGAAACGGAAAAATTACTAAGGCGCATAACATAACACATCACCTTCTATTACAGCATCACATAATACCTGTACATACATTCTCACGATTTTATCCCCCTTCACCCCCACACACATACACACCCAGTAAAACAAACACACGCACACACAAACACACACACACACACACACACACGCACTTACATACACGAGTACTCACACACACCCATGGCAACACCTCTTTTTCATACATCTTTTGATTTATAATTATTAAACTATTCAGTACCTAGTGGATAACCCTTTTACATTTTTATGATTTGTTTAACTTTCCTATATATTTTATTTTTTTTGTTTACCTAACTGCCTAACATCGTAAAAGCTGATAAGAGCCCAAGAAGGAACCACTGGCTCTGAAGATACAGGCTTTGCCTAGTTTCGGAGTCAGGGATACATATACGTATTTGTTCAAATTTAAGCCCTAGCACTAGTACGTAATTAAACCAGAAATTGTTGATCCGATGTCCAATCTTCCTGTTAAGTCACTATATGTACACCTTAGAATAAGACCAAAATTGTAATAAGGGTTGTGAATAAAACTTTTATTATTATTATTATTATCATCTGCCTAGCCTTTTCCCAACTATATTGGGGTCGGCTTCCAGTCTAACCGGATGCAGCTGAATACCAGTATTTTACATGGAGCGACTGCCTATCTGACCTCCACAACCCAGTTAATACTAGGTAATACAATACCCTTTGGTAAGACTGGATGTCAGAATTTCAGGTCACTGACTATCTGTAACGACTACCAAAGATCTATATTTTTTAATCATTTATTTAACGACCTTATAGTACAGGTTTTACTTAGATCTAAACTCGCCAAACTTTTACGTTTGATGGCGAGAGGCGCTCTTGTACAAAACAATGAACCATCTTACAAAACTATACAACAAAATCCCGACCATACACAACACAGGTAGGTACTTACAATTCTAGAATATTAGTAACAATTTTACTTATAAACTATGTTAGTTAGAAATATTTAAGTACAGGAAAGTAGTGTTAGTAACAATTTCACCTATAAACTATGTTAGTTCCAACTATTTAAAGGTAATAGGTACTTAATATAGTTACATAATATTATAGTAATCGGCGTGTAATATATTATATATTATTAGTAATATATTATTATATGGCAGCCGGGACCAACAGCTTAACGTGCTTTCCGAGGCACGGAGGAAACTCGGTATGTCGGGCGGTCACCCATCCACAAACCGACCTAGGCAAGCACAGCTTTACCTAAAGATCGACCTGAGTGGCAGTTCTTATTAAGCCACGAGCTCCTCCTAGGAAATACATACATTTCCCAGGAAATGGGCCAACAATGGGTTCGGCTCCAACAAATTGTTTTTCTCAAGAATGGTGCGTCGCCTTTACATGGGAGTGGTGCCAGGGTACCCTTCTCACCCTTCCCCTGTCAAATGACACAAAAATATTACCCGTTTCGCGTTTTAGCGCTATTCTAACCTCAAAATTTTAAAAATTAAATTAAAAAAAAAATTACGCATTTCCTCACTTGGGGGGTTGAAGGGGGGGTGGGGGGACCGACCCCCCTCCTCCCCCCCCTGACCCCAGCTGTTAGATCTTCTTTTTTTTTTTTTTTTGCCTGTGCGTATGCGTAATTCTAATGCAACCCCGTCCAACTAAAATTAATTGCAGGGAAATAAAATCCTCCTCCTGATCCTGATCATGTCATTTTTACTACGATTGAAAAATGAAAGCCGCAGAAAATGTTTAATAAAATAATGACAATCAACATCGGCGATCATTGCTCCAGAGGGAGGAGCCTCCTAATAATGCGCGCTGTGGCAAGAAGTATTGCTTTCTGAATCAGGCCCACCTGCCTAACGAGAGCCTCCTAAGGTGTTGTTCGAACCTTTTGACAAATAAGACTTAGGCTGACACGACTATCGGCACAATCTTTGAGTACACATTCCACATATTGACAATCTTGCGAGCCAAGGAAAAAAAACCAGTTTCTTAAAATATTTCTTTAATTTTCTAGAATAATTCAAGTTTTGGGCGAAGATGGAGGAGTAACAAAACAGAATATATCTCAACTGGTATATTTGGAAGCAGCAATCAAGGAATCGCTGAGGTTATACCCATCTGTGTGGATGGTGGCTCGCGAAGCTACAGTAGATACACAGTTACGTAAGTAATAATAAATTGAACGACTGCCTAAACTTATCCTTGTTTCTAAATGCAATTATATGAAATGCCGTTTTTTTCCCTTTAGGTAATCTCACAATTCCCGCTGGTAGCAGCGTACTAGTTCATTTACGGAGTGCCAACAGAAACACTGACTATTGGGGCGCAGATGCCGAGGAGTTTAAACCAGAACGATGGCTCAATCCACCGACTCATAAAGGCGCTTTTGCAAGTTTTTCACCGGGACTGAGAGGGTGTATTGGTAAGCTTTGCTATCTCTTTTCATCACGATAGCCAGTAAGAATGTTAGTATAGTCCATGTGTGAGGAGTAAGCGTCCACACATTTGGGAGCAGTCTAAGAAAGAAATTCAAAGGAATACGATTCTTAGGTAGATATAGCTAAGGTCGAAGATCGAGAGAATGAAACCAACCTAATATACGACATGGTAACTTCTGTTTGTTGTGTAATTCGCTTGTTTATTTCATTTGCGAGTGATGGATAGAAAGAAAATAAAAAACGTCTAGAACGAATTACGAATTTACTTTTTTAAATAAGACCCATCATCATCATCAGCCATAAGACGTCCACTGCTGGACAAAGGCCTCCCCCATAGAACGCTATAACGAACGGCAGCCTGCCGTTTGCATCCACCGGTTGCCCGCGACTCTCACGATGTCGTCAGTCCACCTGGTGGGAGGCCTACCAACGCTACGTCTTCCGGTTCGTGGTCGCCACTCGAGAACCTTCCTACCCCATTTCCTCATTTCGGATCTTATCGCACAAAGAAACTCCGAGCATAGCTCTCTCCATGGCTCGTTGCGTGACTCTGAGCTTATCTAAGAGGCCAGCAGTTAAAGACCATGTTTCTGAGCCATAGGTCATCATTGGCAACACACACTGGTTATAGACCCTCGTCTTAAGACACTGTGGAATTTTGGACGAAAAGATGTCGCGTAGTTTCCCGAACGCTGCCCATCTGAGTTGGATTCTTCGGGCGACCTCTTTGTCGAAGTTGAATCTGCCAAGTTTAACAGTTTCTCCTAGGTAGACATAACTATCGACTACTTCGAGAGTATCGCTCCCAACAATTACCGGTACGAGTGGAACACGGACATTCGACATAACTTTCGTCTTGTCCATGTTCATTTTAAGACCCACCTGTTGAGAAACGTTACTGAGACTAAATAAGACCCGCTGGGACAGAATAATTAGATGATGTTTTATGTAAAACAAAACAAGACATAATGAATTATGTTCTTGATCAAACTAAAAAACAATGCTACGCGACTTAATTGTGTTGAAGTTTTTTTTTTGTTAGTAACATCTCCAAGTTTACCTTAAAGAGGATCGCTACTGCTTAACCGCTCTTTCCTATGGATGCCTTGAAGTTAAGGCCTCCAGGGCAAATTGAAAATTCGAGAACGATTTTTTATTGAACTGTTATTAAAATTTCACTGATTTACGATAAATCATAACGATCGGATGGTACAGTTTGAACTGCACAGTTTTCGTAGTGCTAAAATCGGACAAACTGTACAGTTTTTCTCATACACACGTCATGTAGATTTATCGTTGCAGTTTGAACTGTACCGTCCAATCCTAACGATTTATCATAACGTGTCTAGCAGGTTTCAATAACCTGCTTATTTTAGGCAGGTTTATAATAAATGCGTTTTTCGTTGAAATTATGGAATAATTAAATGTCTACTTGAGGAATGAGATGAGGAATATTATAATAATTATAATGAATTGTAAGATAAATAAAATAAATAAGATAAAAGCATGTTTAAAAATTATAAGTATGCAGTCGTACAGATCTACTTTTCAAAGACTTTTTATTTATTCTTTAATGGCGAATGATGACGTTATAATGTGAAATATTTGAACGATGTAAATTATATTTTAATTTTAAAGAGTTACGACTAAAATCAAATTGAAATGTATGAGAGGAAATCGATATTAATAAGTTTATAAGTTCCCTTGTTTCGGCACCAAAAAATATGTACGAAAAACAAGCTCTCACAATTTTGAGAGCAGCCTAAAGGTACAAGTTTGTAGCCGACTGCACGCAGCAGCAGCAGACGACATGTCGTCGCCTCACGTCGTCACGACACGTCGTTGCGTCATGTCGCTGCAGTCATGATTTCAAACCCGACTGCAGACGGCAACAGCAGATGGCATCCAGTTGGTTCGGAGTGCTGTTTTTATTTTGAAAAGAAACACGCTCGACGTATCGTTGCTCCGGCGTCGCGGCGTCAGCGGCACTACTGATCTGCGGTCGAACGACACTGCCGTCTGCCACTCGACGACGCGTCGCTAGCTTCATGTCACTAACTACGGAGGGAATTTCATAGAAATACGTAGAAACCAGTAGCACAATATAAATATATTTATATTGTGCCAGTAGTGTCGCTGCGACACGTCGTTTGCTGCAGCTTCATGTCGTCCGCTACCAACTGTGCTTAAAGCGCGGGTCAAATACGTATGGCGTAAAGTGTATGGCAGTGGCGCGGTGCGGGCGAGGTGCACACTAAGGGCCTTATCATACTAGCGGTTTGCGAACGGCTGAGGGGCGGAGGGGGTGCGCAGCGAATGCGTCAAGAACACGCCGCGGCTGCAAAGTGGACACGTCGCGGACGCGTGGCGAATACTCAACGTTTTTGTCGCGAATTAACGACACAGATTTGTACGAGACAGTACAATATTCGCGGCAATCTTGTTGCGCGTCCGCAACGAATTCGCTGCGCATGCGCAGTGTGATCGTTGCACGCCCGTAACGTTTTCGTTGCGCGCCCGCTCCGCTTTGAGGACGCTCGCAATCCGCTAGTAGGGATATGAATGTTTGGCGGGCCACGCCTGTGCCACGCCGCCTCAGTATGTGTCGCGCGCGCCACACCTCTTCTATACGTTTTGTACGAAATATCAAAGAAGTGGCGCCACGCCACCACCTCATCAGTGCCGCGCCACCGCCATGCGCTTCTTGTGTTTGTTCCGCGCCTAAGATAGATATCCAAAGGGGCTGTAACAATCAGATCGCTCGCTAGGAGAATGGAAATTCTTACCTCCAAATTACTGGGGTCCTGTTCGGTCCAGCTTGTCCAATGGGCACACATTATCACCACGCGACGCGACACACACAAATTATAATAAAATAGTTCCTTGATTTTTATAGAAACGAATCATTCTGTTCGGAGATGAGAAGATTGTACTGCTTTATTTTTCCTGTTTTTTTTTTGTTTTATAATTATGTTAGACGTACGTTACCAAATTTAAATTATGAAAGTGGCCAGATAGTTACAGAAATTCGAAAAGGACAACCTCCTTAGGTTTTAATGAAACAGTACTAAATCACGATTATTTTTTATAATACTTTTTTTTTTAACTATTCGGCATCTGAGATTGACGGATTTTCTATACCTATTTGACTCACAGTATTAATAATAAGTAGTAACTTTTTACTGAGTAGCTGTAAACTCAATGTGATCAGGGTGGTACAGCACAAAAATGGTCATTGTAGTACAAAATGACGCATAGGTTTTGTTCTGAAGAATAATTAGGTATATTATGGTGTTGAAATTGCACCCCCCAATCCATTCCGCTCAGCCTAGAGTACATGGGACTTCAAGATAACTGTCGAAATGTGGATGAACTATTGGGTACGCCCCTGCCTAACCTTTTGAGAATGTTGTATAAATATTTAATATGACATTTCTATTTTCAGGTAAAACGTATGCACTTATGTATATGAAGGCAACCATGGCCCAGGTACTACGCAGGTTCAAACTTACAGCCGACCACACGAATATGAAACTAGAATGCCGTATAATGATGAAACCTGTATCAGGACATTTGGTTAAAATTGAGGAGAGGCGACCAAATAAATAAGAACAAAAGATTAATGTTGTTTGTTAAATCATTACTGTTGGTCAAATCTTGTAAATAATTTCAAATCAGTTCCCCCAACCGATTCAACTGAACGTAAATGAACATTCGGAATAATGCACATTTTTTAACACAATACTTAATAAAACTTATATTATGTAAAATTAAGAGATTGAATTATTATAGTACCTACTCGAAATTATGACAGAATATTTTTAGGACTAAAGATAATTAATTATGTTCAACAAATTTTCAGGATTTTGAACATTATGGTTAATGAAGTTTATAGCAAACGTGTTATGGATAATGATTTTCTGACAAACAATTTTATGAGAAGAAATCCCGGGAGTACCAGTTTCGCCATGTCCGTCTGTCTGTCCGTCCGTCCGTCCGCACTATATCTCAAAGACTCTTAGCACCTACTACTAAGAGTCTTTGAGAAACCTCTACTACTAGAAACCTCTAATTTGACATGAATATAAAAATGAAACAAAAAGAAAAGCCGTAGTCACACGGTTCTAACGATACCTCATATGTCGAGTTCCGATAAGTAGATTAGAAGCTATGAGAGAACAGATGAAGATACTCACATACATACATAGCCAGTCATAACCCTCCTTTGGCTTTGCCGCAGTCAGGTAAAAAGTGGGGATGATTTTTTTTTCTCGCGATACCTTTTATTGGGATGTCGTTGGATAGGTATTTTATTTTAAAAATATTTAATTTCTTTGTGTTTGGGCGTGTGAAAAAAATCATATTATAACGAAAATAAAAGGAAAACTATCACAGCTAAGTAGACTTTACAAGTTTACGAGTAATAGACGACCAACTTATAAAATGTATGTCTTGTATAAAGTATTTTCCTTTTTATAATGTATGGGAAGGGCAGGTCTTAAAATTACAAATTAATGTAAGTTGGTTTTCAAAAATCATCGTTCGGTGGCAGGTAGGCAGGGTGGGTAATCACTCAGTAAGTTCACATATTTTGATGGGCAGCTACGGAACCCTACATTGTGAGTGGTCCGACATGCACTTGGCCGGTTTTTAGGGTTCCGTAGTCAACTAGGAACCCTTATAGTTTCGCCATGTCTATCTGTCTGTCCGTCCGTCCGTCTGTCCGTCCTCGCTTAATCTCTGTGACCGTTAGCACTAGAAAGCTGAAATTTGGTACCAATATGTGCATCAATCACGCCGACAAAGTGGTAAAATAAAAAGAAAAAAAATGTTTTATTAGGATAGCCCCCCTTTATGTAAAGTGGGAAGTGTTTTTTTTTTAATTTCAACCCTAACGTGTGATATATTGTTGGAAAGATATTTAAAAATGAATAGGGGTTTACTAAAATCATTTTTTGATAATGTCAATAATTTCGGAAATAATCGCTTCAAAAGTAAAAAACAATGTGTCCCCTCTAACTTTTGAACCATAAGTTAAGAAAATATGAAAAAAATCTGAAAAGTAGAACTTTATAAGGAGTTTCTAGGAAAATCATTGTGAAAGTGAAAAAAAAACCTTTAAACTCATAAACGGGAACACTTATTGTGACGGACGGGAAACTACGGAACCCTTCACTGAGCGTGGCCTGACACGTTCTTGGCCGGTTTTTTTTTTTCTGTTTTCGGAGCGGCAGCGCGTGAAGTGACAATGCGAGTCGGGAATAGCGGCAGTGCCCATCCTTGCGCCTGCGACGAATCTTCAAGCGTGTAGCAAAGCACGCGACTAGTTTTATGTCACTGAGTCTTATTTTTTTAGTTAGTTTTAAGTTTCGTACTCCATTGCGACGGTGACTGTCTTTTTTTTTTTTTTTGGTGGGTGGAAAATCATCAAATGACCCCCCCCCCCCGCTCTTGGGCAGAGCGAAGGGGAGTGTCAGACTTCTACTGACTAAAAACCGAACCCATGTTCCTTCTTTGCCCTTGTGCCGAGGCCACGTCATCTAGTACTAAAATCCGCGACGGTGACTATGTCTGCGTTGTACAATTTCCAAATAGACTGTCAGAAGGTTCCGCCGCGCCGCAGACATCGTTTTATCGAATTTGCTGTTGTGTGCGCTGCTGCGATAAACGCCGCGTGAGACGCGTCGTCGCTTTCCGCGGACTCCACCAAATCCACAAAATTAGCAAGTCATGCATACCTATAGCTATAGATCTTTAGCAGTCGTTACAGTGACCTGAAAGTCTGACAACCAGTCTTACCAAAAGGTACTTACCTAGTATTAACTGGATTGTGGAGCTCAGGGCAGTCGCCCCATGTAAAATACTGGTATAACTATCATGGTATTTTTTTCTAACCGAGGCATCCGGTTAGGTAGACTTGAAGCCGACCTTAACATACTTGGAAAAAGGTTGGGTAGAATTTGGTAGTAGTTCGTCCATAACTGGCTATACCATAACCAGTTATAAAGAAACTTATGGAAACATACCTTCAATTAATCATAGCGTTGTCCAATGTCATATTATTATGCAACAATCTCGTGGAACTGTTGTAATTGGTTTATTATTAGATCTTGGGTCGATGGGTCATCTTAGGGGCTTAGTTGATTATATGGGGTTATTTTATGCGCAGTTATGACATGATAGCTCTATTAATGCTAAATGCAAACAAAGTCCACGGGAGTCCAGTTAATTTATGATCAATCTTAAGCACTAGATATACATTATCTTTGATATTTTCTATCGGTTTACAATCATAGACACCCTTAGCACCAATGCATCTATGTCTGAATGCTTTGAATTAGAGTTCATGCACTGGTGTTCATGAGCCAGGAGCCCAGGACTCTTGGTGTTCCTCTATTTGTTTGATGGTTGATTGTTAAGCCAACGTCTTCTATTCCCAATGTAGATTTAACTCGGTTTCTAATAAACTAAACTAGTTATTGTGACAGCATCAGGAGTAACAAAGTGAGTAGCCAACTACATCAATGTTTTCAGTTGAAGACCGGGACAAAATAAAATCTTATAGTTGACTAAAAGCATTTTTAGGGTTCCGTACCTCAAAAGGAAAAAACGGAACCCTTATAGGATCACTTTGTTGTCCGTCTGTCCGTCCGTCCGTCCGTCTGTCAAGACCCTTTTTCTCAGGAACGCGTGGAGGTATGAAGCTGAAATTTATATCAATTACTCAGGTCTACTGTCCCTTGAAGCTGTGAAAAAATCAAACTTCTAAGCCAACGCAATCAAAAGATACAGCCGTTTATGCCGCAAATTTTCGACACTTGCAAGGGAATCAAAACCTACAGGGTGCTTCCCGTGAACTCAGAATCTTGAAATTTGGTACGAAGCAACGTCTTATAGCATAGATAAAGGAAAAATTACGAAAACCATAAATTTTTAGTTACATCATATAATATTTTTTTTTTTTAATAATTTTAAACTTACTACCCATTTCCTCATAAACGCGTAGAGGTATTAAATTGAAATTCATACCAAATACTCAGGTCTATAATACCTTTGTACGGAACCCTCGGTGCGCGAGTCCGACTCGCACTTGGCCGGTTTTTTCTTTATGCCGATGCTGCGGTTTGTTCGTTAGAGATACCGTGGCCCCAGACATAAAGGGCTAAGAAGGAAAATGGGTGGTTTTTACTTTAGTCAGTAGAAGTCTGACACTCCCTTTCGGTTCAGAGTGGGAGAAGTCATTTGATGATTTCCCACCCTCCGTTTTTTCTTTTTGAAATCGTTTTGTTATGGTTTAGAGAACTTTAGAGGATAATATTATTTTATGAATCAAGATGAAAGTGAAACACTAGGACAGACTGGCAGAGTGCGCACCTAGTATATCGAGGCATCGCCAAGCGGTTGGTCAACTCTTTACGTGACCAGAGGCTGGCCCAGTTGCCCTGGTGTAAGCCATGGTCCGGGGTGAGGAGGAATGGGACGCCGTCGCCTCCTTCTGCGAAGCAGTGATGATAGCAAAGGAGGTGGCGGAACGAGAGAGGTAGAGAACCTCTCGTCGTCCCAGCCACCACGGAAGGCACTCCGGGCGTCGGTGGCCACGTGATGGCTTCCGGGCGCGGGCCTGTGGACGGTGAGTAATGGGCTAGCTCGCCGTCCGGCCGTCGCGTCGTCATGACGGCAACAGACCGTGTCGGCAGCGCGTTCGTGTTCCACGCGCGCCTCAAAGAGATGTCAGGGGGCTGCGGATTATCGAAAGAGATGCCGTGGCCTCGGCACAAGGGCGAAGAAGGAACATGGGTTGGTTTTTAGTCAGTAAGTGACAGATGAATATTGTTTGTAAGTATTTTTGGGTCATATTTCCATATTCTGCAATGTTTTAGTAGGCCCATGGTTACATCATTCATGTTGAGATTATACATAAATATTTATGTGTAATGCAATGTAGAAAACCGCGCCTATTATGAGCATTCATTTATTTATTCAACAACAAATTACATTGTGTCTGAATGTGGAAGGTACATAAAAAATAGATAATAGACAACAAAAAATAAAAATAAAAATTACTCGATTAATCCATTCAGTGAGCGTTCAAAGTAAAAGATTAAGTCAACAATGCAAATGTAAACCACGGTAGTTTCTAGATGACCATCCATGAGCGTCCAGACGACATAATAAACAAATCAAGAATTACCAATGTGGTGTTCACTAGAATCACTTGTGGGCTTTTGCCGCCTTATTACAAAACGTAGTTAAACCTGGTTTTACTTATACTTGGTTTATCTCGCATGACGTCTCACTTCAATAATATTCAAAAGAAAGTGACAGCATGCGAGATAAACCTCTCAATATATCAGTAAGTAGTGTGCAACTCAAAAGGACCGTCTGCCTGCCAGAAGGGCTAGTTCAGGACTGTTCTACGACGACGTTTCGCTCGAGCCGCATGCTACGTTTATATAATATATTATGTATCACAGCAACTAAGAGATGACCAGTCTCTAATGACAGCGCCCGTTCACGAACATGACGCATGGATCAGCACCATTCAGCTCAACCAGTTTAGTTAATAGTCGAGTCAACAAGTGCTTTTTGGTTCATTTTTTTTCCGCCTCCGAATAATATGAACGAGGTGTAATTCGATTGGGAATAGCGTTGTATGTTTTTTTTTCTAAAATCATAAGCCACACTTAAAAAAATATACATATAGTATCTAAGTACAGAAAAGAAATTTTGCAAAACCATAGCCACAATTAGAAAAAAGACTTCTACTTGCATCAATACCAGAGTGGTAACATTTTTGTTAAAGTTTCTGTTATAAAAATAACTTAGGTTTACTTCTTAGGGTGCTTTTCCACCAAAGATGTGCTATGCAGCTATGCTGCGAAGATGTAACAGCTAAGCTGTGAAACTATGTGACCGTTTCCACCGATGCTAAGCTATGCAGCTGTGCGAGGAAGATGCGCAGCTCGAGCTAAGCTATGTTTCGATAGTAGGGAAGCGGTGAGGCGACGACCATAGCACGCCTCAATAGCACGCAACCATAGCACACATCCATAGCACACATCCGTAGCACGCATCCATAGCACACATCCATAGCACGCATCTTTCCAAATAAAAACATAGCTTAGTTGAGTCCGTTTCCACCAGTGCTAAGCTATGTGCACCATTGAATATGATTGGTGGATATTAAACGCATCCATAACAACGTACCATAGCACATCTATTCTCTGGTGAAAAAGCACCCTTAAACATGGCTTGTTTGTTGCGGAAATGTACCTATACTTTTGACATAATGAATTATTACTGATATTCATAAAACGCAGTTGCGGGGTGATAGAAGACTCAAACGAATCAGGTTTTTGTTTTTTTAGAATGCTAGTCATCTTAAGAATTAGGCATTTATCGACTACTAGCTGATGCCCGCGGCTTCACCCGTGTGTATGTCGTTCAAATTATATATTAAAACCTTCCTCTTGAATCACTCTATCTATTGAAAAAAACCACATCAAAATCCGTTGCGTAGTTTTAAAGATTTAAGCATACAGACAAACAAACAGACAAAAATAGCGACTTTGTTTTATACTATGTAAGGAAAGGAAGGAAGCCATCTATTAATACAACCAGGACTTAATTTATGTTGTTCTTAACATTTGTTTTCAAAGGTTACGACAGACGTCATAGTCAGCCAAACCCGAATTTCGAACAGAAACAAGATGAGTATTTACTAGCAACCCGCCCCGGCATCGCACGCATAGGTACATGTATCTATACATATTTATAAGGTTTATCTATTCATACTCGAAATCTTTTAAGGGTTCATTGTACTCACCATAATAAAGCTAGCGAAAATTACACGTATTGTTAGACACCCCGTATAGCTCTGTCGTTTTCTCACAAGAGATGCTATAGCCCTCACGTTGCATCAATAGAAATGGGCACATGACAATGGAACAAATTGCAATACTGCATAGCTATTCACAATCACTCGATTGTCCGTTCGTCGTATCCAATCGATCGATCGTACTATCGAAAATCGCTATTTACAAAACCGAAGCCGAGTAAGTGATTCGAGATGAATATATTATCAATCTTGCCGATAGCTATTTGCTATCGAAAGTGCAATCCAATCAGGATTACTACGCCATTTCGTACTATACCTTAAGCAAGCTTAGTCGTTGCGTACATTTATAATTTTCACCAAGAGTGTTTATGTACTACCAAGTCGATCGAATCTGTGAATAGCAATAGCCTTGCCAATCGTTCGATCCAAAATCGATTCGATTGTTTGTGAATAACTTTGCTGAATATAGATTCAGCAAAGTTATTCACAAACAATCGAATCGATTTTTGATAGCCACAATGAATTATCTCAAAGTGATAGGACATACATACATACATGCTTGTATAGAAATAAATGTAAATGTATGAAATTGGAATATCCAGCTATATTTAAATATTAATTTATTTAATTGGAGATTACAAATGTCAAATGACATTTGCAATAGGCTGAGTGAGACTGGTGATATGTAAATACCACTTAAAAATGTCATTGTGTTGAATAACAGACGTAAGGAATAGTTTATTTCCCGAGACTGCTTGTGTATGGGCCTTTTATAATATAGACAAACAATGAAAGCTAAGTGCAACAAAGAGTACTTGCCTATCTTAAGTTATTTCCCATCTGTGAAATTATGCCCAAATTATGTTTTTTTTTTTTTTTGTAAAACACAACCTAATTGAAAACCTCCTCCTTTTTGGGAAGTCGGTTAAAAAGAGGATCATTCGTTAGGTCTAGAATGATATTATAAGACTAAATATTATATAAACTAAACTAACCTAAAAACAAACTAACAATAAAAGGGCATCGAAAAACTCCTCCCCAACGCTGTCAGCAGGTAAAGTACCCAAGAGACTGGCAGCGTTGCCGCGTTGTATGGCAACACTTAGCCTCTGGCCAAAGAAAAAGCCAGCCCCTGGGTCGCAGGAAGCGTCAACAAGGCGTTTGGAAATATCCTTAAAAAGGCTGTGTGCACTAGGACCCCACGGCCCTAAAGTTTCAACCCCAAACGGCTCGAAAATATAGTTTCCACAAAGGTTACTATATTTACGCCGCTTGAGGTTCTCCGATTTCTTCTTCTTATATTATAATGATGAATATAAAGTTAATGTTACAAACAAGTACAACACACGTAGGGTTAGAGAGCACGAAGGTTTACAAAATGTATCTTTGAGAAAGTTGCTTGTTTTCAGCAGTCATCCTATATTAAGACTAGCTGTGCCCGCGAATTCGTTCGCGTGAACGTCAGGTTCAGATTCAGATAACTTCATTTGCTCAAAAACGTGTGTACATACAATTAAAAGAAAATAATGCATGCAAGGTGTGTGTGTGTCATAGGTACATGGAGTTTTTTTAATATGTTTACAATATTGTCATAGTGTGCAAATATTAATACAAGTAAACTGCAGTAAACGATTCGGGACCTGTGACCTGACCTGGATGATAAACCATGGTCCAGCTTGGTCTAAAGTTTTCATAAAGGAATAATTAGAAGAGCTCAAACATTTAATAGATACATAGCTTTTGCCCGCGCCTTCGTCTGTGTGAAATATAGACTAACTGCCTCGATAAAAAAAATATTCAACAAAGAACAAAGAAATCCTGAAATTGCACGCAAACAAACAAATAAATTCTACAGCTTTATAATATATATTATTATTTATGTAAGTATAGATACTATAGATACATACATCCGAAAAACTTAATCCTTCTGGCGCAGGGGGGGGGTATTAATACCGCGTGACGTCATAGCAGAGCACCAGACTCTCGCGAAACTTGTCTAAATGCTAATCTTGCGAAATTACCTTTAGTCAACCTGTAACTTATAAATACTGCTATTTCATTTTTTATTCCCACTGTTTAGTGGTGCGTGTCGTGTCAACAAGTATTAAAAAATAAAAAAATATGTTAATTACAATAATAATTTCATTAGTATGCGTGTATTTGTGTTATGTGATCTTGTGCCGTCATTTCTTGCCTCAAATAAATGAGCAGGTGCCTACATACCCAGGAAGGTTGCCCATCATTGGGCATTCTCATATGTGGCTCAATAATGAAAGTAAGTTTTTTTCCTTAAACAACTCATCTATATTATTTTATAAATAAAAATAAAGTCCTGACTGACTGACTCTTCCCAGCACAAATCCTTGGACCTGGGAGGCTTAAATTTTGCACAAAGGTTCGAGATAGATAATGAACGTTTGTATGAAAAATCGTCATTTTTTTATAATTAATGCACTATAATATGATGGGAATAAGGTATTTTTGCTAATATTATGAACCCCATAATTATCTCAATGTCATCTTCACCTTCCTGCCTTTATCCCTCTTTTTCCTTCTTATCACTCTTCACACACTCCATAATATCTTTTCTTTGGTCTTCCTTAATTTCATTTTTTATATTTTGGACAATATTATTTTCTTTATTTATTTCAAATGTCATTTTTATTTATTTCAAAGGTACATTTTTATTAATATTTCTAAAAAAAAAAAATTGTAGCCCACCGGTATCGGGAACAGGGCAATTGGACAATTATTATTCACACATTCTTTATTAAAGAATGTCCACGCGGACGAAGTCGCGGGGAATAGCTAGTATTTTATATTACTTTAGCGCCACTTTACAACACCGGTCTAGAAACTGCCTATTTTTATACGAATATATTTCTTTATGTTGAACGCATTTAATTAAGTTTCACATTGAGAAACCGTATCGTATTCGAGAATAAAAACCTCATGTTACATAATCCTTTTTTTTTTTTTGGGTGTGGCAAATCATCAAATGACTCCTCCCGCTCTGGGCAGAGCGGTAGGGAGTGTCAGACTTCTACTGACATAAGACCACCCATGTTCCTTGTAAGCCTTTTGTGTCGAGGCCGCGGTATCTCTTTCGAACAACCCGCAGCCCCAACGCATTTATTCTCATGATTTTCGTTGACGGCTTCGTAAACAGTATTCGTTTACACCCTGTATTGAGTTTGAACTGTGACGCACGCACGAATCGTGTGTGGCGCAGTCTCTTACGACACCGCGGTTTCGTTTTCGAATGTCGAGGGCATAATAATTATAGCGGACGGACACGGGCACGTGCACATTTTGTGTTTTTTTTTATAGAAGTTGTTTTGGACTGCCTCGTTGGCCTAGTGGTCCCGCTTGCGCTAGCTGGTCATTAAATTTATAAATGCTGCTAACGAATGTTTAACACTAGATTTTGTATAACGTCTAGACGTCTCAATATTGTTTGCTATTTAGTTTTCCAAACCACCCTTAACACGTTGTTACAATTTTTATAACGCAAAACTTGCTGAGTGATTAAAAATAATGTAGGTACTCATTGGGTCCTAGCACAAGCGCGGCGTATAAACGTTACGCAAATACGTCGATTTTTAAATCGTAAATACAATAAATTATCATAATAATATGCCATCACAAGCACAATCTATAGGTTTTAACGATTTTTTTTTTGTTAGCCTACTTGGTGTCCCACAGCTGAGCAAAGGCCTCCTCTTTCTCCTTCGATACCTTTATATCCTGTGCGATTTCTGGCCATGTTAACCCTTCAAACATGATCAGATCGTCACGCCATCGTCGCCGTGGTTGACCTCGACGACGCTGTCCCTGCTCAGGTTCAATTTTAACCAACCTAATATTATCCGGAAAGCTCCTTCCTCAGAGAAATAGACTGGACGAAAAATGATCGACAATGAAGTTCATACTATGTTAAGGACATTGAAGAACAGGGTTTTGGAATGAGCACAGATTCCTATTATCGTTGCCACGAATGTACTCAAAGTGATGAGCAATAGAAATCATTGAAGATAAATCTTCGTGTTAGTAATGAGTTTCAAGTTAAATCTTGCATTATTATTTACTAGCTATTGCCAGCGGCTTCGCCCGCGTGAAAATGACGATATTCAATACAAACTTTCATCCCCTATTTAAATCCCTTAGGGGTTGAATTTCGAAAAATCCTTTTTTTATTCCTTGTCTTCATTATAAACGGAACCTCTGTGCAAAATTTTAGCTTTGTAGGTCCAAGGGTTTGGGCTGGGCGTTGATGAGTCAGTCAGTCAGTCAGGACTTCTCTTTTTATTTATATAGACTTGATTTATTTTTATACGATTCAATTTTTTTCCAAGATGTTTTGTTATTTTTGATTGCATTATTTTTTTTTCTTAGTTTTGATTACTATTTTTAAAGCACTATTGGTGTTATAAAAACAAAAAATATGTTAGAATGCAGCTAGAGTTATGTCCTTTTGATATGTTATGTAACGGAACACGTAGATTACAATGGTGATATAAAAACAAAAGGGCATAACTCGACTTATGCCGTTTTTTACCTACAGCACATAAATGCTATAATGCAAGTGCTGAAGGTTGGTCGTGAAGTCCAAACATTAGAGCTTTTTATATACACTCGAGAGCAATGAATCCGGGTCACTTAAAGAATGTTAAAAATCTCGGAAACTAAAAATGATAGGTTAATGCAATAAATTGTATTTAATAGACAATGTAATACTCCTTAAATGAAGGTATTAAAACTTCTTAGTTATTGTAAAGTTATATCATAAACAAATCAAATTTGAAAAAGGGCCACTTTCGAAGATGGAACTACGTAATTACAGCATTTGGTTTTGCTTTTGTTTGTAATCTGTCATTTATGTGGGTACATAAACCATGTTGATAGTGCTCTATATTCATTATTCAAGCTGAAATTATGTCGCTTACGCCTGAAGAATGCACCAGAATACTTACAATGCTGGAAACCGGCCGGAGTCAGCGCGATACAGCCAGGACTGTCGGTGTGTCGCTGTCAACAGTACAAAGAGTTCTCCGACGTTACGAAGAAACTGGTTCTAACCTACGCAGACCAGGAACGGGCAGAACCAGGTGTACCATAGCACGAGAAGACCGATACTTGGTAAACACCATGCTTTGAAATCGCTTTCTCACAGGAACTGAACTCACAAATCAGTTTCGACGCCTCGGAGGAAGTAACCCAAGTGCATGGACAGTAAGACGTCGGCTTGCTGAATCTAACTTAAAACCCCTTAGACCTGCAAACGGCCCTAAACTGGAGCGTGGGCATCGTATTTCAAGACTAAGATATGCCCAGAGCCACGTAAATTGGAGTATTGAAGATTGGTCAAAAGTTATGTTCTCCGACGAATCAAAATTTATGCTCTACAAGCACGATGGAAGACACAGAGTGTATCGAAGACCAGGGGAAAGATTCAAGCAAGCATGCATCGAAGAAAAAGTAGCCTACGGTGGTGGGTCTGTACTTGTGTGGGCCGGAATTTCTTCTGAAAGTCGCACAGAGCTGGTGATCATAGAAAACGGCTCTTTAACTAGCGAAAGATATGTGGAAGAAATCCTCAATGATCACGTTGGTCCATTTATGGTCAATTTAGGTGAGGATGCTATATTTATGCATGACAATGCCCGACCTCATACAGGTAGGATTGTGAATGACTACCTTCAAGAGATGAACATTACTCGTATGGAGTGGCCAGCGCGCAGCCCGGATATCAACCCGATCGAGCATGCTTGGGACGAGCTAGGCAGATGCGTAAAACAACGAAACCCTCCCCCAATCACGCTTCGTGAGCTCAAAATTGCTCTCACAGAGGAATGGGAGAATATTCCCCACAATCGTATAAGGAACTTGGTGTACAGCATGCCAAACCGCGTAAACGCAGTAATGGAAGCACGAGGAGGCAATACGAAGTATTAAAATTCAAGAAAATCGTAATAAAGTTCAAAAATTTCATGTTTCCTATTTTTGTTTTAAGGAGAGATCAGCAGTTTTTTTCTTTATGTAATTTTGTGTTAATAAAATGTATGGCGACTCATATTTTTTTTACTTTCATTTAAGGAGTATTACATTGTCTATTAAATACAATTTATTGCATTAACCTATCATTTTTAGCTTCCGAGATTTTTAACATTCTTAAAGTGACCCGGATTCATTGCTCTCGAGTGTACTATCTACATTTTTTTCGAAACAGTATCAGTGGTTTATTTACAAAAAGAATGGAACCTCTACTAAGCTCCGTTTGAGAGAACTCCGTGGCCGCGCGGTCCTCCACATTTCAACCGCGTGGATGGTTAAACCTTTATAACTTTCTGAATATTATATCTACGAATTTGCGGTTTGCACTGTTAGTGTTCAACGAATTCCTTCGTAATAATAATAATAATAATAATACACATTTATTTCAGACCAAGTTTGTCCATAACTGTTAGTAACAAATTTCTTAAAAGTACGTTAGTAGACTTATTAAATATCAATAAAAATTCAATATAGGGCTAGGGCAACAACAAAATACAAAATACACATGTCATGTTAGTAACAAAGGTCTTAAAACTATGTTAGTATGCATCATTCAAAAAATACAAACATCAAATTCAAAATTAAATTAAATTGGTAAGCATTACATTCATAGATAATATATTATAATCACTTAAAACGAGTAATGTTGACGTACTCGTTTTACTTCTACGACAATGTGGCCGTGCAATCGAAACGGACACCTATTCTTATAGCCATCTACATTCATACTCAACATTTTTCTCAGAACATTTACTTCATTCCTTCGCATCACAATGCCCATACCACGACAATCGATTATCACACAACTTTCCACTCACCGGCGCCATTTTCAGCCTAGACTACATGCCTATGAAAACATTATAACTTTTTTCAGCATTGATTATAACTGCGCTTGAACTTGGAGATTATGCTTCAAAAGTAGGAGGTGTGACCAAATTCTTCATGGGACCGCTGCCTATTTATGGTTAGTTAAAACTTCATAATTATTTATTATAAATATAGCCCTATGTTTACTATTTAGTAACATCTAGAACTATTTCATAACAATATTTCGTAACAACTTTTTCGTTACGTACACTTTTTTTGAGAAATACTCATTTCTTAAAGAAATAAGAGCAAATATCTGGTTCAGTATCAGCTTATAAAAAAATGTAGATAATAAGGTTTATAAATCAAGATTCTATTTGTTAGCAATACTTGGCCTTTTCTGATTTTGGGGGCGTTGGGAAATCAACAAATAACCCCTCCCGCTCTTGGGCGAAAGGGAGTGTCAGACTTCTACTGACTAAAAACCACCCATGTTCCTTCTTAGCCCTTTATGTCGAGGCCGCGGTATCTCTTGCGTTCAACTCGCAACCCCGACGGCAGCAATCCTTGGCCTCACTCTGTGTATTTCCAAATTCAAAGATTATAATAATATTAAAAGCTCTCGTAGTACTGGCAATTATAATTTTTTTTTAATCCTATGTTACAGTTGTATCAGATCCCGTAGATGTGCCAATAGTCCTTAACAAATGCCTGAAGAAAATGTTTGTGTATCGATTCATTGAACCCATGATTGGCAACACATTGATGGCTGCTGATGGTAACTTACCCATTTAGTTTACCTATTTCTTTTTTATAATGATTAAGTTAGCTTTTTCTGAATGTCTTTTTAATCATTAATGTAATTTACAATCAGTCACCGAAGTCAAAATGAAATAAGACGCTCCCCAAAAACGTTCGATTTATTCCTAACCTGACCCGAAATCCTAACCCGGTAGTGGGTTAGGTTAGGAACTCGAAAAAAAAAAGAGTTTTATTCCTTACCTAACCCTATTCCTCACCTGACTCGATGTCCGTATTTTGGTTTATTCCTAACCTGACCCGAAATCGTAACCCGGTCGCTAGTTAGGTTAGGAACTCGAAAAAAAAAAATCCTAACCCTGACCCGATGTATCGTTCCTACCAATCTAAAAAACCACCCATGTTCCTTCTTAGCCCTTGGTGCCCAGGCCGGATCATTCCCACTAGTTCGACTGCACAGTCCTACGATAGAACTAGTGGGAACTTTTTTATTTTTTTTCCCACTAGTTCTACGATTCAAGGTGGTACGAAATCGTAGAACTAATGGAAACGAAAAGTCAATGGATTTTTTCGTTCCCACTAGTTCTACGATATAGAGTGTTACAAAATCGTAAAACCAGCGGGACTCAAGTTTCTCATTCGTTTTATCACACAGTTTAGGGTACAACTACGGCACAAACTACCAGGAGAATAGAAGTAGGTAGGAGGTATAGAAAACTTTTTTTTTTGGAGAAGAAAAAAATGATAGGTAGTAAAGTCCAACAAACTACCAGGAGAACAGAAGTAGGAAGGAGGTATTGAAAACATTTTTTTTTGTGATGATACAAAAGGATAAAACTGTTTAAGCAAATAATAATATATTAAGGAATAATTTAGATTTGATTTAAAAATTCTAATACCTCCTTCCTACATCTGTTCTCCTGTTAGTTTGTGGGACTTTACTACCTATCCTTTTTTTTTGTCTCCAAAAAAAAAATGTTTTCAATACCTCCTTCCTACTTCTGTTCTCCTGGTAGTTTGTGGGACTTTACTACCTATCCTTTTTTCCCGGGAAACCCACCATTTCGCAATTCGGGTTAGGTTAGGAACAATACATCGGGTCAGGTTAGGAATAGGGTTAGGTTAGGAATAAAATTCTTTTCATTTTTAGAGTTCCTAACCTAACCCACTACCGGGTTAGGATTTCGGGTCAGGTTAGGAATAAATCAAACGTTCACTCTTTAACTCTTCTGCCCTGTGTTTTGGCTAGGAGGAAGAAGTGATGGAAAAACTGGAACACACACTCACTCACTCACTCATCACATGCTTCATAGTATTCCAAATATTTCAGTACCCACATGGAAGCGTAACCGTCGGATACTGGACCCGTGCTTCAAGCAGAACATCTTGGATGACTTCCTGAAGTTGTTTTCTGATCGAGCTGGAGGATTTGTTGAGTTGCTCGCCGAGGATGTCGGCAAAGGTGAAGTGGATCTCACTGCGAAGATCACTCAGGCTGTTGTGGAAACCGCTTGCCGTGAGTAGTTCTTCCTCTTTTGATGCTCCTCTAACAACTGAAGGTCGGCCGTCAACCCCGATTTTTTTTTTCTTTTACGGCTTTCTTTCCAGTTCATTTATTTATTTTTCTTCCAACTATGCTTTAATTTCATCACAATCACACTAAAAACTCAGTACAAAGCGAGTCTTTAATGCTCTAGACTACTCTAGAGCAATAAAAATGTATGAAACATTATTGCACAGTTTATTTTTTTTAATCGCACCAAAAGGTGCCAATCTCAATGGCATCTCTATTCAGCCAGCCGATATCAATACTTTTTTTTTTACGTACGTATTATTCGTTTCTATCCTACTTGTTCCAAATTTAAAAAATGATTGCTCTAACTCTCATTTAAAAAATGAAAGAAATTTAAAATAAGTGATTTGGCGGGAACTTTGTTAATTTTGCTTGACATTATTTTTGGAAACGATAAAGTGTGATACTATCTGATTTTGAGTGCTTCGGCTTCGAATTAAAATGGAATCATCTAGCGACACATTAACTCCGGAAAACATTCTAAATGAAGCCGACAGTGTTATAGAAAATCTTTTAACTGTTTGATATGAGTATCTTATATCTACTATTCCTATAGGTATAGTTGAAAGAAAAGCAGATTATGCACCTCGCCTTAAGTAAGGGGTTTGAACTTTTTTGTATGGGAGCTGGCATATCGACCCACCGCCATTTTGATTTTTTTTCGAAATCGCGGCCCACAATGCAAGTGGTATGTATGGATAGAGGATATATAGACGAACAAAAAATGTCCAGTAACACTGTATCCAAAGTGTCACGTTACCGAGATATTTGAAGGTAAAGATGGACATATGAGAACAATGACCACATAAAAATTTGACCTTTTACGTGTCTATAGGCGTTTATTATTATTATGACTGGTTATTGAAAGAGAGTAGGTACATTACATACTACTAGGAGCTCGAGAAAACTTTTTTTTGACATAACATAGCGTTTCATTGCGATGCGAAGCGATTTTATTGTGCGTATAATAATAATCAACCTGGAAACTATTATTTGGATACAATTTAACGCCTATACACGTAAAAAGGCTATTTTTTTAAATATTTAATGATTGTCGTTGTACTCATTTGTCGATCTTTAACTTCAAATATCTCGGTAACGTGACACTTTGGGTACCGTGTTACCGAACATTTTTTGTTCGTCTATATGTCCTCTATCGATACATACCACTTTTATCGTGGGCCGCGATTTCGGAAAAAAATCAAAATGGCGGACAGGTTGATATGCCACATTGGTTCTATCCCCTTTATATTGCCCTCGTGCCTGTTTGATTAGAGCCTTCGCTGACGCTCGGGCTCTAAATCAGGCACTCGGTGCAATAATAAATTACTTTGTGCGCGATACAATAATCTACTATTATTTTATTCTTTTTGGGAAACTTCCAGCTTAAAAAAAAAAAAATTATAGACAGTGTTCTTAAAAGATCTTTATTTGCGGAAAAAAATATTAATAAAATTAATTATTTTGTTAATAACCTTGACATTTACTCTTGCAATAATAGCACTCTAAGATTCAAAGAAATGCTAATAGCAGTTCAAAAGAGCATAATTACACTAGATCAACCAATGAGAAAAAAAACTGGCCAAGTGCGAGCCGAACTCGCACATGAAGGATTCCGTACCATCGCGATCGTAAATCGTAATACCTACATAGAATCGTAATAGCGGCAACAGAAATACACATTTTTCATAGTGTTTGTATGAATGACAAAGTTATATTAATTTGCGGTTTTTTAAATGTGCTAACAACTATATCTGGATCAAACCAATATTGGTTGGAAGTTTTTAATTGAGAGATCATATTATCGATAAAAAATAAAAAGATACTGTAATGTAACACTCATTCTTTACATTACTCCGCGTATTTTATTATAGGTTTTTTTTCATTAATTATGAATGAATGGATATTTTTTAATGAAATCATAATATGTTAACATCGGGCGTCCCATGACGGCCTTTATTTTTTCAGTGCAATGAACGGTATCTATTATTTCAGAAACTACACTGGGGCTTAGAATCGATGGCAAGGACCTTGTAGATAATAATTTCTTGAAGGCTGTAACAGAATTGCTAGATATCCCCGTAGCCAGGATTAACAAGCCTTGGCTTATGTTGGATTTTATCTTCAATTTGTCTAGTTTCAGAACAACATTAGACAACGCACTTGCAATCAGTACTAAACTTACGACCAAAGTGAGTACCTACCTATAAAATTAAGTCAAACCTTATTCTTATTTCTTTTTTATCCTTTACTGTACGACTGCTGGGCAAAGGCCTCCACCAAATCCTTTCAAGAGCTCTTTTCATGTGCCGCCTCAATTTGTTATTATATATTTTTTTAATTTAATATAATTTATTGTTAATCTTCAAAGTTGTGAGTGAGCTCACAGTGCTTCGTGTTAACCGAAAAATTATTTCTTATTTTTCATTAGACTTTCATCATCATCATTTCAGCCAAAAGACGTCCACTGCTGGACATAGGCCTCATTAGACTTTACCCACGTGAAAATGTCGATTTTCCATACAAACTTTGCCGTGCTTTTTCATCCCCATGATTGTTGAATTTTCAAAAATCCTTTGTCAGCTTTGCCTTTTATATATTACAGATAACCTTAACATTCAAATAACGTCGTTTTGCAGATGCTGAATCTACGGAAATCAGAACATTTACAACGGTTGAAAACTAAGGAGGAGGTTGATTACAAAGGTAAGAATTAATCTATTTTTCACTCCTCTTGCTCAAAAAGAACGTCTTAATAGCATACCAGAGCGGGCCTAAAATTGCATATATTGCCCTAGGGCTAAAAGTAAATCTCGTACGACAACTTGTTCAGCCAGTTGGTGCGTGACTATAGTTTCAAGTAAAAAAAATGTTATATTTTTAAAAATGGAACTAAACGCGCTGAATGCCGAACTCTTTGGTAGAATGTGTGCGTTGCATTGCAGCTACAGAAGAAATAAAAAAGGCATTGGCGCGAAATTTTTGGAATTGTATTATTAAATTGAATTTAATTTTTAATAAAATAAACTCATATTGAACATGGTTATTTTATTTTCTCGCAATCGTAGTGAAAAGTACAGTGTAACACACGGCGCTAAAATCCCATTATAACTCGGTTCCTATTTACTACCTCGCTAATGGGTCATTTTAGGCCCTTGTATTACAATGTACTATTATTGTCATGGTAGCACCTAGCACTTGTTTTCACTGTCACTGCGACCATTTTTTTTGTTCTAGACCATACCTTGGACCAGACATTGGGCGTCAAGGTTTCAAATATTATTACAGCTGTTTTTTTGAATACGATTTTTTACAGGTTGTAACTTTACTTAAATGAAAATGGAGGTATCCATGAACGGTTTACTGTTATACTAGCAACATATTTTGAGAGTGTTACATTAATATTTATAATACCGTGAAACGTGGTTTTTGACCTCAAAAATAAAAGTTGTTTCCGAGCAATAATTTTTGTGTAGACTTACTTAGCTTGGTGTACAGAATGTTTGGTTGACGGTTTCGTGAAGGGTACGTTTACACCCTGTATATTATGCTATTTTTTTTTTTTATATGTTGGATGTGCCTTCTCGACTTGACTTCAATCTTCAATTTCAACGTATCTTTCGTATTTTTGCCATTCGCTCCGCCATATTGGAAAAAAAGCGCCTAAAAACCGTTTTTTTGACAAATCTTCCGTGCCATTTACTGTAAAATCATTTACGTAAAATTAGATAAAATATCAAATAAAATAAATAAAAATAATAAATAAAAAAAAAACAAAAACAACAACTTAGATAAAATTTCCTACTCATGTCGTGAACTTTTTTGATAAAAATCAATAGTTTTGTGAGTTCTTCTCCTAAAGTGTGTTCAAATCAAAGTTTTCCTTAAACAGTTCTGCTGATGAAGAACTGTTTCAAGAACCCTCAGGAACCTCTCAATGCTATTTTTTTACTTTGCTATCAATTTTATTAAAATATATATTTTTGTCGTTTCAGGTGATAAATTTCAATGCATCTTAGATGTCCTCCTTGAGAACACCGTGTTTGAGAATGAAGAAGAATGTCTTTTCACTGATATTGTCCTACAGAATATTATTGACAACGTGCTGATAGGTGGTTTTGACACTACTATCGGTGAGATGCTGTTCACATTTGCCTGCATCGGCACCTATCCTGAGGTACAGGACAAGATTTATCAAGAGTAAGTACACACATTAATATGATATCAGTAAGTTGATGAGTCAGACGCAAAATACCAATATAAAAGTAGGTTAGGTGGGATCCAAAACATCAACAGTCAACAGTATAATAAATTGTACAATGAATCAGAATATCATTACTTATCCATCCATATCCATACTATAATATTATAAATGCGAAAGTAACTCTGTCTGTCTGTCTGTTACTCTTTCACGCCTAAACGGCTGAACGGATTTTGATGAAATTTGGTACAGACATAGTTTGGAACTTGAGAAAGGACATAGGATAGTTTTTTTTTTTTTTTTTTTTCGCGAGATAAACCAAACATCTGCCGGAAGTCTTCCACGCGAACGAAGTCGCGGGCAAAAGCTAGTATAACATAAACGGTTCAAAATGTCAACACTTCAGATAAGCAACGAATGTGAATAACATTGATTTATTACAAAAATAATTCAAAATATTAACACGTTCACCCCTGACGGAACTTGCAGCCCCGACGGGTACGACGAAACCTTCACTTCGTTCTAAAATAGTTCTTCTTTTATCTATTCTTAAAGTTCAGATTATTTATTGTTTTATTGGCGTATTTCACATGAAACCGCTAAAACCCTTTTTTGCGCTTGATTTCGATAAAGCTGGCATTAAATCAAATAAAGAACACTTCATAAACTTTAAGAGTACAATAGCTGTATACGTACGGGCAGACAGATAGACAGGGTGAATAAGGGTTTCATTTTAGCCATTTGGCTAAGGAAACCTAAAAAGGATAAGTTTCTAAAAGTATTTCTTTAAATTCCTAGAATAACTCAAGTTTTGGGTGAAGACGGAAAAGTAACAAAACAGAATATATCTCAACTGGTATATTTGGAAGCAGCAATCAAGGAATCGCTGAGGTTATACCCAACTGTAGGAATGGTGGCTCGCGAAGCTATAACGGATACGAAATTACGTAAGTACTGCCTTAAATAATCCTTGTTTGGCACGGTTGGTGTAGTGGCTCAAGCAGTGTCGGGTTCGATCCCCGCACAAATATTTGTAAGGCCTACAGATCTTGGTCTAGATTTTTGTGTACATTTGGGGGCATGAGGAACAGGGTGTAAAGCTCCTCATCCCCATTGAAAAGGGAGGATCCTCCGACCGGACGGGTGTTGTGTCTGGTGGGCTAACTGCCCGACATATTATGTAAGTCGGGAACTCCTTTATAGGCTTAAGTCGCGGATAATGTTGATAGCGCGATGTAGGATTTCTGTCGATCGTTGTTAGTACGCAGATGTTGCGATATATGTCGCTAGTCGCCACATACATGTGAGTTTGTGAACGAGTTTTTATTCCGTTCAATTGCGTCTTTAATTTGCTCGGTATTAAAGCAACGGAGGTCGCTGCTTAGAATAATAAGGACTTTGTTAAATGCCTACTTAAAATTAATAACAATACTGCTCTAACACGTTTCATTGCAAGAATGTTTAGATAGTAATAAGTTATTTTTATGAATCTTCCACCACTCAGTTACTTTTATGATTCTTCTTCTTCAACTTGGTATTGAACGAAATACAGATCTTATTGGCAGCCTTTTATTTAAATAATTTTTGATATAAACCCCCAACTTTTCAAGAATTTTAAGATTCCTTTAGTGAACTTCAAACCTCGTAGAATACTGCAGGATCATTTCAAGCCGCTCCTTCGTGAGCTTCAGTAATTGATAATTTGGTAAAATTTAAAATATTTATTATTTTGGACATGCATGAGCGAGCTAGGAGTCTCTCTCAGGGATCGCGTCCGAAATGAGGTGATCCGACAGAGGACCAGAGTTAATAATATAATAATAATAATAATATTCTACAACTATCACACAACGCCATCTAGTCCCAAGCTAAGCAGAGCTTGTGTTATGGGTACTAGACAACTGATAAACATACTTATATATTTCTAAAAACATACATATTATAGATAAATTACACCCAGACACAGAACAAATGATCGTGCTCATCACACAAACATTTGTCCTGGGTGGGAATCGAACCCACGACCTCCGGCATAGCAGTTAGGGTCACTAACCACTAGACCAACAGGCCAGTCAAAGAGTTGTTGACATAGCTCACAGAATAAGCTGAAGTGGCAGTGGGCCGGCCATATTAGCCGCAGAACCGATGACCGTTGGAGTAAACGTGTGCTTGAGTGGAGACCGCGAATCGGCAAGCGTTAAGGTGGGACGCCCTCAAGCTCGGTGGAGTGAGAGAGATCTTCGCAGAGTGGCTGGTAACAACTGGATGAGAGTTGCCGAAAATCGATTTGAGTGGCGCAAGTTTAAAGAGGCCTATATCTAGCAGTGGATTGCAATAGGCTGATGATGATGATAAAGAGCGAGCAATGCTTCAGGATTTGGCCGTTCATTTTGCCCGACACCACACTCAGAACTACATAATATGTTGGTGCTACCCTTTACCTGAGACCACACGGAGGCCGTTCTTTTGCGAAGCACCGTTGGGAAGCCGTCCCTCGTAACTCCTCGTAACTCGTAACGTAAGCGTTGTTATACTGAACGCGCAGTGCATTGCAGGCTTATTTCGTTTAATTGCTCCATACTATAATATACATGAAAATACTTTAGCCGCATTGACAAAAAAACACTTTTTAAACTTTTATAACTGTAACCCATGACTGCTGAGCATTATGACTTTTTATTTTTATTTAAAAAAGATTTTTATATTATATGACATAGATTGTAATCTGTACATTCTGGGGCACAGGCTCCTACAAGTTTTTACCATTTCCTTTGATTAATAGATACGAGTACTATAAAAAAAAAACTATAATATAAAATTTACATTTTATTTATACTAATATTATAATAAAGCTGCTTTGTTTGTTTGTTTGATTGTTTGTTTGTTTGAACGCGGTAAACTCAGAAACTGCTGGTTGTAATTGAAAAAATCTTTTTGTGTTAATTAGTCCATTTATCGAGGAAGGCTTTAGGCTATATAACATCACGCTACGGCTAATAGGAGTGGAGCATAAATAAAAAATGTTACAAAAACGGGAAAAGGTATTTCCTTTTTGAGAGCTTCCGCTGCGTGCGCTGCGAAAACGGTTTAAGTTACGCTAATATCATGTATAAGGGAATTGTTCTTCTTTAAAAGTTCTAAAAAAAAGGCCAATATCTCTTGCCACAGTTATGTCAAAAGTGTTTGACAGTGTGCTTAACGCTCAACTTAGCAGTCATATACGTGTTCACGATAACCAATTTGGCTTCAGTTCCGGATTATCTAGTTATTTTTAGTGTGAAGCACACTGTGAAGTACTACACGGATCGCCACACTCCAGTGTACGCTTGCTTCCTGGATTTGAGCAGGGCTTTTGACTTGGTTTCCTACGACATTTTATGGAGGAAGATGGAAGAGGTAAATTTGCCACCAGAGGTGACAAATACTCTGAAATACTGGTATGGAAACCAAGTCAATAGTGTAAGGTGGGCTGGTGCCTTGTCTAGGCCGTATGGGTTGGAGTGCGGGGTGAGGCAGGGGGGATATTTGTGCTCGCCTACGATTTTCAACCTATATGTGAACGATCTGATTGGCGCACTTAGCAGCATGCGTGTCGGGTGTCACATTGATAGTGTATGTTGTAATAACATTAGCTACGCCGACGACATGGTGCTGCTGAGTGCGTCAATCTGCGGGCTAAGGGCACTCATAGCCACTTGTGAGCGATATGCCAGACAACATGGTCTGATGTATGATGTTAAAAAGAGTGTGGTCATGGTCTTTGGTGCCAGGGGTAATTACCCAGAAGCTGTACCTTCAGTTAGGTTGAACGGTATACCCCTTGTAAGGGTAGACCGATTTAAATATCTGGGTCATTTATTGACCACTGGCCTCAGGGACGATGAGGACATTGATAGGGAGCGGAGGGCGCTGTGTGTGAGAGCTAACATGATTGCCTGCAGATTCAGGCGTGCCTCTAAAGAGGTAAAGTGTACTATTTTTAGTGCTTACTGCACGTCTTTTTACACTTGCAGTCTGTGGGCTCATTTTACTCAAAAATCATACAGCGCCCTTCGCGTCCAATACAATAACGCATTTAGGGTGCTGATGGGGTTGCCCCGATACTGCAGCGCATCAGGGATGTTTGCTGAAGCTCACGTAGATTGTTTCTACGCCGTGATGCGTAAGCGATGCGCGTCCTTGGTTCGTAGGGTGCGGAGCAGCCCCAACACATCCTCTCTATGATAGCCACCAGGCTAGATTGTGTGTTTGTGAACCACTGCTGCAAGGTTTCAGCTGGGCCTGTCACCTTGCAACAGTGATAATAATATCACGAGTGTAAGTGTATTACTAACATAGTTTGTAAGAACATTGTTACTAACGCTGTCTTGTCTTGTTGTCTTGTGTCCGCCTTTCTAAATTATTTCTAAATTATTACTGCCCTGCCTACTAACATAGTTTATAAGTTACAATTGTTACTAACCATTATGGATCATTGTTATCTGAATAAATAAATGTATTATTATTATTATTATATATCTATCTTTTAAGATTGACTCACTGTAACCTTTTTTTACAGTTAAACTGTTAGGTTAAAAAGAATTATTTTTTGCGAAGCTTATTTAACCCATATGGTATTAATCTATATCTAAATAAATGTGTTTGATAGAACGGAAATTTAATATAGAATATTTGTGCCCTTTACTCTATATAATGTAGGTACGGGGGATTCTGGCTGGCCTCCGGGAAATTCAAATTCAAAATATTTACTGCATCATAATGTTTACTGACAAGTGTAGAGTGTTATAGTATATTTAACAGTAAGAGATACCTATAGTAATTCACACTTTAATATAATCTAAGCTAATCTAAACCATCTGAACTATTATAATAAAGAAGAAAGATAAGATTTTTTGTTTGTTACGATTTAGCTTAATTTATGTCGGATAGTCGATATCGAGAAAGGTTATAAGCTATATTTATGTGACGCAGACGAAGTTGCGTGGGTCAGCTAGTTTACTTCATAATATTACCTAATAGGTTTTTTGATAATTATGGATAAATTAATAATTATGTAGTCATGTAACTAACATAGATATTTCACTTTCCTTTAGGTAACGTGACAATTCCCGCAGGCAGCAGCGTACTAGTCCATATATGGAGTATTAACAGAAACACTGACCATTGGGGCGCAGACGCCGAGGAGTTTAAACCAGAACGATGGCTCAATCCACCGACTCATAAAGGCGCTTTTGCAAGTTTTTCACCGGGACTGAGAGGGTGTATTGGTAAGTTTTGTTCTCTTTTCATCACATTATCAGCCAGTTAGAATGATAGCATAGTCCATGTTGGACACCTATGATTAGAAGAAATATATTTTTGTTCATAGTTTTTTTTAATCCATTTGCCATCAACCATTTAGAATTGACGAGTTTTCGATACTTATTGGAACTGAGATCCATATCGCACGTTATCGTTTTAACGTCATTTTTGCAGTGATTTTTAAAGCACTTCCCGATCAACAGAACTAAAACGTTTTTCATTCGATTCAGCTTGCCGTCAATTTTGAGAATAAATATTATTAGGAATCAGAAGTGAAATACGTTACAAAAATAAACAGTGTTTAATATCTTTTAAATAACACTTTTACAAAAATTATAAAAATATCTCGAGGAACATTTTACACAATAATCAAATATGAAATAACACAGTTAGCAAAATGGAATACTCAGTACACGAGCCAAAAACAAAAACCAAAAAGAGCTAAGCAATAGTCGGGTAGCAAGTCCATTCCGAGCGCCGTCCAAGCAAAAAGTGACCGTTTGGTTGCAACCACAGATTGCAACGCCACGCGCCTCGATTTGTAGACTTCGGTCGGTTGCCGCACAGATACCGCACGGCCATCGGCTGATGGCGTGACTTTAAACCAACAATACTATATAATTATAACGTATAAATACCCTTATTTATTAGCACAAATCAAAACTTCGTTTCAACTGGCTGTCCAATTTCAAGAAAAACATTTTTCTTCAACGTCTTGAAAAAAAAATTTGGCGCCGTCGATTTATTTCTACTTTTTCTACATTTGGTTTTTTTTTTTCGGAAAAAGGGAAACACAATAACTAAAATGTAATAAAACACTAAATTTGATTGTTTTGTTTTTAATAAAAATCAAATTATGTTTAAACCAATAGACCAACCTATTAATTTTTTAATGTATACCTACCTATGTAATAAAAGCAAATGGTATTTTCTTAGTAAACAAAAAAAAAAGTAATATCAACTGATAAACCATAACCACCTTACCGTATTTTTATTTTCATACTCTTGAAAAAATCCTACTCCAGAAAAAAACTGTTTTTCTACATGTTTTCTTTAATCTCAGAAAAATCCGTTTTTTACAACTCTAGGCTGTCCATAAGACACCTCTCTATTTTTTACACTTAAATAAAAAAAAATGTAGTAGCTGTATATGAATGACAACTACAGATTGCACAAAAAAATGGAAGTGTAGTCCATAATGGCTGTAGGTATATATTTAGATGTTTTAAATTACATTTCTTTTTACAGGTAAAACGTATGCACTTATGTATATGAAGGCAACCATGGCCCAGGTACTACGCAGGTTCAAACTTACAGCCGACCATACGAATATGAAACTAGCATGTGCTATAATGTTGAAACCTGTAGCAGGACATTTAGTGAGAATTGAGGAGAGACGATCAAATAAATGAATACAAAGAATTGTTATTTTATTTTAGTATTCCGTAACCATGTTGATGAGCCTATTATAATTATAAAAATAAAAAAAAAACAGAAAAGAATGGATGAAGCAGTACCTACCTATAACATTTTAGAACAAAATACATACAAGATTTATCGTTCTTATAATTTTCATACGTCGAAACATTTTCATTCAGTTGATATTTTTACAAATGGATTGAATCTAAACAAAGAATTATTGTTAATTGTCCTCAGAAAAGCAGTTGCATTTTTTTTGTCATTTAGTCAATAACTACAAAACAACATCATAAATAATTTATAGGACGTCCTACAATGATAAAATTTCACTTTATCTTGGCATTCTGGTACCTATTGACTTAATTTTTTTAGACGATCCTTGGTTCTAAGCTTATTTCATTTCCTGCGACAGCTTTTGTCGTAACGTCGATTTTGAACTTCAGCTTGGTGTGATCTGCCGTGATGATGTACTTGCGCACCAGTTGGGCAATCGTTACCTTCATCGATGTCATCGCGAATGTTTTGCCTATGACAATCAATAAATTGTTAACATTTTTTTAATTTAAATATTTGTTCATCTATCTGATCGGTGAGCTCAGTAACAGCCGTGTTGGCTGTCGTATAGATAACGTCTGCGTTAATAACATCAGCTACGCTGATGACATGGTGTTGCTGAGCCCATCGCTCAGTGGGTTGAGAAAACTGCTTGATATCTGTGAGTCTTATGCTGACTTCTGAGGGTCACGGTCTGAGGTACAACGAGCAGAAGAGCAAATGTATGGTCTTTAGAGGCAAGAACAAACAACCGGAGCATATACCACCGGTCTATCTAAATGGGGTGCCTTTAGAGCGTGTCACTCAGTTTAAGTACCTAGGTCACGTTGTGACAGAGACTTTGAATGACGATGCGGATATCGAGCGGGAGAGAAGGGCGCTGTCGGTGCGTGCTAATATGTTGGTGCATAGATTCGCAAGGTGTTCTACGGGTGTAAAATTAACACTATTCAGAGCTTACTGCCAAAGCTTTTACGGCAGCTCTCTGTGGACCAACTACACGCAGCGGGCCTACAGCGCTCTTCGCATCCAATACAACAATGCGTTTAGGATTCTGGTGAGGCTCCCTCGATTCTGCAGCGCGTCGGGTATGTTTGCTGATGCAAGGGTAGACGACTTTTATGCGATAATGCGTAAAAAAACAGCTTCTCTGATGCGCCGGATTCGAGGGAGCACCAACAAAATCCTAAAAATGATATCTGAGAGGCCTGATTCCGCCGTGCTGGGGAGATTCATCCAGCTTCATGTGACGTACGGCCGAATACTGGAACGACACTCAAATATTTAAGGGCTGCTTAAACGTTTGAGCAGCTCCTAAACTTTAATTTCGTATACACAAACGTCTTTTTTGAGTATCTGTTAAATATAAGTGCTTCTTAAATTAAGTGGTGCTCAAACACCACTCAGTTTAAAAATCGTATACAGGAACGCTACTCAACGCATTGAGGTATAGTACTAGAGAAGCTATTTCAAACAAAAAATGTGCGCGCACTTGATGACAGCGGGGCAGGCGGGGGGGTGTCATGTTCTCATAGATTACTATCAATACGTGCAGATGCGACATAATGTTATTATTCTGCCTACTTGATATTGTACGTATGTACTAAGAAAATAAATAAAAATTTACTTAAACTGTAACAATAATTTTTATTTTATTTGTGATTGAATGTTGATGGCTGATTCAGTAAATGTTGATTCAAATTTGCAAATACTTCTTTCCTAATTAAATGCTTTACGGTGTTTACGGACATATAACTAAAATCACATTTCAGGACAAGACCACTTTGCCGTATTAAATTACGTACCTATGATAGATGTGTGAAGTGGAAGTTTAGTATAGTCAAACTATCAATGCAATCTTCACATTTTAACTTTTTTATTAATTGTCTTGATACATAAGCAAATATCATACAACCTACTATCAATTTTGACTCGCATGTAGAGAATTCGTGGCCAAGCATTGAATACGTCGATAGTGTCTGGTCTGAGCATTTTATTCTTTGACATTCACGTAAAAATGGCCGCCGCGATGACATATTGCAATGGAAAAAATATAATTAAATTATGTGTGTTTTAAAGATAATAGTTATATTTACTGGTGAAAAGTCACTCCTTGACTTTTACTTATATTTATTGAATTATTTCTACAGTATCTAAATGCACCCGAAGGCATAATTTAGACAAGAAAACTTTTCTCAATTATGTCATGTCGCAGCAACCGCTCGGCATAGACTAAATGAGGTTCAGTGCACGAACCGAAACGTGTGTTACAAAAAATCTAGTTGAGGCGTCTCCTCTAGTGCGTAGTACATTATACCTCAATGACTCAACGTTATCTAACTGTCAAATCAACTGTCAAACTGATTTGAGCAGCCCCTATATCTGAGAGTGGTCGTGAGGTCCCTCAAATCAACTTAAACCTATTAAAACTAAATAAAAAAGTGATAAAAATGTCTTTATCGTCCTTGTCTTTACTTTCGAATCACGAAAGGCCAACTGGGAGCCGCAGAAATGAAGAAATGTTGAACGCTTTTGAAAAGTACAACGAGAGGGAGTTTGTTTCACGGTTCCACATCTCGAAAGAAACTGTTTTATATTTGGACTCTGTATTTATTTATTTAAATAAGTAAATAAAGAAATATTATGATAAAATAGAAGAAAAATCAAGTCTACATTTGCTTCGGCAATGTTTTTTTTAGACCTATGTTTGAGGTTTTCATAGAGGTGTCCGAGTTGCTGCCATGTCCTGATGCCGCTCACAGCAACAGCATTATACTGTTGGCACACTGTATCCCAAGCAGCTCGCTTCTTCAAAATTATGTTGCCGTTTGTTTCTTTATTTTCTTATATGATTTTTTGATATCTGAAATATTTAACATATTATTTACAATATGAAACAGTTAGAAATTACACTTAGGATCTGTGAAATGATGAATGTAACACATTCATCATCATGTGCATTATCTGGCAGTATTTGTATCTGTAGGAATCTAAAAGTAATTGTACTGTGGCGTAGCTACGTGTTTCAGATGGTACCTAAGTGGTCACAAGTTTCAATGGATAAGTAAGTGCTTGCAACAGATACAGGCAACAGTTGCCCTCAGCTCCTGACTATGTACGAGAATGTTAGAGGCATGGATACTAACAAAATATTACATGCACCAGGCTCTTGCGGCTAAACGAGTGTAACGTAACGTAAAGTACAGTATTTCATTGTTTATTTATGTACTTACTTTTTTATTAGTTCCAAGAGCATATCTTTCTCAGCAGGTGTATAATTGCATCCACGTTTCTTCATCTTCTCCATCGTGAATCAAATAATAAGTAATAACTTTACTTATACTTCGTAAAATCGCGCGTAAAATGTCAAGTGTGACGTTCCAATCTCGACAATTATGTCAAGAAATTTTCTTTTCTTATGACGTCTTCTTTCGATATCCATCCGTTTTTTATGTATAAATACATAATTTCAATCGTAATTCAAACCAAATGTATATTACCCTGTTTTATTTCAACTGATTAAATAATTATAGAAAATAATTGTTCAATGAAGACTGCGTAAAACGAATACGAGACGTAAACTAAATTATTTTGTAACTGAGAACGTGCTGAGATCAATTTTTTAGCAGGATGTTGCCATGATGTAAACATTTGAGGACTGCTTGGCTAATCACGGTTTCAAATTGCTTGAGTGGCGTTTGTGTATACCATTTAAATTTGAGGGATGCTTAAATTTAAGTAGCTTTTAGGTGATTGTGAGATTTGAGTGGCGTTCCAGTATTCGGGCGGTAGACTACTTATTCTTGACATGTGATTTGATGTAATACTAACGTAGTTTTAAGACCTTTGTTACTAACATGACATGTGTATTTTGTTGTTGCCCCAGAGATTGAATTATTATTGAATTTTAATTGATATTTATTAAGACGTATACTAAGTACTAACGTAGTTTTAAGAAATTTGTTACTAACAATGGATGGACAAAATTGGTCTGAAAATAAAAGTATAATAATAATATATTAATGTTAAATTGTTTAAACAAAAAAGGCAATTACTGTTCTTCATACAGCATACTGTTAGAGCTCCTGCTGCCTGTGATACAGGATTATCTTAGTGCAGGCATCAAACATGATTATACCTACATTTTTAGTTTTAGATTTTTATTTTATTTTACCTTCTGTGATCTTTGAATAAAAAATTATATTATAAAAGGTGTAAAGTGCCCTTAACGAAGCCGAAAGTTCTTTTCATCATTACGATTTTTGTTGTAGACCTTCTAGTTACAGACATGTTGAAGGTCAAAGTTCCGAGTTTATACTTTATCTTCATCATCTCCCTGCCCTTATCCCATTCTATTTGGGGTCGGCCAATGATATTCTAGTAAACAGATATGTTATAAGCGCGCAATCGTGAAGACTCGAAAACGACCCAATTGGGTCGTATTGTCTTTAGTCTGAATCATGCATGGCGACGAGTGACACGCTACTACGAATTACAGTACAAATTGTAATAATGCCATCTTGCGTGTTCAGAAAGTGTACCAATTACGATACCAAAGTTAATAAAAAACACGGGATCTCATACCACATGTAAAATACACAATATACTTCGATTTATTAATATTTTTCATTTATTTTCCTAATATTCTGCTAAATGGAGGTTAGAAAAAAAGAAAGAGATGGGAAATACATTTTGTTGTGAGAACGACAAGGACGCGTGCACTCCAAACATAGAATAAAAATACAGATGCGAATATTGAAAAAGGTGAGATATCTGTGCGGGACGTTCGAGTGGGCATTAAAGTCATCGTTACCCGTTACCCCAGAGTTCTGCTTTCCTTTATTCTAACCTTGTATTATTTAATAATTATAGTTTACTTTATGACAACAGCGAGTTTAAACTATACATATATTGTCTTTTCTTCGTTAAGGTTTCCAAGTATTTCCAACCAATGAGGTCCGGCTACAAGAATCATAATTGAATCCCGAAATAAAAAAACTCTTTAAGAGGCAGAAAAGAAATAACTTGAGTCTTTTCGAAAGTGGATGATTGTTTTTATTACAAAATAAATATTTTGTTTCTTTTACATTGCGTTTTATTTCTCACCTTACCTAGCCTCCTATACCCTACCCTTATAGGTAACGTTTTAGTTGTTATAGGTACAAACCTCGTGTACAAATTTAATACACTCGGTTTGTACCTTCTGTCTCGTTAAATTTGTTAGTCTATGATCCCAACATGCGGTGATTGGTCGTCAGAATAATGTTTGTTTACATTCAAGCGCAATTGACAACACTATCTGTCTCTTTTTTTCTTATTGGTTTTATAGAGCTATCTCTTTTGTATCATTTTGACATGTAGTGGAATGTAGATGAATGAAAAGTGTGTATGTGTGCTGCCGCTGCTGCACGGAACACTTTTTTCGGTGGTTTTGTAGGTGTATAACATATCTGTTTATTTGAATATCATTGGGGTCGGCGCAACACGTTTTTTTCTTCCATTCCAAACTTGACGTCTAACAAGGAGGCTTGTTAGACGTCAAGGAGGCACTTACTCCTTTCTCATTCTTATATATCACTAGCTGACCCGGCAAACGTTGTTTTGCCATATAAATAATTAAATGGCTATTAAAAAATAACGAATGATCGTAGAAGGGTGAAAATTGAGGATTGTATGTATTTTTGTATGTTGTATTATAAAAAAATAGAAATTAAAAATTTTGTCTAAAAAATAAAAAATAAAAATTTAGGGGTGGACTACCCCTAACATTTAGGGGGATGAAAAATTGATGTTGGCCGATTCTCATAGATACCGGATAAGCACAAAAAAAATCATCAAAATCGGTCAAGTCGTTTCGAAAGAGTATGGCAACGAAAACTGTGACACGATAATTTTATATATTAGACAAGAATTTTATATATTAGATTTGGGCATTCTTCACACAATCCATCCATATTTTCTTAGGCCTTCGTCTCCATTAATCACTTTTTTAGTCACATGCGTTTGAACTTTATAATTTAAATAAATTAATTAACATTAATTAAATTATTATTATTATAATACTTATTTATTATTAGTTTGAAAATATATTTTGGGACTATACACGTATGCTTCTCATTCTATGAAACCAGCAAATTGCGAGCAGCGAGCATTATTGGATATAGAACAATCAAGAATGATTGTTCTATATCCAATTATTGCATTGCAAATCCAATTATTCAATTATCCAATTATTATAGCATTATTGGAATCCAATAATGCTCGCACATTAAATATTAGTTTTGATCTGATATCAAAACGTTTTTGTAAAATACATTAACCCTCCTGAGTTTAGCCACAGTAAGGTAAAAACCAACTTGGGCCTACCACGTACAGTATATGAACGAACATGTCTTTTCGCGGGGTAACCACTTAATGGAGCTGTGTGCACTAAGCAGTCCCTCCATGTAAAATACAGATATTGAGCTGTATACAGTTAGACTGGAAGCTAAAACCACCACGAAAAGCCTATGCACATGAGATTTTGATAAAAATGGATATTAAAAAAAAAACAAAACCTACCGAGACATAATCGTTTCCCAATACCAAAAGTAGAACCTGTAACATGTTTAGATGGTAACGTATCGGTGTCCAGCCATCTCTCTGGTCTAAACTCCTCAACGTCAGGACCCCAAGACGGATGATAAAGCATACCGATACGTGATAAGATGATCGTACTACCTGCGCGCAGTGTGTAGTTCTCTAAAACCAAACAATTTCTATTATTCTTATAATATATACACAATCGAGTGAAGAAGGATTATTTTTGAAGAGGCCTTTACCTGGAGTGAATAAATACAAACTTACAGCCGCTACATACGTTTACATATCCTGTATTATAGTGTAAGGCACTCGTGGGCATCTCGATATCGCCAGCGCCTTCAACACCATGCTGCATTAGGGGCCTACCTTCATCGTGTAGTCGGGGACTATTTGACAGACAGGGCTGTCATCTACCCTGGTCAAGACGGAGAATGGAACCGGCGAGAGATATCGTGCGATGTTCCACAGGGATCGGTTCTGGGGCCGCCCCTGTGGAACATCGGTTACGATTGGGTGCTGCGTGCCGACCTCCCTAAAGGCGTCAGCGTCGTCTGCAACAATCAGCTGTCATCATCATCATCATTTCAGCCAAAAGACGTCCACTGCTGGACATAGGCCTCCCCCAGGCGTCGCCACATTGACCGGTCCCGTGCGTCTCTCATCCAGCGGGTTCCTGCAACCTTGACCAGGTCATCGGTCCACCTAGTGGGAGGCCTTCCAACGCAACGTCTTCCAGTTTGCGGTCGCCATTCCAGAACTTTTCGGCCCCATCGGCCATCCGACAATCAGCTGTGGTGACCCGTAATTGTGTTTTTGTATTGAGCACAACTTTCAATACACACTAGGTCAAGACCTGGCTTTTCCTCTTCCATGGACAAACTTGTGATGCTGCCTCATGATGATACTCACAGAGTAACGAGAACGACCGTCACAAAATTGAGGAGCAATGTTGCTGCCGTCGTCGTCAAAGCAGCCATTTGCAGTCTGCCGTCGTCTTTGAAAGTATACCTTCAAAATATCAAACTACGATCTATCTACTTACTCAGTTTAAAATCTTTGTCTACTGCTCTCAAACTAACTGGGACTATCGGATGCAATCGAAGACTTTCATTAATTACTGCTTCTGTATACACTAACTTCCGTATATCATCCTTGTTTATATCTCTGTTTGCATCTAAAACATGCATTATTCTGAAAGAAAAAAACATCCAATGTCATCTTAACTCCACACTGCTGATCGCGGGCCTCTGAAAATCACACCATTTAAGGTGCTTCTAAACGGGCAATATTTTACTACAAAATGTGACCGCAATATTATGGCCGGCAACATTGCCAGCAATATCAGACATGCTATGCAATATTGTAGTAATGGTCCGGCTATACATTTAGTATAGCCATTTTACGTGTAGCCGGCAATATTGCTGAACGATCGCGATATTGTTGTTTCGTTTTTCGGTATGAGTTCTGACGAATATAAGCCGCTGCGATGAGTATCATTTTGTCAGCCATTGTTTCCGGATTATGTACTTATGTAGCCCGTTTACTAGTGAGAATCATGGGCCATATAGTTGCAGATATATTGTAAAATATGGCTCTGCCATAGATTGCTCAGCCATAGCCTCCAAAGAAGAAAAGAAGCTGCAATAATGATGGCCGAGCCACACATTACTGGGAATACTTATAATATAGCCCGTTGAGAAGCACCTTTAAATCAATTTTCATTTGCCCTATTTTATCTCCTACCTGCCACCCTGTGAGTGCGTCATACCATTTGGTTTTAGAAGCCATTCTTTACTCTTTACTTAAAGTTACCAATTCTAAAAAGGACAACAACCCCCGATTCTGCTCCTTATAAATCTATTAGATTTTTTTTTAATATTGGTTAACGTCGCTATAGCTTTATTAATCTACTAAATATTTAACACTTTGGTACACTATCCTGTCTGTGACTCCAGAAGTCTTAATAGATTGGAAAATTGAGGATCTGTTGTACATTGCATACAGCCACTGCTGAGTTACAGGCCTACTTCCTTATACGCCATACTTCCCAGATTTCTGCAATTCTTAATCAGGCTACACATAAAGAAGAAAACAATATAACATACTCTTCATATATCTTCTCTTGAACTTTTGGGAATGAACCTATCATTACTAAAATAATTTCGAGTGAATGCGCTGTAGTCTCGAATGCAGCCGCAACATTGGTATGCAGTTCGTCTGAAATCTCCTGGTCAGTGAAGTTGTTTTTAGAGTTTTGTTCCAACATCAGATCTATAAAAGGCTGGTAAGGTACATCTGAAAAATAATATAAAATATTACTTATTTCTATTGTTTTAATAAGATTCTTAGCCACATCCATCACGCATGGAAGAATTTGGTAACATTTTACTGTGAGTGTGTTCATGATAGATCGGATTTAGCGAACCTATTTTTTTTTTTATACTACCTACTGATTTTTGATACTATTGCCATTTATTTACAATTTTTTTTTCTATAAGAAAACGTTGGCCCACACTAGGAATTTCTTCTGTATCGTGGATGCGTTTTCAAACATTTAAACTCAAATACTCAGTTACTTTGACTAATTATGTACGGGACGGTTGGATGACAGTTGGTTGTCACATAAATTCACAAATTAATTAATTTTAATTGGTTAAATACCGTAGAAAAACCTAATAATGGGTGAAATTGTTATTTACGGTGTGTTTTTTCGATATCAGTGTTAGTAGGCTGTGGAAGGCCGCCTCTACTCTTCTGAAAGCAATAATATTTTTCCATTTGCTTATGTCACTTTATTTACCTAACAACCAATTTTGACAAGAAAAATAAGCCAAACCACCTCAGCATACCACCAAATAAAAATATTCATCGACCGCCCCAGAGCTCCGTTTAGAAGGGGGACTTAGAACACGTCGTGCGTCGTGACGCAGCTTCGGTTGCCAGGGCTGCGCCAAAATGACGTCGTGGTCGGCGCGTTGCCCTAGGCCGCCAGCGCGACTGCGCCGCTCTACGTGTCGCTAAGCTACGGATTTGACTTTTTGTTTATTTATTTTGTGTTTAAAAGTGTATTATAAAATTAGTGTTAATTTTATTTTTCTTTTGTGATATTGGTAAGTTCTCGTGTTTTTTTAATCTATTTTTTTTTACCTTTATTCTTTATGCTCAGCGCCGGCTGTAGCGTCGCCGGAATTAGTGCCAGTCAACCTGTCACGTCACTGGATGTGCAGCAGCTGGTAAGATGCCCTCACTGCTCCCAGGCTCGTTTTTTTAAAGGTGAACGGGGGCTTAAGATACACTATGGCCAGGTCCACAAACCTCATAGTGTACCTTCGTGCCCCCCAGCCACGCCGCCGACATCAACACTTTTGGATCAAAGTTTGTGGAAAACGTTGTCCAAATTCAAAAATTCCACTCCTGTTTTAAAAAGGGTTCCCCGGGGTGCGAGGCACTCTGTTGCTCAAAGTTTAGCGCGATGTGTGCGTCTTGCAACCCAGGAGAACTCAGAACATGCCTGGGAGCAGTTACTCACCTTCCCTTACAGGATTCTGCATGTTCAAAAAAATTTGGCTACTCAAAAATCTTTAACTAACCAAATTAAAGACAACTGCAACAATTCGGCTCATATTTTGGATTCAAAATTACCTTTTTTATATAATTTTTCTCAGAAAGGCATTTGCGCCCATGTAGAATCCAAGCTAAGTGAGGGTGATATAAGGGGGGCAGCCAGAATTCTGTTCAGCAGTGATGTGGTGGCGCCTTACTCTCCGGAGACATTTTCAGCCCTGGAGAGTAAACATCCGGCGCCTGCGGATGGTCTCACCTTTCCCGACCCGCCCGTCCACCCCGACCCCCTCGTTCGGGATTCATCTTTTTTCCAAATTACATCCCCGCAGTTGATCGCAGCCGTGAGCTCTTTCCGAAGTGGCTCTGCTGGTGGCCTCGACGGCCTGACTCCACAGCATTTAAAAGATTTGCTGAGCCCAGGCGCCGGGGCAGCTGGTGAGTCACTCTTGAGGGAGCTTACGGTTTTGATCAATTTAATGCTCTCCGGTGGCGTGAACGATGCCGTCGTCGATGTCTTGTATGGGGCTAACCTGTGTGCCCTTCGCAAGAAGGACGGCGGCATTCGTCCCATTGCCGTCGGTTGCACCTACAGGCGTATGGCAGCCAAAATATGCTGCAAGCTCTACTGGTGAACCGCTTGCAGCTAAGTTTCAGCCCCTTCAACTTGGTTTTGGTTCCAGAGGGGGTTGCGAGGCTGCCGTACATGCCTTATCCTCTTTTTTTAAATTCAAAGAAAGGTGAGGTCATTCTCAAGGTTGACGTCAAAAATGCTTTCAACTCCGTGAACAGGGACACTTTGTTGGCTGAAGTTAAAAAAGTACTACCCGAAATTTATGGTTTTATGTGGCAATGTTATAGGAATCCTACAAAATTATTATATAAGGACAAATTTTTGGAATCTGCAGTTGGTTGCCAACAAGGTGATCCTCTCGGGCCTGTCATTTTCAGTTTGGCTATTCATCCCATTATTCAACAACTAAATTCCAAATTCAACGTATGGTATTTAGATGATGGAACGCTAGGAGGTGATATCGACACCGTTTTGAATGACTTACAACTCCTCAATCAACAATTTAAATCTATTGGCCTGGATCTTAACCACTCTAAATGCGAAATTTATCTCCCTGACATACAACCTGACAGACAATCGATAATAGACAAATTTAACTCAATAGCCCCACAAATCAAAATTTTAGAAAAAAGTTCCTTGTACCTCCTAGGTTCCCCTATTTTAGAAGAAAGTTTTTCATTTTTCATCGATGACAAAATTAAACATTTTCATGATATTTCAGATAGACTCTCCAAAATTAACCTACATTCGGCCTTCACCCTTATCAGATACTGTTGTTTTGGTCCAAATTTTATGTATTTTCTTCGTTCTTCTCCTCTGTGGACGAAACCACAACTTTTGGACAAAATTGACCAAATTATCCACGACACGCTTACATCCATTCTTAATGTGGCCCTGGACGACCGAGCGTGGCAGCAAGCCACCCTTCCAATTCGTTTTGGTGGCCTCGGCGTCCGCAAAATTTCTAGTGTAAGTTTACCGGCGTTCCTGTCTTCTGTCCACAGCACTGAAAAGCTAACCAGGAAAATTTTAACCCTCTCCCTGGTTGACTCGGAAGTGCCGTGCTTGTCCGATGCAGAGAGCGCCTGGAGAATGACTTGCCCGAACACGGATCGGCCCGAGAACCCATTTTCCCAGAGACAGTGGGACGAGCCGCTCTGCAGGTTGGTACGGAATAACCTTATTAATACGTCTACCAATACTGCTGAGCGTGCCCGCCTGCTGGCTGTGGGCGAGTGGGAGTCGGGCCTCTGGCTACAAGCACTACCGTCACCTAATATAGGCACTATGTTAGGTGACACAACTTTCCGGCTCGCTACATGTTTGCGATTGGGTGCTCCATGTGGGGCTCCACATCGCTGTCAGTGTGGTGAGGCAGTCGACAGCCTCGGACACCATGGCCTTTCTTGCAGTAAGAGCGCAGGTCGGATTGCGCGACACGCCAGCATTAATGATCTTATCCGACGTGCTCTGGCTACCGCCGGTGTGCCAGCTATTTTGGAACCCAATGGGTTGGCACGCGTCGATGGGAAGAGACCAGATGGTATGACCATAATGCCATGGAAGTTGGGTAGGCCTTTGGTGTGGGATGCAACTTGTGTCGACACCCTTGCGCCATCGCATCTTCCTGGCACGGTGAGCTGTGCTGGGGCGGCTGCTGCAGGTGCTGAAAACCTCAAACGGCGCAAATACAATAACTTAATTTGTAGTTATGTGTTTGAGCCGTTTGGGGTTGAAACACTGGGGCCATGGGGTCCGAGTGCCCACTTAATTTATCAGGAAATTGCCAAGCGGTTGGTCGACTCTTCACGTGACCAGAGGGCTGGAATATTTTTTGGGCAAAGAATCAGCATTGCCATCCAACGTGGCAATGCTGCCAGCCTTCTGGGCACTTTTCCTGTTGACAGCGGTGTGGACGAATTTTTTGACGCCCTGTAATTACTCCCCTTTTTGATACTTGTATATATTTTATTATTATCTTAGTTCTGTAAATAGTAGCTTTTAAATGTTGTAAATAAAAATACACAAAACGAAACAACTACCTGTAGGTAAATATTTGGTCCGTGCAGGGATCAAACCCGCGACACGCAGCGCTGGAGGCCAAGCTGCGCATTGTGCGATTTATCCGTCTATTTGGTGGTATGAGGTGGGGCGCGGGGGGATGAGACCCACGATGCATTTCTGCCAGTACGCTATAGGGCCGTCACTAGGCACATTCCTCACATACTAGGAAGTGTCGATGGGTGGGCGTTTTGGGGGATTGCCTCTTGTAAATAAGTAAAGTAAAGTACATTTTGACGGTCGAAAAGTGCCGTTTATCAGCCTAGTTTGAATAAATGACTTTTGATTTTGATTTATACTCTGTCTACGTCACGTTCGTTCTTAAAATACAATCGCACACAAAAGATTTACGTAATGGTTTTACATGACAATTGAGAAAAATGATATAAGACGTATATTGCTTTATGAAGAGAGAGGCTGATAATAATATTGTTGATAATTTAAAACTACGCATGATACGGACCGCCGAGGCAACAAAATGTTCCGAGTCTACAGTGCGAAAAATTGTGTTTTTAATTGAACACATTACAACACACACACAAAATATGTTTTTAATTCTATATAATGAAATTATATTTAATATATTTTTCAATGTCAACCTACTACGTAATAGGCAACGAGAAGCTAGTTCGAAAATAAAACAATAGGCCCAGTACTTTCGTGCGTGAGTGTACCCATGCGCGAACACACCCTACCGCTTTCTGCTCAGCGTTATTTTTATGTGGTGCGAAGTATACCAATTGCTCTCTAAGTAAGTAAAGACAGGCAAACTACATAGTATGGACAAATTACAAACGCGGCTCCGGACACCGACGTCGACATTTGATCGACCCGTAACGCTGTTAATTAATATTGACCAATGGATCAGAGTAAGGCCTGAGTTCAATAAGAAAATTAAAATACTTACAGGCACGATCATTGGTTCCATTTAAAACTGATCTCTTTGTTTGTAATATCTGAAAAAAGACAAAGTTTTTGAATCAAAAGTTTTAGACTTTCATTTACCTACTCCATTCCTTCTGCTTCTTTCGTATAATGGGCTTCATCATACATTTATGACGAATATTATTATATTCGTCAACATCACATAGAATAGAGACTATAATAGGATATTGACTTTATTAGACACAAACATTGAAACGCAACTGTATTACAATATTGCTAATTACAAAGTACGATGTTGTACAATGGCGGTTTTATCGCGAAATCTTCCAGATAATCTTCAGATGGACTGTACGAAAATAATAAAAAGGGAGAAGGAGGGAGTTACCGTTACAGTGACTGACTTTGTAATGGGATATTTTTAAATGTACCATCGCCTGCAATAATGCATGGACAGTTCAGAAAAAATACCGTGTGAAGCAAGAAATGACGCCACCTGGCGTAAATAAGTACTCGATTAGCAACATTGTCACGCTGTATAAAATGTTTATGTAGTTTCTTTTTTCTGTTTAAACATTCAAATAATTTATAATGAATTATTTCTATTGTATAAATTTATTCCTAACTACCTACTATGTTCGTTTAAATTGAATATTATTATCATTTTATAACTATCTGATTTTAGTTATCTACGTTTTAGTTTTCAAACTTTAGAGTAGGTCGAATATGAATTCATAAATAAATTAGTGGGTAGAAGAAATAATTAGATTGAAGATTTATGAGTTATGACTGAGCTCAATTGATTGTTCGCTAAGTTTGTTTCGATTACCTCATTCGAGTGTGTTTAGCTCAATTTTATTTTAATTTAGGTGAATTAACTTATTTCATCAAAATGAGTACGCGTTGTAATATTGTTTTCGTTACAAGAGCTCAAATAACTGATTTGCAAAATCAAAACTTATCGACACTCGAAACTTGTCGACTTATCTTATTGTTAACGTAAGTAGTTTTGATTTCAAAATTTTTATAGGAATAAAAAAATATGTTTTAGTTACGACTATACTACTTAATAAATAATCATTATTGCGTATTATATATTTCTGTTATATTGTTGCAGAGAAAAACAGTTGTTCTATTGGTACGACGATTTGAAGACGAGGGTTCTTTGCAACACCATCAAAGAACTTGTAGACCACGGCTCATAAACACATTACAGCGTCAAATCGTGTTATGAGAGTATGAAGAAAATGAATTCCTGCCGATGACCGACTATGCTGCTTTATATGACTCAAGTGTTGACAATGCCCGTCGTGCTCTTAAAAGTGAAGAGCTGCATTATAGGAGGCATGTTGTGAAGCCCTGGCCCACATAAAACCATAAAAGGACAAGATTACAGTTCGCTTTGGATCATGTTAACTTTGATTTGAGTAATGTTTTTTCATCTTTACAGATGAAAAACTTTTAAGTCCAGTGAACACGGACGCTTATGTTTGTGGTGCCGAAATAATACGTGATAAACAAGTGGTTATGTAGTCAAACACTGTTTTAAGCTTTCACGGTTTATAACTATATTTAAAATGTCACTTACGGGATATCTTCCGTGATTTTTATTTGTTTTGAGTTCCCGATATTTCGACGCTGTCGCAAGCGCCATAATCGCGGGTTAACTGGAGAATGCGGGTGGATGGAAAAAAATGTAAGGAGCAGACGAATCTGTCTACCCTCTTTCTTTGTCTTTTATTACGCGCACTACTGGAACTCGACACTAAGTCACGGCAAAACACACTCACAGTATCACCAGGTTTTTTGAATTCTTTAGTATGTTGCTTGCTGCTTTTTAGCATACTCAAAACTGGATTCCACGTACTTGACAATTTAAAACCATCTTCTCGATTGAAATTTTTGTGTTTCTTTATTTCAATTGCTTCTCTTGTCAGCCTGGGTAAGTAATGTTGGTCCGTTGACAAAATACGTGGTTTGTGGAATTCGATCCAGTGATTGGGCCCTGACTGCAGTAAGTGTTCAGCTATGGCCGATTTCTGTTCGTCATTGTTTTTCACAGCCTTTATGTGTTCTTTGATGCGGCATGAGACCAAACGAAGCGAACTATCTCATGCCGCATCAAAGAACACATAAAGGCTGTGAAAAACCGTGACTTAGTGTCAAGTTCCAGTAGTGCGCGTAATAAAAGACAAAGAAAGAGGGTAGATAGATTCGTCTGCTCCTTACATTTTTTTCCATCCACCCGCATTCTCCAGTTAACCCGCGATCATGGCGCTTGCAACAGCGTCGAAATATCGGGAACTCAAAACAAATAAAAATCACGGAAGATATCCCGTAAGTGACATTTTAAATATGGTTATGTAGTGTCCAATATGCTGGTCATATTACAGTGAACGTGTGGGGATAGATAAGTGTTGCCGATCCAGGATTTATATTTCATAATACTTAAAAATAATATTACTTAACTTTAGTACTTATTATTTATATTAACTGGAGACCGGGTTATTATAACCTATTACATGACCTAGGTATTTGTAATAACTAAAAAAAGTCAAACACAACAATTTTTTTTTACATTACATAAGAACCTTTTCGTATGTTTTTTGTGCAATTGTATAGCTGTTATCCTACCTATTAAATTCATTTAACTTTTCACTTTTGTGATTAAATAATCCGGTCTCCTGTTTGTCTTTGTTGAGGTTACAAAAGCTTCAATCCTCTTTCCGATTTTGGAAACGAATACTTAAGCTATGGCCTCAATAAGAAGTTTTATATAATATTGATAATAACGTTGAACGATAATAAATGTCTGTTTTTGAATAATAAACTGTAAGAAATAAACCTCTAAAATTTGTGTGATAGTGTCTTTTTGTTTGTCTCCGTTCATCCCTGTTGCTAACTGACTACTAACTCAAATATTATATTTTTGAATGCTATGCGCACTTATTAGCTTAATGAAAACATTCCGTAAGGTTTCTTTTGTTTTTTTTTTATCATTTAAATTCTCACTTAATCCAACCTAATACGTGTTTCCTAACTTCTTACTTAGGTACCTAACCTATTCCCAAGTCAAAGTCCATTTTTTTCTATATCTCAACAGAATATATTACATTTAGTTAGGACTAAGTTATAAAAATCTACCTCCTTTTTATTTCACCTACAGGTGACACCGGGTAATCCGGATATTGTCATTGCGGAAAGTAAAAACTTTGAAGGTTTAATTACTTATTATTATTTAAGTAGGAATTACAAATAAAATTGCTGTGAGGTAGAAACAGAAATAAAACTTATGCCACCTACAAGTGACACTGGGGATTTAAGAGTTTAATATTACAGTTGTGCAGAAACCAAACGCCATCTATTAATTATTTTCGAAAATTTGATTTCTACCTTCACAGAAAAATAGGCCCTAAGGTATCCATGCAATTGTGTGGGCGACCGTACATCTGTATAATTTTTCAGCACACGTAACTCCACTAATAGCTGAATGCATACCAGAAAAATGAATGCTGTGCAAAAAAACCAACTGATAAACTAAACAGTTTGGACGACAGCCTCTGCATTGTCTAAACATGGTATCTAGCAATGTGCAACGCTGAATAGCTGAATATTAGTATCTCGTATAAGAAGACTTTTCGGAAGTTGATCATAATATCTTGAAAATTCGGAAAATTGAATCGTGTGGTTACTACGTCAATAAGTTTAAAAAACTGCAATCAAGTGACATTGCTATGAAATTTTACTTAGGCATTTAGATGTATCTTCGTTGATATTGATATAATTGTAAATTAGACTAGCGACCCACCCGATTTCGCATGGTGATTCTTGAGTAAATATACACAAAAGGGTAATTGCACCATTTTCAGGAGGTTGTGAATAAAAAAACAGGAATAAAAAAGGAATAAAAAAACTGGCCTAGTGCAAGTCGGACTGTCTTGCACATATAGGGTTCCGTACTGAATCGATGTTCTGTTTACCTACCACTTCAGTTATTTCATCAGCAGTTTTCTTAAAATAAGTTTCCTTCTTCTTCTCTCCGGATAGTTGGTATATAAATTCATTTTGCAGCCAGAACTTCTGAAATCTTCCTACAACAAGTTCAAGACAACCCTCAATCGCTTCCATATATTTTGGATAAAACTTCTCATGTGCGGTCCTTCCAAAAGTAGTCACTGAAATTAAATGCTTTAGGTATTACTAGCTGTTGCCGCTTTATCTCGAAAATTATCATATTATTATTATATATTAGTTACAAACTATCTGTGTACCAAATTTTATCGAAATCCGTTCAGTAGTTTTTGCGTGAAAGAGTAACAAACATCCATCCATACTAACAAACTTTCACGTTTATAATATTTAATAAGTAGGATTTACTCAGTTTTAGAATAAAAAGTACATTTAAAGGGGAGATTAGATCAGACGAACATAGAGCTGGATCAAGAGTGAAGGTTTGGTCACATGGGTAAGTATTTATATACATATACATTTATATTATGATGAAGCCTTTCGATCGGTATCATAAAACTACAGAGTAATTTGTTTTCTCATGTAGCGAGTTCGATTCCCGGTTCAACCATCATCATCATCATCATTTCAGCCAAAAGACGTCCACTGCTGGACATAGGCCTCCCCCAGGCATTTTTGGGGGGGTTTGCCATAATCGCCACGCTTGGCAGGCGGGTTGGCGATCGCAGTATGGTTGTTACAAAGACACAGAGAACGCTGCTGCCCATTCTCTGGTAAGTCCCTTAGTCGCCTCTTACGACACCCACGGGAAGATATGGGATGGTTCAACCATGTAATTATTTAAAAATCTATAAATGTAGTTTATATTGTTTTCAAAATTAAAATAATGTCCTCTTTCAGTAAAATGTTCCATCTACAATATTCAAGGTACTTTCCCTCCATGTGGTATAGCCGTAGGACGCCCCGTTATAATTATGTGTCAAAATGAGAACAGAATTAAGGTAATTTAACGCTACATGTTAAAGGTTGCATAGCATCAAGTGTAGTGAACTCTTTTGAGATGGATATTTTTGTGAATGCTATGTGACATAAAAAAAAAGTAATACTGACTTTGACAATGTAAAACAAAAGTGTCTGTTCGTGTTCGTGTCGTGCTAAATACTAAAATAAAACTAATAACATTTTAAAGACTCTCATAAGTGCAAATCGACTATTACGACCACGCTCTGTGCTACAGAGGTAAGTCAATTTAACCTTAACAGGTTATGGGCCCAGCACGCTTCCACTGCGAGATCTATGATACATGCAAGAGGAGAACTACCACAAGTGCTCTGGGCAGAACTTGTCAACACTGCCGCGTACGTACTTAATAGGACAGGTCCATCAAGAGTTGAGGGTCAGGTACCTTACGAGCTTTGGCATGGGAAAAAACCCAAGATAAGTCACTTGAGAGTTATCGGAAGTGAATGCTTTGCTCACGTTCCAAAACAAAAACGAAAAAAACTCACCAAAAAGGCTATGAAAACGATGACGGTTATCGTATTTGGGACGGAAACAAAACGCAAAGGTCGAGGGACATAACCTTCCAAACTGACGTCGAGTTCCGGATTTTTATTCCTTCAACATCAAGTTCAGAGGGTGATAACCAAACGATTACGCAAGAAGCTATGCCAGAAAGTGCTATAGAGCAGCAGGAAACTAATCATGAATATGCTCTAGAGGGAGATGGAGAAAATGATGATCATATACATGGTGAAGTTTTGGGAGATAGCAACGAAATCAGAGAGGATGAGAGTGCTAACGAAGAGTTCGTTGACGCTGACGAGGAGTTAGAGATAGTTGAACCACCGTTGTTGGACGCGAGATCTCAATACAACTTACGCGATCGAACTTGCCTCTCACGTCCTAAGAAGTTCGAAGACTACGTGTGTTTCGTAGGGACAGAATATTTTCCCGAGACATATAAAGAAGCTATTGCGAGGGATGATAGCGCAGAGTGGGCCAAGGCAATGACGAGTGAAATGAACTCTCTAAAGCAAAATAACGTATGGACACTCTGTAAGCTACCTAAAGATAGAAAGGCACTCCCTTGCAAGTGGATATTTCGTATCAAGCGAAACCCAGACAGCAGTATTGACAAATATAAGGCTAGGCTCGTAGTAAAAGGTTTTAAGCAACGGAAAGGAATTGATTACGAACAGACTTATAGTCCAGTTGCTAGAATGGCCACCATCAGAGCCTTATTAAGTGTCACAGCCAAAGAAAAATTATATTTGACGCAGTTTGATGTTTCAACAGCATTCCTCAACGGCAAGCTAAAGGAAGAAATTTATATGCAGCAGCCGGATGGATTCAATGACGGAACTTCAAATGTATGTCTACTTAAAAGGAGTTTATACGGACTCAAGCAAGCTCCCAGATGCTGGAACTCATGCTTTGAGGAAACTTTGTTAGAGAAAGGTTTTCAGCAAAATGCAGCTGATTGTTGCCTATTCACAAAGAAAATAGGTGACAAGAAAATTTTGATAACTCGCTACGTAGATGATGGGCTTGTAGCCGCTTCAGACAAAGATTTGGTGAACCAATTCCTCAAAGAATTAGGGGATGCTCTAAAGATCACAAGCAAGCCAGCGTCTTATTACCTTGGACTTGAGATAACTCAGTCGAAAGATGGCTCCATTACAATCAAACAAGAGACGTACGCCAAAAAGATACTGGAACGTTTTAGAATGTCAGAATGTAATCCAGTTTCAACGCCAATAGAAATGACTTCTCAAGCAGGGAAAGTTAAGAAGGAGGAAGAGAAGAAGTTTCCATATAGAGAGGCAGTAGGTGCTTTAGCGTACTTAATGACAGGAACGCGACCTGATATAGCGTATGCAGTTGGATTAGTTTCAAGAAATCTGGAAAAACCGACACATGAAGATTGGCTACGTGTTAAGCGGATAATGCGATACATAAAAGGGACATGTTCTTTTGGTATAACATATAAAGCAGAACATGATTCCAACGTAATAGAAGGCTACAGTGATGCGGATCATGGAGGAGACCAACAAACAGGACGCTCTACAACGGGAGTTGCATGTCTCTTTGCTGGAGGAATAGTATCATGGCTAAGCCAACGACAATCTTCAGTCGCGATTTCAACTACCGAAGCTGAAATAGTAGCAGCAAGTGAAGGCGCTCGTGAACTTGTGTGGCTCCAGAGAATATTCTCCTCACTTACTACCATGGACGGAGTACCCACGTTAAAAGTTGATAATGAAGCAGCCATACGTCTTGCATACAATCCAGAGTTCCAAAAGCGGACCAAACACATCCGAGTGAGACATTTTTTCGTAAGAAAAACTGTACAAGACGGACTTGTGGATGTACAAAAGACCGGAACTGCTACTCAATTGGCAGATATTATGACCAAGGCAGTTCCTAGGCCAAGACTCGTTACAATCCGAGATGCCCTGGGTATACAGTGCTGTACACTTAATTAATGAGGGAAAGAGTTAAAGGTTGCATAGCATCAAGTGTAGTGAACTCTTTTGAGATGGATATTTTTGTGAATGCTATGTGACATAAAAAAAAAAGTAATACTGACTTTGACAATGTAAAACAAAAGTGTCTGTTCGTGTTCGTGTCGTGCTAAATACTAAAATAAAACTAATAACATTTTAAAGACTCTCATAAGTGCAAATCGACTATTACGACCACGCTCTGTGCTACAGAGGTAAGTCAATTTAACCTTAACACTACAAGCTCAGCGTCAAGTGCTGGCTCAGATCAGAATCTAGCGACACATCTACACACATCAACAAAGTATAGGGATATTTTATATTTTTCATCAAATATCTATAAATCTCTGAAGAATTTTCTGATATAGTAAATGGAAGATTATAGGTTATTTTACGGTTTTATTTTTTTTTAAATCGTGATTCTCTTTTGTTTTATTTGTTGTATGTATTGCCATGCCATGCTAATGTATTTTTTTTTTTGATCACCTTAGGAAATTAGTATGGTAAAAAAACTTAATTTCTTCTTTTAGTCTCAATAATTTTCTACAGCGTTTTTTTTTATTTAAAGTCTTTAAAATAACCTATTATTCTTCCATTTACTATACCAGAAAATTCTCCACAGTCTTGTAGATATGTGCTGATAAATAAATTATCCCTATATTCAGTTGATGTGTGTATATCCGTCCTAAATACTCTTCATTGCTCGCCATCTTCTTTCTAGTTACTATTTCTATTCGTTTGTCGCTAGTTAAACACTCACAGTAAGATGTTCCCAGGGATAACTGCTTCACATATGGCATAGGATTAAACTTTCCTTTTCCAACTTGACATTCTATATCTCTCAGGAATGCCTTAGACTGACAGTTAAACTCTTCGAGAAAGCTATTTACAATAGGCAGACCAAAATTTGATCTAAGCAGTTCCCGGTGACGGCGCCAAGAAGGTCCTGAAAAAAAAAAAAAATAATAATATTTATTTCACACAAACAACACAGTTATATAGATGATGTACAGATGTTATACAGATAAACAGTACAACTTCTAATTTTCTTAATAAAATTTTATGTTGAAGGCATCTGTGTCTGAACTAAATAAAAATGTGCTGCTGCCGCGCGACTGTCGCGCTGCTAACGCCCTAATGTGAAAGCGGTCTTAGTAATGACAGTTTGTCTTCTAGCTAGATCACCTTTTGAGAACTGTAGTAAAGAGTGTTGCTTCGAAACTACAGAAACAATAAACAACTGTCGCACTGTCAGGACCCCACATGATTGATAAATGAGATGGGTTGGGTACAAGAAAGGACGAAAAGTACTAACTTTTAAAACAGCCCTCTGAGCAATTTATAAGGGTTTTAAAATATAGTTTTATATGTACTTCCCCAAACAGTGATACAGTATTGGAGAATGGACTGTACAAGGGCTAAAATAGGGGATCGGACAAAAAAAAACTAATTAGTCCGTCAGATAGATTTCCAAAAATTATTGGACACGTATTTTTTCTTTTTTCACGTAAACTTAAAACGAAGACGATACAGTGCTTCGAAAACTCGTGTGACGTCATATGATAGTACATTTTGACGACACAAGTGACGTTTCAAGCCCCACTCCAAGATCTTTGACACGTTTTATCTTCGTCATTTTTTAATGATTTGATAAAACAAAAAACACGTATTCAATATTTTTCGATAATCTAACTTACGGACTAAACAGAATCATATTATTTCGACCCTGTCCGATCCCCTATTATACTTGTTTCGCTAATTTTGGTGGCGCAACATGTCTAAGATTTTTGAACACATAGATAAGTTTTCTTGTCCTTGAAGTAAGCAGGTATGTTCTCTAAAGGATAGGTTACAGTCTAAAATGAGTCCAAGGTATTTAATTGACGCTGTCTTTGTTAGTTTTGGGCAAGAACACACTAAGCTATTAATTACAACAATTATGTGCTGTAATCGAAGTGGCATATGGTAGCTGATTATTTTGACTGCGCATCGAAAATCGTATGTACTGGGTTGCAACCGGACTAAGGTTCAGGGAGTTATTCTGTAGGCAGTGGGTCACAATATTGAAACCGTCCTGCGCATCTCAGTATACTTGGTCCCAGGTATTGGCAGAAAACAACAGAACTGTATCATCTGCATAAGATATAATTTTACCTCCTGAGAGACCTCTCAGACCTCTACAGAGGTCATTCAAGTATATAAGGAAAAACTGAGGGCCTAGAATGCTCCCCTGGGGAACTCTGTAAGCGATTGGCAAATTGTTGCTGACATTGTCGTTAATCTTAACGTACTGGCAGCGATTTGAAAGGTAGTTCTTTAAAAGTTGAAGTTGAATTCCCCTTATACCGAGGCGTTCTAATTTTTGAATCAGCAAAGGCGTAGAGACCGTGTCAAATGCCTTGGTAGGATGCAGAAAGATTCCTATTGTTTTTTTGCCTGAATCAATATTTCTTACGACATACTCTTGGAGCTTGTGGACCGCATCTCTAGTAGACTTGCCTGCTCTAAAACCAAACTGGTTGTTGGATAAAAAGTAATTTTTTCCAGGTAATCAATTAGTCTACTATTTATTATTTGTTCTAGAAGCTTGGAGATCGAAGGTAATATGGAGATGGGACTATAATTAGTAACACGGTCTCTATCACCTGATTTATTAATTGGATGTACCACTGATATTTTCTTTAAGACAGTAGGGATTTGACCCTTGGTTTGGCAGAGGTTAAAAATAAAAGTTAATGGACGGATTAAAATGTGCTTATAATCCTTGAATAAATTGTTAGGAACAGAATCCCAACCAACAGAACATACATCTTTCAGATTCAAAATTAAACTTTCTACTTCCGATCATCGGTTTCCAGCAATAGAAACGATTTGGAGACCGGTTGTGGGCGCGTTTGATTATAGATGCTATGGCATGGGTTCTAGCAGGAATTAATGTTATCAGCTAGTTTTTTGCCAATCGATGCGAAAAAATCATACAATTAACAACAAACAGCACCAACACACATATAACGTATTCTGATACATTGGTGTTATTAATTAGTAAGATAATAGCTATTATTATAGCTAGCTCATTGCCCCCACTACTGAACAAAGGCCTCCCTCCATTCCTTCCAACGGTCACGATTCTGTACAACTTCCTTCCAGTTTTCATGGAAGGCATCCAGTTCATCCCGCTATCTTCTTCGTGGTCTACCGCGACCCCGTGGAACTGGGTGGTTCAGGGTCCCAATCCTAGGCTTTGTCTATTCATAAGCTAGTAATAATATATAATAATAGTGTCTTAAAAATATTTGATGAAAATGTAAGAAAAATAATAATAATATAATAATATTCCACAACTATCACACATCGCCATCTAGTCCCAAGCTAAGCAGAGCTTGTGTTATGGGTACTAGACAACTGATAAACATACTTAAATATTTCTAAATACATACATATTATAGATAAATTACACCCAGACAGTTCAGTTGTTGTTCAGTTCAGTTCAGTTGTCTAGTACCCATAACACAAGCTCTGCTTAGCTTGGGACTAGATGGCGTTGTGTGATAGTTGTGGAATATTATTATTATTATTAGACACAGAACAAATGATCGTGCTCATCACACAAACATTTGTCCTGGGTGGGAATCGAACCCACGACCTCCGGCATAGCAGTTAGGGTCACTAACCACTAGACCAACAGGCCAGTCGAAGTACTGAGACAGTTATTATCATGAAGGTTATATTTATAAAATGGAAGCTTGCTAGTTTGGCAAGTATGAATGACGATGACTGTACCTATTTCTTATATGGTTCTATTATTTTCTTACCAGATCCAGTAATAAGACCATTCCCCAGCATAAATCTTGCAAAATCATGCAAAAAATGTTTCTCCAAAAAGGTATTGGCCGTTAAAAGGGTATCTTCAGGATCTGTTAGGACTGTAAAAATAAAGGATTAAGAATAGCTAAATAAATACGGTCTGTTTTGTGAGACCACCACAATTTCACGTTTTGTTGTTGTGGACCCTTTGAAAACGTTCGGAAAACTAATTATTACTGTGTACCTATTCTATCCTATGTATGTGTATGTATCTATTACATGGGTCTCAAATTTAACTGGCAAAATTTGCGTCTACTATAAGTTAGATAAACCTCTACCTAATCCTTCGGGTATTACAGACGTGATGTTATGTTATTTATTTATTTATTTACTTTCAACTAACAACTAACATTACAGGGGGTCGAAAATGGCCACTTTAGCAGATCATAATATGAATTGACCGTTCAAAATAGTAACTGCGTCTGTGACCATTTTACGAATTTAACGCAATTCATATTGTTTTCCTATTATTACTTACCTATGATCTATTTTCCTTAATGGTCCCAGACGCTGTTACTATTATGAAAGGTCATAACGCTTTTTGACGCAATTCCTATTACGATCTGCTAAAGTGGCCGTTTTAGACCCCCTGGTCTTAAACCTAATGCGTTAGTATGGCAATCCATCAGTTAACATAACAATACAGGTTTCTTACAAATTAATCTACGAAATAAAAATAAAATCTAAAAAACAAAAAAACAGGAATACAGTTATGTGTGTCTCATTACTCCGATATCAATATTAATTTGAAAACTTTGCATACATACGCACATTTCACTCATGTTGTTCGATGTGCAGCCCTATCGGTAAAAGTCCTTATTTATTTATTTTTTTGTTTTCCTGGTGAATCCGCACTCAGTCATTTAAGCGAATGCGATCTGTGAGGCTTGTTGTGTAGTATGCGTCATCTAGTAAAGTTTGCTATCATTAAATGTTAAGACTTAGAGCCGATCCTCTTCGCTTAGGTCTAATATTACTTTCCGCCTGAGGCGTCTTGTGTACTTCCGATTTACTAATTAACTTGCAAGCTTATTAGGGTGTGTCAATAGTTTTGTTTTTGTACTTTTTGCTGTTTGTACATAATTCGTCCATAACCATGTTGATGTTGCATGCCTCATGAATTTCAGCATTAGTTATGAACCGTGGTACTTCCGCCACCAATCTCAATATGACATTTTGGAGTCGCTGCAACATGCTGATGTTGCTATTGCAAGATCTATAACTCCACAGTTGTATGCCATATGTCCAAACCGGCTTTTGGACAGTATTGTAGATGAGAAGCTTATTCTCCATTGACAGTTTTGAGTGTCTGTTTAGCAACCAGTACGAGTCTCGAAAGCGAATGTTCGTTTCTCCTCTTTTGGCTTTATTTTGTCGATTCCAAGTGAGTTGCCTATCAAGGTGCATTCCCAGGTATCGGACATTGTCACTGTGTGGTAGAGTGTAGTCATCAAGGCGAACTGGAAGGCAATTCCCTTGTCTGAGAGTAATGACACTTAAACAGATTTGTTTGCACTTGCTTTGATTCTCTACTTTTTCAGCCATTTATTTGTTTGATCGAGTCCTTCTTGCAAAGTTGCTGATGCCTTCTTTGGATTTGGACTGCTGGTTAAGACAGCGACATCATCAGCAAATGTAGCTGTAGTGATGTTAGGTTGTAGGGGTAAGTCTGCTGTATATATTACATAGACTCTATGTCATAGAGCATAGGGCCCAGCACTGACCCCTGTGGGACTCCTGCTCTAATATCAAGAAGTTCAGATGTCTCTTCACCTTATTTTACTTGGAAAAGTCTTTCTGATAAATAAGAAATTAGTAAAGGAAGATAGCTGTGAGGTAGGGTTTTTTGAGCTTTAGGATTAGACCCTGGTGCCATACTTTGTCAAACGCCTGCTGAATGTCAATAAAGGCCGAAGAGCAATATTCCTTTTGTTCCAAGGACTCTCTTATTTTCTATGGATTTGTTTTATTGTTGAGTGTCGCTGTCTGAATCCAAACTGGTGATCAGGGATTGCATTGTTTTGTTTCGCGCTTTTTCAAACAGTTTGGACGATACAGGCAGTAAGCTTATAGGCCTGTATGATTTAATGTCATTCTGAGGGTAACCAGGTTTGTGGATCATCAAGATTTGTGATACTTTCCACTGTTTTGGAAAGTATTGGGTTCGTAGGATGCCATTAAAATAGGTAAGTCAAGAACAAAAACGCTTTCCTTGGGAGCTTTTTTAGGGTCTCTTTAGTAAGGAGATCATTATCCTGCCTTTGTCTTCAAGGTTGTTTATTAATCTTGACACTTCCCGTGGAGTTATTGGTTTAGGAGGAACATCAAGTTGGGAATCCTGGTTGACTGTTATACATACTTACTCTTCAGATTCTCTGTCATTGGTTGCATTTGGAGTGAATACTTCTGAGAGATGTTTAGCAAAAGCATTTGATTTCTCTTGGCCTGTCCTAGCCCATCCACCTTGATTTAGCCTAAGTGGTGGTTTCATTGTTTATAGCCTCTTAAATAATTTTGTGAATTATCAGAGCAAGTAATTCGTTGCTCTAGTAGCTGTCAGTGAACTTAGACTTGATTCTAAGGTTGTTTCTTCAGCTTCCATAATCATTACTTTGAGTTCCCGTGACGCCTTGTTAAAAACAGTTTTGTCTTCTGGGTGCCTACTAGTATGCCACACACCTCATATTCTATATTTTTCTTTTAGTTTATTTTTAATATTCAGTGGTATGTTACTATTCGACACTTCTTTCTCAGTCAGAGGAGGTGTGTTTATCCAACAAGCTACTTGGACTAGGTTCGTGAAATATTTAGTAGCATATTCCACATCGTCAGGGGTCTTTAGAGCTATACTTAGTGTGATATTGTCATGAATATAATCACGTAATGATTCCCAGTCAGTATATTTATTGTAAAGAGTTTGTGATTTGTCACAGTTTATAATTGTAGTACTAACAGTAAGAAGGACTGGGGTGTGGTCTGAAGTTCCATGTAAACATGATTCTACTTTGAAATAGTGTCATGATAAACCTCCCACTATAAAGAAATCCAGCAAATCAGGGAATATTGATGTCAGTGGGCCAGTAGGTGGGTTCTGATCTAGTAATTGTTACCAGGTGATTACTATCAACACTTCTCTTTAGTTGCCTTCCTCTGGTCGTAATTAGTCGTGATCCCCAATAGGTGTTTTTCGCATTACAGTCTCCTCCTGCGATAAAGTGTACTCCAAAATGTGAAAATAAGTCAGTGTACATCTCTTCAGTTATTTGATACTTTGGAGGGCAGTAGACTGACGCCATAGTGAGATATCCACCCTTATCTTTCACAGCGACAATTGTAGCCTGGGTGTGTTCAGTTCTAACTGGGAGCAATAAGTGATTTTTAACAGTTCTGCGTATGATTATGGCAGTTCCAGCATGTTGTCTAGTTCCATCAGGATGGTTGGTAGTGTATGCCATAAATCCTTGTATCTTAATACTACTTTTAGAATTTTGGTCACTTACTAGAATTTGGAATTCTTCCTTATTTGGAGGCCTTAATATGAGCGTTTTTTTTTCTGATACAAGCAATACATTAGGTAGACCAAAGTAATAAAATAACTTACCATAATAAATACCACCTGCAACTTTTGCGTAAATGATGTCCCCTTGTTGTAATGCGTACTGTGTGGCAGTTTTCATTAGTGAATATAAATCTGAAAAATAGTATTATATCCAATTTTATTAATCAAATTCGGTGATTATAGTTAGTTAACTCTGATAGAAAACCCCTTTTTGCCTGACCCGGGAATCGAGCCTAGGACCCCACGCTCAGTAATTACGCTTGCGACTACAAGACCAACGAAGCAGAAGGTTTATCTAAATACACGCATGTGAAGCTACAATTTAACCGACTTCTAAAAAAGAAGGAGGTCGTCAATTCGGATGTTTGTATCGGACTATTTTATTCGGGCATAACTCCGTCACGTCTTGCTAACCGATTTGAAAAAATATTTTTTGTCGGAAAATATACTTCCCAAATGGTCCCATATTTTTTTATTGAAATCTGACTAGCCGTTTTTGAAAAATCAACAATACTCAAAAAAAACTACATTGTCCACATTATGACCCATGAACATGTGAACTTACATATGAACCACTAAAAAGTGAAAAATAAAAACTTTTTAACAAAAAATAAAACCAACTTCAAAAAAACACAAAAAAAGTGAAAAATAAACTTTAGAAGAAAAATCAGTTTCTGAAGTCGGTGGCAAAAAATTAAATCAAACAAATAAAAGTCACCGACAAAAACTGATTTTTGTTCTAAAATTTGTTTTTTTGAGTTTTTTTGAAGTCGGTTTTATTTTTTGATAATAAGTTTTTTATTAAAATAAATTTGTATGTTGGAAGTTAGGCAGGAAATAGAATTCTAACTTCTTGAAATCCTCAAATCACGAAATTTCTCAGCTACTACTAGCGTCGAAAGCACCAGACCAGAGGAAGGCTAGTTTTTAATAATCGACGTATAGTCTTGCATGTAGACGTTGTTCAGTTGGTGCAACGAAATATAGCAAGTCAAAATGTAGTTCTATTTTATGTAACTAGATGGCGTTGTTCAATTTCGTCATAATCCTGAATCGCGCTGTCAAGATTTTCCGGCGGTTACATAATTAGCAAAGCATGTATTTTTTATTGAGTTGTGAGCAAAGAGTTTGACAGTTTCATGTAAAGAGAGCACGCCAAAAAGTTCTAATACACTTATACTATCGAGTGACTGGTCTTTTATATATCCGAGTACGCGAAGTATTGTTCAGACGTAGTCGCTGATAAGTTCCGACCAGCTTATCAGCGCTGGTTTGGCACAAAATATAGAGAATCCTGCATGGATAGGTTCCGAAAAGCGCTGGCAGATTGGCGCCGGTGGCCAACGTTGTACGTGTATAGGAATGTCAGGAGAACTTTATATTTAAAATCAATCATTAAGTCTTACATGAAATACATGAAGTATAATCTTGCACGGCATCATTTCCGAGATATAAGCTTTCAGAGTTAGAATTTAAATACCTACTCAGGGATCAGTGCAACTTTGATTTAATTAGCAACACATACTTCTCATGCAACCTAATATTAATCAATAGAAAAAGTCTTCTATGGCGATACGCTTCGTAGGTAAGGTAAAAAGTGTAAATCCAAAGTTGTAGATCTTTTTATTACCTACTCGTACAACTTTGCAATTTAACCTTTTTCCATAGGACTTGTAGTTTTGTCGGAAATCGAGATAAACCGTTTTTCCCCCTTAAAACTCCCCCACCCCCACTTCCCGACCTCAGGTCGACCGTAATTTATTTTTCAATTATTTTTTGTTATATTCTTTACCTTTTCCATTGGGTTTCATCCTAATATAATTTTCTTTACTTTTTACCTTTTATGAAGGTAAAAAAAAGCAAAAAAAAAGCACTGGTCTAATAATGAGACCGAAAAGAATGAATACCGGAAATTTAATTTATTTGTTATGTAAATGTACGCATTTAGTTTAAATAATTGAACAATCATCCAATAGTTAAGATATAAATGAACTCATATTTTTAAGCTATTGCATAGCTTCTATCCCGGGGCCTTGAGCGTGGAGAGCGAATCTAGAAATTCCGTAACGAAAATATTTTCAACCAGGTTGCTATGGTTACGGAAAATATCAAGGTTGTCAACTGAGGTTGTCAAATTAAATAATTAATTATTTGCCTAAGTTGATAAAAAATGCTATGCAATAGCTTTACCGCGGCAGTCTCCGAGTGTCACACGTTTTTTTTTTTTTGTGAAAACTAGTTCTTAGTGAAAATCCTTGGCAATTTGTATATTATTATCATACAATACGATTTTTTTTTAAATTCCACCTTGTAGCAGTTAATTAATCTATATTTGGAATAGTAATTATGAGCTCTAGAAAATGTACGTATGTGACGATTCAACAATATAATCAAACATTAAATTTTAATCTTTAAAACCTTTATTAAATGCCAAAACGTAATTTTTTTTTTAATATTTTTATTATAATTAAACTTAATGTTTTATTAAAAGTAGCCATGTAAGATTGTTAGTTTGTTTGTATGTATGTATTGGTTAAACCTTGCAACTGAATTTCAAACCAACCAACCGACTGAATTGAAAGGAGATGTTTCAAAACTGGCCAGGTATATGTACAGTACCTTGAAAAACCAAGAAAAAATTGTGGTATTAAGGAAAAATACAGATAAATTGCATAAATGGATATTTTTCTTGTAATAATTTGATTATCAATTATTTTTATTAACTTTCAATGTGGCGTCTCGCCATTTAGGTGCTCTCTGGTTAAAAAACACAGACAGTAAACCATCAAAACTCAACAAAACTAAAAAAAAAACTACATTGTCCACATTGACCCATGAACATGTGAACCACTAAAAAGTGAAAAATAAAAACTTTTTAACAAAAAATAAAACAAACTTAAAAAAAAAACACAAAAAAGTGCAAAATAAACTTTAGAAGAAAAATCTGTTTCTGAAGTCGGTGACTTTTGTTTCTTTGATTTCAATTTTTTTGCCACCGACTTCAGAAACAGATTTTTCTTCTAAAATTTATTTTGCACTTTTTTGTGTTTTTTTTGGAAGTTGGTTTTATTTTTTGTTAAAAAGTTTTTATTTTTCACTTTTTCTTGAAAAAAAATACAAACATCCGAATTGAGAACCTGCTTCTTTTTTTAGAAGTCGGTTAAAAACAATTTCAATCGTAGAATTACTTTAAATGGGCTTTGTTTGGTAGTAAAGCATAAGAATGTACACTTGTTGCAACACACAACAAAAACCCGCCAGGGCGATAAGCTGTCATTTTGATTGAATGACTCCTCCCGCTCTGGGCAGTGCGGTAGGAGTCATCAGTCGAAAATATGAGAGTGCGATAATTTTCTACAACTTTCAAAATACGACGCGACTAAACGGGACCTCAGTGCTTTGTGGAGATCACTTCTATGTTTAGAGATGTAGCACCATATCGTAGGACTGTAGAACGCTGGTATTTAGAATTTCGACGTGGGCATTCTAGCTTCAGTGACAAGCCACGTGAAGGTCGTTCAAGAACAGCCATCACGCAAGAGTATGTCGACGTCGTGCGGCAGCTAATTGTCAAAGATCGTCATGTGACATACCGTGAAATAGAGGCAGCCGTGGGCATTTCAGGGACTACTATCCAAAAAATCCTGCACGAAGAACTCGGTGTTAGAAAGTTGATCTCTCGTTGTATACCAACATTTGCTTAGCGACGACCAAAAAGCAGCCCGTGTTAGATGGTGTCGCAAAACTCTGCAGCGATTCAACCGAGGAGAGTCAAAACACGAGTCTCTCTTCAGTTATTATTTGATGGAAACGGCATTCTTGAGACCTTTGTAAACTAAGACGGTTCATCATCATCTGCCTAGCCTTTTCCCAACTATATTGGGGTCGGCTTCCAGTCTAACCGGATGCAGCTGAATACCAGTATTTTACATGGAGCGACTGCCCTATCTGACCTCCACAACCCAGTTAATACAAGGTAATACTGAGACGGTTGTATTAGTGATTTTAATTATTTGTTATTGCCGCGAATCCCATTTCATTTAACATACGACTTGACACTGACCAGCAAAAGGGCAAAAAAACGGTAGAAAATTCGAGTTTCGCGGGCTACCTCGTCGCATCAACCTTAAGTAGGTATATCGAATATCTGTGCCCGCGGTTTCGCTCACGTTACCACGTATTTATGGCATTGTATTATATATACGAAAATAATTCATTTATGGTGCTAAAAGAATTATTTTCGTTTTTTAAGTTGGGACTGAAGAATACCGTCTACCCAACTTACAACTGCTGGGTATCAGTCTAGTAATCATCAAAAACTCGGTGCAAGATATCGGTGAAAACTTACCTCAACTATTTTTGAAGTCGTGTAAAATAGAATAGCACTTACTGGTTTGGTCAGTGAGCAGCAAATGTGTATGTCCTATGATGGGCAGGTACCCAGGGAAAGCTGGTGGCAGCGGATGGGCATGTGACTCTACAATCCTCGCGCGCCAGTATATTAGTGCGCAGATCCATGCCAATAAACACACTGTCACTATAACCAACATGGTTAAACTGTAGAGTTCTATTCTAACAGCCTCTTTATATACAACTAGTAAGTATTCTCAAGCAAAAAAAATTTTACTGAAATATTATACTAATTAGTCCGCAACTTCTACCGTGTGAAATTGCATAATTATTTTTACCCGACAACGGCGAAACCAAAAGGAAGGGTAATGATTTTTTCAGTCTATGTCCACAATGTGTGTTCCACCGTAGCGCCTAAACTACTGAACGGATTTTAATAAATTAGGTGTCAATAGATTTGTGAAAATAGCCCGGGTGACATAGGCTATATAATTTTTATAAATTCTTTTTATAACGGAATTTAAATGACAAAAACTTACCTCAAAAAATATTAAATTGAGATAATCATAGCAAGTTTGAAATCAAATGAAAGGTCTTGACGAGCACATTACAAATATGTATTATGTTATAGTACACAAATTGTGTAAAACACAATCACGTGTTGTGTGTTGTGTAATTGTGTGTGTGTTGTGTATTGTGTAATTGTGTTGTATATAATCAGTATTTTAAACCGTAACCGCAATTTACTTAACGTTAATACTTACGGAATAATACGTAAAAACATACCTAAAATTTTATAATTGCAATGATAATGCTTTGCACAATAAATTCTAAAGTACCTAATGTGTCTATAAACATACCTTATCGATTAATCTTTCTGCCGCCGGCGCTAACTTGCTAGAAACGTTGAACTATGACCTTGAATGCGCAGTAACACATTTTCGGGTCTCAATCGAAGTGCAGCGTTCGGGGCCGCGCGTAACCATAGTAACGCGGTGACGCTAGCCGCTAGTTGCATTCCGCCCTTTGCCACCCGCGCACTGTAACCTTACTTTGTTCGAATAGCGCTTATTCGAATTTTCGAACAGCGCCATCTATTATAAATGTTTACCGAACGTAAACTCGTAACACAACAGCAACGAACTCTTTCTCGGTGGTTCTATAAATTTCTGGCAGATGGCGCGATTCAGGTCACTCACACATATAAAGATTTTGCGTTTTTATTGAGTCTATTAATGAGCCTACAAATACTGTTTTTTTTATTAAATTTGGGCGTTTTGCGAACATAATACATTATAAAGACTCATTAACTTGCTTTTATTCTGCAGAAACCGTTTATTTACGGAGATTACATGTTCTGCAAAATGTATGGCGAGGTCTATCTAGGGATCCACCTCTCAAAACAACTCTGTTTATAAAAAACAAAATAAGTTTATTTTTGAATAAGGCCCTTTTGGCTTAGAATGATAATAATAGAAAGTATTTTTAATATTCAATTATTAACCTATTTTGAAATACCGTCCTTCATATTAATGAGGTATATAATAATTTCATTTAAATAACTTAAATGCAAAACGAACACATTGTCTTATACGTTTATTATGATAAAAAAAATAATAAGCTCATTTAAGTATTATTTTCTGTGCAAAACAACCTGTTTTGGTATAATATGGTTCTTTTGATTTAAAACTAGAGTCTTACTTGCGTGAATGCTTTATTCAAAACTGAAGTATTCCGAAATATGGCCGTCTTCTATATAAAATTAATTAGTAGCACGGATTACATTTCGAGATATAGCACTTTTGAACAAAATAAAGGTGCCTTCAGTTCGGTTCTCGACGCACATCTCAGAATGTGGTGGTTTAGATCATAATTCGCGCGTTAAAAATGAAAATTCAAAACTAACCGTTGTGTTGTTTTTGTAACTTAAAAAGCAAAATCAATGGGTGCCTTTTTTAAATATAAAAATATGAACGGTTGCATTTTTGCAATAAAAACATTTTCACAATTTTCTGATTTGTGGTAGTTTTGAATTTAAGCAGCCATGTATTTTAGTACACACAAAAATAAAATTCAAATAAAAAAATTAAGTTCAAAAATCTAAAACCCGACTACTAACAAAATCGCGGTCTTAAGAGTAGAAAACAAGAAAATAATTCTTGTCTGATATTCTTCGTAGTCGCATGCCACTGATACCTGATGCTCCTTCATGGCGTTCTCATTGATACAGAAGTCAGCTGCTAATTGCTGCAGTTGGGTTTTAGATTTTTGAACTTAATTTTTTTTTAACTGAGTTCGTGATTGCAAGTGATTGTTCTATTTCGTTTGGGAGCTGAAGGAATAGACCAAAAAATGTGTCATCATTCTTCATTCTCTTGACTTTACCCCAATTCTGTTGGGGTCGGCGCATCATGTTTTCCTCTTTCTTACCTCTGTTTCTCGTCATCTCATGAGACACCTCCTTTCTTATCACACTCGTATCATTCTTAACACAGTCCATCCATCGTTTCTTTGGTCTTCCATACTTATACTTATGGTCTCTTAATATAAGAAACCATAAAATGTGTAATAATCAAAAATGACACTAAAATCCGACAACATAAAGGCAGTGACTTTTGAGGTAGGTACTTTCCTATCACTTACGAAACTAATACTTTTTTAAATCGTTTTTTTTTTATTATTATAAATGGCTTTGCTCTTGACTTCAATCTTGCCCTAAGGGCAGAGATGATGTCGACGATGGAACGAGCTTACCCAGTAGAAGCCTGTTTACTCGCGACTTAAACAGATTAGGGTTATATGAACTCGGAAAAACCGACGCAGGCAGGGAATTCCACTCCTTGGCTGTGCGCATAATAAAGGACCCAGCAAAGCGCTTCGTTCGAATGTGTGGAATGAATGAATGTGTGAATGATTCAACTTGCTGTCAAATAATTATTCATGTGCAAAAATATTTTATAAAATTATTACTATTATTTTTAGTTATCTGTAATTAGAATAAATGGAGTCTCAACTGAACGTGTGTCTATAATTAATAAAAATAAATCTCCTGGAATCACCCATAAAACAAAGAAAAAACATGGTGTCAGTTGTGGGAAAATATTACAAGTCACGGAAAAGAAGAGGGACACTCATAATTCCAAGTTTTCAGCAACATTTTTGTCGCGTGTCCAAGTACGTACTTGACTGACAATATACAAAAATGTACCACAAACCAAGCATCGTTGTTTCAAACAATTTAAGGCCTATGTCAATCGCTAATGGAGAAAACGCAGCAGCAAAATGAAAACTGTGGAAACAAAAAATCCAGATTCTTAGCGACGTCAATGATTTGTACAAGCAACCGGAAACAAAGCAGGTAAGCATTTTTTTGAATTCGGTTGATGACGACGGTTTAGAAATCTTTAACTCTTTTAATATATATAAAAAAGCAGTAACTTTCGATGTAATGCTCAAAAAACTTGATGAAAAATTTAATCCCTGCAAAAATACAACTGTGGAACGGTATAACTTTTTCATCTGTCATCAAAAGGATGGAGAATCTTTGGACGAATATGTAACAATTCTCAATAATATGGCACAGACCATGTCAATTTCAAACGCTGAAAAATTCTTTAGTCAAGGATATGTTCATAATGGGCATAGGTAATTTGGAAATTAAACAAAATCTTTTGCAACAAGAAGTAAGCTCATTCGAAGAAGCTCTTAAAATTTCAAAAAGCATTCAACTGTCCCATGAACGCTCCATAAAAATTCAAAATACAGAAAAAGAATCTGTCCAGTTTGTCAAAAAAAAAAAGGAACAATTTCAGAAGACAGCGAAGAAAGAGAAGAGCTCAAGAAAGAGATCAAATTTAAGAAATTCTAGTTGCACATGAGATAGCAATCAAGGTTCCAGAAAGAAGACTCGTAATATTGACTCGACTTCGTGCAGAAGATGTGGCCAACCATATCATCACATGTGGGGTGTCTATAGATAGGTCTTTAAAAATGACATTGAGGTCTCTAAAACCATTTTTCATCAAAGTCAATCGTTTGAAAGATAGACACTTACAAAGTGGTAAAGTATGTCTGGCTGGGGGTTGGAACTGTCAAAAGTGTTCGGCAATGGAAGACGAGGTTTCTTAAGTTTAGCCGAAGAAAATATAAAAAAATTGAGCTTTATACTTTAACGAAAATAAGGTAATATTTTATACACCTTTACTACCCGCTAACTGCCAAAGGCACAACAGCCCCAACTCTATATTCGGTATTATTGGTTGGTATTCACAGACCAACTTTCAGCTTTTATAAAATAACGAAAGTCTGGCCGTCGTGGGCTCTAATGCGCCTACCACACGCTCACACTTCCCCATGGGCTTACTTGCGCAAACTGGCTTGAACACGGAACACCGTGCGTGTGGTTGGGAAAACTGAATCACGCGCAAGCCCCGCGCAAACCCCACGGCGCGGCCTGAACGCGGCTTGAACGATATTCGACTTGCTAGAAATTTTACCTGCGAGCCCGGCCTGCGCGTACTTTTCTGTGCTTGTGGTTGGGCGTTCAGTGCTCACACCGCAGTCGAGGCTAGTCGTCGGTCCATGAGGTACGTTTTGTCGTACATAAAAAATGTCATTTAAAAAATGGCAGACCTTTTAAGTCTATATAAATCTCTGCCTGCAATTTGGAAAATTAAATCGAAGGATTAAAGAAATAGTTCTTCACTGGGAAACGTTGTTTCCACGACAACGATTTTGACAAAAATGAGGCCTGCGCGTACTTCACTGAGCGTGTGGTAGGTAGCGCTGGGAGCGTTCAGTTTTTTAGTGAGGTAAGCACGCGCAGGCCCGAACTGTGGTGAAGTGTGTGCGTGTAGTAGGCCCGTATGGCTATACGAATGGCTGCTGTTTTGTGTAATATGCTTTCGCGTTTTTTAAAAGAGCTGGTTATAAATATTTATTTAATATTACTTATTACAATTTCCTTGCTCGTGTTTCACTAACCAAAATCCATTTATATCATATTATTGGCTCCACTTGTTGAAGAGAAAACTCACAGGTATGCGCTTTTTCTTCAATTGTAATAAAATTAATGGTGCAGTTAAATCATTTAGGTTGAAAGTGAATTAATGAGTTGTTTTCATTTACGACGTATCTTCTTGTTAGTAAAATCAGGGTAAGCGACAGTAAATGTCATTTATTTCAATTAACAATGGCATTTCGTAGAGACATATTTAAAAGCTATAAGGGTAAATTTTGAAACTTTTGGAACCTACAGAAAAGAATATATAATTTTTTTCACTTATTTTGAACTTTAAACTACTCTCCTGTAAAGTTTGTAAAGTGGCGGTTATCCCTTTTTCGCTGTTAGTCATCGATTTGATTTATTTAGTGTGCATAATTTGTGTGCAAGTCAGTATTTTTGGTTAATATTTTGTTCGAAAAAAGGGAATATTCAGATATCGATTTAAATACATGCCATTTTTATGTACCTACCACATAGTTACTTTTTTTATTCTTCTTCTTCTTGAACTTGGTATTGCAGTGAATACCTACAGCTCTTAAATCGTCGAAAGCCTTTTATTTAAATAATTCTGGGTATAAACTCCCAACAGTCGCTTTTCATGAATTTTATGATCCGTCTATTGAACTGCTGATATTTTCACACCTCGTAAGAAGACTACAGGATCATCTCAAGCCGCTCCTTTGTGAGCTTGATAATAATAATTATAATTATAAATTAAATTAATTGAATTATAATTCAGTAATTAATAAGTTGATAAAATTTAAAATATTATCAGATATAAATATAGGTACCTACTCAGAATTTGGCCGTCCATTTTGCCCGACATTTTGCAGTAGTTCGGTCAACCGGACTAACAACCGAACTACTGCCACTAGACCGACTTTATTTATAGCGATAATTATACGATAAGAAATATTAAGAACCGCGTCTGCCATCATGGTAGCGCTGCGTTGTCAATTCAGACTTCAACGAGCTGTAATGGTTAAAGTCAGTAAATAAAATGTCTGCCAATTTCTTTTTGTATTCAGGGGGTATTAATAAATTGAATTGACCTAATTAAAGCTACGAGCAAATGATTTAATAGAGCTTTTTAATTAACCCCAGAGGCAGACACGACCAAATGAGTACTATTTTTTTTTACAGATTTAAAGCCCTGTAGTTAAAAAAACGCAGCAACATACGAACTTAATCCTTAAGGTACAAGTTGCTAGCCGACTGCACGCAGCAGCAGCAGACGACGTGTCGCAGCGACACTACTGGTTTCTACGTATTTCTATGAAACTCCCTCCGTAGCTAGTGACATGAAGCTAGCGACGCGTCGTCGAGCGGCAGACGACAGTGTCGTCCGACCGCAGATCAATAGTGCCGCTGACGCCGGAGCAACGACACGTCAAGCGTGTTCAGAGTTATTGACTAATAGTTATTTGCAGTCGGGTTCGAAATCATGACTGCAGCGACATGACGCACCGACGTGTCGTGACGACATGAAGCGACGACATGTCGTCTGCTGCTGCTGCATGCAGTCGGCTACCAACTTGTACCTTATTAAGAAAATTTTGTCGTATTGATCCGAACTTCAATGCCTATCAATACGAAGTACGAGCAAATCATATACCTACTTAAATGCTCGCCAGCTCCTTAGTTATATGGAGTATTAACAGAAACGCAGACGCCGATGAGTATAAACCAGAACGATGGCTCAGTTCTGAAACTGTACCGACTCATAAAGGCGCTTTTGCAAGTTTTTCACCGGGACTGCAGGGTGTATTGGTAAGCTTTGCTATCTCTTTTCATCAAGATACTTATCAGCCAGTTAGAATGATAGCATAGTCCCTGTTAGACACCTATGATTAGAAGAAATATATTTTTGTTCATAGTTTTTTTAATCCATTTGACATCAACGATTTAAAATTGACGAGTTTTCGATACTTATTGGAACTGAGATCCATATCGCACGTTATCGTTTTAACGCCAGTTTTGCAGTGATTTTCAAGACACAAAAAAAAAACTAAATGCTTTTTTTCAACATCGTGAAAAAAAACCTGAAAAAAAACTTGACTTTTTTTCTTGACATTTGGATTTTTTTTAGAAAAAGGGAAACACAATAACTAAAATAGAATAAAACACTAAATTTGATTGTTTTGTTTTTAATTAAATACAAATAATGTTTAAACCAATGGGCAACTATTTTTTTTTCAAGACATAAACCAAATCAACCAAAACATAAACCAAAAGAGACTTCCCCAATAATAATTATTTTAAAACATGTAGGTAAAAAAAAAACAAATGGTATTTTCTTATTAAACAAAAAAAAGGAATATCAACTCATAAACGATAACATAACCTTACCATATTTTTATTTTCATACTCTTGAAAAAAACCTTCTCCAGAAAAAAAACTGTTTTTTTTTCATGTTTTTTTTTAATCTAAGAAAAAAACCGTTTTTTTACAACTCTAGGCTGTCCATGAAACACCTCTCTATTTTTGAGACTTAAACATTAAAAATATATAGTTAAATATGTGTGCTGTTGTATACGAATGACAACTACAGATTGTAGAGCACAAAAAATGGAAGTGTAGTCCATAATGGCTAATACTATAACATATTTAGATGTTATAAATTACATTTTTTTTTCAGGTAAAACGTATGCACTTATGTATATGAAGGCAACCATGGCCCAGGTACTACGCAGGTTCAAACTTACAGCCGACAATACGAATATGAAACTAGCATGTGCTGTAATGTTGAAACCTGTAGCAGGACATTTAGGACATTTAGTGAGAATGAAGAGAGGCGATCCAAAACTGAAGAGATTTAAAAAAAATATGTTTTAGTATTCTACCATGTTTTGAGCCTATAATTATAGAAATAAAAACCAGAGAAGAGTGGATGAACCTACATAACGTTTTAGAACAAAATAAATACAAGATATCGTTCTTATAATTTTCATACGTCGAAACATTTTCATTCAGTTGAAATTTTCACAAATTGATTGAATCTAAACAAAGAATTGTTAATTGTCCTCGGAAGATCAGTTGCATTTTTTTTGTCATTTAGTCGATAACTACAAAACAACATTATAAAAAGAATAAAATAATATATAGGACGTCCTCGTTGATAAAATTTCACTTTATCTTGGCATTCTGGTACCTATTGACTTAATTTTTTTAGACGATCCTTGGTTTTAAGCTTATTTCATTTCCTGCGACTGCTTTTATCGTAACGTCGATTTGCAACTTCAGTTTGGTGTGATCTGCCGTGATGATGTACTTGCGCACCAGTTGAGCTACCGTTACCGCCAACGATGTCATCGCGAATGTTTTGCCTGGGACAATCAATAAATTGTTAACATTTTTATAAATTAAATAATTGTGCCATTAAGTATTAAATTGTTAAAAAAAACAACTGTCCTACAATCAGCATACTGTTTGAGCTCCTGCAGCCTGTGTAGTGCAGGCATCTAACATTATTATACCTACCTACATTTTTAACCGACTTCCCAATAGGAGGAGGTTCTCAATTCGATTGGTGTTTTTTTTTTCTATTTATGTACACCGATTACGCTGCGATTTATGATCCGATTTACGTGATTTTTTTTTATTTTGATGCGGAATAGTTGCCATTTGGTCCCATAAAAATTTAGTATAGTTTGGCCAAGTTTTCATTTTATGAAGATTTTTCTTAATACCTATACCTATGAACATTTTTCGTTAATGTGTGTTCGCGAATAACTTCGTCGTTTATGAACCAATTTTGATGATTTTTTTATTATTGTGAAGGAGATATTTTAAGAGTGGTACTATGATTATGGAAACCAGGACCTGGTGATGGAATCCCAGAGAACTCGAGGGCAACCTTCAAATTTCATAGGCACGTATTACGTGTTTCGTGTTTTTTTGTCGAATGTTAGGTTTCTTAGTCGAATGTTAGATGTATAGTAAATATTTCTATAGGTTATTAAAACTAAAAATGAAAAAATAAAAAACTTTTTTCCAAAAAAAAACAGCCGACTTCAAAAACACCAAAAAGTAATAAATAAACTACAGAAGAAAAATCTGCTTCTGAAGTCGGTGGCAAAAAAACAAATCGAACAAACAAATGTCACCGACTTCAGAAGCATTTTTCTTCTGAAGTTTATTTTTCACTTTTTGGTGTTTTTAGTTTTAGATTTTTATTTTAATATTTAACTTTATTATTTAATAAATTCATATTATTTATTTATTTAATTTAATATTATTATTTAAATATATTAATTAATATTAAGTTATACTATAAATTAAATAATTATTTATTAGTTTGAAATTTTGGGACTAAACACATAAGCTTCTCATTCTATGAAACCAGCATTTATTGTTCTTGATTCTTCTATATCCAATAATGCTCGCACATTAAATATTGGTTTTGATTTATTATCAAAACGTTTTTGTAAAACACAATAACCCTCCTTTTGAGTTTCGCCACAGAGTAGGGTAAAAATCTAACTTGGGCCTACCACGTACAGTTTATGAACGGACATTTCTTTTGGTGGGGTAACCACTTAATGGAGCTGTGTGCACTAAGCAGTCCCTCCATGTAACATACTGATATTGAGCTGTATACAGTTAGACTGGAAGCTAAAACCACCACGAAAAGCCTATGCACATGACATTTTGACAAAAATGGATATTAAAAAAAACAAAACCTACCGAGACAATTTCGTTTGCCAATACCAAAAGTAGAACCTGTAACATGTTTAGATGGTAACGTATCGGTGTCCAGCCATCTCTCTGGTCTAAACTCCTCAACGTCAGGACCCCAAGACGGATGATGAAGCATACCGATACGTGATATCATGACCGTACTACCTGCGCGCAGTGTGTATTTCTCTAAAACAAAACAAACACGTCTAATTAAATATCTAAATCAAATCAATATAAAAGAAGGCATCTAGCAAAATTCTATCATCGTCTGGTGATACAAATAGCTGGTGGTGTGTTGCCATCTGGCATTATACTGAGCTGAAGCCCTTTTGGCATTATTCGTTTTAATTATTTTTAATTTGTTTTATATAATTTTTAAGGTGTTTTTGCTAAATAAACACAATTTTCTTTCTTTCTTCTTTCTAACATTCCTAACCATCCCTCTGTGCCCGCTGGGCTGGAATAGGTCATTGGACGCCCTCTGTCGACGGCTGGTAAGTCTGCTACGTGTCGGGAGAGTGGTCTCAACCTCCATAAACTTTTCCACAGCCCTCTGTGAAATGAAAGAGATCACCGCATTCCACGAATGTGCGCTCCTGACCATCGAACGAGCGACGGCGGGCAGCCACAGATTTTTGTTAAAAGGGCACGGTGCGGCTCGTCCCTTGCGTCACTCTCTACCAGCGTATGCCAAACCGTATCCTCCAAACAGTAGACGCAATCCAAGTTCTAATTTAACCCAACACAATCAGCCGGTGTGACCCGTAATTGTGTTCTTGTAATGAGTAGAACTATCTATAAACACTAGGTTAAGATCTGGCTTTTTGTTTTCCATGGACAAACTTGTGATGCTGCCTCATGATGACACGACGACCTTCACAAAATTGAGGAGCAATGTTGCTGCCGTCGTCGTCAAAATAGCCATTTGCAGTCTGCGGTCGTCTTCGAAAGTATACAGGACCTTCAAAATGTCAAACTACAATCTATCTACTTACTCAGTTTTAAATCTTTGTCTACTACTCTCGAACTAACTGGGAATATCGGATGCAATCGAAGACTTTCATTAATTACTGCTTCTGTATACACTAACTTCCGTATATCATCCTTGTTTATATCTCTATTTGCATCTACAACTTGCATTATTCTGAAAAAAAACATCCAAAGTCATCTAAACTTTATAACTCCACACTGCTGATCGCGGGGCTCTGAAAATCACACCATTTAAGGTGCTTCTAAACGTCAGCAAGGAGGGGCCCGCAAGGGCCGACGCCCGTCGGGGTCGCGGATTTTTGTACTAGAGATGACGTGGCCTCGGCGCAAGGGCAAAGAAGGAACATGGGTTCGGTTTTTAGTCAGTAGAAGTCTGACACTCCCCTTCGCTCTGCCCAAGAGCGGGGGGGGGGGGGGGTCATTTGATGATTTAGTATGACCAAGCATTTTACGTGTAGCCGGCAATATTGCTGAACGATCGCTTGACATTCGAAAATAAATATTGCCGGGCCAGTTATATTGGTTTACCCTTGTTTGGTATAACAACGTTTCGTCGAAAATCACTACGACTAATTTCAGTTACCATAAAGTCAGTTCGTATAATTATTCATTTGACCGAATAATTAATTGGTAGATTTTTATTTAGCATATTTATTTATTTGAAATAATATCATTTGACCGAATTTTCACTATGTTTCATAATGTTTCACTAGACTAATAATGATTTAGTCCAAAGATCGTTTCGAATTTTCAGTTCATTAATCATTCGTTTCCTTTCATTCGTTTCCGTCAGCAGTTCGACGGGCTCCTATTTCTGTCTGCAGGGTTTAAAGGGACCTAACTAACCGAACCTCGGGGTGCCCCTGACGTCGACCGTCTAGGGTTAGAATTTCTGTCAGCATCTGTGTTTGTTTGGGGGAAAAATTGAATATTCGATAAGACACAAATTACCACCTGAAAATTACATCAAATGAACATTATACCTTTTGATCAATAGCGCAAATGTTGTTATCGCAAATAAATATTCGATGAAATGAAAATTATGTTAACCGATATTATACCAAATGATTATTTTCGTAAACTTTGTTCGAACAAGTAACATTATATCAAAAGTTGTTCGGCGAAACAAGGGTGAACCAGTTATATTATTATTGTTGTTTCGTTTTCCGGTATGAGTTCTGACGAATAAAAGCCGCTGCGACGAGTATCATTTCGTCAGCCATTGTTTCCGGATTGTGTAGCCCGTTTACTAGTGTGAATCATGGGCCATATAGTTGCAGATATATTGCAATATATGGCTCTGCCATAGATTGCTCAGCCACAGCCTCCAAGACGAAGAAAGAGAAAGAAGAAAAGAAGCTGCAATAATATGAGATGAGCCGAGCCACACATTACCGGGAATGTATAGCCCGTTTAGAAGCACATAAATCAATTTTCAGTTGCTCTATTCTATATCCTACCTGCCACCCTGTGAGTGCATCATACCATTTGGTTTTAGAAGCCATCTTTATTTTTTAATTAAAGTTACCAATTCTAAAAAGGACAAGACTACCCCGATTCTGCTCCTAATAAATCTTATAGTTTTTTTTTAAATGGTGGATAACGTCGTTGTAGCTTTCTTAATCTACTAAATATCGAACACTATGATACACTATCCTGGAGTCACTCCAGAAGTCTTAACAGATTGGGAAATTGAGGATCTTTTGTACCTACGGCTGCATTTAAACCATCCTCCACCAACCATCAACCATCTTTGAAAACCTAGTTCCACCCACTGCTGAGTAACGGGCCTACTTCCTTATTCGACATAGGTACTTCTCTGGTTTGTGCAATTCATTCAGGCAGAAAAAAAAATATAACATACTCTTCATATATCTTCTCTTGAACTTTTGGGAATGAACCTATCATTACAAAAATAATTTCGAGTGAATGCGCTGTAGTCTCGAATGCAGCCGCAACATTGGTATGCAGTTCGTCTGAAATCTCCTGGTCACTGAAGTTATTTTTAGAGTTTTGTTCCATCATCAGATCGATAAAAGGCTGGTAAGGTACATCTGAAAAACAATATAATAAAATATTACTTATTTCCATTGTTTTATTAAGATTCTAAGCCTCATCCATCACGCATGGAAGAATTTGGGAACATTTTACTGTGAGTGTGTGCGTGTTGGTTCGTATTTAGCGAACCTATTGCCATTTATTTACATTTTGTTTTCTTTATGAAAACGTTGGCCCACACTAGGAATTTCTTCTTTATAACGTGGGTGCGTTTTCAAACATTTAAAACTCACATGACACAAACACACCCAGACCCGAAACAACTACCTGTAGGCGAAAATAAAGCTTGTCAAAGATCATGGAGAGGGGGCTTTTGACGTCATAGTCTGGTAAAAAAAACTTTTTAACAAAAAATAAAACCGACTTCAAAAAAAAGACAAAAAAAGTCAAAAATAAATCAGTTTCTGAAGTTGGTGACTTTTGTTTGTTTGATTTCATTTTTTTGCCACCGAATTCAGAAACTGATTTATTTTTGACTTTTTTGTGTCTTTTTTTTTGAAGTAGGTTTTATTTTTTGTTCATCATCATCATCAGCCTATAATGTTCCCACTGCAGGGACTCAGGCCTCCTCTTTTAGGAGAGGGATGTACCACGCGGGCCCAGTGCGGATTGGTAGATGTCACATGTCTTCGAATTTTTTGGTTCTAAGACATGCCGGTTTCCTCACGATGTTTTCCTTCACCGTTTTGAGAGCAGTGGTGATAAAATAAATTACACAAAGTAATGCGCCTGACGGGGTTCGAACCCACGACTCACTGTTCGTAAGTCGGGGCCGCCACCACTGGGCCACCACTGCTCTCATCATTTTTTGTTAAAAAGTTTTTATTTTGCACTTTTTAGTGGTTCAAATGTTCATGGGTCATAATGTGGAAAATGTAGTTTTTTTTTTGAGTTTTGTCAATTTTTCAAAAACCGCTTGTCCGATTTCGATAAAAATTATGGGACCATTTGACCCTTTTCAACAAAAAAATATCTTTTCAAATCGGTTAGCAAGTGACGGAGTTATGCCCGAACAAACATAAAAAAAAAACATCCGAATTGAGAACCTCCTTCTTTTTTTAGAAGTCGGTTAAAAATGGACCAAACTGTGGCGTTGCACGACTTTTCGAAGCACTGTTTCGTCTTAATTTTTTGTGACAAAAGAAAAAATATGTGTTCAATATTTTATGGATATCTACTGACGGACTAATTTGATTTTTTTCGTCAACTACCCCCTATTGTAGTCATTCTATCTCCACTGTACAGGTCGCGTCTATTTGGTGGTATGAGGTGGGGCGCGGGGGGGGGGGTGGGACCTATGATGCATTTTTACTGTCGGTACGCTATTGGTCTGTCACTCTGTCTTCGTCACGTTCGTTCTTAAAATACCATCGCGCAGAACAGTTTTACGAAATGGTTTTACATGACAATTGAGAAAAATGATGTATGACGTATATTATTATTGTTTTACGAAGAGAGAGGCTGATAATAATATGAAGGCCTGAGTTCAATAAGAAAAATAAAATACTTACAGGCACGATCAGTGTTTCCATTTAAAACTGATCTCTTTGTTTGAAATATCTGAAAAAAAAAGACAAAGTTCTTGTATCAAAAGTTTTAGACTTTCATTTTCCTTCCCCAATCCTTCTGCGTCCTTCGTATAATGGGGCTTCATATCATATATTAATGACGAATATATCATAACATTACATATAATGATTATAGTCCGGGTTCCACGGTTCAGTTTTGGATTTGATTACTATCAATCTAGTTTTTCGTGAGTAACTTCATTTTGATGAGACGCCCATTATTTCCTGAACGAAAACTCTCGATTGTGGTAGCTAGCAGAGGTCTCTTCTCATCTTCATCTTCTTCTTCTTCTCAGTCGATTCACTCTTGCCAGAGTGGTCGTGGTTACCATGTACCGAAAGGTTGGGCAGCAGATAGCATCCGCCGCACGACGTCCCGCCACCCCTGCCTGCTGGCCGTCAATCGGGCACACTCGTGAACGGGAGCGCCTGGTCTGTCCATCGCATCGGGGATCTTCCCCTTGGTCTTGTACCTTCGACTTGCCCTGCACGACAAGACGTTCTATGGAGTCGTTTCCACTCCGACTAACATGCCCAAAGAATTTCAGAATTCGACTGCGCACTTGAGTAGATAGGCGCTCTTTTATGCTAAGCTCGCGCTAGGGTGAAACCTGTCCGAAAAGACTTCGTCTGTTTTTACTGACCCGGTTCCTTCTTCGTATAGGCGTCTAAGCAAATGCACCAAATTCTTCGGTGTACCCATTTGCAGTAAGGTGTCCCACAGTTTTGGTCATTTCACCGAATCGAATGCTTTCGAAAAGTCAACAAAGCAGATGTATGTTGGCTTGTTGAACTCCCGAGACTTTTCGATGATCTGACGGATAATAAGAATCTGCTCTCGGGTTCCTTTGCCTTTGACAAATCCTGCCTGCTCTGGTGCTATTTCCTTAGATAGGAAGCCTTTCAGCCGTTCATTAAGGATGTGTAGCATTATCTTACTGGCATGGGATATGAGATGGGATATGTTACATTTCTTTGTTAAGCCCTTTTTATGCAGTGGAACAAACACCGTGTGAGTCCATTCTTCGGGCCAGATACCCGTTTTCCATATCCCGTTACAGAGTCTGAGCAAAATGGATATACCAATATCACCCAGAGCTCCTATGGTTTCTATCGGAATCTAGCAGAGCGTACATCGGAAAATACGAATTGTTTATCAAAAATACTATCTTGCACTCTAAATCGTTCAGGTTAGGTAAGGTTGTGTCAGGTTTTTTTTTCTTATCGTCTGTACATTTCCGCAGACATATTGTCCATAATTATTATTTTTTGGTTAGGTCATGCTAGGTTAGGTTGTAATCAGTTTAGTAAAACAGTTCTGCAAATACCATTAAACAGTATATTGAATTTGATTTATTTAGTGTGCATTGTGAATCAAGTTCGCAACTGGAAGAAATGGTACAAAGTCTACAGGCAGAAAGGTCTCGCGTGGGTCTTCAAATGAACTTGCTGAAAACAAATCTGATGACCAACACATTAAAAAAACCAATAAAGGTTGGAACCCTAGACCTAGAATATGTAGAGACGTACACATACATCGGGAAACAAGTTTCATTCCACCAGAACAACAACCTAGAAGAAATTACTAGAAGAATAAATATATCATGGCAAAAATACTGGGCTCATAGAGAAATATTGAAAGGAGATAGGCCGCTTTCTATGAAAAAAAAAGTAATGGATAGTTGTACTTATTTATTTATTTTACTATTTATGTACACACAATTACTAGACAACACAGGAAAACAACATAATATAACAGTTTAGTACAAAAAAGTACTGCTTATTTCACAAGAAATATCCATGTATCCTTCCTTGCCTAACTTATGGCTCCCTTTTTTATTTTTTTTACGTCCACTCCCGTCGGAAATATATTAAAATATTTTAAGTATGCACCGTATCCACACAATTGCCAATCGCACCTAATTTCGGAAATATTCTCCGTTGACATCTAACGTAACTTTATTAGACCATCGCGCTCGGCTGCTTGCAGCGTATTGAGCGACGAGTTGCATGGTTTCGTAATGATGCGTTTGGAAGTTGGGAGCGTTCGAAACAGGTTTTGTTTCAATTATTCTCCCGTTTCATTTATTTAGATACCATAGTAAAAAACTATGGTATCTAAATAAACCGTTCCGTTCTGTTTTGCACTTTTTACCATTTTTATTTTTTTATTTATTTTTCTATTTTTATTTTATTGCTAAGTTTTCTTATTTGTAAGTATTATTATTATACGTCTATTTCATATATCTAAGTATCTACTCAGACACATACACACTTATAAACAAGGGACTAAAACTGTTTTACTTCCGTTACATCTCAGGGCCAGTTGAAAACCAGCGTCGGGCACTAGCTGCTCGGCAGTTTGCTGAACTAGTCTTAATTGGCGCAGCCGTGAGATGCACACTCTTTTTTTTTTGTGTTTGTTCATTTTATTTTTTTTTGTTTGTTGTGTGCACTTGTGGCATATTGTGCTAAATAAATATGTTTTCTTTCTTTCTTCTTTCTTTCTTTCACAAACTTGGACATACACAAAACATGTATAGGTAAAAGTCAGAATATGTCAAGCCGCCATGGAACGATCCATCTTAGGGCTCCGAAATAGAGATAAAGTACGCCACACCAAGATAAGAGCGAGAACAAAAAAAAAAAAAAAAACAAAAAAAACGATTTCCTACACCACTCGATGAAACTAAAATGGAAATGGGCAGGACATCTAGCCAGAATAAAGGACGCTCGATGGACGAGTCGCGTCGTGGTATGGAAAGGTCCCAAGGGAAAAAGAAAAAGAGGGAGGCCATCCAGAAGATGGATCGACGACATCCAAGAAATAGCAGACGACGACTGGCAAACAAAGGCGAGAGATAGAAAACAATGGCTAAAAATGGAGGAGGCCTTTACCCTGCAGAGGGGTTCTCAGTAAAATAATAAAAATATAATAAGAATCAAAAAGTAAATGATTAAATAATAGAATCGTTTAAATTAATCAAAACAAAAATTAAATCAAATTAAGAATTGTATATCTATAAAAAATTTAAATGTATAAAAATTGTTATTAATAGTAAATTATTCAATAATAGAGTAAATAAAAATAATTGTAATAATCAAATAAAAATTAAATTAGTTTAAGAATTATATCTGTAATGTATAAAAAAAAATAAAAAAAAATTGTTTTTAATATTGTTGCATGGAAATAATTTGTAAAAGTGCATGTTATTGAGAAATAATAAAAGGCTTATTATTATTATTATTAGTGTGCATTATTTGTGTGCAAGTCAGTATTTTTGGTTTAACTTTGTAAAATTTCGTTCGGAAAATGGGAATATTTAAATACATGCCCTTTGTAATTTAGAGGACAAGGTGGTTTTTGGTGACGAAATGATTTAGAAGTCGGTTCAATTACAGTCGCCACGCCGTCAGATATATTGTAGCAGACAAGATGACCAAATACTTCTGAACAATTTAAAATGTCAATAAGTTCCACACACTACAAGTTACCTTTTTTTTTTTTAATATTACGTTACCCCACACTAGGAATTTCTCCTGTATCGTGGGTGCGTTCACAAACATTTAAACTCACATACACAAATAGGTACCCTGACCCGAAACAACTATTTGTAGGCCATACAAATATTTGTTCCGTGCGGGGATCGAACCCGCGACACGCAGCGCAGCAGTCCAATCGCTTAGCGACTGCGCCAACCGTGCCGTCCCTTTAATATCTTAACATTCATTACTTCAATAATATCTGAGCAGATGCTTGTCAATAATTTGTATACACACAACTAACCAGAAATATCTAATAGAAACACTTATTCTTTATACCTAGAACAGTCTTTTGGTGTACAAAAATGGTGTTAACTGGATTTTTTTCCGGGAGTTTTAAAAATTGGTTTTTTTATTGAGTTCGACGTGCTCTCTTCTAATTTTCACTTGGTAGCTCATTGTTTCATCTTTGGCCCTCACACCACCATATTGGAAAAAATTTGCCTACAGCCTAGTAGCAGTTTTTTGACAATAATTATATCCTTTCCAACTCATTTTTCAACAACATTAAACTATAGAAAACCTTAAATTTATGTCTTCACATTTTCTTCTCTAATCAATGCTTTTGGCGTACGAGCGCCGCAGACCCAACCTTGTATTTTTTACCCGACTGCGGCGAAGCCCAAAATGAGGGGTAGTGTATATTTTAGGTACTATGCGTTATAGGCTTACGGGAACGTCCTTTATATCACGCATTAACGAATTAGGTAAGCTCAGTGTTTGTCTGCGATACACTTGACATTTAAGTTCAGATATTTTTGGTTAGTTGTTCTTGTTTGTAAAGAAATTATTGACAAGCATCTGCTCAGATATTAATGAAGTAATGAATGTTTAGATATTAATGGTAACTTTTAGTGTATGGAACTTATTGACATTTTAAATTGTTCAGAAGTATTTGGTCACCTTGTCTGCTACAATATACCTGACGGCGCCTGTACTACCGATTTTAAATGGGTGCATGCAAATCAAACAAAAACATTTCTCCCATTGAGTTTACATTTATTAGACTTGACAGGAGATGTTCCCAGACAACTTCGATCCCATAAAAACATAACTTTTATAAAACACCAAGTCTGGCAACTCAGTTCTACTATCGTAAATACGACTGAACGGGCAGCTGGGTAACATAGTAAAACCAAAATATACTGAGACAGAATAGGATATCTCAGAAAAACTACTGAGCACCTTCAAAACTTATTTATTATATTCTCACGAATTATTAGGTAATCATAACTTATTTAGAATTAATCACGACGATACAACAATACGAGTATCTCTCGTGCCCGCTACGAGCGTTGCCACCAGTGTGCCCAGCCCAATCAATTTCTCCGTCTTTATGACAAGTAGTAGATTTTAAACTGTCTTGTTTCAGATATATTTACTAAACCTTACAACAGGAAGAGAACCTTGCACAGAACAAGCTTAGGTACACGTACTGGACTCGTAACTTTGTGAAGTTTAACTTGTAAGTTAGCCGTATATCTGGTATCCACCTGACACATCTCAGCGAGTGAATAATTGCCCCTTGTATAACAAATATTGAAGAGATTGTTAACAGATTTAAAATTTATTATATTGTTAATTGTGTATGCCCCTGATGGGTAGTTTTTTGAGATACATAACCTACTGTAAGACCACACATTACCAAAAAATATGCAAATAAATACTTTGACTTTGACTTTGACTTTGTTCAACCGTGTCAAACGTTTTTTCATGGTCGATGAAGGCCAACACTCATCATCTGACTGCCTATGTTGGGGTTGGCTTCCAGTCTAACCGGATGCAGCAGCATACCAATATTTTACATGGATCGACTGCCTATTTAGCTTCCACAACCCAGATATAGTACAGGTAATACGATTTCCCTTTGGTAATACTGGTGGTCAGTCATTCAGGTCACTGACTACCTGTAACGACGCTAAAGGTCTATATAATGTTCAGTTTTGCATCCGCGTCTTTGGAGATTCCTAAATACAGTTTTTACGACTGCCTCTGTATTGTCTAAACATGGTACCTAGCAATGTGCAGCGCTGAATAGCCGAATATTAGTATTTCTTATAAAAAGACCTTTCAGAAGTTGATTATATCTTGAAAATTCCGTAAATAGAATCGTGTGACTCCGTTAATACGTATAAAAACTGCAATCAAATAACATTGCTATGTACTTTTACTTAGGTATTTGGATGTATCTGCGTTAATATTGATATACTAGCTGCTGCCCGCAACGTCGTCTGCGTGAACGCTATACAGCACCACACACCTTTTAAAATAACATGCATTTACCCGTTTCTTCTTCACATTTCATATCTACAGACAACTTTTGTAAAATAGACTTTCAAAAAGTGCTAATTTTCAGCCTGCTTTGAATAAATGACTTTATGGTGATTCTGCTGAATTAGGTCATAAGTTGCGACTGAAGCAGATGGAGAAAATAATGAATAAGGAATACTGAATAGGACAATTATAAATACATACTTAAAGGACTTCTCGATAAACAACATTAGTGGTTTGGCTCTCCGCAACCAAAATATAAAGATAGTCAGGACTGGTGATGCGGGAGCAACCAACGTACCTACACCTGCCCGTGTGAGAAGAAACTCGTCCTGAGGTCGACACTCGCTACCCTCAGTGTCTGCCCCTGCAATTTATTGATGGTCATCGCTAAGCAAACACTCACGGGGCACTGTACGCGTTTGAACTGGAACGGGAAGTTATGAGGTATGAGGGGAATGCGTGGTATAAATAGTGCCTCTGCCACAACCCGTAAGAATTTCTGCCTCAATGGTGTGTCTGTGGAGCGAGATGACTTTAAGGCGGATCCCGTTACACTACTTCGGAGGAGATAGGTTCCGAAGAAGCATAATCGCGTCACCGACCTTCAGCTTGATGGCTTGCGCTGGAAATCCACTTGCTGACAGGGAGTTCAGAAATTCCACGGGATAATGTGTGGCGTCATCTTGCTCGACGACAGTGTTTATAGAGGTGTAGACCACTTCATTTCCTTCAATTTTCGAGAGAATGCATTCGCTGCAGCTTGATAATTTTTGGGCGTCAAAATGGCCCGCTCACACACCCAAGAATTCTGAGGGTGCGGTATACATCTGATGTCCCCGTACACACAGCGAATGAGTTCTTCTAAACTGGATATAACTCTACCGAGAGACTCAGGAAGCACCACTTGTCCACCTCTCTCCTCTGGTAGAGTGTCGTCGCCAAGACTTAAGAAGGAAATCGGAGAATTCTTGAGCACGTGCATTGCCGCTGAGCCGAGCTCTCATAGTAATGGTCAAGCGCAGTGTACGAACTCGTGACCACAACGAAGATCGTTTCAACGAAGCATTCTCCTCGTCAGCTCTCGAACCCCGCGTTACTACGGGAAGCGTTTGTCGGAAATCGCCATTGAACTAAACTGTGACACCACCCATCAAATGATCGTTCCTGTGGATGTCCTGCAGGGTTTTGTCCACGGCCTCAACTGCCTTCCTATTGGCCATCGTATACTCATCCCATACGATCAGAGAGCAATCCTTGAGCACGTGTCCCTTATCACTGTTACGTGACACACCACAAACAGGCGTTTCGGCGCTCTCTAAATCGATGGGAATTTTAAAACATGGCATGTGCTGTCTTGCCACCCGGAAGCAGTGTGGCAGCGATTCTCGACGACGCTACAGCAATGGCAATTTTGCCTTGCCTCCTGACCTCTGCATGTATGCCAGTGGTAACAAATGTTTTTCCTGTTCCACCAGGAGCATCCAAGAAAAACATTTTACCCTGGTTTTGCCCAACGCTTTCAAGGACGGTGTCATAAATTAGTTTTTTCTCTGAAGAGAATAAAGCGACATGGTCATTTCGTATGGTGGTCGTTTAATTTAAATTATCTCAGCATTATACTCCCGATTTCCACGGTCTTGATGCGGTGATGATTGGGGAGCCGGTACCCCATATTCAACCAGTGAATTGCCGCCGATACAAATGACCACGTCTTGAAGTGAACTGAGACAGGTGTTCAGCACGCTTTCAACAGTTACTTCGACTTTGTCTCCAGTAGCACGACTCAAAGCTCGTAGAAAATCTTCAGACAGATGATGGCGATACTTCTCCTACAAAGCTACCGGGTTCGCGACTCCACAAAACACCAAGATGACGGCAAACAGATGACGCATGCGGCTGGGACTCTCACTGACGCTCGCCTCCGCAAGTATTTAATTTAATTTATTCAATGTCAGATTACAGAGATCCATAATGGTTAGTAACAATTGGTACTTTTATACTATGTTAGTAAGGTTACAAAAAATTCAATCACAAAAACACAATTATAATTACAATTAATTAATTACCATTACAACAATACAACAACACAACACAAAACAATACATTGGCACAATTATTTATTTATTTATTTTACAGTCCCAACCACGATGCTCACCCAGAGCGAGTGAATTGGACACTGATATTTATCAGAAATGATCTTCAGAATGTCGTTGCTGCTGCCGCGTACTCTGCCTAATAGTGACGACACACGTTTGCGTCTAATTGCATAAAAGTCATCAGTACGCGCTTCAGCAAACATCGCGGATGCACTACAGAACCGCGGCAACCGCAACAACATTCTAAAGACATTATTGTATTGCACCCGAAGAGCGCTGTATGCCCTTTGAGTATAGTTAACCCACAAGCTGCTCGTGTAGAAAGATTGACAATAAGCTTTGAATAATGCTAACTTGACCTTAGCTGAGCAACGAGCAAACCTGCGAACCAACATATTACCCCGGACAGCCAGCGCTCTGCGTTCACGTTCAATGTCCTCGTTGTCCTTCAAATCATCGGTGACAATATGCCCTAAATACTTAAATTTTTTCACTCTAGTGAGAGGAGACCCGTTTAAGCAAATGGGTGGAGTTTCATGAGGTGTTTTATCACCCAGGCCGAAAAACATACACTCGCTCTTGGTCGCATTGTACACCAGACCATGTCTCTCAGCATACCTCTCACAAACTTTCAGAAGGTTGCGAAGGGCCCCTATTGATGGGCTCAGCAGCACCATGTCATCGGCGTAGCTTATATTATTGACAGCAACCCCATCAATATAACACCCCGCATGCATGCTGCTGAGCTCGCCAATCAGGCTGTCCATATATACATTAAAAAGAGTGGGCGAGGAACTTCCTCCCTGCCTCACGCCGCACTCCAGTCTATATTCAATAGACAAGCAATCCGCCCATTTAACGACATTTAATTGATTGTCATACCAAAATTTAAATATCTCCACTAGTTCCGTCGGTACATTTTGTTTTCGAAGTTTCTCCCACAGGACCTCATAACAAACTAGATCGAAGGCCCTGGACAAATCCAAAAAGCAAGCGTAAACAGGTGTCCTGCGATCCAAGTAATTCCTAACCGTGTGCTTCATACAGAGAATGGCACTCTCAGTAGAAAGGCCGGGTTGGAAGCCAAATTGCGCGTGATGCAAGTTCAGCGTGCTTCTTAAATGCCTGTTAAGCAGACTATCCAGTACTTTGGCTACGATTGTTGCCAGGGAGATAGGGCGATAATTACTTTTATCACAAATATCGGCAGTTTTACATTTAACTATAGGTATGACTATTGTTCTCATGAGGTCCCGAGGAAGATACTTATGACTTAAACACAGTGAGAAAAACATGGCCAATACCCTGGGTAAATGACAGCCTGCGTGGCGGAGATGTTCAACACTCAAGCTGTCATGTCCAGGGGATTTACCACGAGTCATGCCGTCAATAACATTCTTAATATCTACAGATCTTATAAGTACATTGTCATTAATACGAGTATCAGTCTGGGGGCTGCATTGTTCCGGTACTAGAGACATTGGCGAGCTTACTTGAAAATGTGCCTTAAATATCTCAGCAATTCTATTGGGGTCTCTTTCAGAATTAATACATTCAGCATGCTGTTGTTTTATATTTAATTTATTAGTACATTGCCAGAATTTTTTGAAGTCATGATTACTACAATGAGATGCCAACATGTCCATTTTAATTTGTTCAGCGTGGTCTTGACACCACTTAAGCCTGGACTTAAATATTTTCCTACTATGGCACATAGCCTGATAAAAGTGTCCGGACGACGGTTTCCCATGCCAGACCCAATTACTAAAATTATTTTTGGCCACCTGATGAGCCTCTTTTACATGCTTATTCCAGCCTGATACCGCCTTTTTACTTTGATATCTCCTATGAGTACCACTTTCATAACTCTCTATACTCGCCTCATGCATCGTTTTTATAATACTATTATACATAATATCTATAGCTTTTTGATGTTCTAAATTATTGCAATATTTATCAGCGCATGTCTGAAATTCAGGCGGAAAGTCGATACGTTTAAGATTTCTTACAAACTTCATGATACCACTGGATTTGATCTGGGGTCCTATTGCCCCAAACTATTTTGTTAGGTATATAATTTGAAATAGATTTCCTATGTCTCACAATATCATAATCACATTCTATTTCAACAGGAAAGTGATCAGACCAAAATACATTATAATGAATTTTTACATTTGATATAACTTTATAACCCATTTCAGTACTAACACAATGGTCAAGCCATCTGCAAGAACCATGAACGTCACTTATAAAAGTATAGTCACCTGCGTTAGGGCCTAGGCGTTCCACGTCCGCACATACCCATCTTTGTTCTCCACAAAAATGCATGAGCTCACTATAAAAGAGACCACCCGGGTGGGCATTAAAATCACCCAGAACGAACACTGATTCAACGCCACTGCTGTTTATTATGGCACAAATCTCGCTCAAGCATTCCGTGAACTCGATATGATTATCACTGGACTCGACAGGCATATATACGCACATAACTAATACCGCACATTCGTTATTTACCATTATTTTACACGCCGCTAACCGATCAGTACGGCAATCCACGGGAGTGACGGACACGAACGCATTCTTTCGCCATAAAATAGCAACCCCGCCATAAGGTCTTCCTTTCAGACATCCAGTAGACGTATCAACCGATGATTTGCCAATGTAGGCATAATCTTCACTAATTGTGCCCAACAGTGGGATATCATGTGGAAGTAACCACGTCTCCTGTAATGTTATTATATCTGCCTTGCCACAGAAAGATCTCACACATTCCATCGAGCGCTTAAGGCCTTTACAATTAAATGTCATAATTTTATTATGTGTATTATCCACTAAATTTATTCATTATTATTTATCATGTCAGGGCGTTTGTCCCCGGTCCTGTACTAAAAGTGTACAAACCGACGAAAAACAATCCCTTTCGGCCACATCGATTCGTTTAAAAACATATGTAACGTATAGCTCGGTACAAAAAAATTGTAGGCATTATATTTATTATCATTCTTAATGGATAACTTTGTTAATGAAACTTTTTCTCCAGTTTTCTTTTGGATGTAACTGGTGATATCCTCTATCGAAGTTTCCTTATGTACATTTGTTATGTATAGAGGTAGTCTTTTCTCTGCTGCCCTGAAATTTAATTCAGTATCTTTTATGGCATTACCAACTTTTCCACTGAAGTAATTCTTTTTCTTAGGCCTCTGCACCAATGTCCAATCATTGTTTTCCTCTGCTTTGTTAGATTGCACAACATTACCTTTACGCAAAATCTCGGCCATCGTTATTCCCCTATTTGGGGACACGGTAATACACTCAGTGCCTAGTAGCTGCGGCGCGGGCGCGGGCGCAGGCGCAGGCGGCACCGACTCGTCAACATCAACTCTGCTCTGCGGTAGTGTGTCGGAAACCGGTTCTATCAGCTGTTTAACACGCGTACAAGCTGTTGTCACCTCGACTAAATTCTTCAATTGCTCACAGTTAACTTCGTGAACCGTGTCGGCAGATATTTTGGATGTTTGCAACCCACAATCCGTAGGTCCTTTAAATGATGATTTACTAAGTGTTTTGCTAGAATCATAACTCAATATGAGTCCCACAGGTCCACTGTCCGGTCCACATCCCGAGACATCAATATGACGATACCCTCCTCTTCTTTTATTGATGTTGCAATCGAAGTTGTTAACGATTGACGCTTGTTTTATATTTTCAAGGTCCGCACGTAACTGATTCACTTAGACAACTGTAGCACAATCACTTTTAAGTGTTTTTATTTCATTTTGCATCAAAATTATGTCTTTCAATAATCTTGTTGCGTCGATATGATCGAACGTAACTGGGGGTAGACGGTGCAGTTCCCTTGCCACGAATATAGGGATTTTCTCAGGATCCACTCGCTTTAGCGTACTTATGATATCTTCCAGGTTACGTTGATTTTTGTGGTCACCTTTTCGCGTAGTTTTCTTGATTGCAGACATCGAGTCAAATAACAAATTCTTGGCCGCCTCAACTTCTTTCTCCAAGAAAGACGTTGCACTTATACATACAATGCTTTCTTCATCCATTACATCCATTTTTGATTGGATGAACGCTAACACTTCATTAATCACTATGTTGCAGTGAGAACATTTTACAGTATTTGATGACATTTTCGGTCACTACACACACAATAGCGGAGCGCGCGCGCGTACAGTAAGCCGTTGCGCGGTAGACTGATGATGACAGTATGTCATCCCAGTTTTAGTCACCGTCGAGAACGTGACGTGCTACGCAGGCTGCGCGGTAAGTGGGATACTCCACGCCATCAAATGTCCTCAGAAAGGCGAAAGATGTTGGGCCTCGGACCGTGTGAAGTAACAACCGCAGAAAATAGCATTCGCCATTATTCGGGTGCACGGTATAAAATCTACAATGCGGTGTCCTTGAAAATTCCCGGAAAACCTTCCACAGCACCTCGTCGTTGACGTTGGTACACATTTTTATGCACAACTCCATCTATTACTTTTAAAAACAACTACTAACCTCGCCAACATGATGAAATTGTAATTATTTATATCCATAAAGGGCTTACACATGTAATTCGACTTGATGTTTTTGAAATCTCATAGATAGCGCTGCTTTAAAAATATTCATTTAATTATAATTATGTTTAACGGCCTAAGTTACTTAAATTGCGTGTTTTTATAGGGTGAAGCTAGCTTATAGTATGGTTAATTAACATAATAACAACATCCAAATATGCGTCGCTGGATTACACGTTGTTACAGAATGCGTTGAAGAAATAAAGGTTCACTGCTCGTTCCCCGTAGGTGATAGCGTGATAATATGTAGCCTATGTGTTGACCCGACTTCTTAATAATATTCGTGCCAAATTTGAAGTAAATCCGTGCAGTACTTTTTGAGTTTATCCCGGACAGACAAACAGACAAAAATTCTAAAAACTATATTTTTGGTTTTGGTATCGATTGTAGATCACCCTCCAAGTATTCTTTTAAAAAAATATTCAATGTACAGTTTTCACTTTCCTACTATTTTATTATATGTATAGATTTGTACTTTCAACTAGCGACCCACCCCGATTTCGCATGGTGGTTCTTGAGTAAATACACACAAAAGGGTAATTGCACCATTTTCAGGAGGTTGTCACAAAGGAATAAAAAAACTTGCCAAGTGCAAGTCGAACTTGCACATGAAGGGTTCCGTATCATCGTAGTTGGGAAGCCCCCAAACCAGAAGAGCAGGCAAGGCTGTTCTACTGGTTTGTATAATACACGTTTGGCCTACCAAATCGATGTTCTGTTTACCTACCACTTCATTAATTTCATCAACAGTTTCCTTAAATTGAGTTTCCTTCTTCTTTTCTCCGGATAAATTGTATATAAATTCATTTTGCAGCCAGAACTTCCGAAATCTTCGTCCCACAAGTTCTAGAAATCCTTCGACCGTTGCCATATATTTTGGATAAAACTCCTCATGTGCGGTCCTTCCAAAAGTAGTCACTGAAATTAAATGCTTTTGGTATTATTAACTCAGTTTTAGTCTAAAAAATTATAACCCTCCTTTGGCTTTGCCGTAGTCGGGTAAAAAGTACATTTAAAGGGGAGATTAGATCAGACGAACATAGAGCTGGAGCAAGAGTGAAGGTTTGGTCACATGGGTAAGTATTTATATACATACAGAGAACTAGCAGACGTAGCTCTTAGCGTTGGGAAATAAGAAGCTCTCGCTCGAAAAAGATATGTATACACACAGTATTATAGTAAGAGAGCCCATGTTGCTAAAATCTGACGCGCTCGAGTAAATTCCAAAATATCTTCTAGAGCTCCTCTACTAATACTGTTACATGAAACAGCTGGTCGCTGGCTATTCATATTACCAACGTGAACTTTCTGTACACTAGTTTATCGCAGAGACAGAAAAATATATTATTATATTTAAAGCATCACTGAACTTGTTTTTAGGGTTCCGGAGCCGAATGGTAAAAAACGGAATCCTTATCTACATAACACGGTTGACACTTGGTAGGTAGATGTATTCTTTGAACCGGTTTCCGATTTTTATCATTGGATTTTCCTGAAATATTTTTTTCTCAAATTCAATCATTTGAAAAATAGGCATTACCAAAGCAGTAAAATGCCCTCCCCTTCTAACTTTTAAACTAAGAGAGTGAAAAATCTAAAAAAATATATGCTGTAGTTCTCAATAAAAACTATATACAAAATTTGTTGTTTGGGTTAAAATGTAAGCCCTTTTTTATTAATTGTAAAATACTGACACTACCCTGTATGTACATAATCGAAGTTGCAGTATTTGTTAAAACCAACTCGAATTTATTTCCCAAGTTGTCTGATAGGAATAACCGAAGTCGACGACACGTCAATATGTTGTGCTCGAGACAGTCCAAAACAGCTCTAATGCATAATAGTGTTTTTTGTATGGCACCAACTATTTATGACCATTTACCAGAATCGATTAAAATATTAAATATTCACCAATTCAAAAGTAATGTAAAGAACATAACTCACTCAGTAAATCGTATTATAATTAGGAATTTCTGATGGATAAAATATGTATAACAATTTTTTTTTTTAAGTAAATTTTTTATGTAATGTTTAAATTAATATGTCATGTTTTACTTTCATTTTGACATCGGTGAATTTTGACTTATATATATTATTTAATCTGTTTTTTACCTAATTTTCAATTTATTATGAATGATAAAACCTCAATATTTGACATAATGTTTTTGCCTATTACATCAAATTTAAAATGTTTGACAATAATGAATTTTTTGACTTATATAATTAATCTGTTTTGGTATTGTCCAATTTATTAATATTATTTGTAACTCGATTGGTTAATAATTTAATTTCAATGTAATAATGATCCATAAACGTTGTGCTGCAGTGATCTATTTAAAGTTAGATTCATTATCAGATTAATATTATTACTTTTTTATTATTATTATAGCTAGCCTATGTTGTCCCACTGCTGAGCAAAGGCCTCCCTCCATTCCTTCCAACGGTCGCGATTCTGTGCAACGTCTCTCCAATTCTCAAGGAAGACATCCAGTTCGTCCCGCCATCTCCTACGTGGTCTGCCACGACCTCGTGTAACTGTTTCAGGGCACCAATCCTGAGCTTTACGGGCCCACAGCTCGTTCGGCATGCGACAGACATGTCCTGCCCAGTCCCATTTTAGTATGGCAGCCTTTTGAGCCACGTCAACAATTTGCGTTTTGGAGCGCAGTGTAGTGTTTCGAACCCGATCGGTTAATTTTACACCTAAGATACTGCGCTCCATAGCATGTTGGCAAACCTTGAGTTTGGACTTTTGGATGTTAGTCAAAGACCAAGTTTGTGCACCGTAGGTCAAGATGGGGAGAATACACATGTCCATAAACTTTCACTTCAGAGACATGGGCAGGGTGCCCTTAAAATACTCTTTCATGGACCAGTAACTCTTCCAGGCATTTTCGGTTCGTCTTGCGATTTCCTTATCTTGCCGTGTCTGGAAAGAGACTACTTTTTAATTATTAAATTTAAATTTTCATTTCATTTTTATATCTGATTGTGGACATGTATTGTCGTATTTACATTTTGAAAGTTTATATTTTGACATTTTACTTTTTTACTTTGACATTTTAAATTTTGACATTTTGCATTTTGACACTTTACATTATTTTTATTTTTTTGACTCCTGAAGTCTATTTTTGAAGTATATTTTTACTTCAATTGTAGCTTTAAAATGAATTTTATTTTATGAATTTAGATATTATTTTATGATTTAGCATGCATTATGAATAATTTATTTTATGATTATGCATTTTTGGTAATTGGTAGTATGTGTTGTTTATTGGCCCTCAGTATTATGATTATTTTTACTAACACTATTCTTTAAGTATACTTAGTAACAAAAATATGGATCACTGTTGTCTAAATTGAATAAATAAATTATTTATTTATTTTATTAATTACTTATATTCATTTTCTTTATTGAGTTAGCGTAAGATTATAAATTTTGCATGTCTATCGGTAAAATATGGCTGAACCTACCTCTTTTTTTATTCCACCATGTACTGTACCCATTTTTGCAAAATAAAATTTACTTTACTTTAATTTACTTAAAATTGGTTTTCACGAATTAAAGTAGGTAGTTTTTGAGATTGAATTATCTTTGTCATTCAAATAAACTTTATGAAAAACAAACTTATCACAAAATGAGTATTTCTATCGCCGCTAAAACAATAAATAATTAGGTATACAAAAGGGGGCTTCCCAACTACGACGGTATTTATGTGCAAGTTCGACTTGCACTTGGCCAGTTTTTTATTTAAAATAGATTATTACCAAAAAAAAGGCGCTCAGGAATGCTTATATTGTTTTTAGATGGCCACTCGCAATAAAACTTAAATACTGGTCAACTGGGCCATCTTGTGGCGACCTCAAATTAATTAATGTATTTAAGGCCATAAACTAGGTACCTTAAATGAACTTCATTAAGGGGTGTGGTGTTCGGACCTCGGCTTAGTGCGTCATTGAAGAGGGTGGGGGCAGCAAGGAACAGGTTGGGACGAATAGACTAGCGAAACAACTAGATACTTGAATGACTATTAAAGTAGCTCTCTGGCTCGCGAGGTTGTTGTAGAAATAATTAATTATATTATGTTATACATGTGTTAAAATGAGAACAGAATTAAGGTAATTTAACGCTACAAGCTACATCAAGAAAGTCCAGGGATATTTTATATTTCACTAGGTTTTGCCGGCGGCTACGCCCGCGTGAAAATTACGATTTTACATACAAACTTTCATCCCCTATTTAAATCTCTTAGGAGTTGAATTTCGAAAAATCCTACCTTATTCCTTGTCTACATTATAAAGGAACCTCTGTGCAAAATTTCAGCTTTCTAGGTCCAAGGGTTTGGGCTGGGCGTTCATGTCAGTCAGTCAGTCAGGACTTCTCTTTTTATTTATATACTAGCTTTTGCCAGCGGCTTCGCCCGCGTGAAAATTACGATTTTACATACAAACTTTCATCCCCTATTTAAATCTCTTAGGAGTTGAATTTCGAAAAATCCTACCTTATTCCTTGTCTACATTATAAAGGAACCTCTGTGCAAAATTTCAGCTTTCTAGGTCCAAGGGTTTGGGCTGGGCGTTCATGTCAGTCAGTCAGTCAGTCAGTCAGGACTTCTCTTTTTATTTATATACTAGCTTTTGCCAGCGGCTTCGCCCGCGTGAAAATGACGATTTTCCATACAAACTTTCATCCCCTATTTAACTCCCTTAGGGGTTGAATTTCGAAAAATTCTTCCTTATTCTTTATCTACATTATAAAGGGAACCTCTGTGCAAAATTTCAGCTTTCTAGGTCCAAGGGTTTGGGCTGGGCGTTGATGAGTCAGTCAATCAGTCAGTCAGTCAGTCAGTCAGTCAGGACTTCTCTCTTTATTTATATAGATATCAAGTATGTATACCTTTAAATCTATGAAGACTTTCTGATAGAGAAAATGGAAGAATGATAGAATGATATTTTAAGGCGGGGTTACCCCGATGAACGTCGTCAACAATAGCGTTTTACTCGTACATGGAACGGATTTAAATTTTGAAAAAAATGTATTACATAGTTGACTCTTCGATCATGATATGTCGGGCATGCGATACACGATTACTTACACTTCACTGCATCCAATTAAATCGCAAAGACATGTCCAAATGATGGCTAAATAATCGTTTTACTTGAGTTATATTAGGCTTTGAAAAATAAAACTTATATCATAATAAAGGTCGTAAAAAATGTGTATTATTTCGGGTCACATAATGTTTAATTTCTTTATCATTTTTCTCCAAAGGAGAAAAAACAGTCAAAATTTAGGCATTATATCGCTCGCGCGGCAGGGCGGGGGGTGAGGTCGTGCGTACATAAAAACAAAGTAGGGTAACCTCGCCCTAAGGTTTTCTATAGTTACTATTTCTACTCGTTTGTCGCTTGTTACACACTCACATAAAGATGTTTTCAGGGATAGCTGCTTCACATATGGCATAGGATTAAACTTTCCTTTTCCAACGTGACATTCTACATCTCTCAGGAATGCCTTAGACTGGCAGTTAAACTCTTCGAGAAAGCTATTTACAATACGCAGACCATAATTTGGTTTAAGCAGTTCCCGGTGACGGCGCCAATGAGGTCCTGAATATAAAAAAATACATTTAACAACAAAAATAGCACCAACACACATATAACTTATTCTGATACATTGGTGTTATTAATTAGTAAGATAATAGCTATTATTATAGCTAGCTCATTGCCCCCACTACTGAGCAAAGGCCTCCCTCCATTCCTTCCAACGGTCACGATTCTGTACAACTTCCTTCCAGTTTTCATGGAAGGCATCCAGTTCGTTCCGCTTAGGGCTCGGAACCGGTGTTGAAAGTGCGGTTAATTACCGATAAAAATATCGTTCCTTCATTTAGCGGTTAAACAAGTGAACTGCTTTTTGTAACCCAAATGATAAAGGTTACCGGTTCCATAACTACAAACGATTTTAAAACCGTACTTAATTATCCCGTTAATTCAGTAATTTGTTATTTTTTTGGTCTAAATTTTTAACACTTCTAACTTGTTACAGTGAAAATAAATTATCTGTAAAATAAAACCGGAGAACATAAATAGTGCGGGTAGATTCATGTGTCGACTTGGCGGGGGCCGGGGACCTACCAAAACTTGGTTTTAACCGGTAAACTTTTACTAGCAAAACCAAACTTCACGAAAACCGGTTTTTCACATAAACCGGTAAAGTACAACCTTTAACCTAAATCTATTCCAGTTTGGGGTCAATGACCGTAACCGGTTAAGAATTTTAACCGATTTCCGAGGCCTAGTTCCACTATACCTATTTCTTGTATGGTTCTGTTATTTGCTTACCATATCCGGTAAGAAGACCATCCCCCAGCATCAATTTTACAAATTCACTCAAAAAAGGTTTCTTCAAAAAGGTATTGGCCGCTAAAAGGCCATCTTCAGGATCTGTTAGGACTGTAAAAATAAAAGATTAGAAATAGGTAGCTAAATAAATACAGTCTATTTTGTGAGACGTAATTAATGAAATCAATAACCCAAGGCGTAGGCGTAGGTAGGCGTGGAAAACCATCTATTACTGTGTACCTATTCTATACTATGTGTGAGTATGTATTTATTACGAGTTTTTGGTCGACTGGACCCACTCGCTACAAGACCCGCGGGTCCAGTTGATCAAATCATTATTTTTATTTATTTTTAGGGTTCCGTACCTCAAAAGGAAAAAGCGGAACCCTTATAGAATCACTCGTGTGTCTGTCTGTCTGTCTGTCTGACCATTCCCCCCCCTTTATCTCCAAAACTATATGCCTAAAATTTTGAAATAACTACAGTATTTAGTTCAACACTATAGATTACAGGAAAACCTATAAGAAGTCTAAGTACGGAACCCTTCATGCGCAAGTCCGACTTGCACTTGGCCAGTTTTATTGGTCAACTGGACCCACATTCAAACTTTAAGAAATATCTATTGTTTAAAGTTAGTAATGGATACAGTCGAGTGCAAAATTGTTTAGACAAAATGTGAATGGCTATACGGATTTAGATGAAATTTGGTATCAAGATCTTTACTAATATTATAAATGCGAAAGTAAATCTGTCTGTCTGTCTGTCGTCCTTTCACGCTAAAGCTACTGAACTGATTTAGATAACTACACACTACTTTTTGATCCTGTTGTTTCCGTGGGATAAGCAAATAGCTCAAATATGAATTGAACCCAATTACGCTCAAACGGCTTAACACATTTTAATAACATTTGGTATCAGTTATATAATAATGTTCTTAAAAATTTGATGTCATACTTATTTTCGAGTTTCAGTTCGTGTCCGCATGTAATCTTTTTCACCACAGGTAACACCGTAGGTGCAGCCAGTTAACAATGATTCTGGAGACCTAGTAGCCTGTGAGACTTTAATATCCTTGTTCCTCATCTCCTAATTTTACCCTTGTCATTTTTTTATAGTGTTTTATTTCACAAACTACCAGGAGGCCAGAATCATGAAGAAGTATGATGGAGTTACCAACATACATACACACATACCAAATTTTCGCCTTTATAATATGTGTGCTATAAATCTCACTATCAAATCTTTATAATGTATTTTTGTCTATTATCGTGCAATGAAGATAATAAATACTTCTTCATAATTCTGACCTCCTTGTAGTTTGTGAATATAAATCAAAATAACTGTACTGCTGTAAAAATAAAACTAAAGATTCGACTTTACTCCGTGACTGTACTATATAATGAAAATAGGTAGTGGGTCTAGTCGACCAATTCAAAATTAGATTTGATCGACTGGACCCGCGATTCCATTTCGAGTGGGTCCGGCTGACCAATGGGCCTTAAATATAACTGGCCAAAGGAGAAGTTGCAAGAATGCCCCACTTCCGACAGCAACGAGAAGTATCTCAAAAAATTGCTAAAAATATGTATAAAAAAATGATTTATTTCCGGTGATCATCCTTACTGGCTAGCACATTTAAAAATTGCTCTAAACTTTAATTCAGATATACAACTAACAATTTTAGTTTTAGAATAGGATTGAAACACAATTAAACACTGTATTACCTGATTGCGATTGTTTAAAAATAGTTTTTATACCTACTAGGTTAATAATAACACATTAAAAAAAAATATTTAAATTAACGCTTACTGCGGCCCGGCCTCAGGTTACCATCGTAATTTCGCTCAAACAAAAAAAATTTAACAAGTTACCTTCTTTTTAACAAGAAAGCAATAGTTTAACATGTTTTTCATATTTATTTCACTTTTTTATGGTCCATAAAGTAGGTAGTAGGTATTGCATGTCACTTTTTTATGGTCCATAAAGTAGTAGGTATTGCATGTCACTTTTTTATGGTCCTTATAGTAGTAGGTATGGCATGATTGAAAGTTAAATATTTTTAAGATAAAAAATACTGCTCCTGAAAGAATCTTTGGAGTAATTTCTAAGTATGATAGCCAGTAAGAATTATAATCGGAAGTATGCAATTTATCAATACTCATTTTAATTATTGTTTTTAGATATTTTTCTCAGCTGTCGGACGTGGGGTAATTTTCTATGGAAGCTGCAACTTCTCCTTTGCGTTTACAATTAGTTACATCTCTGCCTAATCCTTCGGGTATTAAAGACGTGATGTTAATATGTGTGGTTCACTACTACGATTTCAACATTATTATTAAAAACTTTGAATACACACATTTCACTCATGTTGTTCGATGTGCAGCCCTATCTAGTGTTGTAAGAAACTCGAGTCTTTTAGCCTTCATTTCGAGACATGAGTTGATTTTCAAGACTCGTTATTCACATGAGTCACTAACATGAGAACTTGACTGAGTCATGAACTTGAGTTGGTGTATTATAATAGGCAATACTGGCTGATTTTATATCGTCATCCATATTTATTTCATCATCATCATAAAATAACTTACCATAATAAATACCTCTTGGAAGTTTTAAGTAAATGATGTCCCCTTGTTGTAATGCGTACTGGGTGATAGCTTTCTGTAGTGAATAAAGATCTGCAAAATAGTATTAAATCCAATTAAATTTTATTCATCAAACTCGTTGATTATAGTTAATAGTTGACTTTGATAGAAAACCCCTTTTTGCGTGCATAGGTACCTCAGGAGAACTATATTTTTAAAAAGGAAGTCTTACATGAAATACGTGAGTTATAATCTTGCACGGCATCACGTTTCCGAGATATTTAGCTATCAGAGTTAGAATTTAAATACTCAGGGATCAGTGCAACTTTAATTTATTTAGCCCCATATACTTCTCATACAACCTATTACTAATCAATAGAAAAAAATCTTCTAGTTAACGATACGCTTCTTAAGTAAGGTTAATCTATCATTTGCATCAATCTAGCATTTGATAGTCAATCTGAAAAGTGATGATTTCGTCTTTTAAACGGTAATTGTTGGTATTGATGCCAGTTATTCCCAAACCACTGCATAATGTGTGACAGCCAGAATCAACAGGGCCGACCACCAGAAAAGCGCCGAGACGATGCAGCTCGACAAATTTAAATCTCCTGAATCCCGCAACGAAATGAATGCGGCAGAAAATAATGAATAGCGGAAGACTAAGGAAATGTATTTTGAAAAAAGATCCAGTATTTAAATCATAAATGAACTCATTAAAACTCTTGTGAAAACTAGTAGGTACGCGGTAGCAAAAAAGCATGGTAATTTGTATATCATACAATAGGATAATTAGTTTTAATTCCACCCTTTAGCAGTTAATTAATCTATATTTAGAATGATAATTATGAGCTCTAGATAATGTACGCATGTGACAACTACAATTTAAACAAAAATATAATCTTAACAATTTTATGCCACAACGTAAATGTTTTTTTTTTAATATTTTTATTATACCTAATTATAATGTTTTTTTTTTTAAACTAGCCATAGGAGTTTGTTAGTTTGTTTGTAAGTATGTATTGGTCAAAATCTTGCTACCGAATTTCAAACCAACCAACCGACTGAATTGAAAGGAGATGTTTCAAAACGGGCCAGGTATTATGTACTGTAGGTGCCTTGAAAAATCAAGAAAAAATAATGGAATTCGGGAAAAATACAGATAAATTGCATATTTCGATATTTTTCTTGTAATAATTTGATTATCAGTTATTTTTATTATTGACTTTCAATGTGGCGTCTCGCCATTTAGGTGCTCTCTGGTTAAAAAACAAAGACAGTATAAACTATCATCAAAGAACATAAAACAGTTTTCAATCGTCCAATTACTTTAAATGGGCATCATATTTATGTAACTTATATACTAACTGGAATATGCACGTGCAACCCTAGCGAGATTATCTCGAAAGTGGATGTCATCTCTTTCTAATAGGTTGTCCAATATTAAATTGTACTTATATTTGGAACAGTTATTATTGTTTTTTATATAACTTCCTAGCACCCACCCTACCACCGTATGCATGTGTGGCAGTTTATTCAAAATTACGAGTTATAAAAAATAACCCAACAATATTCATCAAAACTATATTTTTTAAATCTTCGGTTTTCTTTAGTTTCCACAGTTAAAAAAAAAACTCTGTAGTATATTTCTAAGATGTGAAAAATATGTCCCTTTTTGTGGGAAATCATCAAATTCATTGTGGAGTCATAGTCGGTTCGAACAACCCACAGCCCCAACTTGCGTCTGCCCTTGCGAGCCCCTGCAATGTTGTTGTGATTAAGGCGAGCGTGGAACACGAACGCGCTGTCGACACGGCCTGTCATCATCATAGGATGGTCGGACGGTGAGCTAGGCCATTACTCACTGTCCACAGGCCCACGCCTACGGTGGCTGGAAGCCATCACGTGGCCACCGACGACGCCCGGAGCGTCTCCCGCGGTGGCTGGGACGAAAGGTTCTCTCCCTCTCACGTTCCGCCACCTCCTTCGCTAGCTTCACTGCTTCGCAGAAGGGGGTGACGGCATCCCATTCCCTCTCACCCCGGACCATGGATCGAACCAGGGCCAGACGCGAGAGGTCGCCGCCACCAATTGTCACGATTTGTTTAGTTTTAAGTTCTTTTTTCTTTACATTATTTGCCGCTGCCGATCCTCGCAGTGGAAATAACCGAGCGTTTCCTCCCGCCTGATTCGGTCAGGTATCTCCCGAAACAACCGTGTCCGGTGAGAACCTGCTTCAGTCGGAAGGTGAGGGCGCCGTGGTACCTCTCCAGCCACTCCTCAAAGAGGGGACTTATCGCCACTATCGTGGTGCCTTAGAATATGTGGCCCTTGATTTCCTTCAGATGTTCTACCTGTTAGGTTACTTCCTTCGTTTGTCCAAAGATTTTAAAGCATACAGTTGCAATATTAACATAGACGAAGCATGAGCATTAGCATATTTTAAAAAACTTGTATTTGAAATATTATTTGTTAATCACATTTTTTTTTAACTTAAACCAATGGTTCTGGATTTTTCAAATTTGATGTGTTTTGAGAGTAAAAGAAATAAAATGTGGGTGGCGCTAGTTTCGGTGCTGTTAGCGCCTTAAATAAAATAAGATTCTCGGCAGTATTAAATGTCTATGTAATGAATAATAAGAGTGATTATTTGATAAAAAGCCGCATTCTTGAGACCTTTATGAACTGAGACGGTTCATCATCATCTGCCTAGCCTTTTCCCAACTATATTGGGGTCGGCTTCCAGTCTAACCGGATGCAGCTGAATACCAGTATTTTACATGGAGCGACTGCCCTATCTGACCTCCACAACCCAGTTAATACAAGGTAATACTGAGACGGTTGTATTAGTGATTTTAATTATTTGTTATTGCCGCGAATCCCATTTTATTTAACATACGACTTTACACTGACCAGCAAAGTGCAAAAAACGTAAGAAAATTCGAGTTTCGCGGGCTACCTCGTCGCATCAACCTTAAGTAGGTATATCGAATAGCTGTGCCCGCGGTTTCACTCACGTTACCACGTATTTATGGCATTGTATTATACAAACGAAAATAATTCAATTCATGTGTTAAATGAATTATTTTCGTTTTTTTAAGTTGGGACCGAAGATTACCGTTTACCTAACTTACAACTGCTGGGTATCAGTCTAGTAATCATCAAATACTCGGTGCAAGATATCGGTGAAAACTTACCTCAACTATTTTTGAAGTCGTGTAAAATAGAATAGCACTTACTGGTTTGGTCAGTGAGCAGCAAATGTGCATGTCCTATGATGGGCAGGTACCCAGGGTAAGCTGGTGGCAGCGGATGGGCATGTGACTCCACAAACTTCCCGCGCCAGTATATTACTGCGCAGATCCATGCCAATAAACACACTGTCACTATAACCAACATGGTTAAACTGTAGAGTTCTGTTCTAACAGCCTCTTTAAATAGAACTAGTAAGTATTCTCAAGGAAAAAAAAATTTCACTGAAATATTATACCTACTAATTAGTCCGCGACTTCTACCGTGTGAAATTGCATAATTATTTTAACCCGACTACGGCGAAGCCAAAAGGAAGGGTAATGATTTTGGCAGTCTATGTATGCATGTATGTATGTATGTATGTTCCACCGTAGCGCCTAAACTACAGAACGGATTTTAATAAATTAGGTGTCAATAGATTTGTAAAAATAGCCCGGGTGACATAGGCTATATAAATTTTATAAATTCTTTTTATAACGGAATTTAAATGTCAAAAACTTACCTCAAAAAATAATAAATTGAGATAATCATAGCAAGTTTGGTATCAAATGAAAGGTCTTGGCGAGCACATTACAAATATGTATTATATTATAGTTTAAGTACACACAAAAATAAAATTCAAATAAAAAAATTAAGTTCAAAAATCTAAAACCCGACTACTAACAAAATCGCGGTCTAAAAAGTAGTGTAACGTTGCATTTTGCAAGTTACAATTAAAAAGAGTTTAGTTTAGGAATCCATAATAATAAGAAATCAATATACACTAAAAACTATAATATTTACACATAACTTTAAAAATACCTAACTTATTCTAACATAAAGTAAACCTAACACTTAAATAAATCATTAAAATTAAATAATAATGTACGGAACCTACGGAGTGTATGTTATCTAGGTCCTCGCTTCTATGCGCCCGCGCAACGCTGAAACGATCTTTGCCGAGCGTCGCCGAAGAGCTACGATTCGGTTGGGCTCGTTAGGGCCGATGACCATTCATTTTGGGAGCTCTGAGGTGACAGCTGTGTCGCTCGCTCCGATCGTACCATAATAATTTTTCTACGTAATATAATAATATTATAAAACACGTCGCGAAATCCCTCTAGGGTAAGTTTCCATGTATTTTATTAGAAGAGCTAACTGTAAGGTGTTCCTAGAACTTATTTAATCTAGTTTCTGCTGTATTTCTTCCTTTCTTCGTACCTATCTGGGACACTGTGACCTTTGGACCTACGAAACGTGGTTCCGACAGCTTGCTTACGCTTCTGTTTCTGTCTGGATTCTAGTCTACCTTTCAACCTTTTGCCACGTCGTGGTTCCGGCGTCGTGAGGGGACGCTTGGAGAAGATCTTCTGCTGCAGAGTGACACCTACCCTACGCAGAACTATTAATCTACCTGGGACAGAACCTAGAGCTGGAGCCGTTGGTTGCGGGCAAGACCAAAGACGGAACCATCATCGCTGGAGACGGTTCAGGCCAGTGTTCCCTACCCATTTTTACCCTCTGCAATCGGCTCAGTAGGCGACTCGGCCGAGTCGTGAGATGGCCACAGAAGTTTAGGCAATAAATAATAAGTTACTTAATCTCCTGTAACTGTAAATGAACATAAGGAATATATACCGAAGCCTGAACCAATTTTTGTAACTGGTATGGTTGATATAACACCTCTTAGAGACCTCTTGAACAGAACTATCGATGTAAACAAGTATACCATGACTACACTAAAATCAGGACACATTATCAAGCTAATGCCTGCTGACATCGAAAGTTATAAAGTGATAAGAGACAACCTTATCGACAACGACATCAACCATTACACTTACAAACTTAAGAGCGAAAGGGCCTACAGAGTAGTGATTAGAGGTCTGCATGCTTCTGAAAATACCGCAATAGTCAAAGAAGAGCTTCAAGCAAGTGGACATGAAGTACGTCAAATAGTTAACGTGTTACATCGAGCAACAAAAGAAAAACTTCCCCTATACTTCATAGACCTGGAGCCGCAACCCAATAACAGAGATATATTTAATATAAAGCACATTAACTACGTCAAAGTGGCAATTGAAGCACCCTACAAAAAAGAGGTACTGCAGTGCAAAAGGTGCCAAAGATTTGGACACTCAAAAAAACAATGTTTCAGACCTTTCCGATGCGTTAAATGCGGAAATGATCACCCAACAATAACGAGCACCAAACCCCCCGAGACAGAAGCTAGCTGCGCTAATTGCCAAGGTAAACACCCGGCAAGCTATAAGGGTTGCGATAAATATAAACAGTACAAAGAGAAAATACTAAAAATTAGACCAGCCCCTGACAAAGCCAAATATGCACACGTAAACACACACCTAAGATCGACCACTGACGAAAGCATTAAACCGACGTACCTTCCTAGAACTAGCTATGCTGATGCTCTGAAAAACAAACAAGGCAAACCTGCAACTCAACCAGACGTTTCCTCGGTGGAGACGAGCCAACAGGATATCACAAGTCTATTGGACACAATGTTCAATAGATTCAAGCAATCATGAAAGACATGATGAACAGCATGATGGATCAAATGATCAAGCTAATAACCCGCCTGGCTTCACCGAGGGACTAAATATCCGCATCATTACATAGAATGCCAACGGGCTGACCGACAGAAGGCAAGAACTTGAGTTGTTCCTGAATATCGAGAAAATTGATGTTGCGCTGATATCAGAAACAAGACTTACCCAGCGATCACACGTAAAATTCGATAACTACACAATCTATAGAACCGACCACCCCTCCGGCAACTCCCACGGCGGGACGGCTGTAATAGTCAAAAACAACATCAAACATTATTCCCTCGAACCTTACAAAATGGAAAAAATACAGGCAACTTCAATTAAAATACAACACAAGAACAGTGATACGACACTCACTGCCATATACTGCCCACCACGACACAAAATAGGAGCCGATGAATTCAAGCTATTCTTTAAGCAACTGGGCTCGGTATTTATCTGTGGAGGAGATTGGAACTCGAAACACACTTTTTGGGGATCAAGACTGATTAACCCAAGGGGAAGACAACTACATAAAGCTACGCTGGATCTTGGACTGGAATGTATTTCCCATGGTGAACCAACATATTGGCCTTCGGATCACAATAAAATACCAGATCTTCTGGATTTCTATGTAATAAAGAACCTTGGGCGCAATTTCTTAAAGATTGAAAAATGTGAAGATCTATCATCAGATCACACTCCTGTCATACTAAACGTTTTCAAAGAAGCTGTTGTACCTGAGCCGCCCCACTATGTTCAGAGCAAAAGCACAAACTGGAACCTATATAGAGAAGTCATATCAAACGAACTAGACCTTAACATCAAATTAAGAACAGGCGAAGACGTCGAAGCAGCTGTCGAAACATTCAACAGCAAAATACATCTGGCAGCCTCCACCTCAACACCTAAAAATAAGAATGCAAAGACAAAGCAGACAGAATTCGAAAAGAATATTTTGGAAAAAGTCAATGAACGACGCCAAAGGAGAAAAGAATGGCATAGAACCAGATACCCCTTGGACAAAACTAAGTTTAACAGAGCAACAAAAGAGTTGAAGGACATGATCAAGGAGCATGAGAATTCCTACCTACAAAGATACCTATCTAATCTCACCCCACATAAGGACACTAATTATTCGCTGTGGCGCGCGACTAAAAACCTGAAGCGACCAAAAGAGCATATCCCGCCGCTGCGAAGACAGGACAGAGGTTGGGCTAGATCGGAAAAGGAAAAAGTAACCGCATTTGCTGAACATTTAGCAAATGTGTTTACTCCTTTACCCTGCACTGATCTCAACAAGGATGATGAAATAGGCGACTACCTACAGTCGCCAAACCAGTTATGCTTACCCTTAAAGACAGTAAATCCGAGTGAGATAATACGAGAGATTAAGGCTCTACCACCAAGGAAAGCACCCGGCTACGACTTATTAGATGCAGAACTGCTTAAAAACCTCCCAAAAAAAGGCATAATGTTCCTGGTGAGTGTCTTCAATGCATGCCAGAACCATCAGAAGAAACCTCATCCTATAGACCAATAAGCCTCCTCCCTCTGGTTGGCAAACTATTTGAAAAAATTATCCTCAACAGGATGCGTCCTCATTTAGATGCCATACTTCCTGGACACCAATTCGGCTTCAGACAGCAGCATGGCACCATCGCCAGCCACAGCCACATCAGCCACACGCTGGAGAACAAAAAATATTGCTCTGCGGTCTTTCTGGACATCAGTCAAGCCTTCGATAGAGTCTGGCATGTCGGCCTTCTATATAAGTTAAAAAAATACATACCTCACTGCTTCTTAGACAAACGCTGTTTCGAAGTCAAACTTAACCATGTCACATCAGAGCTTCACGAAATCAGATCTGGAGTACCCCAGGGAAGCATTTTGGGACGCGTACTGTACCTCATCTTTACCACTAACATACCTATAGATGACAACACCTCCATCGCCACGTATGCTGACGATACTGCAATAATGTCAGTACACACCAACCCAGATGTCGCTTCAGCAAACCTACAGAAACACATTGGTGCCGTTGAAAAGTGGCTGAACATATAGAGAATAAAGGCGAACCAAAACAAATCTGTACAAGTCACTTTCACTTTAAGAAAAGGTAACTGTCCCCCAATCACTTTAAATGGAGAACAAATTCCACACGATGACACTGCAACATACCTCGGCATGCACCTAGATAGAAGGCTAACTTGGCGAAAGCATATCTGGATGAAACGAAAAGCCCTAGACACAAAGCTGAGAAATATGTACTGGCTGATTGGTAAAAGACTTATTAACCAACGAAGGCAAAATGGCAATATACAAAACCATATTGAAACCGGTTTGGACATACGGTATTGAACTCTGGGGAACAGCAAGTAACAGTAATATTGACATCTTGGAAAGGTTTCAGACCAAAGCCATTAGATCCATGCTTAACATTCCTAAATGCATTCACAAGCAATACATCCTACGAGATCTGAAGCTCAAAACGGTGAAACAAGAAATCGCTACCCGTAGTCAAACCTACCAGAAAAAACTGACCAAACACGTCAACTCCCTGGCTGCTGATTTAGCGGGATCTGGAAGTATTGTATACACAAGATTGAGGAGGAACAGTGTTCCAACTCTTCTAAACCGATTCCCAATAGAATAAGCGAGAGTGGTCAATGGACAATTCCTCGCTACAGATATAAATTAATTAACAGATTCGAACAGAAGAGCATCTAAATGTCTAAGGACAGATTGTTGCGTTGAGCAGGATACAGTAAAAAAAAAAAAAAATATCCGACTGAAAAAACTGAAAAGCAAAAAAACAAGCACATTTTAAATTAAAGAAAACTAACTTCGAAGCAGCGGGGTCCATTCTATTTACATTTCATAATTTAATATTCAAAATGAACCCCGCCTGCTTCCAAGTTTTCTTTAATTTGATATGTGCGATGGTGGATTTTTGAACTCCGCGATATCGCCCCCAAAATCTACAATTTCCTTTGTTTTTTTAATTTTAATGTAGCTAGTGACACTCGCGCCATCAAGGCGAATCTAACGACGTATATTTCATTCAAATCCCTATATCCGTTTAGGAGTTATGAGGGAACAAAAAACGAAGACATACATATGTCGGAGATTGCAGTCTCTGAACGTGGATAAAATCAGAACTACTGGAATGTCGAGCAACTATTGTCGTGTAGTTCAACCTCTTTAGTAGTTGCTTGGGTGTGTTTAGTTCTGGCACGATTTATAACGACAACTGTCAGATGAATGATGACGGAGGCGCTCGTCAATTTAGAGGAGCCCGAGCCAACAGGGGCTTCCGGGGCGGACGGCGCTGCAGTTGGTCGTGGTCGTGTTTCCTACTAACCTCACTGCAATCCATGTGGTTGAATTCATCGTTTATCATGAACCACTGACTGTTATTTTGAGATATCCATCCTGTCTTATCATCGTCATCATGAAGAATACCGTATTCTCCGACATCAGAAGTGGGATAGAACCATATTCATGTGCTTGGTGCTCAACTGTCGACATAAATGTTTGACCGAGCAGCCATTGGAAGGCGGAGTCCTAATCATTGCCCTAAGCAAGGCGCTGAAAGGTATCACGTCGACCTGGTGGTCGCATGTATCGCATGCGGAACAAATAACGGTGGTGATTGCATGTTGTCGAGTATTTCAGCAGGTGACCCGCGGGCGGAGTCAAAGTACCAATCCTACGAATTAGTAACTCTAGCAGTCGTGAACGTTGTGAATCACTTTCGACATTATCCTACAAGGTTATTGTTTTACTATTGTCACGCTGAGACAATAGTAAAACAACACGTGAGAGCAGCGGTGGCCCAGTGGTGGCGGACCCGACTTACGAACAGTAGGTCGTGGGTTCGAACCCAGGCAGGCACATTACTTTGTGTAATTAATTCCATCTCCGCTGCTCTCAAAACGGTGAAGGAAAACATCGTGAGGAAACCGGCATGTCTTAGAACCAAAAATTCGAAGACATGTGACATCTACCAATCCGCGCTGGGCCCGCGTGGTAGATTATAGCCCATTCCCTGAGGAGGCCTGTGTCCCAGCAGTGGGAACATTAATAGGCTGATGATGATGATTGTCACGCTGGTGGGCTTTCCTTCAGACTTTCTATTTCGACATTGAGTATTGACAGGGTAGGCAGTAGGCACAAAAGTCATGTTGACTTATTGTCTCGAAACCATTTTGCTGAGCTTAACAAGACTCCTATTCTTAAAGTTTGCATCCAAAAGACAGAGGAAAGGCGTGTAGAGTTTGCTATTCTATCTGAAAATTGGCATTTCGCTGAACAGTTCCAAGACTCAGAAATTCAGGACATCGTCTCTTAGTTCAAAACGGTTAGCTTTTAGCGGAAGTAGTGAAAACTTATGTGTTACGAAAGGTGTGTTACTTCGTAAAGTTCTGTTCTTTTATCATACCTTGAGCTTTTCGTTGGTCCTTGGTGAATCTTGTTCATGAAGCCCTCATGCATCTTAGTTGGGAAAAGAGTTTGGAGAAGCTCTATAAAAGTTATTGGTTCGAGCACATAAACCAAATATTGTCAGTTCGTGGAAAATTGTATTAGACGTAGAGTCTTATAGTCTTCTTCCGGTCCGGTGCAAGATGAGTTGCATCCAATCCCAAAAGTGAATGTCCTATGGCACACGGTGCATGTTACTCAGGAAAGTTGACTGAGAATAATTACGTGAAAGAGAATGTAATAGTTTTCATAGACGCGTTTACGAAGTTTGTGTTATTGTACCATTGTCTACGTCTCTATGCAGCCTGCACTATTAAAGCGTTGAGTTCCAGTGTTGCTCTATTTGGTTTGCACTATTATCACTGACCAAGGTCGTTGCTTTGTCAGTAGAGAGTTGACCTCGTACAAAAATAAGGCCAACGTGGTTAATTTCAGTGTTGGTGATTTGGTCAATTAAGAGAGAAACCAAACCAAATTAGAACCCAAATTTAAAGGTCCTTTCAAAGTTGTAGAGTCACTTGAAAATGATCGCTATGTTTAAAAATCACTGACAGGAAATAGAACGTACAAGTACGCTCATGACTGCATTCGAAAACTGCCGCAAAGTGGAGTTTCCTCTGAGCTAAAACCTATTAAAGCGAGAGCAATGAAGACTAAAGAAATCTCTTTTATTTGAATGTATGCACACTTGTAACTATTTGGCCGCACTGTACGTCTTGTCGTAATATCTGTAACTGCAGTTCGAAGCTGGACAGCGGCGGTGAGCGGTGGTAGACGTTGTGGCGGGGGCCAGGGTCTTGTAGAGACTAGATAAGTTTGGCCGACTTGGACGGACCAGGAAGTCACGAGGACTTTAGGGCTTGGTTGGCCCAGGGTGACATATGCCACTAGCTAGACTGTGAGTTTTGGGCCTGGTCAGCCCTGGGTGACATATTATTATGCCACTAGACTGTAAGTGTTTGGGCCTGGTTTGCCCTGGGTGACATGGGTCACTAGATTGTAAATGTTTGGGCCTGGTTTGCCCTGGGTGGCATGTGTCACTAGACTTTGTGTGTGTGAAGGGCTTGGTCACCCCTGGGTGGCATGTGTCACTAGACCGTGAATTAAGGGTTTGGTCAGCCCAGGGTGGCATGTGCCACTAGACTGTATGTGTGACTTTTTGTTAAGGGCTTGGTCAGCCCTGGGTGGCACGTGTCACTAGACTGTGAATGTGGGCTTGGTCAACCCCGGGTGACAGTTTGTCACTCTAGTACTATGAATGTGGGCTCGCAGTCAACCCCGGGTGACGGGCTGTCACTAGGACTGTGAATTTGGGCTTGGTCAACCCAGGGTGACAGGTTGTCACTAGGAATGTGAATTTGGGCTTGGTCAAGCCAGGGTGACAGTGTCACTAGAATAAGCTGCCTGGGGCAGCTGGGTTACAAGAGTGTGTGCAATTAGTGAAGTATTGCTTTGTTTGATTATGCACAGTACGACGCGAGTTTTTGATTGTTTTGAATTAATGCGATTGGACCTTTGAATTAGATTTGCTTTCATGATTTTACGACTCTATTGACAGAGGCATTAATCTTGGTCAGGTAGGCCGAGTCGATAGTCTAGTTTAAGTTTGTGTTCTCGTCGATACAGATATCATATCAGTCAGTTCTGGCCGTGTCGGAGATTGCAGTCTCTGAACGTGGATAAAATCAGAACTACTGGAATGTCGAGCAACTATTGTCGTGTAGTTCAACCTCTTTAGTAGTTGCTTGGGTGTGTTTAGTTCTGGCACGATTTATAACGACAACTGTCAGATGAATGATGACGGAGGCGCTCGTCAATTTAGAGGAGCCCGAGCCAGCAGGGGCTTCTGGGGCGGACGGCGCTGCAGTTGGTCGTGGTCGTGTTTCCTACTCACCTCACTGCATTCCAAGTGGTTGAATTCATCGTTTATCATGAACCACTGACTGTTATTTTGAGATATCCATCCTGTCTTATCATCGTCATCATGAAGAATACCGTATTCTCCGACACATACATTCATACATACATGTCAAACACATAACCCTCCTTTTGGGCTTCACCCTGTTAGTAATAATTTTTTGAGAATCATTAAATCTACATATTTCATCCCTGCTATTACCTACCACAATCGAGAGGTTTCATCAGGAAATTGTTGGGCGTCTCATCAAAATGAAGCTACTCACGAAACACTAGCTTTATAGTAAGCAAGTGCAAAAATGAAACGTGGACCCCGGACTAAACATCCTTATTGAACACTTACGAAATCGTAGTATTAACTGAAACTTGGCTCACACCAGAAATCTACGACAGCGAGTTCATAGACCCAGCGCTATACAGTATTTCGATGCCATCGTTATCGCATTGTGGAGGATAGATATCATTGACAGCCATGTACAGGTGGACGCTGTGTATACAGACTTCTGTAAGGCTTTTGACAAGGTAGACCATGAAATATTTTGTCTTGTAAATGACTGTCTTCTGCTGCAACAAGATTAAGATAGATTGTCAAACTACTGTCGTAGAAATAAGTTGCAGTTTAGTTTACCTAAATTAAATTTTCAAAACTTTACTAAAAAATAAAAATAGGTATATATACATACACTTTGTGCGATGTTCCCCTAACAAAAGTGATCTCGGCATTATCCTTGACTCCAAGCTTTGCTTAGACTTGCACATTAGCAATATCACTATCACTATCACTACATAGTGTAAAACAAGTCGCTTTCTCTGTCCCTATGTCCCTTTGTATGCTTAAAACTTTAAAACTACGCAACGGATTTTGATGCGGTTTTTAAAATAGATAGAGTGATTCAAGAGGAAGGTTTAAGTATATAATTTGACCGACATCCGCGCGGGCGAAGCCGCGGGCATCAGCTAGTAATCAATAAAGCGTACCAACTTTATGATTTATGTACAGTATGTAAAATTATAGATTATAAGCATGATAGTCAAGTAAGTTAAGTTTTCAATTTTGTTATGTATTAGTTATATAGGACGGTCGTCGTCGCCGAGGCAGGCCCAAGTAACGCTGGCGTGACGATTTGCACTCATTCCTTACTGATTGGCCGGAGAAGGCAATACATCGGGAGAGATGGGAGGAAATGGGGAGGCCTTTGCCTAGCAGTGGGACAACACAGGCTAGTAAAAAAAAAAGTTATTGTTATCCTAGCGTTTAATTATTTGTAAGTAATATTCCACAGTTAATCTGTGAACAACGTTGTGGGCTACAGTATCGTTCCTATGTTTCGTATATCTATTTTTTATACCATATACTGTAGCTGTTTGTTGTTCCACTTGAATAAAATAAAATTAAAAAATAAAATTGTCCTAGGAAAAGCACGTGCATTTTTTTCGTCATTTAGTCGATAACTACAAAACAATATATAATTAATCCTGAATTAAATTAAGATGTTGTGTGATGTGTGTGGTGATGTTGTTTTGCGGACAAAATTAAATTTTGATTTTGTACGCTGTGACGGACAAAGTGTAAAAAAATCCTGCGCGTTCCTAATTGAATATTTTGTTATTCTTTTAATATATAATTATTTTTTTGTTCATCAGAAAATAGAATCTTAGATTTATTATTTTCCGTGTCTTTGGCAATGTCCGCTCCACCGGACATACTTTAAACATACTATAAATAATAAATAAACATGACAATACTTTTTTAAATATTTTATTAGTTACCTTTATTTAAGATAAAAAAACATATCTGCTTATAAAAATGGGTTTTTGAACTTTTTTCCTACGTTGATAAAAAATCACATTATCTTGGCATTCTGGTTCCTATTGACTTAGTTTTTTAGACGATCCTTGGTTTCAAGCTTATTTCATTTCCTGCGACTGCTTTTATCGTAAGGTCGGTTTTGAACTTCAGTTTGGTGTGATCTGCCGTGATGATGTACTTGCGCACCAGTTGGGCTACCGTTACCTTCATCGATGTCATCGCGTATGTTCTGCCTGTGACAATCAATAAATTGTTGTGCCATTAGGTAATGTTAGATTGCTAAAAACAAAAAGGCAACTGTCCTACATATAGCATACTGTTAGAGTTCCTGCAACCTGTGATACAGGATTATTCTAGTACAGGCATCTAACATTATTAGACCTACATTTTTAGTTTTAGATTTTTATTTTATTTTACCTTCTGACATTTTTGAATAAAGATTTATATTATAACTGGTGTAATTTTTTTTTTTTTAGAAATGGGCTTACTCTTGACGAACGATGAACGAGAACTTTTTAAGTCCGAATTTTATTTTGCATAAAAGTGGATGGCATAAACATTATTTCGCCGAAATTCATTTGGCGTAGGTACACTCATTTACCATAAATTCAAAACGCATAATTTTGTAAGTCAGAGTCATCTTTTAGCATGAACTTCATTCCCAGAATCATTAAAAAGTAGAACTATTATTTTGCCGAAAGTTCGCAATCAGAATCATCTTTTGGCATACCATAAAACCATGCAACATGCAGCAGGCATGGCTTCTGCCACGGCTCCGGCACTGTGGTTCTCCGGTGGTACCACAAGCTTATCGTCGCCGATGGTTTTATCGCACACCACCGCAGCTTCGGCTTGCTGGCCAGCTTCGCCAGCCAGCCTCAGCTTCGGCAGCGCGCGTTTAAGCCACCTGCTTCTCGGCTTGCGGGCCGCCTTACCCCTCCTCGCCTACGCGGGTTTAAATTACACCCTCGGGTATGGCAGAAGAGACTACGTGGAGTCGGTTTTGCAGCGATTCGTTTCTGAATTTTAGTTTGACTTTTAAGTTAGGTCAAAAATATTATAATAGAATTGGCAATACGCGTTATAAAATAATTCCAAAAGAGATTCTACCATCTTCATAGTATGCCATGTGAAATTCGGTTCACCCTTGTTTGGTATAACAACGTTTTGTCGAAAATCACTCCGACTAATTTTAGTTACAATAAAGTCATTTCGTATAACCATCACCATCATTTGACCGAATAATTAATTGGTAGATTTTTATTTGGCATATTTATTTATTTGAAATAATATCATTTGACCGAATTTTCAAATGCACTAATTTTATTTAAACTAATGTTTCACTAGACCAATGATGATTTACTATTACATAATATCATAAACGGGATATTTACCATGTTTACTTATTGTTTCGAGTTCCCGATATTTCGGCGCTGTTACAAGCATCATGATCACGGATAAACTGAAGTCATTGCGGGTGGATGTTTATGAGCAGACAAATCGGTCTACCCTCTTTCTAGTTCGTTTTTTGCGTTTGGCACCACTACCATTGTCACTCACTACACCATTCTGCCAGTGTCAGTTATCATGTCAGTTTAAAAACTTATATGTCGGAAACGGTCAATAGTACGGTCGCTACACGAAGCGCGGCACGTGACCCGAGTGGTGGCAGTACTAACACTCGGCAAAGTTTGTGCTACGACGGAGCCTAGCTAGTGGAGGGGCGCGATGGCGAAGACACTGGCCTTCCGACCGTCCTAGAGAACGGACCTCCAACTGTCCTTCGTTTCGTTTGGCTATAAATTATTATTGTGGTTATTGTGTTCAGTTGTAATTTCAAGTACTTCGTTAATGTAATAAAAACAGTGTATCGTACTCTGTGAGTTTTCATTGCACGAAACCTATGTTCCGCCCACATAATGCTCGAGTCTAACGGAATAAATCCTGACGACCTGACATAATTATATAATAATGATTTAGTCGAAAGATCGTATCGAATATTTAGTTAACCCTGCAGACTGAAATAGGAGCCCCGTAGCGGAGCTCCGTCGACCTGCTGACGGAAACTCCAATTGAATATTCGATAAAATACATGTTATACCACCTAAACATTACATCAAATGAACATTATACCTTTTGATCAATAATGCAAATGTTGTTATCGCAAATTAATATTCGATGAAATGAAAATTATTTTAACCGATATTATACAAAATGATTATTTTCTTAAACGTTGTTCGAATTAGTATCATTACATCAAAAGTTATTAGCGAAACAAGACAAAATTCTGCCATTTAAAAAGTATGCCATTGTAAATTTTACCTTAAACACATTCGTGCAATTAAGAATATGCCAAGTGTGTTATGCCAAATAAATTTCGGAGCATCAAGTTTCTGCCAGATAGATGGTACCCGTACTAAGCAGTCCCTCCATGTAGAATACTGATATTGAGCTGTATATAGTTAGACTAGAAGCTAACACCACCAGGAAATGCCTATTAATGCACATGACATTTTGACAAAAATGGATATTAAAAAAAACAAAACCAACCGAGACAAGATCGTTTGCCAGTACCAAAAACGGAACCTTGAACAGCTTTACATGGTAACGTATCGGTGTCCAGCCATCTCTCTGGTCTAAACTCCTCAACGTCAGGACCCCAAGACGAATGATGAAGCATACCCATACGTGATATCATGACCGTACTACCTGCGCGCAGTGTGTAGTTCTCTAAAACAAAACAAACACGTTTAATTAAATATCTAAATTAATATAAAAGTAGATCTTGCAAAATTCTACTATTCTAATATAATACACAATCAAGCGTAGAAGGATTATTTTGAGAAGGCCTTTACCCAGGAGTGAGAAAATACAAACTTACTGCCGCTGTGTACAATCACCTGCAAAAATGAATGGACAATTATTCAGAACTAAAATCGTGTGAAGCGAGAAATGACGCGACCTAACGTAAACTAGTTATCGACTATAAAGGTTCATAGGAAAATACTCATCAAAGTATACATGCAATTTTCAAATTCAAATTTAAATCATATAATTATTTGCTTGAAATATGGGTAGGTACACATATAGATTTAAAAATACAAACAAAAGAGCTTTAGACCATATCCTACTCAATGGAGCGTGCAAAATTGGAATATACATACCTACATTATAATTAAAATTGAAGACAAAACACGGTTAATTAGAATTTCAGTATTTATAAACAAATGACATAGGTACATAATATTACGAGTTCTGAAAATAATTACATTTATTGTTTAAATAATCTTTAACAGAATAGTAGGCTTTATTAATCAAAAACATCTTTAAATTATGTTTAGATGGAATCAATTTTTTAGCTTCTTTTACATTTTTGGGCAACTTATTTTTTTATATTCTAGGACCCATACAGAATGGGCTCTTGTCAAACATTATTGTTCTGTGGCTTATGGCACAAAGTGTACTAGCAAGTCTGGCAATTTTTAAAGTTTTTAATATTTATTTATATTAATTCTAATGTCAAGTGCAAGTTCATAAATATAGTGATGGGAATGTCAATATTTTTAAATTTATATAATACTAGCTGATGCCCGCGGCTTCACCCGCGTGGATGTCGTTCAAATTATATACTAAAACCTTCCCCTTGAATCACTCTATCTATTAAAAAAAACCGCATCAAAATCCGTTGCGTAGTTTTAAAGATTTAAGCATAAGACAAACAAACAGACAAAAACAGCGACTTTGTTTTATACTATGTAAGGATGTTTTACATGAGTCAGTAGGTTTTAAAGAGCAGATCACTCGAACACACTTCTTTGGGCCTTAAGGCGAGGTTGCAGTACTTTGTTTTTATGTACGCACGACCTCACCCCCCGCCCTGCCGCGCGAGCGATATAATGCCTAAATTTTGACTGTTTTTTGCTTCTTGGACAAAAACTATAAAGAAATTATACAATATGTTTTCAACATTTACTTCAGAATAAAATGTTCTATCTATTGATATAACTTTTATATAAATTCATGATGAAATGTCTTAGCAGTACACGTTTGAAATTGTGATTTAGAGTCATGTTTGATAAAAAAAAGTAGGTATCGAGCCGATCATTCTAAATCGCGTTTCTATCTTTACGATTTACTAGAGAGTATGTTCAATTTTTATGTAATGATTTTTATTTATTAAAAAACTCGTATTTAGTTCGATTTTTATAGGTTCAAAAATCTTAAAAAGTACTGCAACCCCGCCTTAAAAACAGTTTCTCTCTCAGCGGTATTTCCCCAAAACATTATGCCATATCTTAGTACCGAACCAACATATGCATGGTAAGCAAATAGTAGCGCAGTTTGATTTACGACTTTCATCATCTGCCTCATCTGCCTAGCCTTTTCCCAAGTATATTGGGGTCGGCGTCCAGTCTAACCGGATGCAGCTGAATACCAGTATTTTACATGGAGCGACTGCCTATCTGACCTCCACAACCCAGTTAATACTAGGTAATACGATACCCTTTGGTAAGACTGGTTGTCAGAATTTCAGGTCACTGACTATCTGTAACGACTACCAAAGATCTATATATGGTAGCCGGGACCAACAGCTTAACGTGCTTTCCGAGGCACGGAGGAAACCCGGTATGTCGGGCGGTCACCCATCCACAGACCGACCTAGGCAAGGACAGCTTTACCTAAAGATCGACCCGAGTGGCAGTTCTTATTAAGCCACGAGCTCCTCAAACTTTACGAAGCATAATAATATATAGTGCATAGGAATACCGACTTAACTTTACACAAATACTTGTTCAATGTGGGTCTTCCATGTCATATTTGAGTCTATGTGTAGTCCTAAAAATTTTCGTAGTATCTAATTGTTCTATGTTTATTTGTTGATAACTTATATTTAATGTACCTAACTTAGAATTTTTATTTTTAAAAGTTAATATGTTTTCGATAGATTAATTTGAAGTTTATTTAAGTTTAGCCAGTTGACAATAGATGATAACGTACAGTTTATTTCATATTCATACGTCTTAATGTCATCAAAATACAAATATACAGTGCAGTTGGGCAGTACTGTCGTCTGAATATTATAAAACCATGGGCGATTGAATGAATTTGGGAAGATCATTATTACCCGACTGCGGCGAAGCCCAAAAGGATGGTTATTTTATGTATATTTATAATAAAGGGTGCTAATTAATAAACCGGCTTCTTTTTACCCGACTGCGGCGAAGCCCAAAAGGAGGGTTATGTGTTTGACATGTATGTATGTATGTCCGTTTCTTTGTTCCCTCATAACTAATAAACAGATGAACCGATTTGAATGAAATATACGTCGTTAGATTCGTCTTGATGGCGCGAGTGTTATAGGCTACATTAAAATTAAAAAACAAAGAAAAATTGCGGATTTTGGGATCCAAATCGGAGAGTTCAAAAAAAAAAAAACCAATACCATCGAGTAGGGTATCAAAATAAAGGGTTTTAAAAGGAGATTACAAAAATATAAAACACTTATATGTTTAAAAGAAATTCAAAGTGACAAATCCTATAAACAAGCACAAAAGTTAAATCATCGAAAGAACAAACACAAAAGAACTAAAAAGTTGGAAATAAAAAAAGTAGTTAAAAAACTAAAAAACCCGACTGAAAAAACTGAAATGCAAAAAAACAAGCAAATTTTAAATTAAACAAAACTTGGAAGCAGGCGGGGGGTTCATTTGAATATTAAATTATGAAAAGAAAAAATGAAAATAGAATGGACCCTGCTTCCAAGTTTTGTTTAATTTAAAATGTGCTTGTTTTTTTGCATTTCAGTTTTTTCAGTCGGGTTTTAATAGCATTATTTGCATCTAAAAATCTAACTTGCCTTCTAAATTATTAAGTCAGCCACAATTAACGAGCATCTAAATAATACTATCTTAGCCACAAGTTATCTTTTTTAAAGCCACTCTAAATACAACTCAGCATCGTGATTATTTTTTAGCATCTAAATTTGTAACATGGATTCAAACAGTAAACTTCTAAAATATTAATATATGGCATCAAAAAAATATTCTATTAGCTTCTAATTTATTGACTCAGCACGTTTCAATTGTAACTCATGCCACATTAACAGAGCATCAAAATTTAATTAAAAATGGTCATCAAATGTTATATTATAGCCACGAAGTACGTAGAAACTGCTGTCGTGTCATCGAAAGGCTTAAATATAGAAGTTCAGAGTATCTAATGACCTAAATATTGAAGTTCAGAGTATCGAATATCCTAAAGATCGATATTTATTTACATGTTGTGTTACAAAAGTGTTCCGTATGGTGTCGGACGTAAAGAATAGCACCATCCCATATCTTCCCGTGGGTGTCGTAAGAGGCGACTAAGGGACTTACCAGAGAATGGGCAGCAGCGTTCTCTGTGCCTTTGTAACAACCATACTGCGATCGCCAACCCGCCTGCCAAGCGTGGCGATTATGGCAAACCACCCCAAAAATGATGAGCGTTAAACAAAACAGGCCCCTAGTACCCGGCAGCCCGTCTACCCTTGGCTACGGTAGCGGTCGAGGCAACGGCGTGGCAAGGGGTGCTAAGAATCCCCGGACGGGATCCGGCTACCAAACATACCGACGACTGGACCTGGCAACATTCAACACGCGCACACTCCGGGCCGACGAGAAGCTGGCGGAACTCGAGGAAGAATTAAGCAGGCTGCGATGGAGTATTGTCGGATTATCTGAAGTCCGAAGAGAGGGAGAGGACACGATAATCCTGAAATCCGGCAACCTGCTCTACTTCCGAGAGGGAGACCGGCAGTCACAGAGTGGTGTTGGGTTTATCGTCCACAAGTCTCTCGTGAACAACGTGGTGAAGATCGAGAGTGTGTCGAACAGGGTGGCGTACCTTATACTCAGAATATCCGCAAGATATTCGCTGAAGGTCATACAGGTTTACGCCCCGACCTCGGCATACCCCAACGATGAGGTAGAAACCTTGTACGAGGATATTTCTAAAGCCATGCATGGTTTCAGAACTTACTTCACCGTTGTCATGGGGGACTTCAACGCGAAACTGGGCAAACGAAGCGATGATGAACTTCAGGTGGGGCAATTTGGAATTGGACAGCGGAATCGCCGGGGTCACCAACTGGCCAGTTTTATGGAGAAGGAGGGCCTCTTTATGATGAACTCCTTCTTCAAAAAACGAGAGCACAGGAAGTGGACCTGGCAGAGCCCCGATGGTGCGACTAAAAATGAGATTGACTTCATCATGTCTACCAACAAGCAAATGTTCAATGATGTCTCTGTGATCAATTCGGTGAAAACCGGAAGCGATCACCGAATGGTAAGAGGCACATTGAACATCAATATAAAGCTAGAAAGGTTACGACTGATGAAGTCTACGCTCCGTCCAGCACAGATCCAAATCCATAACTCCGAGAGCTTTCAGCTTGAACTTCAGAATCGCTTCGAATGCCTTCCTAAGCTCAGTGGACGATTACAACGACGGGTTCGTGGAAACTGTCCATACGACTGGGTCTAAATTTTTTAAGATACGTCGTGCAAATAAGATCAAGAAACTCTCAGATCACACTCTCAAGCTCATGAAGGAGCGGCGTGAGATGATCCTGCAGTCTTCGGACGAGGCTCGGCAATGCCGGCAGCTCAATAGACGGATCTCCAAATCCTTGAAGAGCGACCTCCGCCGCTTTAATACCGAGCGTATTAAAGACGCAATTGAACGGAACAAAGGCTCCAAGGTATTTGCAAGAGATCTGGCTATTGGGTAGAGCCAGCTCACGAAACTGAAGACCGACGATGGCAGGATCGTGTCCGCCAAACCGGAGCTCCTGAGAGAGATCGAGAGTTTTTATGGGCAGCTGTACACGTCAACTAGTCAACCCGTCGAAAATCTAGCGAAAGACCCCAGAGCTAGACTGACCCGACACTATACCGAAGACATCCCGGATGTCAGCCTGTACGAGATTAGGATGGCTCTGAAACAGCTTAAAAACAACAAGGCGCCGGGTGATGACGGAATTACGGCCGAACTGCTGAAGGCGGGTGGCAAACCGGTCCTTAAGGCCCTTCAGAAGTTGTTTGATTCCGTCATACTCGAGGGGAAAACGCCACAGGCTTGGTGCAGGGGTGTGGTGGTGCTCTTCTTCAAAAAGGGTGACAATGCCCGGTTGAAGAACTATAGGCCCATCTCACTTCTAAGCCATGTCTACAAGTTGTTTTCAAGAGTCATCACGAATCGTCTCGCACGCAGGTTCGACGATTTCCAGCCTCCCGAACAAGCCGGATTCCGAAAAGGCTTCAGTACCGTAGACCACATACATACGCTGCGGCAAGTTATACAGAAGACCGAAGAGTATAACCTGCCTCTCTGTTTAGCGTTTGTGGACTACGAGAAAGCCTTCGATTCGATCGAGACTTGGACTGTACTGCAGTCTCTCCAACGGTGCCAAATCGACTACCGGTACATCGAGGTGTTGAAGTGTTTGTACAAAAACGCCACCATGTCAGTCCGACTTCAGGACCAGACCACGGAACCTATCCTTCTGCAGCGCGGTGTGAGACAGGGAGACGTCATATCTCCGAAACTGTTCACCGCTGCATTGGAGGATGTCTTCAAGGTTCTGGATTGGAAAGGACTTGGCATCAATGTCAACGGCGAGTACATCACTCACCTTCGGTTTGCCGACGATATAGTGGTCATGGCTGAGACCATGGAAGACCTCAGTAAAATGCTCGATGACCTCAGTAGAGCTTCCGAAAGAGTGGGTCTTAAAATGAACATGGACAAAACCAAGGTTATGTCGAATGTTCATGTAACACCCACTCCTATCAAGATCGGAGACTCTACGCTCGAAGTTGTGGACGATTATGTCTACCTGGGACAAACGGTCCAGTTGGGTAGATCCAACTTCGAGAAAGAGGTCAATCGTCGAATCCGACTCGGCTGGGCAGCGTTCGGAAAGCTGCGCAGTATCTTCTCGTCCAACATACCCCAGTGTATCAAGACGAAAGTCTATGACCAGTGTGTGTTGCCAGTGATTACATACGGGACCGAAACGTGGTCGCTCACAATGGGCCTTATCAGAAAGCTCAAAGTCACCCAAAGGGCAATGGAGAGGGCTATGCTCGGAGTTTCCTTGCGTGATCGAATCAGAAATGAGGACATCCGCATGAGAACCAAGGTTACCGACGTAGCCCGAAGAATCGCCAGACTTAAGTGGCAATGGGCAGGGCACATTGCTCGCAGAACGGATGGCCGATGGGGCCGAAAAGTTCTGGAATGGCGACCGCAAACCGGAAGACGTTGCGTTGGAAGGCCTCCCACTAGGTGGACCGATGACCTGGTCAAGGTGGCAGGAACCCGCTGGATGAGAGACGCACGGGACCGGTCAATGTGGCGACGCCTGGGGGAGGCCTATGTCCAGCAGTGGACGTCTTTTGGCTGAAATGATGAAAAAATGATGATTACAAAAGTTATCGACAGAATCGCTTCAGAACTTTATTTTTATCGGATAACTAGACAATTGTGAAAACATTTCTGCAAGCAACTCGGAAGTAGCGCTTGCCGGCCGCTGCCGCGGCACCGCTCGCTTCGCTCGCTCGGCTCGCGCGCTTTTGGTCACAGTTTTAATCTAACCTAACCTATTTCCCTCAGTCTACTATGACGAATCATACTTACAAGCTGCCTGTGACTAGTCAATTAGACAATGGTAAAAACATTTCTGTAACTAGTAGGTATTTTTAACGTAAATATAATAATCTAAAGTGTATCTAAAGTTGACATTTTAAATACACGTGACTAACTCGTCAGTACATGAACCGAATGGCGCTCTCTGATTGGTGCAAATGGCTGGTCACTGTCGTCTCGCGCGCTCGTGCCAATCTTGCTGTTGCTATTTTCACGATAAAAGAATATGATGTATTATTTTACAGGCTAAGTTATAATAAACGATGTTGACTATGGTCGGTTCAATTATATTTTTTGAGGGCTTTGTGTTGAAGCTGTAAAATGTAAAATGGTGGTGAGATATAAATTCCGTGGCTGAGTTAGTAAATTAGGTGCCTATGTATAAATAACAAGGACAAGTTAATATAAATGTTGATCTTCACTTGACGCTTTCTATAGAATATTTAGTGGGCGTTGTAAAAAAGACGAATTAGTATATTAGAGGCTATATAATTTTCCCGTGGCTTAGTCATAAAAATAGAGGTTTGATCACGTGGCCAATTAAAAAAACTGTGGCTTGATTTATTATTTCGCTATAATAAATAGCAGAGGGCCTAAAACACTTCCCTGTGGTACGCCTTTGCAAACTTTTATTGGTTTTGACAGGTACTTCTTCTCATTTTTTGTGGCAGGCGAAATACTAGATATTTCAGTTTGTTGTTCTCTGCCACACAAATATGATTTAATGAGATCAAGAGCTGTTCCTCGGATCCCGTACACTTCTAGTACTAATATTTCATGGTGGATGCAGTCAAAAGCCTTCGTCACATCCATGTAAAGTGCTGTAACTTGTTATTTGCTATCCATACCTTTTATCACTGTTTTAAGGAATGTGTATATTGCGCTATTCCTAAACCCCATTGTTCTTCCGTAAGAATATTATGTTTTCCATATAGTTGTACAAATTGTTATAGATAACTTTTTCAAAAACTTTTGACAGAATCGGTATTAAGGAAATTGGTCTGTAACAACTCATATTTTCTTTAACCTGCTTTTTAAATACCGGGATTACAACAGACAATTTTAATTTTAATAGGTATATCCCTTCTTCAATACATCTATTAAATACATGACAAATAATTGGCGATATTATTTCTGATACGACCTTAAGCAATTTAGTAGCTATTCCGTCATAACCAGTACCTACTATTTGTATTTTTTAAGGATTTAATTGTTTGGAATATGCTCTTTTGCAGGTGACTGTACGTTTACACCCTGTATTATAGTTTCTTAACTTATCAATCTTATTTATATTTTAGAGCGCAAGGTACTCGTGGGCAACAGTTGAAAATCAGCGTCTGGTGGTACAAATAGTGTTGCCATCTGGCATTATACTGAGCTGAGGCCCATTTGTCATTATTCGTTTTATTTATTTTGTATAGCGACAGGTCATCTCCGATTTTTGTTAAGAGGGCACGGCGCGGCTAGTCCCATCCGGCACTCTCTACCAGCGTATGCCAAACCATATCCTCCAAACAGTAGACGCAATCCAAGTTCTAATCTAACGTAACACAATCAGGTGGGATGACCCTTAATTGTGTTCTTGTTATGAGCACAACTTTCTATACACACTAGATCAAGACCTGGCTTTTCCATTTCCATGGACAAACTTGTGATGCCGTTTCATGGTGACACTCACAGAGCAACGACCTTCACAAAATTGAGCAGCAATGTTGCTGCCGTCGTCGTCAATACAGCCATTTGCAGTCTGCCGTCGTCTTTGAAATACCTTAAAAATGACAAACTACAATCTATCTACTTACTCAGTTTTAAATCTTTGTGTACTGCCCTCATAGTAACTGGGACTGTCGGATGCACTCGAAGACTTTCATTAATTACTGCTTCTGTATACACTAACTTCCGTATATCATCCTTGTGTATATCTCCTTTTGTATCTATAACTTGCATTATTCTAAAAAAAAACATCAAATGTCTTCTAAACTTTACAACTCCACACTGCTGATCGCGGGCCTCTGAAAATCACACCAATAAAGGTGCTTCTAAACTGGCAATATTTTACTACAAAATGAGACTGCAATTTATACTATGGACCGGTAACATTGCCAGCAATATAATCAGCCATACTATGCAATATTGTAGTAATGGTAGTAGTGGTTTTTTCATTTAGTATGGCCAAGCATTTTACGTGTAGCTGGCAATATAAATTGCTGAACGATCGCTTGACATTCGCAACTAAATATTGCCGGACCAGTTATATTGTTCTTTCGTTTTCCGGTATGAGTACTGACGAATATAAGCCGCTGCGACGAGTTTCGTTAGCCATTAATTCTGGATTGTGTAGCCCGTTTACTAGTGTGAATCATGGGCTATATAGATGCAGATATATTGCAATATACGTCTATGGCTCTGGCATAGACTGCTCAGCCATAGCCTCTAAGAAGATGAAAGAGAAAGAAGAAAAGAAGCTGCAATAAAATGTTTTCGAGATGGCCGAGCCACACATTACTGGGAATGTATAGCCCATTTAGAAGCACCTTCATATCATTATTCAGTTGCTCTATTCTATCACCTACCTGCCACCCTGTGAGTGCGTCATACCATTTGGTTTTAAAAGCCGTCTGTACTCTTTACTTACAGTTACCAATTCTGAAATGCCTATTAAAGGACAAGACTACCCCGATTCTGCTCCTAATAAATCTATTAGATTTTTTTTTAATGGTGGTTAGCGTCGCTATAGCTTTTTTAATCTACTAATTATTGAACACTGTGGTACACTGTCCTGTCTGCGACTCCAGAGGCCTTAACAAATTGGAAAATTGAGGATCTGTTGTACGGCTGCATTACCTTTGAAAACCTAGTTCCAGCCACTGCTGAGTAACAGGCCTACTTCCTTGTACGACATACTTCTCTGGTTTCTGCAATTCTTAATTAGGCTACACGTAAAGAAGAAAAAATATAACATACTCTTCATATATCTTCTCTTGAACTTTTGGGAATGAACCTATCATTACTAAAATAGTTTCGAGTGAATGCGTTGTAGTCTCGAATGCAGCCACAACATTGGTATGCAGTTCTTCTGAAATCTCCTGGTCACTGAAGTTATTTTTAGAGTTTTGTTCCAACATCAGATCTATAAAAGGCTGGTAAGGTACATCTGAAAAACAATATAAAATATTACCTACTCATTTCTATTGTTTTAGTAAAATTCTAAGCCTCATGCATCACGCATGGAAGAATTTGGGAACATTTTACCTGTAAGTGTGTTCATGTTGGTTCGGATTTAGCGAATTTGTCATTTATTTACATTTTTTTTATATAAGAAAACGTTGGCCCACACTAGGAATTTCTTCTTTACCGTGGGTGCGTTTTCAAACACTTAAACTGACATAACAAACACACCCAGACCCGAAACAACTAGGTATCTGTAGGCCATACAAATATTTGTTCCGTGCGGGGATCGAACCCGCGACACGCAGCGCAGTAGTCGAAACTCTCAGCCACTGCGCCAATTGTACAGTCATTCTATCTCCACTGTACAGGTCGCGCCACGTAAAAAGAACGCTGGAGGTCAAGCTGCGCATTAGGTGATTTATCCGTCTATTTGGTGGTATGAGGAGGGGCGCGGGGGGGGTGGGACCTATGATGCATTTCTGCCAGTACGCTATTGGTCCGTCACTCTGTCTTCGTCACGTTCGTTCTTAAAATACTATCGCTCAAAAAAGTTTTACGAAATGGGTTTAAGTACATGACAATTGAAAAAATGAAATAAGACGTAGGTATATTATTTATGAAGAGAGAGGCTGATAATAATTTTGTTGATAATTTAAAACTACGCATGATACGGACCGCCGAGGCAACAAAATGTTCCGAGTCTACAGTGCGAAGAATTGTGTTCTTAATTGAACACATTTACAACAAACACACAAAACATGTTTTAAATTCTATTTAATGATATAATACATATTTAATATATTTTTCAATGTCAACCTACTAATAAACAACGAAAAGCTATTTTAAAAATAAAACAATAGGCCCAGTACCACAATATAAATATGGCCAGTACTATCGTGCGCGAGTGTACCCATGCGCGAACACACCACACCGCTTTCCCCTTAGCGTTATTTTTATGTGGTGCGAAGTATAACAATTGCTCTCTAAGGGCGGGTTCGACCAAACTGGAATAAATCTTATTCTCGGAATAAATCAGAGTAAATCAATTTCACGTTTTACCAACTACAATCCAACGAATAATTACTAGTCTATTCGGGAATAGTCGGTATACCGCCGTTAGGCATGGAATACGGAGTTATTCGAAGAATAAAAAAGGTGTCCTATTGTTTTGTGCCAGATATGATTTCATCGTCAACCCAACAGTCAACAACAGGATTTTTTTGTTTCAAATAAATAGAATGCAACGACTAAACGAATTGATTTAATATAGTGATAGTGATGAGGAAGGTATACCTAGACGTCCAAGGTGGCTTAAAGAGGGAATAGATTTATTTGAATACTATGATTTCACGATAAGGTTTCGTTTAAGTTAAGAAGCAACTTTGTTTTTGATGACGATAATTGAACAAATTATTAAATTGGCACACATTTCCGACCGGAAATTGAACTCTATTAGGTTTAACATAAGTTCTTTATCGACAGCCAATTGGGACTGCGTTTACGCATAATTTCATTCATTTTATAATAATTATAATAAACTTGCAAAACCCGACAATAAACACCACATGAACCAAACCGAAACGACAAACAAAACTTCAAAGTTCATATGATCAACTCTACGAACAGCTACTTTACCACGCTCTATAATTTTAATACGACAATGAACCTCCTCACTACAGGAACCACTTTTTATGTCAGATTTAATTCATATTCAGGATTTAAGCTCTATGGGGGTTACTTTAGAAGTGAAAAAATACTGAAAAAAATCTATTCCTGAAAAAATGGGTTTTTTCTTATGTCCTTCTATTAGGACAGTTGCAGGCTACTGAGGTAGGCTACTGACTTCTATGGACTGTATACAAGACAGTTACAGCCAACTAGTTTATATTATTTTAGATTAAAATAAGACTAGCCCTTATAATAATCAATTTTTTATTGCGTTTTGACATTTTAATGTAACAACACCACGGACTTGTTGTAAATCCAACATATGACTGCTAATTGCCATCTGCTCGTGCTTTTATTTTGCAGTAATCCCTTGGCTTTTTCATGAAACTTATCTTCTTCTAATACATATTTTTTGGGTATACAGATTCCCATTGTAGCCCATGTAGTTTGAAACCCTTTGCTTAATATTTGATCATACGATTTGATGATAGTGAAACAACGATAAAAAGAAGTGGTGGTCTGGTGCAAGTGCTTCCGTACTTCCGCCACCTCAATATATTTTTTCATTTCCTCAACTGTAAGACCAAGAGAATCTACCTTGGAGATGTACATTGTTCTGATTGTACATTCAACCATCCGCGTATGTATTTGGTCATCTCTATAACGTTCAAAAAACTGTTCAGATGTTCATCCATGATCGAAATTTGGCATGTATGTTGGTTCATGAAGATTAGTTCCATGAGAATCAATATGTTCACTTTATAAATTCACAATATCATGTTGAGATGGTGTTTGTGTGCGATCTGGCTAAGCTGGTCTTCAAGGACGACGAGTAGATCTTCCTCGCCGTAAACCAAAGCCAGAAGTCTGTCGTATTACAGAACAAGTTGATGAAACTGGCGATCTATTGAATAATCACTAGATTCATGCCATCTATGCTTTTGTGAATCCTGGGAGGATTTACAATAAGGGGGGGGGGGGGTCTTGGAAGTCTTCATCGCTGACAAAATGACATCACATTTCGTCAGAAATACTAAGATTTTCGCATCAGAACAGGTCAAAACAAATTGTAAATAAAAAAATAATTTACATTATTCACTGACAAGTACCTACCTTCACAGAGGACATAAGAACCGTTATTTGAACAGTAGTACTCTGCAAGGTTCCTAAATACAGGACATAAAACTTTTATCTTCAATGACAACAAAATAAGGGTGAAATCCTAGTGAATATCGATAAATCAGACTAAATCTACTATTCGTAAACGTAATTTGCATAGCTATTGATAGCAATAGCGCCATTTTTCTAAGATTCTAGGATATTGAAATTACCCTTGCCAAAGTGTACTCCGGCATGTTTCCATCTAGAAGCCATTTCAGAACAACTAACCTGCCATTGAGCTGTCAAATATTTTTTAACATGAAAAACAATCTTCACTAGATATCACTACATGTTTTTATTTTTCGCGACGTGAATATTTAACTGACAAGATTTTTTTGTTTTTTATGTTCTGTGGGTAGGACAAATTCAGTCAGGAGGTTAATGAGAGTTGACTTGAGTTTTGCTTCTGCACCGTCCAGTTTATAAAACAACGTTTTTAAGCCGGGTATTACATTCGTTCACCATTCACTCTGCTATTCGCAGATAGCTATTCCAGTTATAGCTAAACATTAGATTGCGTTGAAAAACAACGAATGATGTACTCGAGAATAAAATCGTGGAATAGATTACACGTGGTTTAGTTACTCGGGTATAAATTTGGTTTTGGTCGAATCCAACCTAAGTAAGTAAAGACAGACAAACCAGTATGGACAAATTACAAACGCGGCTCCGGACACCGACGTCGACATTTGATCGACCCGTAACGCTGTTAATTAATATTGACCAATGGGTCAGAGTAAGACCTAAGTTCAATAAGAAAATTAAAATACTTACAGGCACGATCATTGGTTCCATTTAAAACTGATCTCTTTGTTTGTAATATCTGAAAAAAAGACAAAGTTATTGTATCAAAAGTTTTAGACTTTAATTTTCCTTCCCCATTACTTCTGCTTCTTTCGTATTGGACTTCATCTCATAAATTCATGACGAATATAATCATAACATCACGTAGAATATTAACTTAATAACACAAACATTGAAACGCAACTGTTTTACAATTTTGCTAATTGATTAACAAACAAAACATGTCCTAAAAACTAAAAAACACACAAACCGAGATGACCTTTTCTATCGAATTCACTTTTCGTTCGCCGTCTTTATGACAAGTAGTAGATTTTAAACTGTCTTGTTTCAGATATTTACTAAACCTTACAACAGGACGGACGTACTGAACTCGTAACTTTGTGAAGTTTAACTTGTAAGTTAGCCGTATATCTGGTGTCCACCTGACACATCTCAGCGAGTGAATAATAATTGCCCCTTGTTCAACCGTGTCAAACGTTTTTTCATGGTCGATGAAGGCCAACACTCATCATCTGACTGCCTATGTTGGGGTTGGCTTCCAGTCTAACCGGATGCAGCAGCATACCAGTATTTTACATGGATCGACTGCCTATTTGGCTTCCACAACCCAGTTAGTACAGGTAATACGATATCCCTTTGGTAATACTGGTGGTCAGTCATTCAGGTCACTGACTACCTGTAACGACGCCAAAGGTTTATACAAGGTGCAGTTTTGAATCCGCGTCGAAGGAGATGGCTAAATACAGTTTGGACGACTGCCTATGCATTGTGAAAACATGGTACCTTGCAATGTGCAACCCTGAATATCTGAATACTAGCTTTTGCCAGCGGCTTCGCCCGCGTGAAAATGACGATTTTCCATACAAACTTTCATCCCCTATTTAACTCCCTTAGGAATAAGGAAGGATTTTTCGAAATTCAACCCGAATTTCGAAAAATCCTTCCTTATTCCTTGTCTACATTAGAAAGGGAACCTCTGTGCAAAATTTCAGCTTTCTAGGTCCAAGGGTTTGGGCTAGGCGTTGATGAGTCAGTCAGTCAGTCAGTCAGTCAGGACTTCTCTTTTTATTTATATAGATAGATAGATTATTAGTATCTCATATTAAAAGACCTTTCGGGAGTTGATCTTAAATATCTTGAAAATTCCGAAAATAGAATCGTGTGACTCCTACGTCAATACGATTATAAATCTGCAATCAAATAACATTGCTATGAACTTTTACTTAGGCATTTGGATGTATCTGCATTAATATTGATTTATTTGTATTTTGGACTAGCGACCCACCCTGATTTCGCATTGTGGTTCTTGAGTTATTATACACAAAAGTAAATTGGGTATTTGAAAATATCAAAAATGTATGAAAATTTGTTATATTATGTTATTTTAAAAAACTAAAAGAAATAATACGATGTGTCAAAAAAGTTATAAAATCGATAAAAAAATGGAGTAGCTACACGCTTTATAAGTTTTTGGTGGGGCACTTTCTATCCTTGTCGCGTGAAACGGCCATTAGTACTACGTAACTATGGCCCCAATTGCACCATATTTAGGGGGTTACCCCTACGTTTCTTCGAAACACTATTCTTCGAAAATTGTTTCACCTAACACTATTCACCGAAGCCTTCATACTGCGACGTTTTGTTTGGTCAACGCCTTTTTTGTTCGATGTTACTTTACACCGACCACCTTACATCAACTTTTGTTTCACCAACGTTTGTTTGTTCTATGTAACGTTACTTCGAAAATATTTAGCCAACACAATAAACGACGGCCAAAGATCTATGTATCGATCTATAACAGCCGGGACCAACAGCATAACGTGTTTTCCGAGGCACGGAGGAAACTCGGTATGTGGTGTTCACCCATTCACAGACCAACCTAGGCAAGCGCGGCTTAACCTAAAGATCGACCAAAGTGGCAGTTATTATTACCAATGCTTTAAAAAAAAAACGCCAAGCCCAAAGGAAGGTATTATTGTGTTGTCTAAATATTTTCGAAGTAACGTTACATAGAACAAACAAACTTTGGTGAAACGAAAGTTGATGTAAGGTTGTCCGTATAAAGTAGCATCGAACAATAAAGGCGTAGACCAAACAAAACGTCGCAGTATGAAGGCTTCGGTGTATAGTGTTAGGTGAAACAATTTTCGAAGAATAGTGTTTCGAAGAAACGTAGGGAACCCTATTTAGGAGGTTGTCACAAAGGAATCAAAAAACTGGCCAAGTTCAAGTCGGACTTGCACATGAAGGGTTCCGTACCATCGTAGTTGTGAAGCCCCCAAACCAGTAGAGCAGGCAAGGCTGTTCCAGTGGTTTGTTTAATACACGTTTGGCCTACCGAATCGATGTTCTGTTTACCTACCACTTCAGTTACTTCATCAGCAGTTTTCTTATATTGAGTTTCCTTCTTCTTCTCTTCGGATAAATTGTATATAAATTCATTTTGCAGCCAGAACTTCTGAAATCTTAGAACAATAAGTTCTAGACATCCCTCAACCGCTTCCATATATTTTGGATAAAACTTCTCATGTGCGGTCCTTCCAAAAGTAGTCACTAAAATTAAAAACTTTAGGTATTATTCACTCAGTTTTAGAATCAAAAGTACATTTAAAAGGGAGATTAGATCAGACGAGCATAGAGCTGGAGCAAGAGTGAAGGTTTGGTCACGTGGGTAGGTATGTACAGTCGCCCACACAAGTGCATGGATACCTTAGGGCCTATTTTTCTGTGAATGTAGAAATCAAGTTTTCGAAAATAACTAATAGATGGCGTTTGGTTTCTGCACAACTGTGATATTAAACTCTTCAATCCCCAGTGTCACTTGTAGGTGGCATAAGTTTTATTTCTGTTTCTACCTGACAGCAATTTTATTTGTAATTTCTACTTAAATAATAATAAGAAATTAAACCTTTACAGTTTTTACTTTCCGCAATGACAATATCCGGATTACCCGGTGTCACCTATAGGTGAAATAAAAAGGAGGTAGATTTTTATAACTTAGTCCTAACTAAATGTAATCTATTCTGTTGAGATATAGAAAAAAATGAACTTTGACTTGGAAATAGGTTAGGTAAGTAAAAAGTTAGGAAACACGTATTAGGTTGGATTAAGTGAGAAGTTAAATGATAAAAAAAAACAAAAGAAACCATAAGGAATGTTTTCATTAAGCTATTAAGTGCGCATAGCATTCAAAAATATAATATTCGAGTTAGTAGTCAGTTAGCAACAGGGATGAACGGAGACAAACAAAAAGACACTATCACACTTTTAGAGGTTTATTTCTTACAGTTTATTATTCAAAAACAAACATTTTATTATCGTTCAACATTATTATATTATATAAAACTTCTTATTGAGGCCATAGCTTAAGTATTCGTTTCCAAAATCGGAAAGAGGATTGAAACTTTTGTAACCTCAACAAAGACAAACAGGAGACTGGATTATTTTATCACAAAAGTGTAAAGTTAAATGAATTAAATAGGTAGAATAACAGCTATACAATTGCACAAAAACATACGAAAAGGTTCATAAGTAATGTAAAAAAAAAAATTGTTGTGTTTGAATTTTTTTAGTTATTACGTAAGTCATGCAATAGGTTATAATAACCCGGTCTCCAGTTAATATAAATAATAAGTACTAAAGTTAACTAATATTATTTTTAAGTATGATGAAATATAAATCCTGGATCGGCAAAACATATCTATCCCCACACGTTCACTGCAATACGACCAGTATATTGGACACTACATAATCACTTGTTTAGCACGTATTATTTCGGCACCACAAACATAAGCGTCCGTGTTCACTGGACTTAAAAGTTTTTTAAAAAACATTACTCAAATCAAAGGTAACATGATCCAAAGCGAATTGTAATCTTGCCCTTTTATGGTTTTCTGAGGGCCAGGGTTTCACAACATGCCTCCTATAATGCAGAGCACGACGGGCATTGTCAACACTTGAGTCATAAAAAGCAGCATAGTCGGTCATCGGCAGGAATCCATTTTCTTCATACTCTCATAACACGATTTGACGCTGTAATGTGTTTATGAGCCGTGGTCTACTAGTTCTTTGATGGTGTTGCAAAGAACCCTCGTCTTCAAATCGTCGTACCAATAGAACAACTGTTTTTCTCTGCAACAATATAACAGAAATATATAATACGCAATAATGATTATTTATTAAGTAGTATAGTCGTAACTAAAACATTTTTTTTTTCTTATAATTTTTTTGAAATCAAAACTTACGTTAACAATAAGATAAGTCGACAAGTTTCGAGTGTCGATAAGTTTTTGCCTTGATTTTGCAAATCAGTTATTTGAGCTCTTGTAACGAAAACAATATTACAACGCGTACTCATTTTGATGAAATAAGTTAATTCACCTAAATTAAAATAAAACTGAGCTAAACACACTCGAATGAGGTAATCGAAACAAACTTAGCGAACAATCAATTGAGCTTAGTCATAACTCATAAATCTTCAATCTAATTATTTCTACTACCTACTAAATTTATTTACGAATTCATATTCGACCTACCCTCAAGTTTGAAAACTAAAACATAGATAATTAAAATCAGATAGTTATAAAATGATAATAATATTCAATTTAAACAAACATAGTAGGTAGTTAGGAATAAATGTATATAATAGAAATAATTCATTATAAATTATTTGAATGTTTAAACAGAAAAAAGAAACTACATAAACATTTTATACAGCGTGAGCGCCCTCTAGTTAGTGTAGCATCAACAATATAATCAATGTTGCTAATCGAGTACTTATTTACGCCAGGTGGCGTCATTTCTTGCTTCACACGGTATTTTTTCTGAACTGCCCATGCATTATTACAGGCGATGGTACATACATACAGAGAACTAGCAGGCGTAGTTCTTAGCGTTGGGAAATAAGAAACTCTCGCTCGCAAAAGATATACATACAGTATTATTGTAATGGAGCCATCATCATCAATTCAGCCAAAAGACGTCCACTGCTGGACATAGGCCTCCTGTAATGGAGCCCGTGTTGCTAAATGTGGTTTTATATTAATCTGACGCGCTCGAGTAAATTCCAAAATATCTTCTAGAGCTCTCCTACTAATACTGTCACATAAAACAGCTGATTGGAGAGACAGAAAAAATATAAGTGTCACTGAACTTGTTTTTTTAGGGTTCCGCAGCCGGCAAAAAAACGGAATCCTTATAAATTCATCATGTCTGTCCGTCCGTCTGTACGTACAGTCGAACAAGCTAATAAGTATACAGGGTAGAGATCTTTATAATTCTATAAAACTGAAAATATTGATTGTAATTTCGTTTTATCTATTGTTTCGCAACGCTGTATTGTTTGACATCAGTCTATAAATGTATCTGTTTAATCTTAAAAGTAAATGCTAGTACGGCCCGGTGCCCATGCCGCCCTGTTGATGTGTGTATATCCATCCTAAACGCTCTTTATTGCTCGCCAACTCCATTCTAGTTACCTGCTATGTCTACTCATTTGTCGCTAGTTACACACTTACAGTAAGATGTTCCCAGGGATAGCTGCTTCAAATATGGCGTAGGATTAAACTGTCCTTTTCCAACGTGACATTCTACAGCTCTCAGGAATGCCTTAGACTGACAGTTAAACTCTTCGAGAAAGCTATTTACAATACGCAGACCAAAATTTGATTTAAGCAGTTCCCGGTGACGGCGCCAATGAGCACCTGAATATAAAAAAAATACATTTAACAACAAACATAGCACCAACACACATATAACTTATTCTGAAACATTGGTGTTATTAATTAGTAAGAAAATAGCTATTATTATAGCTAGCTCATTGCCCCCACTACTGAGCAAAGGCCTCCCTCCATTCCTTCCAACGGTCACGATTCTGTACAACTTCCTTCCAGTTTTCATGGAAGGCATCCAGTTCGTCCCGCTATCTTCTTCGTGGTCTGCCGCGACCCCGCGGAACTGTTTCAGGATCCCTTCAGGTCTTAAAAATATTTGAAGAAAATGTAAGAAAAAGTGCTGCGACAGTTATTATTATAAAGGTTATATTAATTATAAAATTTAAGTTTGCTAGTTTGCCAAATATGAATGACGACGACTATACCTATTTGTTATATGGTTCTGTTGTTTGCTTACCAGATCCAGTAATAAGACCACCCCCCAGCATAAATTTTGCAAAGTCATGCAAAAAATGTTTCTCTAAAAAGACATTGGCCGCTATAAGGCCATCTTCAGGATCTGTTAGGACTGAAAAAATAAAGGATTATAAATAGCTAAATAAATACCGTCTGTTTTGTGAGACGTAACTAATTAAATCAATAACTCAAGGCGTATCCACCGCAATTTCAAGTTTTGTTGTTGTCCACCCTTTGAAAACGTTCGGAAAACCAATTATTACTGTGTACCTATTTTATCCTGTTAGTGTGTATGTATCTATTACATGGGCCTTAAATATAACTGGCAAAATTTGCGTGTACTGTAAATTAGATACACCTCTGCCTAATTAACCACTTCGTTTGCCAATATGGTGAAGAAAGGATCGAGTGATTACGTTCGACCAATCAATTTAAGTTCCGTGGCAGTTTATCCCAATGATAAATTAAAGTCCAGTGACGAGACGAAAAACCTTGTACAAAACATTATACGCCCCGATTAAATGAAGCTCCAGGTACGTGGTGTGCGGAAGACTAAAAATGGCGGTGTTATTATCAGCACCGAGATCAAACAGGATGCTGATAAACTCAAGCACGCAGTCCAGATTTCTACATCAGGTCTCACCGCCGACGAGCCCATTAAGCGCAAACCACGTATTACGATTGTTGGAGTGCCAACTTCTTTGACTGATGCTGACTTTTTCAGGTTTGTGTATGAACAGATCATCGCCGATAAGTTTCCAGGGATGTCACTGGAGACCTTTTTGGATGAAGTTAAATTTTGCCACAAATCCGGGAAGAAAGATGCATCTACTTGCAACTTTATTATTGAAGTGCCAGCCAAGATACGTAGAGCATTAATATCCCAGGCAAGGCTTTTCATCAATTGGACTTATTGTCCTGTTAGAGACTTTACCTTGGTTACCAGATGCTTCAAATGCCAACAATTTGGTCATGCCGCAAAATCGTGCAGAGAAGTAAACTCTACGTGTGGTCACTGCGGAGAAGCCGGACACTCGATGGCCGAGTGCGTGAAGAGAGCGGACACACCCAAATATGCAAAGTGCTCGCGATTTAAAAAGCCCTACAATCATAAAACTGGATGTTGCGTGCCCCGCTAGGAAAATAGCGGAATATCGATATACATAACCTTCATCAACTACGAGGGTGCGTCATACTTATGGTGAAACTTTCGTGTCTGACGCATATTGCTGACACAACATGGCAATAACAGACCAATGCGCTTGGCATACTTACCATCGTTTTTCATTTTTAGTCACTAAGTGCAAATGTCCGATACAAACAAGAGTGCCTCGAATGTGTTTTGCAACCTAATTTATAATTCTGCTGACGCAAATATTTTCGTGTAATAATTATGTGTTTAGTTCTAAGTTTAGAGTTTAAGTAAATTAAAATAATAATTGTGTCATTAAGTAATGTAAAAGAGTAAATAAGAAAACTATGGTCCTACATATAACATATTGTTAGAGCCCCTTCAGCCTGTGATACAGGATTATCCTAGTACAGGCATCTAACTTATTAGACCAACATTTTTAGTTTTAGATTTTTATTGTATTTAACTATTTACCTTGTGTGTTTTTGAATAAAGAATTATTATTATTATTATGCCAATCCTTCGGGTATTACAGACGTGATATTATGTTATGTGAGTCACATTACTATGATATCAATATTAATTTGAAAACTTTGAATACACACATTTCACTCATGTTGTTCGATGTGCAGCCCTATCGGCAAAAGTCCTTAAATATGACCTTTTTTTTCTGATACAAGCAATACATTAGGTAGACCAAAGTAATAAAATAACTTACCATAATAAATACCACCTGCAACTTTTGCGTAAATTATGTCCCCTTGTTGTGATGCGTACTGTGTGGCAGTTTTCATTAGTGAATATAAATCTGAAAAATAGAATTAAATCCAATTTTATTCATCAAACTCGGTGATTATAGTTACTTAACTCTGATAGAACACCCCTTTTTGCCTGACCCGGGAATCGAGCCTAGGACCCCACGCTCAAAAATTACGCTTGCGACTACAAGACCAACGAAGCAGATGGTTTATTTATAAATACACTGCATGTAAAGCTACTATTTTTACCCGACTACGGCGAAGCCAAAAGGAAGGGTAATGATTTTGGCAGTCTATGTGTGTATGTATGTATGTATGTATGTATGTATGTATGTTCCACCGTAGCGCCTAAACTACTGAACGGATTTTAATAAATTAGGTGTCAATAGATTTGTAACAATAGTCCGGGTGACATAGGCTATATACATTTTATAAATTCTTTTTATGACGGAATTTAAATGTCAAAAACTTACCTCAAAAAATATTAAATTGAGATAATCATAGCAAGTTTGGTATCAAATGAAAGGTCTTCGCGAGCACATTACAAATAATATATGTATTATATTATAGTTTAAGTACACACAAAAAAAAAATCAAATAAAAAAATTAAGTTCAAAAATCTAAAACCCGACTACTAACAAAATCGCGGTCATAAAAGTAGAAAACAAGAAAATAATTCTTGTCTGATATTCTTCGTAGTCGCATGCCACCTTGCTAATGGCAATTAGCAGCTGAATTCTGTATCAATGAGAATGCCATGGAGGAGCATCAGGTATCAGTGGCATGCGACTACGAAGAATATCAGACAAGAATTATTTTCTTGTTTTCTACTTTTATGACCGCGATTTTGTTAGTAGTCGGGTTTTAGATTTTTGAACATAATTTTTTTAATAAAAATAAATTTATATGTTTGAAGTTAGGCAGGAAATAAAATTCTAACTTCTTGAAATCCTCAAATCACTAAATTTCTCAGCTACTACTAGCGTCGATAAGCGCCGAATGTCTCCGACAAGTTCCGACCAGCTTGTCGGCGCTGGTTTGGCACAAAATAAAGAGAAACCTGCGCGGATAGGTTCCGATAAGCGCCGGTGGCCAACGTTGTACGTGTATAGGTAAGTCAGGAGAACTTTATATATGAAATCAATCAGTAAGTCTTATGCGGGCGCCACACTATGCTCCTCGCGCTGCTCATCGCCATGCTCCTCGCGCTGCCGCTATTTGCCGCGATGTTCTACTCGCGCAATTAATCGCGACGCTCCTCACTTGTTATTTGCCTTTGGTGGACGATGAAACTGTGGCAGCGTGCGCGTTATGCATTTTTAGTATAGTTAATTATATCAATGTCATAAAAAGAAATATACATCGTCGGCATCGTCCGCGCAAACGGAGATGGAGGATCACATGTATTCATCGCGCGATCATCGCGGAGCGGTGGGCAGGACGAGGAGCATGACGTGCGGCATGACGAGTAACGTTGCCACACTATGTCCCTGCTTCCTTTCCTCGCTACTTCCCATGCCACTCGTCGAGTGTGTGGCGCCCGCATTACATGTAATACATGAGGTATCTTGCATGTCATCACGTTTCCGAGATATAAGCTATCAGAGTCAGAATTTAAATACTCAGGGATCAGTGCAACTTTAATTTAATTAGCCACACATACTTTTCAAACATCATCATCATCATTAGCCATAAGACGTCCACTGCTGGATAAAGGCCTCCCCATAGAACACCATAACGAACGGAAACCTGCCGTTTGCATCCACCGGTTGCCCGCGACTCTCACGATGTCGTCGGTCCACCTGGTGGGAGGCCTACCAACGCTGCGTCTTCCGGTTCGTGGTCGCCACTCAAAAGCCTTTCTTCCTCATCGGTTGTCGTTTCTTCGAGCGATGTGGCCTGCCCATTGCCACTTCAACTTGCATATTCTGAGAGCTATGTCGGTGACCCTTTTTTTTTTTTTTTTGGTGGTTGGAAAATCATCGAATAACCCTCTTGGGCAGAGCGAAGGGAGTGTCAGACTTCTACTGACTAAAAACCAAACCCATGTTCCTTCTTCTTCGCCCTTGTGTCGGAGCCGCGGTAACCTTTCGATATCCACAGCCCCGACGGGCGTCGGCCCTTGCGGGCTCCTCCTTGCTGACATCTCTTTGAGGCGCGCGTGGAACACGTACGCGCCGCCGACACGGTCTGTTGCCGTCATGACGACGGCCGGACGGCGAGCTAGCCCGTTACTCACCGTCCACAGGCCCGCGTCTACGGTGGCCGGAGGTCATTGCGTGACCCCCGACACCCGGAGCGCCTTACGCGATGTCGGTGACCCTGGCGAAATCTTAGGTGAATTTCCTCATTACGGATTTTGTTACACAAAAAAACTCCTAGTATAGCACTCTCCATGGCTCGTTGTGTGACTTTGAGCTTCTCTAAGAGGCCAGCAGTTAAGGACCATGTCTCTGTGCCATAAGTCATCACTGGCAACACACTGGTCACACCTTCGTCATAAGACACTGTTGAATTTTGGACGAAAAGATATCGCGGAGTTTCCCGAACGCTGCTTATCCGAGTTGGATTCTTCAGGCGACCTCTTTGTCAAAGTTGGATTTTCCTAGTTTAACAGTTTGTCCAAGGTAGACATAACTATCGACAACTTCGAGAGTATCGCTCCCAATAGTTACGGGTACGGGTGGAACACGGACATTTGACATAATTTTATCTTGACCATGTTCATTTTAAGACCCACCTTTTGAGAAACGTTACTAAGGTCTCTGAGCATTGTGTTAATATCCTCCAGCAATTCAGCAATGATGACTCTATCATCGGCAAAACGAAGGTGAGTGATATATTCGCCGTTGATGTTGATGCCGAATCCGTCTCAATCCAAGAGTTTGAAAACATCCTCCAATGCATTTGTGAACAGTTTCGGAGAAATAACGTCTCCTTGTCTCACGCCTCTTTGCAATTGGATTGGTTCCGTGCTCTCGTCCTGTAATCGGATCGACATAGTGGCGTTTCTATACATACACTTCAGCACTTCGATATCGAACCACCTACACCTATAGTCGATACGGCACCGCGGTTGAAACTGTACCACTGGTGCGGTGGTGCTCTTCTTCAAAAAAGGTGACAACGCCCTATTGAAGAATTATAGACCCATATCACTCCTGAGCCACATGGCTCAGGAGTGATATGGGTCTCAAGCTCACAAGCTGTTCTCGAGGGTCATTACGAACCGTCTCGAACGCAGGTTTGATGACTTCCAGCCTCCCGAACAAGCCGGTTTCCGAAAAGGCTTCAGCACCATAAATCATGTGATTTCCAGATCAAACAGAAGACTGAGAATTATAATCAGCCATTATGATTTATGTCTAGCGTTTGTGGACTATGAAAAAGCCTTCGATCTAATCGAAACCTGGACGGTGGTACAGTCTCTTCTCAAACAACCTAATATTAATCAACAGAAAAAAATCTTTTATAGCGATACTCTTCTTAGGTAAGGTTAATCTATCAAATTGGTTATCAAATGCTGATGACGAAGATAGAAGTATCTTCGTCATCAGCATTTGATAACCAATCAGAAAAGTGATGATTTTGTCTGAAACGATAATTGTTGGTATTGATGCCAGTTATTCCCAAACCACTGCATAATGTGTGACAGCCAGAATCAACAGGGCCGACCACCAGAAAAGCGCCGAGACGATGCAGCTCGACAAATTTAAATCTCCTGGATCCCGCAACGAAATGAATGCGGTAGAAAATAATGAATAGCGGAAGAGTAGGGAAATGTAATTTGAAAAAACTGGCCAAGTGCGAGTCGGACTCGCACATGAAGGGTTCCGTACCAAAACGATATGCTATAATTATTTATACAATTTCTTTTATGGGCCAATGAAACTTGACCTCTGGATTGCATAAGCGCTCATACGATTCAGGGACCAAATTATACTTCGTATCTCTCCCGAAGATGATTACAGTTTACATGCAGCAGTACGAGAGTTGATGCTGTCCTTATCACACTTTTTAGAGAATTTATTTTTAAATAAATTAAAAAAATAGGATAAAAAGTAGTGTATTGACTATTTCCCCCCACTGTAGTGCAAGCCGCCATTGCGCTGCAACGACAATCCTTGACTCATTACGTGATTTCGTGTTGTCCGACTCACACAAAACTTTGTTTCGTCCGGAAATAACTGTAATTTCGTTACACGATGGGAAAAATAAAGCGATCTTGTCGGGACGATAGTGACAGTGTCGAAAATTTACTAACAAAAGTGAAAAAACGAAGAAGAATCTCCTCATCGTCATCGGAAAGTGAACCAGCGGTATCTCCTTCGCATTCTCTGTCGGAGGATTTAACTATTTAGTGATCTAGAACCACAACGTAAGTAAATGGAGAAATACCCACAAATGTTGTTTTAAAAATAAATTCATTGTGTTATGCCGACGTTTATCGTGTGTGCATTGTATGTATGACCATTATGTGTCTAACTACCCACCAATTTTAATATCCCGACGTATTTATATCGTGTGTGGATGCCTAATGCCAAGTTGCAAGTACCTTATAATGATTTTATTCTTTGTGTTACGCCGACGTCTATCGTGTGTGGATACTATGGCCGCCGAATGTGTTGATACCTGGTCTGCACCCACCAACTTATATATCCCGACGTATATCGTGTGTGGATACTATGGCCGCCGAATGTGTTGATACCGGCACCCACCAACTTATATATCCCGACGTATATCGTGTGTGGATGCATGCCAAAGTTACAAATGCCATAAAATGATTTTATTCATTGTGATATCCCGACGTTTATCGTGTGTGGATACTATGGCCGCCGAATGTGCTGATACCTGCACCCACCAACTTATATATCCCGACGTGTATCGTGTGTGGATACTATGGCCGCCGAATGTGTTGATACCGGCACCCACCAACTTATATATCCCGACGTATATCGTGTGTGGATGCATGCCAAAGTTACAAATGCCATAAAATGATTTTATTCATTGTGATATCCCGACGTTTATCGTGTGTGGATACTATGGCCGCCGAATGTGTTGATACCTGCACCCACCGACTTATATATCCCGACGTATATCGTGTGTGGATACTATGGCCGCCGAATGTGTTGATACCTGCACCCACCAACTTATATATCCCGACGCAAAGCGTGTGTGGATAAAGTCAAGTACCTACCTACCTACCTATTTATGGCGGGTGACTTATGATGATTATATTTTACTCCTTGGTAGGTGAGATCCCAAATAATGAGGCACCATAAAAAGGAAAATAAACGGTTGGTGAAAATCCTGATGAACTAGACCCGGATATTTTACAATTGTTGGGCTCAGACCCTACACTAAATAAAGCATTTGGAGACAATTTACACAAAGATTTGACAACGCGGTGGAAACACATCTTAATTAACGGTCTGATTAAAAAATCCGTTCAGTAGTTTAGGCGCTACGGTGGAACATACATACATACATAAATACATACATACATAGACTGCCAAAATCATTACCCTTCCTTTTGGCTTCGCCGTAGTCGGGTAAAAAGGAAAACGTTGTTATCCTAAAACAATATCTGGCTGCTGAAAATTGTATTCACATGAAAGCACCCATGCTAAGCACACAGTGAGTAAAAACAAAATCAAATGGCCAGTTGTTTCTCAGCAATCTGCAAAGCACAGCTTTAACTCTAATCGTAAACATACCACAAGACATTATTAAGACACTCGGTGATAATGCACCTAACGCACATGCGACTAACGCGCAACGCAAACCACAGAGAATCTCTGTCTAGAAGATTCACTGTTACAATCCGAGTAAACGAAAAAGGGATGTAGTAAAAAACGCTACAAAAGACGATTATCTATTCGGTTCTAATTTGCCTGATCATCTAAAATCTACCCAGGCTATAAAACGACTACCTACCTCATAATTTTATTAAGATTCACCGCAAATAATGCGAGATTCAATCAGCAGCGCAATCAGTCGAGTACTACGTATCGTCTAAACGGTCCTTTAAACGCATGGGGGGTGCCGCGTGCGGGCACCAGCCGCCGAGTCGCGAGCCGCCTCCGCCGCCGCGGGATCACCGCCGCCGCCGCACCGCGCACAGACGGCCACGCGTGCACGGGTGGCCAACCACGCAGCCTGACGCCGCTAATCACCTCGGCACAGGTAGACAACAATATTCCAATAGCTGGCTGGTTACAGCATTACTTTAATGAATACATACTCATTACAAAGGATAAAACTATCCTTTCTTGAATTAAAGGATATAAAATACCTTTTATTTGTGAACCACATCAGCCTGACATACCAAAAAGGTTATTCATGGTCACAGAAAATAACATAATTGATAATTGTTATTCTGAGTTATAATCAGGTTTTATTTCTCAATGACTAGCTGTTGCCAGCGGCTTCGCCACCTACAACTCAAAAATTATCCCACGGGAAGATAAAATCGGGATTAAAACTATCTTATGTGTTAATTCAGGTTATAAACTATCTGTGTACCAAATTTTATCGAAATGCGTTCAGTAGTTTTTGCGTGAAGGAACTAACAAACATACACACTTACAAACTTTCGCCTTTATAATATTAGTGTGATGTATTTCACCTTCACCTTTGTTTACAGTACCTAAGCCTAACGGGAAACATTTCCTTAATTTAAAAGGATTAACTAAATCCGTTCATGTTGACCACTTGCACTTTAAAATGGAAGACTACCGCACAGTTATAAATCAAAATTGTTTTATGGCAAATATAGACTTAAAAGACGCGTATATTTTTGGTTGCAGTTGCCCAAAGCGAGATTATTTAGGTACCTAAGTCTTACTTGGAACTTAAAAAGATTTACCTACTAATCAATTATTTGAGCTTAACGTTTTGCCGCTTGGACTCTGTACCGCACCCGTACCCTACGAAGTATTATAATATCTGTGCCTACGTATTCACTAAATTAACAAAACCTGTACTGAATTATTTACGTTCACTGGGGTATTTATCAGTAAACTATAATATGATTTTTTATGCATCGGTTAACCTGTCATAATAACGTCGAAGCGACAAAAGAATTATTATAAAGATAAGGATTTTTAATCAACACTGACAAAAGTAAAATTTACCCAAGTAAAAAGTGCCTGTTCTGTGCAAGCAACATGCCCAAAACATTACCGAAAAGGGAACCTGATAGACTTATAGGTCTGTTAACGTCAGCATGCTCCGCCATTCAATACGGCTGGGTATACACAAAGGTTCTAGGAAGAGCAAAATCTCTGGCACTAAACTATTCTAATAATTACAATAAACACATATAAATATCATAAATACTTTTGAGTTACTGGCAACTTTTTATGGTCTAAAAATCTTTACTTCACACAATGGTGTGAAGATACTCAGAATAGACAATACTATAGCAATTGCTAATATAGATACAGAATCGGAATAGCAGATTACGCATTTAATAAAGTAACACTTCCACTCGGTATTCCACAGTTCGACTTATTTGCAAATAGCCAGAATCATAAATGTTACAGATGTACTTCCTGGAAATTGGATCCAAATTCCGAAATTATTGTTATTATTTATTGTTGTTGGAGGTGCCTTGCTTGCCTAGGGCGGTCTGTGGATGGGTGACCGCCCGACATACCGAGTTTCCTCCGTGCCTCGGAAAGCACGTTATGCTGTTGGTCCCGGCTGCCGTATAGTCTTTGGCAGTCGTTACAGGTAGTCAGTGACCTGAAATTCTGACATCCAGTCTTACCAAAGGGTATCGTATTACCTAGTAAACTGGGTTAGACTGGAAGCCGACCCCAATATAGTTGGAAAAAAGGCTAGGCAGATGATATTTATTGTTGATTAGTATATTTTTTATGCTTTTACTCCTTTTAGTCTTATCTCAAAAGTTTTCATAAAATTAAAAATGACAAGCAGAAGGGATTATAGTACTACCATATTGACCAATACAGCCTTGGCACCCAGTGCGGTTAAAATTACTTATTTCGAAAGTACTTTATTTTAATCCTGACAAAAATCTACTGTGTTTTACTTTCAAGGGGGAGTATCCTCTCCACTCGGATCTTACTCTGATGGCAGGGAATTTATCCGGCAGTCACTATTAATGCGCGGAACCCAAAGCATATCTCAATATATTGATGGCCTCTCTCTCCATAAACGCGCTGAAGCAATATAATACTGCACTAAACTCATATAGTGGCTATATTGTAATGGTAAAGGTTTAGATTACTGTGATTCCCACACTATTCAATTAATAGAATTCTTGACTTAGCTGGTTAACTCGGGTGTTACAGCACACTTAATAGTTCTGCAATATCAATATTGTTAGGTCAGGAAATTTAAAAAGGTTTTTCAAAGAGGTCTATTGTTTAAACCAAAATTCCACACCTGGAATCACAATCTTGTATAAAGTTATTAAACCAATTAAGTACTTTCCTAATGATTCAATTACACTAAAAGATTTTATTAAAAACTGTAACTCTTTTAGCACTAGCATCTGCACAGAGAAATCAAACTTTAAGCCTAATAAAAATAAAAAATATTACTTTTGATTCAGACAAAATTATAATTAAAATCGAAGATTTAATATAAACCGGCCAGGTACCATTGATTCTGTTGCCATATATTAGAAAAAACCCTAACGTTTTCCCAGCTTTAACCTTCAAACACTATATAGATAAAACCGTTTGCTTACGCGTCATGTGTCAAGAAGATTCTTTATTTTGTAGTTATCAAACCACATAAGAAAGTGGGTTCTCAAACTTTTTCTCACTGGGTAAAACAAGTTCTAGAAAAAAGTGGCATAGATGTAAAATTGTATGGGACACACAGTACAAGGCACGCATCTGCGTCTGTTCACAGAGCAGGTGTCAATCTGGAAGTTATTCGAAAGGCCGCAGGCTGGAGTGAATCTTCCCAATTCCCATGTATTCCAAAAACACTATAATAAGAATGTACCTCCCCATAACTAAACTGAATTTGTAGATGCACTCTTTATATGATTATTTATTATTGTTGTACCTTAGTTTTATGATTATTACAAACAAATATAATTAGCATTACGTTTCAGTAATTAAACGTACGTAATAAATAGCATAATATTTTATCGATCGCTTTAATGTCAATTTTTTTCGATGCTCTAAACATCTGCATGTAAACTGTAATCATCTTCGGGAGAGATACGAAGTATAATTAAGAATCAAACGAACTTACCTAGTGAAGTTTGATATCTAATTATACGAGTGTCTCTCCCGAAGATGATTACACTCCCTCCCTCCCTGATAATCCCGAGACCTATCGAAAAAATCGAACTCTAAAAAATGAGTCAAGGATTGTCGTTGCAGCGCAATGGCGGCTTGCACTACAGTGGGGGGAAATAGTCAATACACTACTTTTTATCCTATTTTTTTAATTTATTTAAAAATAAATTCTCTAAAAAGTGTGATAAGGACAGCATCAACTCTCGTACTGCTGCATGTAAACTGTAATCATCTTCGGGAGAGACACTCGTATAATTAGATATCAAACTTCACTAGGTAAGTTCGTTTGATTCTTAATTATATTGGTTAACTGTTGTTTCCATCTGTTGTTTCCATACAAGTTCAAAATGATTTTCCTAGAAAGTCCTTATAAAGTTCTACTTTTCAGATTTTTTTCATATTTTCTAAACTTATGGTTCAAAAGTTAGAGGGACACATTGTTTTTTACTTTTGGAGCGATTATTTCCGAAATTATTGACATTATCAAAAAATGATTTGTGTAAACCCCTATTCATTTTTAAATACCTTTCCAACAATATATCACACGTTAGGGTTGAAATTTAAAAAAAATCTTTAGGTACCTACTTATAGGGGGGCTACCCTAATAAAACATTTTTTTCCAATTTTTATTTTACCACTTATATTGGTACCAAATTTCAGCTTTCTAGTGCTAACGGTTACAGAGATTAAGCGAGGACGGACGGACAGACAGACATGGCGAAACTATAAGGGTTCCTAGTTGACTACGGAACCCTAAAAAGATCCAGTATTTAAATCATAAATGAACTCATTAAAATTCTTGTGAAAACTAGTACGTAGCAAAAATCCATGGTAATTTGTACATCATACAATAGGTTAATTAGTTTTAATTCCACCCTTTAGCAGTTAATTAATCTATATTTAGAATGATAATTATGAGCTCTAGAAGATGTACGCATGTGACAGCTACAATCTCAAGCAGTGGCTCAAGCATTGGACTGCTGCGTTGCGTGTCGCGGGTTCGATCCCCGCACGGAACAAATATTTGTATGACCTACAGATAGTTGTTCCGGGTCTGGGTATTTGTGTATGTGAGTTTAAATGTTTGTGAACGCACCCACGATACAGGAGAAATTCCTAGAGTGGGGCAACAATTTAAAAAAAAAAAAGAATCTACACAAAAATATAATCTTAACAATTTTATGTTTTTTTTTAAATATTTTTATTATACCTAATTATAATGTTTTTTTTTAAACTAGCCATAGGAGTTTGTTAGTTTGTTTGTAAGTATGTATTGGTTAAACCTTGCAACTGAATTTCAAACCAACCAACCGACTGAATTGAAAGGAGACGTTTCAAAATGGGCCAGGTGTATGTACCATGAAAATTCAAGAAAAAATCGCGGAATTCGGGAAAAATACAGATAAACTGCATAAATGCATTTTTTTCTTGTAATAATTTGATATATTTTATCAATTATTTTTATTGACTTTCAATGTGGCGTCTCGCTATTTAGGTACTCTCTGGTTCAAAAATAAAGACAGTAATAAACCATCATCATGGAACATAAAACAGTTTTCAATCGTCCAATTACTTTAAATAGGCTTTGTTTGGTTATAGCTCAAGAACAACAAAAATCCGCCAGGGCGATAAGCTGTCATTTTGATTGAATATTGACGTTTGACATGGTGTATTTCTATCATATCTAAAGAACTTATAATAATATACTAACTGGAATATGCACGTGCAACTCAAAAGTGTTCCGAGCAAGATTACCTCGAAAGTGGATGTCATCTCTTTCTAATAGGTTGTCCTATATTTTTGTACTTATATTTGGAACAGTTATTATTGTTTTTTATAACTTTCTAGCACCAGCCCTACCACCGCATGCATGTGTAGCAGTTTATTCAAAATTTAAAAAATAACGCACTAAATAATATTAATTAAAAATATATTTTCCGGTATAATAATATTTAAAAAATCAGTAACGTGTTAACCTGTGGCTTTCTATAGGTTCCACAGTTTTAAAAAAAGGAGCCATTGTCGGTTCGAACAACCCACAGCCCCAACAGGCGTCTGCGCTTGCGGTCCCCTGCAATGTTGTTGTTGAGGCGTGCGTTTAACACGAACGCGCCGTCGGCGTCGACACGGCCTGTCATCATCATAGGACGGTCGGGCGGTAAGGTAGCCCATTACTAACTGTCCACAGGCCCACGCCTGTGGCGACTAGCGACATCTATCGCAACACCTGCGTCCTAACGAGAATTCCTACATCGCGCTATCAACATTATCCGCGACAAAAGCCTATATAGGAGATCCCGACTAACATAATTATGTCGGGCAGTTAGCCCACCGGACACAACACTCGTCCGGTCGGAAGATCCTCCCTTTTCAATGGGGGATGAGGAACTTTACACCCTGTTCCTCTACCCCCCAAACTGGTGACCCCGAGCATGAACGTCAGCGCAGCCTTCGTGCAACCACTTCATACGTCATCATCACTTCCCCTTCGCCTTCGAGCAGCGAGTCATACCGTCAGCCAGCACCGACGGCTTCATGGGGTATCCTGACCACCAGCATGCAGCGGAAGCGCATTCCTGGTCATCACCCCCAGCAGCCTCATCAGCGACCTTGGCACAGCACACTGCACTTTGGCCGGTCAGCATGCAGAGACGCCCTTCTCTCCTGGTCGACGCAGCAGCCAGTCACTACGCAGCACTGCACACTCCGACCCACTGGAGCATACGCAGCATCACCCCGACTCACTGGGGCATCACCGCAGACAGTTCCGACTCACTGGAACCTTCCACTGACCGACGCCCGGAGCGTCTCCCGCGGCGGTCAGGACCTCCTTCACTAGCGTCACTGCTTCGCAGAAGGGGGTGACGGCATCCCATTCCCTCTCACCCCGGACCATGGCTTGAACTAGGGCCAAACGTGAGAGATCGCCGCCACCAATCACCGCTACGAGAACACGGTGGAGCTCCGCCCAAGTGGAGAAGACCTCAACGGTGTGCTCCACCGTGTCCTCCAGCCGATCCTCGCAGTGGAAACAACATTGCCGCGAATCCCATTTTATATCACATACAACTTGACACTGACCGTGAAATTGCAAAAAACTTAAGAAAATTCGAATTTTTGCTACCTCGTCACCTTCACCTTAAATTAATTATTTCCTTATTTAAGTTGGGACTGCAGAATACCGTTGACCCAACTTACAACTGCTGGGTATCAATTCAGTAATCATCAAATACTCGGTGCAAGATATCGGTGAAAACATTTACTTTAACTATTTTTGAACCCATGAAAAATAGAATAGCACTTACTGGTTTGGTCAGTAAGCAGCAAATGTGTATGTCCTATGATGGGCAGGTACCCAGGGTAAGCTGGTGGCAGCGGATGGGCATGTGACTCCACAATCCTCGCGCGCCAGTATACTAGTGCGCAGATCCATGCCAATAAACACACTGTCACTATAACCAACATGGTAAACACTATACAGTTCTATTCGCACCGCCTTTTTAAATACTAACTAGTAATTCTCAAGCAAAAAAATAATTTGACTGAAATATTATAATAATTACTACTAGTTGTTAGTCCGCGACTTCTGCCGTGTGAAATTGAGTATTTTTAAGCGAGATCGTAATAGCACATGGTTGTTCTGTTTCGTCTGGGAGCTGAAGGAATAGACCAAAAAATGTGTCATCATTCTTTATTCTCTTGACTTTACCCCAATTCATTTGGCACCATGTCTACCTCTTTCAATACCTCTCTGTTTCTCGTCATCTCATGAGACACCTTCGTTTTTATCATATAATTCTAAACACAGTCCATCCAAGTTTCTTTGGTTTTACACTTATCGACCATAAAATTTGTTATAATGAAAAATTACACTAAAAACCGACAACTTAATGCATCATGCATTTTGAGGTACTTTCCTATCACTTACGAAATTTGTACTTTTTTCAATCGATTCAACTTGCCGTTAATTATGAGAATATGCAAAAATATTAAAAAAAAAAAATACTATAAATTTATTACCTATAATGCTGTTAAGAGCTCCACTAATTTTCACCTCCATGCGAATGATTGTTATTTGAAATTGTCTATTTTGACTGAAAACCGTAGGAATCGCTCCTAAATCACACTTATTGACTGACATACTGGTTTTAATTTAATTCAATTGACATAGTTGGCTCATCATCATCAATCATCATCAACATAATGCAAATGATTGTTATTTGAAATTGTCTATTTTGACTGAAAACTGTAGGAATCGCTCCTAAATCACACTTATTGACTGACATACTGGTTTTAATTTAATTCAATTGACATAGTTGGCTCATCATCATCAATCATCATCAACATAGTACAGTACATATAATTATAATTATTACAGGTCTTAAATAATTAAATTGTGATCATCTGTCTACAGTTACCATAGTTGCTTACTTGGAAGTTATTTATTAATTATTAGTTCTATTGAAGCTTTTTATTTAAATAATTCTGGATATAAACCCCCAACAGTCGCTTTTCAAGAATTTTAAGATCCGTCTATTGAACTGCCAATATTTACACCTCGTATGAAGACTGCAGGATCTTTGTGAGCTCCCGTCGGGGCTGTGGATATCGAAAGGTTACCGCGGCTCCGACACAAGGGCGAAGAAGGAACATGGGTTTGGTTTTTAGTCAGTAGAAGTCTGACACTCCCCTTCGCTCTGCCCAAGAGCGGGGGGGGTTATTCGATGATTTTCAACCCACCAAAAAAAAAAAGGATCTTTGTGAGCTTGATAATTCAGTACCTAATCGAAAATTTTAAAATATTTAAATTATTTATTAATTTGGATATGTATGAGCGAGTGATGCCTCAGGATGTGGCCGTCCATTTTGCCCGACACCACACTCAGAATTTCAGAACCATGTTGGTGCTACCCTTTACCCGAGACCACAGGGAGGCCGTTCTTTTGCGAAGCACCATCGGGAAACCGTCCCTTAAATGCCTTGTTATACTGGACGCGCAGGGCGGGTACCATCTATCTGGCAGAAACTTAAAGTTCCGAAATTTATTTCGCATGACACCCTTGGCATATTCTTCTTTGAACGAATGTGTATAAGGCAAAAAAGTAATTTAATAGAATTATCGTTTCGCCGAATGTTTAAATGTCCGAATTTACAATGGCATACCTACTTATAAGATGGCAGAATTTTATTTGGTAGAATTTCACATGGCATACTATGAAGATGGTTCGATTTCATTTGCAATAATTTTATAAGTCATATTGCCAATTTTATTACAATATTTTTGACCTTATTAAAAGTCAATACCTTGTGCTACAAAAGTTAGTGTCAGAAACGAATCGCTGCAAAATCGACACCAAGTAGTCTCTTCTGCCCTACCCCGAGAGTGTAATCGAAGCCCGCGTAGGTGCGGAGGGTCTAGGCGGCCCGCAAGCTGAGGAGCAGGTGGCTTAAAAGCGCGCCACCGCGGCTGGGCAACCCGAAGCTGCGGTGGTGTGTGTTAAAACCATCTGCGACGATAAGCTTGCGTGGGACCGCCGGAGCACCGCAGCGCCGGAGCCGTGACAGAAACCATGTCTGCTGCATGTTGCGTATATGACGTATGAAATGAAATGTATGGCAAAAGATAATTCTGATCTTTGGGCAATATAATGGTTCTACTTTTGAATGATTCTGGAAATGAAGTTTATGCTCAAAGACGATTCTGGCTTATAAAATTATGCGTTTTGAATTTATGGTTAATGAGTGTACGCCAAATGATTTTCGGCAAAATGACGTTTCTGCCATCCACTAATATGCAAAAGAAAATTCGGACATAAAAAGTTCTACCAAAAAAGGTAGACCTGCGCAGGGTGTTAGAGGTTGCAAACCTATATGTTTAATATATGGTAATAATTACGAAATCGCGAAAATTAGTAACCAATCCATCGCAATTGAAAAACTCTCCGGATTAAATAATTACAACTCCTGGAAATTTCTAATGAAGATGTTGCTTATTCATGAAGACTTGTTTGAATGTGTCAACGAGGGCGATAAGAAAAATAAACCAGAATGCGAAGACAAGAAGAAACAGGAAAAAGCGCTAGCACGAATCTGCCTCAGTGTTCAGCCATCTGTTTACTCCGTTGTCAGGAATTGCAATACTGCGTTTGACGCCTGGAAGAATATACAGAATTCGTTCGAGGACAAAGGTCTGTGTAGAAGATTAGGTCTCCTCAGAATGCTATGTAGCTTAAAATTAGAGCAGTTTGAGAGTATGGAGGTGTATGTTACAAAAATTCTAGATACAGCCCAACAACTGCAAGACATAAATGCTTCTCTGGAAGACGAGTTCGTTGCTATAATAATGCTCAGTGGGCTCCCCAAGCAGTTTGACCCACTCATTATGACGTTAGAGCATAGTAGCCTTTCTCTCTCAAGTGAACTGGTGAAAACTAAACTACTCCAGGAGGCTCAGAGACGAGGTGATGCAGAAGGTACGGAACAGAATGCCCTAACGACTTCGACTTCGATCTCGAAGCGTCCTAAGTGCTTTCGATGCAAAAAATTAGGTCATTACGCTAGAGATTGCAGACAGAAAGCTACGCTTAAGGATAAGCCATCTAGTTCCAGTTGTCAAGAGGAGGAGAAGGTAGAGGAGGAGAAGGTTCAGAAAACTCCTGGTAGGACGACTATGTTGTCGGCTCTGACGGTAAAGCTGGATCGAGATGTGTGGTACGTCGACAGTGGTGCAACTTGCCACATGACTAATAATAGAGACATTTTGCATGATTTTGTGTGTGATACGCCAAAAGAAATAAGCGTTGCGAACGGTGAAAAACTTTTTACAATGGGTCGTGGTAATGTGAAACTCTTTTTACAAAACCAATGGATAACTATCAGTAATGTAGTTTTTATACCGAACTTGTCATGTAATCTGTTATCTGTCAGTATTTTGACACAAAATACTGACAGATGTTTTGAAGTAATATTTATATCGAATTTTTGTAAAATTTACGAAAACGGAAAGGTAGTAGCTGTAGCAAAACGGGATGCATGCGGTCTTTATAAATTAGAAACCGGGGATGCGTCTATAAATTCCGTTTCGCGTGAACACAGTATGCCAGTAAGTGTCTCCTTGAGTACCCAGGTAGAGGTTCAACCTCAGGGTTTATGGCATCGTCGGCTTGGACATCTGAATAGTCGCAGCATGAACCTACTCAAAAGTGGAATGGCGACTGATATCGACTATGATGTATCCACATTCGAGCAATGTATCGCTTGTATGAAGGTAAGGTTACTAATTTACCTTTCCCTAAGAAATCTTTTTCACGTGCAAGTGAGGTGTTAGGACTGGTTCACACGGACGTGTGCGGCCCTATGCCAGTGAAATAATAATAATAATAATATTCCACAACTATCACACAACGCCATCTAGTCCCAAGCTAAGCAGAGCTTGTGTTATGGGTACTAGACAACTGATAAACATACTTATATATTTCTAAATACATACATATTATAGATAAATTACACCCAGACACAGAACAAATGATCGTGCTCATCACACAAACATTTGTCCTGGGTGGGAATCGAACCCACGACCTCCGGCATAGCAGTTAGGGTCACTAACCACTAGACCAACAGGCCAGTCATAAAACAGAGTCAGAACAAACTTCTGTGACTACTGATGATGCTAATGATATCGAAGCTTCGACCAGTAGCTTGGTCACAGATCATCACTCGAATGCTACTTATGTTCCAGATGTTTCATTTGAGACAGATGACTCGAGAGCAGAATACGTGGAAGCTGATGAGAACTCCTTCCTGTGTGGTTTTTTGACGGGGGAAGCGTGTGGCAGTGATGATCCAATAACAGTTGAAGAAGCGTTGAATAGTCCTGAAGCCAGGCAGTGGCGAGCTGCTATGAAAGACGAGTATCAGTCCTTTTTGGACAATAAGTGCTTTACCTTAACCGATTTGCCGAAAGGTGCAAAGCCAATAAAGACCAAATGGATATTTAAGAAGAAAAGAGGGCTTAACGGTGAACTATTACAACACAAAGCACGTCTAGTGGCAAAAGGATTTACACAAAAATATGGAGTGGATTATTTTGAAACTTTTTCACCTGTAGTGAGATACGAAACCATAAGAATGTTATTAGATTTGGCTGTGGAGTACGACATGGAGATTGACCACATGGATGTAAAAACAGCCTTTCTAAACGGCGATTTAAAAGAAACCATTTTCATGGAAATACCAGAAGGTTTTGAAAAAGGTAGAGGCAATAATAAGGTGTATCGACTACGCAAAGCTGTGTATGGTCTAAAACAAGCGCCTAAATCATGGAATGAAAAGATCAATCGTATTCTTGTCAACAAACTCAACTTTAAGAGATTGGTCTCTGAACCATGTGTATACATAAACCGAAATGGCGACAAGTTTGTGATTATCGCATTATAAGTTGATGATTTATTAATTTTTAGCAATTGTAATGCGGAAAAAACTAAAACTAAATCATTGCTGATGAAAGAATTCGTGATGAAAGATCTTGGTCCAGTAGAAAGAGTTCTAGGATTAAGAATCAGGAAAGATAATGGCAAGATCAGTCTAGATCAAAGTGCCTATATTAAAAAGATATTAGAGAAATATAAAATGCAAGACTGCAAATCTGTTGAAACTCCAATGCAGTGCCAAAAATTGAACAAAGCTGAAGAAAAGGATGACAGTTTGGAGTATCGAGAATTGATCGGATGTCTCATGTATGTAGCGGAACTGTTTTTCCGATGTCCACTGGAAAGCAGCTAAACGTGTGTTGCGTTATCTTAAAGGTACAGTAGATTACTGCATTACCTATAAGAAAACTGGTTTATCTGTGACGGGTTTTGCTGATGCAGACTGGGCTTCTAATGAAATTGATAGACGTTCTTATACGGGATATGTTTTCAAAATTGGGAATTCTATTACTTGTTGGGAAAGTAGGAAACAGCGTACCGTTGCGTTATCGAGTACTGAGGCGGAGTACATGTCGCTCTCCGATGCTTGTAAACAAGCACTGTTTACAAAAACTTTCTTGCACGAATGTATAGGTAGTAACATTGAAATAACTATTTTCAATGATAATCAGTCGGCCTTGAAATTGACTGAAAGTAGTATGTATCATGGTAGGTCAAAACATATAGACATACGTCATCATTTCGTCCGGGAGGCGGTCAGCAATGGTGCAGTAAAAATAAATTACATGCCAACGTCCAAAATGACGGCGGATATCTTAACGAAACCTTTGTCGGTAGAGAAACATAAGTATTTTGTTAATGAGTTAGGTTTGGCAACTAATGTGTGTTTACAAGATAAGTTTAAGGGGCGTTGTTAGAGGTTGCAAACCTATATGTTTAATATAAACTACATCTTGTCTACTGCTTGAAGTGTCCTAGCAACCGTTGTAACATTGGTCTGCAAAATATAATTTTCTGTTGCACTACAAATAAGTATTTTACTCCTGCAATCGTATCCCATTCTCTAATACAGGGCATTGCCGGCTCCTTTAGTTTAATTGTTCCATAGGTACTACAATATACATGAAAATACTTTAGCCGCATTGACAAAAACAACTTTTATAAACTTTTATAACATTTATGACTGCTGAGCATTATGATTTTTTATTATTTTTGTTATACAGGTGGTTCCGACAATACGACAATAAATGAAACCAGTGGTAGTTCTAGTTCAAAGGAACATTTTTAAACTATCAAATAAATCCTAACACCGAAATCGTTGTCGTATCATCTACACCAACCTACCTAAATGTCTTGACCAAATTCTTTTTTTTCCACACGTTAATCGGTGCCAATTATCCCTAAGGTTAGTTAACCAATATTTGTTTGTAAGTTGTATTGTATTTCGTTTACAGTTTTATACTATTTAGTTTTTTTTCGGAGTTGCAACCCTCAACCCCGTGGCGTCTGTGACTTCCACTAACTTACATAACCTCATTTCACTTCTTGGTGTTTCGCAACTCAACTGTAAGAAATAGACTGCTCTCAATCACTGTATAATAATTTATTTTCTGGTTTACAACTACTAGAATGTAACTCGAGACAACCTTCGACGTCTGTATCCGCAAAAGTAATGACCGTTGCAACCAATAGTTTTTACCAACTGTCAGTAACGGTGTTGCCACCTTAAAATGAACGAATGATTTACTAATAAATTAAGTATTCGATTATTGTCTAGTGATGTTATGGTATTAAGGAATCGACAATTAGTTATGCTAACATTCGGCTAATCCTGACGTCATTTTTAAAATCAGAGGAAGAAAATACATAAATACTTTTATAAACAAACATTGCGGTATTTAATATCTGTAACTAATGTATGACTCACTCTTATAACTAACATCGCATATAGGCACTCTCACCAATTATAGCGACTCACTCTTATAACTAAAATCGCATATAGGCACTCTCACCAATAGCGACTCACTCTTATAACTAACATCGCATATCGGCACTCTCACCAATAGCGATTCACTCTTATAAAATAATATCTCATAAATACATTCTCTTAATTATTCATCTCTTAGGTTACGTGATACATAATTCACTTTTACTCACTCATAAATCTTTATAACAGATACATAATATTGTATAACAGATATAATATTTACAACTTTAAATAGTTAATAACATAATCAATTGATTTTACTTCATTCGCTCATACAATCACAATCAATATTATGGTCTCTCCAGTTAATTTTACATCGTTATTTATTTGTATTTTTGTCACTTGTTATTCTGTATAAACGACCATTTTTTATTGTATAGTTCTTATGAATCTCGACTATGTCTTTCGTATTTGTGTCACTTTGAATATTCACTATTCGCTGTATTTCTGAATCCTGCTCCTGCACTGTACGCAACCAGGCATCATCATCTATTGCCATAATATCAACAACTCTAACCTCATCCTGGCATTCAGAAATACCAGGATTGCGGGACAGTGCATCAACGTGACTCATTTTAGCACACTCACGAAGCTCCACAATAAAATCAAATTCCTGCATCAATATGTACCAACGCGCTTCTCTAGGTATGAGATCTATTTTTATCATTGTACTCCTTATGGCGGCACAGTCAGTAACAACTTTAAATGTTTTGCCTAAGACATAAACCCTAAATCTGTTTAAGGCACAAACCACCGCTAAAGTCTCCAATTCGTATGAGTGAAGTTTGCTTTCGTCGGAAGTCGTTTGACGACTGTAATACACTATAGGATGTAACATATCAAGATTATCACGTTGCAGTAAAATTGCTCCAATGCCAACTTTACTAGCGTAATTAATTAATTTCTAACTCAGCCTGGGGATCGTATAATGCTAAAACAGGTCTTGTAGTTAATTTTGATTTTAATTCATTGAATGCAGTTAATTGAGGTTCATCAAAACTCCAAGGAGTGTTTTTTTTTTGTAAGAATTGCTTAAAGAATTGTCAAAGGTTTTGCTATTATTGAATAATTTTGTATAAATCTTCTAAAGTAGCTTGTAAGCCCAACAAACTGTCTAACCTCATGAATACTTTTAGGAATGGCAAATTCCATTACAGCTTTAATTTTTGTGACACCAGGACGGATTAAATCAGAACTAATCTCATAGCCCAGATAATTTATACGAGTTTAAAAGAAATCACATTTTTCCAGATTAAGTGTTAGATGAGAAGATATACATGTGTATTTCTATCAAGAAACACACATATATGTCAAACCTAATATGCACGTGCAACTCAAAAGTGTTCCGAGCAAGATTACCTCGAAAGTGGATGTCATCTCTTTCTAACAGGGTGTCCAATATCCTCTTTCACTAGCATCACTGCTTCGCAGAAGGAGGCGACAACATCCCATTCCCTCTCACCCCGGACCATGGCTTGAACCAGGGCCGAACGCAAGAGGTCGCCGCCACCAATCACCGCTACGAGAACACGGTGGAATCCCATTTTATTTTACATACAACTTGACACTGACCGGGAAATTGCAAAAAACATAAGATAATTCGAATTTTTGCTACCTCGTCACCTTAGCTTAAATTAATTATTTTCGTTTTTTTAAGTTGGGACTGAAGAATACCGTTGACCGAACTGCTGGGTATCAATCCAGTAATCATCAAAAACTCGGTGCAAGATATCACTGAAAACATACCTCAACTATTTCTGAAGTCGTGTAAAATAGAAATGCACTTACTGGTGTGATCAGTGAGCAGCAAATGTGTATGTCCTATGATGGGCAGGGTAAGCTGGTGGCAGCGGATGGGCATGTGACTCCACAATCCTCGCGCGCCAGTATACTAGTGCGCAGATCAATGCCAATAAACACACTGTCACTATAACCAACATGGTAAACACTATACAGTTCTATTCGCACCGCCTTTTTAAATACCTACTAACTAGTTCTCAAGCAAAATAATTTATGACTGAAATCTAATCTAATATCTAATACCTAATATAAAAATAAAATGTTATGTTGGTTTGTGTACGCTTTAAAAACTCAAAAAGTTCTGCACAGATCGAGCTGAAATTTTAGAATGATATATAATTCGCATCAAGGATTGTTTTTACAGTATCCACGCGGGCGAAGCCGCGGGCATCAGCTAGTATTATAATAATTACAACTAGTTGTGAGTCCGCGACTTCTGCCGTGTGAAATGGGTACCATCTATCTGGCAGAAACTTGATGCTCCGAAATTTATTTGGCATAACACACTTGGTAATATTCTTCTTTAAACGAATGTGTTTAAGGCAAAACAATTATTTAATAGAATTGTCGTTTGGCCGAATGTTTATCTGGCCGAATTTTCAATGGCATACTATTAGGATAGCAGAATTTTATTTGGTAGAATTTTATAAGGCATATTGCCAATAGGGGATCGGACTGACTCAAAAAAATAGAATTCTGTTTAGTCCGTCAGTTAGATTATCGAAAAATATTGGATACGTGTTTTTTGTTTTATCAAATCAATAAAAATTAACGAAGATATAGCGCGTCAAAGATCATGGAGTGGGGCTTGAAACGTCACTTGAAGGTACAAAATGTACTATCATATGACGTCACACGAGTTTTTGAAGCATTGTATCGTCTCCATTTGTTGTTTACGTGAATAAAGAAAAAATATGTGGTCAATATTTTTTGGAAATCTATCTGACGGATTAATTAGTTTTTTTTTGTCCGATCCCCTATTCTATTACAATATTTTTGAACTAAATTAAAATTAAAAGTCAATATACCTTGTGTGTGTTCCGTATGGTGTCGGACGCAAAGAATAGCACCATCCCCTATCTTCCCGTGGGTGTCGTAAGAGGCGACTAAGGGATGTACCAGAGAATGGGCAGCAGCGTTCTCTGTGCTTTTTGTATCGACCGTACTGCGATCGCCAACCCGCCTGCCAAGCGTGGCGATTATGGCAAACCCCCCCTAAGCAAAAATTACACTTAGGGGAGGCCTATGTCCAGCAGTGGACGTCTTTCGGCTGAAATGATGATGATGATGATGATGATACCTTGTGATAAAAAAGTTAGTGACAGAAACGAATCGCTGCAAAACCGACTCCACGTAGTCTCTTCTGCCCTACCCCGAGAGAGTAATTTAAGCACGCGTAGGCGCGGAGGGGCGAGGCGGCCCGCCACGGCCGCAAGTTGAGGAGCAGGTGGCTTAAACGCGCGCCACCGCGGCTGTTGCACGGTGATTCCTTAGTCATTTTCGTTTCATTGCATGCGCGAATCAATTTACTTGACACATGGCAAGAATATTCTTAAAAGAAAATAATAATACTTGCAATCATACGTTTTTCGTAAGCACCCCATAAAGGGTGAAAAAAGAAGATCAGGTAGATTTTGGTATGGAAAAATCTGACTGGGTCATTCTACTGAGACAGTAAAATTGTGTTCGCTTAAAATATGTCCTAGCTCCTCTGTTTTTGTTTCTTTCTAATAATTATTATACTTTAAAAAGCTCGATTTTATACTATACTAGCTTTTGCCCGCGACTTCGTTCGCGTGGAATAGTGACTTCCGGCAGATTTTTGGTTTTTCTCGCAAAAAAAAAAACTATCCTATGTCCTTTCTCAAGTTTCAAACTATGTTTGTACCAAATTTCATCAAAATCCGTTCAGCCGTTTAGGCGTGAAAGAGTAACTGACAGACAGACAGACAGAGTTACTTTCGCATTTATAGTATTAATATAGTATGGAAAAGTATGGAATTAGTATGGAATAGTATGGAAAGTATGGATAAAGCTCGATTACCACTGACTGACTGACTGCGAAGCTCCTTAGCGTAACGAAGGTTAAGTGGGTGAAGCGTAACTCAGGGGCGACGACAAGCTAATTTAAGGGTAATGTTTTATTAGTGGTAGTAGGAGGTAGTAGGTAGGTGATAGGTAGGTGTAGGTAGGTGTAGGTAGGTGTAGGTAGGTGTAGGTAGGTGTAGGTAGGTGTAGGTAGGTGTAGGTAGGTGTAGGTAGGTGTAGGTAGGTGTAGGTAGGTGTAGGTAGGTGTAGGTAGGTGTAGGTAGGTGTAGGTAGGTGTAGGTAGGTGTAGGTAGGTGTAGGTAGGTGTAGGTAGGTGTAGGTAGGTGTAGGTAGGTGTAGGTAGGTGTAGGTAGGTGTAGGTAGGTGTAGGTAGGTGTAGGTAGGTGTAGGTAGGTGTAGGTAGGTGTAGGTAGGTGTAGGTAGGTGTAGGTAGGTGTAGGTAGGTGTAGGTAGGTGTAGGTAGGTGTAGGTAGGTGTAGGTAGGTGTAGGTAGGTGTAGGTAGGTGTAGGTAGGTGTAGGTAGGTGTAGGTAGGTGTAGGTAGGTGTAGGTAGGTGTAGGTAGGTGTAGGTAGGTGTAGGTAGGTGTAGGTAGGTGTAGGTAGGTGTAGGTAGGTGTAGGTAGGTGTAGGTAGGTGTAGGTAGGTGTAGGTAGGTGTAGGTAGGTGTAGGTAGGTGTAGGTAGGTGTAGGTAGGTGTAGGTAGGTGTAGGTAGGTGTAGGTAGGTGTAGGTAGGTGTAGGTAGGTGTAGGTAGGTGTAGGTAGGTGTAGGTAGGTGTAGGTAGGTGTAGGTAGGTGTAGGTAGGTGTAGGTAGGTGTAGGTAGGTGTAGGTAGGTGTAGGTAGGTGTAGGTAGGTGTAGGTAGGTGTAGGTAGGTGTAGGTAGGTGTAGGTAGGTGTAGGTAGGTGTAGGTAGGTGTAGGTAGGTGTAGGTAGGTGTAGGTAGGTGTAGGTAGGTGTAGGTAGGTGTAGGTAGGTGTAGGTAGGTGTAGGTAGGTGTAGGTAGGTGTAGGTAGGTGTAGGTAGGTGTAGGTAGGTGTAGGTAGGTGTAGGTAGGTGTAGGTAGGTGTAGGTAGGTGTAGGTAGGTGTAGGTAGGTGTAGGTAGGTGTAGGTAGGTGTAGGTAGGTGTAGGTAGGTGTAGGTAGGTGTAGGTAGGTGTAGGTAGGTGTAGGTAGGTGTAGGTAGGTGTAGGTAGGTGTAGGTAGGTGTAGGTAGGTGTAGGTAGGTGTAGGTAGGTGTAGGTAGGTGTAGGTAGGTGTAGGTAGGTGTAGGTAGGTGTAGGTAGGTGTAGGTAGGTGTAGGTAGGTGTAGGTAGGTGTAGGTAGGTGTAGGTAGGTGTAGGTAGGTGTAGGTAGGTGTAGGTAGGTGTAGGTAGGTGTAGGTAGGTGTAGGTAGGTGTAGGTAGGTGTAGGTAGGTGTAGGTAGGTGTAGGTAGGTGTAGGTAGGTGTAGGTAGGTGTAGGTAGGTGTAGGTAGGTGTAGGTAGGTGTAGGTAGGTGTAGGTAGGTGTAGGTAGGTGTAGGTAGGTGTAGGTAGGTGTAGGTAGGTGTAGGTAGGTGTAGGTAGGTGTAGGTAGGTGTAGGTAGGTGTAGGTAGGTGTAGGTAGGTGTAGGTAGGTGTAGGTAGGTGTAGGTAGGTGTAGGTAGGTGTAGGTAGGTGTAGGTAGGTGTAGGTAGGTGTAGGTAGGTGTAGGTAGGTGTAGGTAGGTGTAGGTAGGTGTAGGTAGGTGTAGGTAGGTGTAGGTAGGTGTAGGTAGGTGTAGGTAGGTGTAGGTAGGTGTAGGTAGGTGTAGGTAGGTGTAGGTAGGTGTAGGTAGGTAGTACCGCGAGCTGCGCGCAGCTCGCGCACCCACGCAAATACTAGTTATACTACAAATACTACTACAATACTACAAACTCGATTACCACTGATTCACTGACTGACTGACTGACAGAATTGTTCTCCCAGATGGTGGATGGGGAGGTGGGTATATTTTGACAGATTCGTAAACAAGTAACTTTCGTGAGTATGGGAAAAGCGAAGGGGGGAGCGGGCGAGCGAAGCGAGCCGGCAACCCCCGTAGCGTAGGGATAAGGTCACGATAGCTTTTCCTCGGTGGTAGGCAGGACTTGAGTGGAGCGAAGAGGGGAGGTGGCGAGCGAAGCGAGCCGGCGACCTCCGTAGCGTATTGAAGGTTGAGTGGGTGAAGCGTATAAGTAACTCTCATGAGTAGCTAAAAAGTGCAAAACCTCCCCATTTTGCCCCCTTTTCCCCTCCTACCTTTTTCAAAGCTGCCCCATTTGCCCCCCTTCACCCCCCCCCCCCCTTTAGGCGGATCTCGGAAGTTAGAGACTTGGAACATTTTTTTTTTCAGATTCATTGAAAGGGGCAATGAGTTAGTCGAAATCATTTTTCAAAGCTCTCCCTTCTCCTCCCGTTCACCCCTCCCCTCTTCACCCCTTTTTTTAAACTCGTGTTCTGTTTTGTTTACGGAATCGTATAGAGGAGGTTCGGTGCAGCATCGTCTGTGTAGCTAAATATAAGACCAACCCATCACCACACAGGTCGACCTTGGCAAGTGCGTCTTAACATTGAAGATTCCTCATGCGCTTGTTAATATTTAGCCAATTAACAATGATCCAACTAAATAGCAAACAATATGAGACGTCTAGACGTTATAAAATCTAGTGTTATACATTCGTAACGGCACTTAAAGCAGCATTTATTAATGAACCGCGAAGTTGAGAACACACCTTAGTTATTTAGATGAATTGACATTTCTAAAAGTTGTGATTATTATCCTGCCCTTTTGGGGGGGTAATCTGGGCATAGCGAAAGGGAGTGTCAGACTTCTACTGACTAAAAACCACCCATATTCCTTCTTAGCCCTTGTGCCGAGGCCGCGGTATCTCTTTCGAACAACCCGCAGCCTCGTATTCCATGTTATTTGGGGTCGGGGCATGGAGCACAGGTTATTTTGCTCCATGGGTCGGGGCAACGTTTTTTTTTTCTTTCATTATTGCTATCATTTATTCCTTCATATCATTTCTTACACACTCCATCCATCTTTTCTTTGGTCTTCCTCTCATCATCCGTCATCATCTCGCCGGCAGCAGCATATAGTCCATGTGTGGAGTATTCTTCTTCTCATCGTGTGGACAGTAAGGTCTAACGACCCCACACACCCTAGTGTCAGAGTTTCTAAGCCGCCGCAAGGGCCTCTGACACCCCGTCGGGGCCGCGGATTTTAGTACGATGACGTGGCCTCGGCACAAGGGCAAAGAAGGAACATGGGTTCGGTTTTTAGTCAGTAGAAGTCTGACACTCCCCTTCGCTCTGCCCAAGAGCGGGGGGGGGGGGGGGTCATTTGATGATTTTCCACCCACCAAAAAAAAAATTAACTATGTCTTAACAATAATTCAGAATGCAAAGATAAATAATATGATAAAAAAAAAGTAGTTAAAAACTAAAAAACCCAACTGAAAAAACTGAAAAACAAAAAACAAGCACATTTTAAATTAAACAAAACTTGGAACCAGGCGGGGTTCTATTTAGTTCTATTTAGTTCTATGTTTTTCATTTCATAATTTTAATATTCAAATGAACCCCGCCTGGTTCCAAGTTTTGTTTAATTTAAAATGTGCTTGTTTTTTGCTTTTCAGTTTTTTCAGTCGGGTTTTTTAGTTTTTAACTACTTTTTTTTATTTCCAACTTTTTAGTTCTTTGTGTTTGTTCTTTCGTTGGTCGCGTAAAATTCTTCGTAAATGATTTAACTTTTGTGCTTGTTTATAGGATTTGTCACTTTGGATTTCTTTTAAACATATAAGTGTTTATATTTTTGTAATCTCCTTTTAAAACCCTTTATTTTGATACCCTACTCAATGGTATTGGATTTTTTTTTTTTTTGAACTCCTCGATTTGGCCCCCAAAAACCGCATTTTTTTTGTTTTTTTAATTTTAATGTAGCTTATAACACTCGCGCCATCAAGACAAATCTAACGATGTATATTTCATTCAAATCCCTTCATCCGTTTAGGAGTTATGAGGGAACAAAGAAACGGACATACATACATACATACATACACGTCAATCACATAACCCTCCTTTTGGGCTTCGCCGCAGTCGGGTAACTAGCAGATGCCCGCGGCTTCACCCGCGTGGATGTCGTTCAAATTTTATACTAAAACCTTCCTCTTGAATCACTCTATCTATTAAAAATAACCGCATCAAAATCCGTTGCGTAGTTTTAAAGATTTAAGCATACAGACAAACAAACAGACAAAAATAGCGACTTTATTTTATACTATGTAAGGAAGAACCAAGTCAGTAATAATTAACTTCATGAAGTAAGTATCTAAAACCACTATTTTAGGTCATATAATGCCTGGTCGGTTAACCAGTCTTTCAATTTAGCTTTGAAAGCATTCTCAGATGTCGCACTTAAAATTTCATCTGGTAGCCGGTTATATACCGCTGGACCCATAACATGAATTAGCTTTCCATGCTTTGCTACTTAGGTAAACGCCGTAAAATCTTACAGAAATATGACAAAAATGAACAACGCCATCTAGTTACATTTAAGTAGAACTATTTTTTATCTTTCTGTTAGCAATAGAGAAAGTTTTTCATCCAACCTCCTCCTTCCGAGTAGAAGGTTAGAAAAAAAAAGAAGCAAGGTGCAATAAGACAGTTGAAATAATATCACTTGTCAGTAAACGTGCGCTCGGCATAGACATATTAAAAGTATGGACTGGAAATACCTACAAAAAAAAGGTGCATACCTACGGCGCATAAAATGGCTGCCAATGCTAGGGTTGTGTCAATCATGAAACATAGTATTACTGTAACGAGTATCGATACTAGTATTACGAGTATTATTAGATATCACGGTTGAATTATAATTAACAGTCCGTTGTAAAGTTGTAACGGAAAAATATGAGTAAATTTACTTACCTTCTGGTAACTGAGAATAAAATTTATTCAAAGTGGTTTTTCTGAATACAATTAAAGAATGCTTTTTACCCGACTACGGAAAAGCCAAAAGGAAGGGTAATGATTTTGGCAGTGTATGTGTTATGTTTGTATGTTCCACCATAGCGCCTAAACTACTGAACACTTGTCCTCCCCACCACTGCGATATTTTTTTGTTCTAGACCATACCTAGGAACTACTTACGGAGATATTGGTCAAAGTTCCAAATATTTCACAGTTCTTTTTGTAAATACTAGTTTTTCAGGTTATAACTTTACTTAAATTACCTCCATCACCCGTTTACTATTCATACATCCACTAGCCCAATGTGTTAAGAGTGCTACATTGAGTTTTACCGTAAAATATGATATTTGACCCCAATAAAAAATCGTTTCCCAGCAAAAAAATTGCGTAGGTAGGGGGGTACTTAGTTTGATGTTTCTATATGTACATCAAACTAAGTACCACCCTTGCTTGGTTGACGGCTGTATTATCGGTTAATTTACACCCTGTATACGTTTAGAATGCGGTCAAACAGTTGTCGCGGTTGAGTCTTTGTTATTTACTCGTATTATATAACAAACCAACATTAAAGTAGAATATTACTAAAACTCAACTACGAATAAAATCGCAAACTAATAAAACCGCGGTCTTTTAAGTAGAAAAAACAAGAAAATAATTTATGTCTATCAACGCCTTATCCAATTACCTAATTGATTATCGTCTAGTAAGTAGATAATATTTTTATCAATAAATCATTTGGTTAGAGTTGTAATCATTTGTAACTAAAATAACAAAATGCTGATGTCTTATTTTCGGATCACGTATAACCATCTTATAACTTTGTGGGACGGTATCTTGGTTCTGTGAACTACGGACCGGACCTATCAAATCATCAAATAACTCCTCCGCTCTTGGGCAGAGCGTAAGGGAGTGCCAGACTTCTACTGACTAAAAACCACCCATGTTCCTTCTTCGCCCTTGTGCCAAGGCCGCGATATCTCTTTCAATAATCCGCAGAGCGGCTTCGCGCCCTGACCGGACCTGGCACGGTCACTCGAACAGATATCGTTTCAGCGCAGCGAAGGAACTAGTATCGGAAACTATTACGCAACGGTACAACACTATCCATGTTTGTAAACAAACGAATCAAATTATGAAATAACAAAAAGGTCTCTGGGACGGAAATAAACCCAAATATTAACACTTCAGCAATAAATTAATGATCACTTAGCATTTTTTCATCGAAAATGTATTACTCCTAGATACTATTGCATGAAAACGACTACTAACCTATGCAAAGTCAATTAAGGTTGATTTTCAGTCCTTCTTGCACCACACTTCACAATACAACACGCAGGCACATTGAATTGCTGTTTCCTAACTTAAACACGCAGTTTAAGAGATAATCTCGTCGTAATTTTCTCACAAATCGCAATTTAACAAAAAGTAAACAACTATTTGACAGCACAACTACCACGAAATCGTCGCCATCTTGTATCACATTATGGCGAATACGGCACCTACCTACTATTCTGTGACTCGCATATCCAAATGTTGCCATTATGAGAAACAACTGAAATATTGTTGTCTCTTTCATCAAATACGATTACTGCATTAGAAAGAACGAAACAAAACTATATTTTACATTCTGTCTCCTATTTGATATGGTGTGATGTTATGGGGGAACAGTGTAGATGCAAGCGAACTATTTGTAGTACAAAAAAAATGTGTTAGAATATTGGCACATATTGACAATACCGAAAGCTGTAGGCCATACTTTGTTAAATTTAAACTCCTTACTTTACCTTCTATATATATACAGGACCTTTGCATATTTGTATTTAAAAATAGCAACATTTTCCCTAAAACTAAAGACATTCATAACGTAAACACACGCCATAAAAATAGATTACATCTTCCACCCTCCCGGATCAAAATGCTTTACAATAGCCCATACTATATGGCAGTAAAAATATTTAACAAATTACCGGAACAAATTAAAAAAGAACCTAATTTTACTATATAAATATAGTAAAATACAGAAAATTAAAAGAATATCTAACTCAGAAATGCTTTTACTCGGTCGCAGAATACCTAGAATGAATTATTTGGAAAATATGAATAATACATAACTAGATTGAACTACCTTGACATGAAACATTTACAAAAGCACGCATGACAGATTGATGTATTAACTTGTACCTGACTTCCTCATTACTTATGTTATTTTATATAAACTAAGACTTTATTATTTTAAATTCTTCTGACATTATTGTGTAAACTGGTGTAAAAATTCATCATCATCATCATCATCATCATTTCAGCCATAAGACGTCCACTGCTGGACATAGGCCTCCCCCAGGCATTTTTGGGGGGGTTTGCCATAATCGCCACGCTTGGCAGGCGGGTTGGCGATCGCAGTATGGTTGTTACAAAGACACAGAGAACGCTGCTGCCCATTCTCTGGTAAGTCCCTTAGTCGCCTCTTACGACACCCACGGGAAGATATGGGATGGTGCTATTCTTTACGTCCGACACCACACGGCACACACGGTAAAAATTCATTTTGACATTATCTTTTGACTGCCAGCCTAACTGGATATTGCATATATTGTGACATATTTGTACTGGGAATTAGTGATTTTATTTAATTATTTGCGATATAATTATACATACTTTTGTACATTAATAATTTAAACATTTTATTTTGATTTCTGAATGCTATGGTTATAAGTTGCAAACTAACATTGTAATAATAAAAGTTATGAGTATTGTTTATTCTTTTAACATTTTGTTAAAAACTTTAAGCAAACGATGATGATAATGATTAATTAAATAACTATAATAATATAACTTAATGCTAGAAAAATTGTCATAGTATGTACTTAATTATATCATAAGAGTTATGTATGGCTACTACTACTAACAACTTTTAAACACATGAATGCAATAAAAAATTTGAGTTTGAGTTCTCACTCATATTTGTATAAGCAAGTGTGTATATAGAATATCGCAGCGTCTCCATATATTCCTAACTCAATGGCGCTCGGGGATGAATTTGACTTTTGGCGGCATCGGATGTACCTATTTTAATTTCTTAAATATATTTCGCTTATGGTTTACAACACTTCTATATTTAGTTGCACCAAATTAAATCTGAACATATTGCCCACAAAGGACATTATGATGTCGTTTATTACACAAACTGGCACCTTTTGGTCAGGGCTCAAACAAGAATTACAATAAACTTAGTGTGCAACGACAAGTGATGACATAAACATTAACATTAAAGCTTTTAAGGAAATTAAAGTCAAATTAACCGAAGATCTATGGGGACTGTCGATTAAAGTTTGTCAAACTATTATTGAGACTGTAGCTCCGTATTTAGCCTTAATATTTAATTTGTGTGTGAACCAGGGAGTCTTCCCAGACCTTATGAAATACAGCAAGGTAATACCACTTTTCAAATCCGGTGACAGTAAAGACACCAATAAATAAAGACACGGAACCGTTTTGCCAGTTTTCAGCAAGGTGTTTGAAAAGGTGATGCTTAATCAAATGCTCATCCACTTTAACACCAATAAAATCTTACATGAGAAACAGTATGGTTTCACCAAAGGATGTTGTACGACTGACGCCGGTGTCATCTTATTAAAACACTAGCTTTTGCCAGCGGCTTCGCCCGCGTACAAATGACGATTTTCCATACAAACTTTCATCCCCTATTTAACTCCCTTAGGGGTTGAATTTCGAAAAATCCTTCCTTATTCCTTGTCTACATTATAAAGGGAACCTCTGTGCAAAATTTCAGCTTTCTAGGTCCAAGGGTTTGGGCTGGGCGTTGATGAGTCAGTCAGTCAGTCAGTCAGTCAGTCAGTCAGGACTTCTCTCTTTATTTATATAGATATATTTACTGCGTGGGAAGAGTCACAAGATGCCATAGGGATCTTTTGTGATCTCTCGAAAGCATTTGATTGCGTCAACCACGAAACCTTTCTCATAAAGCTTGAACATTACGGTTTAGGGAAACTTGTGCTCAGTTTAATGAAATCGTATTTAAACGATATAGACATCAGCAAGTACAAATAAATATTTTCTATCGAAGCCCATTTGGTTGTGGTGGCATTGGATAGGTCTATAACAAAATAATCTTGCGAAATTGTTCTAATACTTTTTCGATTAAGAGAATGTAATAAGTTGAAATATCTATACTAATATTATAAAGCTGAAGAGTTTGTTTGTTTGTTTGTTTGAACGCGGTAAACTCAGGAACTGCTAGTTGGATTTGGAAAATTCTTTTTGTGTTAGATAGTCCATTTATCGAGGAAGGCTATAGGCTATATAACATCACGCTACGGCTAATAGGAGCGGAGCATAAATGAAAAATGTTTCAAAAACGGGAAAAGGTATTTCCTTTTTGAGAGATTCCGCTGCGTGCGCTGCGAAAACGGTTTAAATTACGCAAATATCATGTATCAAGGAATTGTTCCTCTTTAAAAGTTCTAAAAAAAAGTCCGCGACAGCATGTATCTATCTTTTAAGATTGACTCACTGTAACCTTTTTTGACTGTTAAACTGTTAGGTTAAAAATAGCTATTTTTTGCGAAGCTTATTTAATCCATATGGTATTAATCTATATCTAAATAAAAGTGTTTGTTAGAACGGAAATTTAATATAGAATATTTGTGCCCTTTACTCTATACAGTTTAAACAAATATCTTAGAAGATATCGCGATGTAAAAATATCCGCGCGGCAAAATAATTTGCGCGTCGCAATGTAGGTACGGGGGATTCTGGCTGGCCTCCGGGAAATTTAAATTCAAAATATTTACTGCATCATAATGTTTACAAGTACAGAGTGTTATAGTATATTTAACAGTAAGATATACCTATAGTAATTCACACTTTAATATAATCTTAGCTAATCTAAACCATATAAACTATTTTAATAAAGAGGTAAGATAAGATTTTTTGTTTGTAACGATTTAGCTTTATGTCGGACTAGCTTTTGCCAGCGGCTTCGCCCGCGTGAAAATGACGATTTTCCATACAAACTTTCATCCCCTATTTAAATCCCTTAGGGGTTGAATTTCGAAAAATCCTTCCTTATTCCTTGTCTACATTATAAAGGGAACCTCTGTGCAAAATTTCAGCTTTCTAGGTCCAAGGGTTTGGGCTGGGCGTTGATGAGTCAGTCAGTCAGTCAGTCAGTCAGGACTTCTCTCTTTATTTATTAGAAGAAGAAGAAGATAAGCGATATATCGAGAAAGGTTATAGCTATATTTATGTGACGCAGACGAAGTTGCGCGGGTCAGCTAGTTAAGCTATAAAGTGCAATTGTTAGCACAAGTGTCCCCAACGGCTGTTTATGAGTGAAAAAAAAACGGTTCACGATGGAAGAACAATAACAAAATTAAAAGGAAAACTATCACAGCGTAGACTTTATAAGTTTACGAGTAATGGTTGACCAACTTTTAAAATGTATGTGTATATTTTCCTTGTCATAATGTAGATAAATAATATTATTATGAGAGCAAACGTTTTAAAACTGCAATTAATGTAAGTTTACCCTGCAACTACGTGGTCCGACATGCACTTGGACGAATTTTATATAAATGCCGCCTAAATAATACTTGCAGTAGGTACTGTTTCGACTTTATTTCACGAACAATGTATTTTACAATTTTATTGTTAATTAAGTCCGAACATTAATTGAAATTAGAATTTTAAATATTAATGAAATAAAATTGTAATTTCAAATGATGTAGACGAACTGTTTGACCATGATAATGTAGAATTGAATAGAAATTAACTGTAATAATAAGTGATTTATTACTACAAGGTTTAAAAACTGATGATATGGTCACTATCATTAATACTTAAAGTAGGATATTTACCGTCTTTACTATTTGTTTCGAATTCCTGATATTTACCGAAGTTATTATGAATGTTTATAGAATTCATTTATTATATTTTCAGGTAACAAAGACCCTTTTCTTTTTTTTTTGGAAAATCAAATAATAAAAAAAACATCAAACTATTGATAAATAAATATCCCGCTCTCGCAGAGCGGAAGGGAGTGTCAGACTTCTACTAACTAAAAACCACCCATGATTTTTATTAGCCTTTTGTGCCGAGGGCGCGATATCTCTTTCGAACAACCCGCAGTCCCAATGGGGTAACAAAGACCCTTTTTTTTTTTGGTGGGTGAAAAATCATCAAATGACCCCCCCCCCCCCCCCCGCTCTTGGGCAGAGCGAAGGGGAGTGTCAGACTTCTACTGACTAAAAACCGAACCCATGTTCCTTCTTTGCCCTTGTGCCGAGGCCACGTCATCTAGTACTAAAATCCGCGGCCCCGACGGGCGTCGGCCCTTGCAGGCCCCTCCTTGCTGACATCTCTTAGAGGCGCGCGTGGAACACGAACGCGCCGCCGACACGGTCTGTTGCCGTTATGACGACGGCCGGACGGCGAGCTAGCCCATTACGCACCGTCCACAGGCCCGCGTCTACGGTGGCCGGAAGCCATCACGTGGCCCCCGACGCCCGGAGCGCCTTCCGCGCCTTCCGCGGCGGCTGGGACGTTGAGAGGTTCTCTCCCTCTCTCGTTCCGCCACCTCCTTCGCTAGCATTACTGCTTCGCAGAAGGAGGCGACGGCGTCCCATTCCTCCTCGCCCCGGACCATGGCTTGCACCAGGGCCGGACGCGAGTGGTCGCCGCCGCCGATCGCCGCTGAGAACACGGCGGGGCTCCGCCCAATCAGGACACACCTCCACAGTGTGCTCCACCGTGTCCTCCGGTCGATCCTCACAGTGAAGCATCCGGGCGTTTCCTACCGCCTGATTCGGTGCAGGTACCTCCCGAAACATCCGTGTCCGGTGAGGACCTGCGTCAGACGGAAGGTAAGGGCGCCGTGGCTCCTCTCTAGCCACTCCTCAAAGAGGGGACTTACCGCCACTATCGTGGCGTGCCCTGGTAACAAAGACCCTTATGTAAATAATTTAACCTAAATATACATTTGTATACTAATAACTTGTGTTAGTATAAGTACCTAACTTAAAACTACATTATGTTAGTAGCACTTCACTTGCACGTAACTTTGTGCGTTCATGTAAAATTTGTCCGCGGAAGCTGTGGCGGAAGCGATGGATCATCACATCTTGCGGCCAGAAACTTTCTTCCCACACCAATCGTTGTGAATAACACTTACGTGTACGCACCACAAATCCTATGAAATTCACATTGTAGCGCGATTCCACCAGCTACGTCCTTCGTGTGTACTTCAGTCTCTGGCACACTTATCCTTTTATGTCCTCTGGCCTTTACCTCAGTGGTGTAATACAGGTAAGAGATGCACACCCTGGGGTGTTCCCCCTTGTGGCGCGTAGTTTCATGGGCAGACAAATCGGTCTACTCGATTTCTTGTTCGTTTTCTGCGCTCGGTACCAACTGTCACTTACAACCCGATTATGTTCCCAACACACGGTTACGGTCATTTACTGGTATACATTAGTTCTATAAAAGCTTTTTTTTTAAGAAATCAAAGTCTAGCTTCTTGTAATTATCATCAAATATTGTTAAACTAAATCCGTACGAATGGTTACCCTAGCAATTTATATTTATCGGAAAAGTGTCTAGCCCGATAAATATAAATCGTTGACTGAATCTAGCCTAGCTTTAAATCTTTTACTGTTGTCTTTCAACAAACGGATTAAACAGTCATGTTGGGTATAACCTTGTTACTTGTTGTGTTGTGTGCCGTGGCTCTATGGTTCAAGTATATTCGAGCCAATCCTAGCTCGCATGCATTACCACCGGCTATGCCAGGCAAGCTGCCGGTCGTAGGACATGGATACAAGCTGTTTATGTACTTCACAAGTTAGTATTGTAATGCTGGGGGTCTAAAATGGCCACTAGCAGAATCACAATAGGATAATAATTAATTGCGCTGAAATTCGTAAAATGGTAAACAAAGTGATAATTGTATTCATAATAATTACTGCGTAAGTGACCATTTTACGAATTTTAACGCAATTCATATTAGTAAAGGGCATGTATATAACGCGGCGACGTAAAACGAATATGGGTATTACAAAATAATAGACTGGGTACCATTTATAATGGGTTGGCGACTAATAAGGAGTATCGTAATTAAAAAATGTGCATACAAATAAATCAGTTATTGGCTCCGTTTTAATATAAACTGGCAAAAAGTTTATTTTGACAACTAAATTTGTATCTAAGCGGATACTTGATGATGGATAAAAAATGGGCATTCAACCATTTCCCGCTAGCCCTTCCAGCTATATTATTTCTAAGGAGGTCATGGTGCCAAAAAAAAAGAAAAATTACTTTAATTTGATTTTTTTTTAACATCCAGATCTCATGGAATTTGTAAATACTGTGAGTGAAGACTGCGCAAAGCAAGGAGGAGTTACTTATTTCAATTTCGGGAAAGAATTATACTACTGTAAGTAACATAATATTAATTATTAATTACTGCCTTATTATATAGGTAGGTCCAACTTTGAGAAAGAGTTCAATCGTGGAATCCGATTCAGCTGGGCAGCGTTTGGGAAGTTGCGTGGTATGTTCTCGTCAAACTTATCGCAGTCTCTCAAGACGAAGGTCTAAGACCAGTGTATGTTGCCAGTGATCACATACGGGCCGAAACGTGGTCGCTCACAATAGGCCTCATCAGAAACTTCCAAGTCACCCAAAGGGCAATGTAGAGGGCTATGCTCGGAGTTTTTTTGCATGGTCAAATCAAGAATGAAGACATCCGCAAGAGAACCACGGTTACCAACGTAAGCCGAAGAATTGCCAAACTTAAGTGGCAATATTGCTCACAGAACGGATGGCCGATGGGGCCGAAAAGTTCTAGAGCGGCAACCGCGAACTGGAAGACGTTGCGTTAGAAGGCCTCCCACTTGGTGGATCGCTAACCTGGTGAAGGTCGAGGGAATCCGCTGGATGCGATACACATAGGACTGGTCAATGTGGTAACACTTGGAGGACACTGCATTATACAGTTTGAGTGCAGCCGAACTTTCGGTCAATAATTGGACGAAACCGAAATGGTTGAAATTGACCGAATCTCTGGCCGGTCACTACTTTTTCGATGGTTTTTATAAGAAAATTTCTTCTACTTTTCAGTGATAGTCGATCCTGAAGATGCGCTCACAGCAGCCAATGTATGTACACAGAAACATTACGGGTTCGAATTTGGAGAGCCTTGGCTAGGAGACTCGATAATAGTTTCATCAGGTTAGTAAATAACAATAACTGATGTAAAGAACTTGCATAAAGGTCTACTGATTCTTATTTTTTGGAACCGGAAAACCTGTATCTTATAATGATTTATAATTGTTCTTTATTTTAATTTATTTTACTATTTATGTATACACAGTAGACCACACAGGAATATAACATAATATAACATTTGAGTACAAAGGTATATTATACAGTTGCTATTTATTTATTTTTCAACACACTTGCTCATAAAGTGGCTATAATTTCACCGCTAATGACACCTATAATCAAACTGTGACTTTTTCATTGCTATATTCACTAGTGAGAAGGGTTTTTTTTTAAATTTTGTTGGTTGAGTTGCTACGTTCATAAAAAAGTTTCGATACAAAAAAGATCGTGTTCAATAGTAAAAATAAATAAATGTACTTAGTGCTTGCTCATTTCATGCAAATTTGAATTTAAATAGATAATTTCAACTTGTACGTTTTTATTAAATGAAACTTTCACTCATAAAATATAACTTTTATTTTCTCTGTAATAAAGAAAACTTTTTCCTCATTTTATACGTGGCTAAAACTCAATCGCGCTCATTCATTTAGTATATATGGCCGATCGCCATTGTTACAGTATGACCATTTTAAGTGTGAATTTCATGGTGACGCCACTGGTCAAGAAAAAATGCATCGCTACGTCAAACTTAGTAGGTACATTTATTTTAGTTCCGTGTTTTCCCGCATGCACAGATAAGTTCGTCAAACTGTAGATGCGCGCGCATAGGTTATCTGATTAACTCTTACCGCCATTACAAAAAAAAACACAACTCGTTTTAACTGTTGAAAATGATTTTTTGTATTATTTTCACAAGTGTGATGAAAAACGTCGTATGATACACGAGTGTATTGATCATTACCGTCCTCGGCTTTATTAAGACCCTCACCTAACGGCTCGGGTCTCAATGGCGCCTCGGCGGTAATCACAAACATTACACACTTGTACCATAATGTACTATTATTCCAAAAAGGTGTACTCACCTTTAGCTTAGCTAAGTAAGTTGTAAGTTACTACTTACAACTTACTTAGCTAAGCTCCAAAAAACCGTTGCAGTGGTTTGACTGTGGGTATGGTGAGTGACTAGACATACTTAAATGTACTTAATAGTACATTGTTACATTAGGGGTGAAAGTAACTTATTTAGTACCCGAGACGGGGTATGGCGCCTGAGCGCAGCGAGGGCGCTAATAGTTCGAGGGACTAAATAAGTCTTTAACCCGAGGTAAACACTGTGCTTTTCATTACGAATACAAGGAAAGTTGATGGGAATAGGCTTGCGCCCAATTACTTAAATCGAAAGATAGAAGAAAGAAAAAGTACCGTATTTATTGGTTTCACACAGGACAAAACAAATTGACAAAAAAAATAAAAAAGTAAACATAAGAGAAACACTTAAAATCGATTAAATCTAATCGGTGGATGGCATTAGGCTTGCTCCTAATTACATAGGTAGATGGCAATAGGATTGCTCCCAATTAGATTGGTTGATGGCAATAGTCTTGCTCCTAATTACATCAGTTGGGGGCAATAGGCTTGCCCCCAATTACATCATCAGTTGATGGCAATAGGCTTGCTCCTAATTAGATTGGTTGATGGCAATAGGCTTGAACCTAATCACATCAGTTGGTGGCAATAGGCTTGCTCCTAATTACATCAGTTGATGTCGATGGGCTTGCTCCTAATTACATGTATTGTGTTGATGGCAATAGGCTTGCACATAATCACATCAGTTGGTGACAATAGGCTTGCTCCCAATTACATCAAATAATTTGACAGCTGTCAGTTGAAAGCGATTCTCCCTAGGGCTGAAAAGTAGTACTTTCAACCCGCTCCGCAGGCATGTTATGACCTACTTTCAGAGTATGAGTAATGAAAAACTATATTATACTAGCTGATGCCCGCGGCTTCGCCCGCGTGGATACTGTAAAAACAATCCTTGATGCGGATTATATATATCATTCTAAAATTTCAGCTCGGTGCAGAACTTTTTGAGTTTTTGAAGCGGACACTAACCAACATAACATTTTTATATATATAGATTACTTATAATTCATGTTTATTTATAATTAACACATTTCGAAAAAAAAAATATCTATTTTTGTACTATGTTTCTTCATTACCATTACCTAACCTGGAACATTTATTTTTACAACGCTTAATAACATTAATATATTCTAATCAATGATTCTAATGTATTTATTTATTTGGTTAACCTGCAATTGTTTAGGTATATTATGTGCAAAAATCTACACTAATAATATTACTACACTATATGTCTACATTTCTTGATTTCATTTCTCCTTTTGCAGGTCTGCTGGCAGAAATTTCTAAAGAAATAAGCAGTACCTTTGTACTCTAATGTTATATTATGTTGTTTTCCTGTGTTGTCTAGTAATTGTGTGTACATAAATAGTAAAATAAATAAATAAATAAAATATTAATATGAAGGCAGAGGGTCTGTCATCTTAAATGAAACTACGAAATATAGCGGTAATCAACTTTTACTCCAATAGCACGATATTTAAAATAAATCACTATACACACAACTATATAATTCAGATATAATATTAAAACTCTAAGCGCTACAGCATGTGCACCGGGCCAAGCCTGCGACAAGAATGATCCCCTCCACGCCGAGTGGTCGTTTATAAAGACTGGCTCGAGCAGTGGGGAGAGTGGTGCGGCCTTAGTGACGCCTGCGCTGCGCACCTGGCCCGCTGCACGTGCTGTTTACAACGGCGACGCCGTCAAATATAATATTATAAAGAGGAAAGATTTGTATGTTTGTGTGTATGAATAAACTCAAAAATCGATTTAAAAAATTCTTTCACTATTAGATAGCTAGATTCACCCTGAGTAACATAGGCTATTTTAATCCCTGTATTCCCACGGGAACGGGAACTAAACGGGTGAAACCGGTTAACACCACATTCACTATGTGGTTATGTAAATTATTTAACAATAATTGATTGATTTAGTATTAGGTTTCATAATGTAATATTCTACTTAATGTTGCTTTGTTATTTACCCAATATGAATAAATAAGGAGTATTCCCGTTCGTCCCACTGACTTCGTCCCCGTAGTGGGACGAACGGGAATTTTAAAAATAATATTAAATTTGTTCCCGATCGTCCCACTAATTTTGTTGATGGGACGAACGGGAATAATATATTAATTATTTTTTAGTCCTCTTGGTCCCACCAAATAATTTCAGACTGGTTGTTTTAATGGTAAAAAAAAACATCAAATCAGTCATTTATAGTAAAGAGTTAGGACAGTGAAGTCTCATAAAGTACTAGGAGGCCAGAAATATATAGGAGGTATTATGCTATGACACCCGGGCTATTCTTACGAATCTATTGACACCTCATTTATTAAAATTCGTTCTGTAGTTTAGGCGCTACGGTGGAACATACATACATACTTACATACATACATAGACTGCCAAAATCATTGCCCTTCCTTTTGGCTTCGCCGTAGTCGGGTAAAAAATAGCTTGGTGCTAGCTATTTTTTTTTAAGTGTTTTTTTTCTGGCCAGCTCTGTCCCACTTCTGGACAAAGGATTCCATTCCTTCCATTTCTCTCAAAGCCGTACGCCCTCCTTCCAGTTCTGACGGAACCTGTCTAATTCGTCCCGCTAAATATTTATTAAAATCATATGCACAAGTAAAAATAATCGTACACACACGCCATACGTATTTTGTACCAGTCCACCTTACAAGATTGTTCTAATAGAATTTCACAAGTACTTATCAGCGCCCTCCTAGCCAGTCCTGGCAATGTCATCCAAGAGCTAAGACAACCTTGCAGCACTGTGAGAGTAGTCCTTTAAGAAGATGTTAGTATGAGGGTCTATATACACCCCGTCGCGGCTGCGGGTTGTCCGATTAATTGTCCGTTAAAGAGATATCGCGGCCTACCTCGGCACAAGGGCCAAGAACGAACATGGGTGGTTTTTGGTTTGTAGAAGTCTGACACTCCCTTCCGCTAAAAAAAAACTATATTACATCCCCGTCGGGGTTGCGGGTTGTTCTAAAGAGATACCGCGGTCTCGGCACAAAGGGCCAGGAAGGCACATGGGTGGTTTTTAGTTAGTAGAAGTCTGATGCCCGTTTTCACCGACATCCCCTAAGTTTAGGGGATCCCCTAAGCATGGATAGGGGACCGTTAGGGGATGGTTTTTGTTTCACCAGCGGTTAGGGGTCAGTAAAACCTTAAAAGTTCCCCTAAATTTAGGTGGCCAAAATTTGGGCCCATAAACGGAATATCTGTCACCCCGCTTTGTCCCCGTAGGGTGACGGATAGGAAAAAAAAGTTCGAACTGTCCCCTCATTGCAAAAAGGGGGACAGTTCGAACTTTATTCACTACGTAATGGTTTCATCTGTCCCCCTATCACCAATACGGGGACAGATGAAACTTATTTATTCCTCTTTGTCCCCCACAGAATTTAATATATTAAATTCTTAAAAGTAATGCCACACATAGGACTAGTGGTTTAGGTTTATATAATCATCTGTTTTTTAATTACATTAAAAAACATACTAATAATAAGAATATTTTGTTTTGTTATTGATTGATAGAATCAGTCACAGTCCGATAAATCACAGTAGGTATTGTACATATTAGTCGAGTGGTTAACAATGAACCAGCAGTACAGAGTGAACCATGCAAATAATTTAAAAATTTGACGTTTCCGTTTGATGCAAACTGCATAAAATAAACGCCTTTGAGGCCCGTTAATAAAATAACGTTAGTAAAATTTCGTCTAATTTATTTGTGTAAATAGTAGCTGAATATCAATTGAATTGATAAATTAGTAATTGCTTTTACTTATGATAGTTTCGTCAATCTCCTCGTGTTTGTGCACGTGGCTAGTTAATCTCAAAATTTGTAAGAATGGGGTGGTACAGAATTAACCACTTTGAGAGAGTGCACAATGAACCAGTGATTTATAGAGAAAATTCGGAAATGAATAAATTCGAATATTCCACTAGTTGGAAAGAAAAGGAAAGGCGAGTAGCGACTGGTTGAAATGCACCCTGATTTGTCCATTAAAAAAGCACGTAGGTAAATGCACGAGTCACATCATCCAATCCTACGAAAGTAAAGTTAATTTAATTAATGTCATGTGTAATTTTGTGTGTTTATGTGTTTGTTTGACTGGCCTGTTGGTCCAGTGGTTAGTGACCCTAACTGCTATGCCGGAGGTCGTGGGTTCGATTCCCACCCAGGACAAATGTTTGTGTGATGAGCACGATCATTTGTTCTGTGTCTGGGTGTAATTTATCTATAATATGTATGTATTTAGAAATATATAAGTATGTTTATCAGTTGTCTAGTACCCATAACACAAGCTCTGCTTAGCTTGGGACTAGATGGCGTTGTGTGATAGTTGTGGAATATTATTATTATTTAATGTTTACGATATTAGGTCCCTTGTTTAGACAAAAATAATACGTTTTGATCGTAACTACAAATAAATAGGTACTGTTCACAGATTAGTAAGTTTTATATAAAACATTTATTAACGGTTTGGTTATTGTTTGGCCTAGTTACAAATGAAAACTTTTAAACTAATAATAAACTTAAAGTTGCAAATAATCTCAATACATAAATAAACGAAAATCACTAGTATAACGAATTTTAAAACTCCACTCCAAAGGTCGTAAGAATAATAATATATAAATAAAATATCTATCGCAACTTCTCCAACAAATGACCAATTGTAATTATACCACGTACAAACTGCATTTGACAATTATGTATAAATGCGTCTTTCATAATATTTCTATTTGTGCGACAATTTGACGTCGGAGGTAATTGGTTTTGGATCTGCTGTGATATGACTCTATAAAAAGCTGCATCCTTTTCTAGAATAACTAAAAGCATATTTAAGTTGGGATTTTTTTTCCCAATTGCATTATTTAGTCCATGGTGCCAGCCTTCCAGAAAGTTTGTAGTACGGTGACGTTCATTAAAAACACACAATAAATTTCTAAACTCAGCATCATGCGGTCTAAGGTCATGGGGCAGAAACTGACCCAGTTAACGATAGTCTTCCTACAAAAACCAAATTAGTTTTATATTGTTAAGTATTAACCTACACTAAATTTAAGATGGTTTTTTTTTTTTTAAACCATGGGAATAAAATGTTATAGATGAATAAAAAATAGATAATAAATGTATAGATAAAACAATTTCAGTGAAGCATTCTGTTAAATAAACAAAAGAAGCGCTCGCGTCAGCGTCGTCTGCTACGCGGACGATGCGCTGGTGCTGGCACAGGAGGGGTCGTACGAGGCGGCGGCCGAAACGATGACGCGCGAGGTTGCGATAGTCATCGAGAGGATCCGGCAGCTGGGTCTCGAGGTGGCACTTCACAAGTCGGAGGCCATGGGCTTCCATGGACGTGGGTAACTGCTGCCGTCGGGATCCCAGCTAACGGTGGGAGGGGTCCCCATCGGCGTCGAGTGTACTTTGAAGTAGGTACTAGGGCTCGTCCTCGACAGCCGGTGGAACTTCGTGGAGCACTTCCGACCTTTGGCTCCCAGACTGGAGTGGGCTGGGGTTGCCTTCAGGTGGCTCTTACCCAATTTGGGGGGGCCAAACGCCTCCTGCCGGAGGCTCTATGCGGGGATCGTGCGGTCCATGGCCCTCTACGGGGCCCCGGTGTGGGCGCGTGCTTTGACGAAGCGGGCCGCCCACTACTTGAACGCGCCCCAAAAGGTGCTGGCCGTTAGGCTAGTCCGTGGGTACCGCACGATCTCCCGCGAGGTGGCGAACCTCCTTGCCGGATTGCCGCCATGGGATCTGGAGGCGATAGTCCTCGCGCGCCTGCGTGAATGGCGCGCGGAGGCGCTACACCGGGGGGTCACTCCGTTGCCGCGGCAAATTGCCGCTCTACGAAGGACCTCCCGGTGTGATCTCATGGCGGCATGGAGACAGCGACTGTCGCAACCCCGTGCAGGGCATGCCATGATAGTGGCGGTAAGTCCCCTCTTTGAGGAGTGGCTAGAGAGGCGCCACGGTGCACCTTCCGTCTGACGCAGGTCCTCACCGGACACGGATGTTCCGGGAGGTACCTGCACCGAATCAGGCGGGAAGGAAACGCCCGGATGCTTCCACTGCGAGGATCGGCCGGAGGACACGGTGGAGCACACTGTGGAGGTGTGCCCTGCTTGGGCGGAGCCCCGCCGTGTTCTCGTAGTGGCGATCGGCGGCGGAAACCTCTCGCGTACGGCCCTGGTTTTTTGTCTTGGGCCCGACATCAAGATCAAGTAGATACGCCTGCGGCGTTATTAAACGATACATTTATTTCTGTGGACATTGATCATGTCGAAAGTTGAAGTCGGTTTTACTTTTCACTTTTTAATGGTTCACATGCGCTTACCCCTTCACAACGTACCAGCGTGATGTTATGTTATGAACTGGTGTAAACGATAGACAGACATGAGATTTCAGCAATCCCAGTCCATTTGCTATCATTTATTGAGGAGTTCCGTTGCCTATCTCCGAAGATCTTCATCAGATCTTCACCAAATTGAAATGGAACCACTTTCAGAAAGTACTCTTCCAAAAATGGGGGAGAAATCGGTGAAAATACATTAAAAAAAATGTGTATTGTACACATCTGCATACCCCCTCAGAGCATACAGGCGTGATGTTACGTCATGATAATGTATTTTCAATAAACATCCAAGCGATTCCAGTAATCACGACAGATTTGCCGTCTATTTTTGAAGAGTTCCATTGTATATCTCCGAAGATCAGTACCAGGTCTTCACCAAATTAAAATGGGACCACCTCAGGAGTTCATTTTTTCAAATAAAAAAAGAATTTTGAGAATCGGTCCACAAATGGGGAAGAAATCAGGTAACATACATAAAAAAAAACCTCCTCCTTTTTTGAAGTCGGTTAAAAACTTAAAAACTCTTCTATACTTGTTTTGTTGTTTGTATTTTTTTTTTCAAATCATGTATATTATCAAGAAACCAATAAAATGTACTAAGTCTTGTTATAATTAACATAATCACTGTTTTTTTATTTGTTAGATTAATGGTTTTTTCCCGGTATCTGCGTTAATGCGACATATATATTCGTAAACTAGAGACGTTTATCTAAACATCCTACCTATTTTTTTTTCTGTAGGCTCTGGGTATAGGTTCCATACTTAGTTGCCCAATGACCTTTATAAGAATATTAAATTTTGTGGGGGACAAAAAGGAATAAATAAGTTTCATCTGTCCCCGTATCACCAATAGGGGGACAGATGAAACCGTTACGTAGTGAATAAAGTTCGAACTGTCCCCTCATTGCAAAAAGGGGGACAGATCAAACTTTTTTTTCCTATCCGTCACCCTAAGGGGACAAAGCGGGGTGACAGATCGGCATATTCCCCATAAACCGGCACATACGTAAGTGATCTCTCAAACAACGAAGATGGATTCGGATTTAAATGAACTTTTTGAAAATTTTGAAACTGTTTCTACAATATTCAACGCTATAAACGTAAATAATAGCCGTAGACCAAAAATATATCGGAAACGACAAAATTACATCGATATTTTTGATGAAATTGACTTTTTTCGTAATATAGGATAAGTAAATCTCCGAGTTGTGTTTGTTGGAAAAGATTAAACACTCCTTAGAATTCCTGTTTTTTTATTCAGAATAATATTTTTACAGGCGAACACTAATTTCACCAACTTGTCTTTCTCATCCATTGAGAAATTTTGGCTGCGCTTCCTTTTATCTGCCATTATTATTCACCGTAAACGACAGATTGTTTTCAAACTAAAATATTGATTAAGTATGTAAAGTAGGAAATATATAAAAACTTTTTAACAAAAAATAAAACCGACTTCAAAAAAAAAAACACGAAAAAGTGAAAAATAAACTTTAGAAGAAAAATCAGTTTCTGAAGTCGGTGGCAAAAAAATGAAATCAAACAAACAAAAGTCACCGACTTTATAAACTGATTTTTCTTCTAAAGTTTATTTTGTTTTTAAGTCAATTTTATTTTTTGTTAAAAAGTTTTTATTTTTCACTTTTTAGTGGTTCACATGTTCATGGGTCAATGTGGACAATGTAGTTTTTTTTGAGTTTTGTTGATTTTTCAAAAACCGCTTGTCCGATTTCGATAAAAAAATATGGGACCATTTCGGAAGTAGGTATACCCTTTCCAACAAAAAAACAATTTTTAAAATCGGTTGGCAAGTGACGGAGTTAAGCCCGAACAAACATTAAAAAAAAAAAAAAATACAAACATCCGAATTGAGAACCTCCTTCTTTTTTTAGAAGTCGGTTAAAAAGATCACTAGAAAAACAACACGCGACACTGAACTCTCACAACAAATAATATCACGGAATACGAATTACGAATGTCGACAACAAAAAAATAAAACCACAGAATATACGCAATATTTCGTAATGTATGCAGTAAATTTGCAAGAAAATCTAAAATTAATTAAAAATGTGAATGAAATTTATTTGATATTGCTATTAAAACATGATGTATTAATAAATGTATTCATTTTATGTATATAATTAAGTGAAATGCTAAAAAACTGTCAATTTTCCAAATATCGATAAGTTCAAAAACGAATCAGTCACTATTATCGAAAACAAAACGTCACATAGCTATGTGTCCCCTAGCTAAGTGATAGAATTGATGGTGAAACGAAATTTTATTTAGGGGCTAGTTTAGGGGAGCTTTTAAGCTAAGAGTCCCATACGTAGGTGGTACTATAGGGGATGTCGGTGAAAACGGGCATGACACTCCCTTTCGCTCTGCCCAATAGCGGGAGGGGTTATATTTGATGATTTCACAACCGCCAAAAAAAAGGGTCTATAATATAACATACTTTTATAGAGTGTGCTCTCCTGATACACACTGTAGGTACTATGAAAGAAGATGTACGTATAAAAATAAATATTTTTCGCAGGAGACATTTGGAAGCGTCACCGCAAATTGCTGATTCCCGCACTAACTCTGCCAGTGGTTCACGGATTCCTAGATGTGTTCAACAGCCAATCCAGGAAGCTGGCCAGTTCTATGAAACGACATGTTGGAAACGGATCATTTGATCATATTCCGTATTTGAAACATAATGCTTTTGAAACTCTTTGCAGTAAGTGATAAAAAACCTGGAAGAAATTCAGGGTGTAAACGTAACCTTCAAGAAGCCGTCAATCGAGCAATATGTACATCAAACTAAGCAATCCTGCGTAAAAATGATTGCCGGGAAACAATTTTTAGAATCACGTTTTACGGAACACGTCAATATAGCACACTCAAACTTAAGGAAGTTGACAAAAAAAATCTAATTAGTCCGTCCGATAGATTTCCAAAAAATATTGAAAACGTATTTTTTCTTTTTTCTCTTAAACAAAAAATGAAAACGATACAGTGCTTCAAAAAGTCATGCGACGTCACAGTTTGGTATATTTTTACCAGGCTATGACGTCAAAAGCCCCCAATCCATGATCTTTGACAAGCTTTATATTCGTAAATTTTTATTAATTTAATAAAACAAAAAACACGTATCCAATATTTTTCGATAATCTAACTGACGGACTAATCAGAATCATCTTTTTTTACTCAGTCAACTACCCTATTGTTCTAAAGGATGCTTTGAATAGTAAACGGGTCATGGAGGCAATTTTAGTAGAATTATACCTAAAAAAGTGATATTATTATGTAAAAAAATTGGTCCAGGACAAAAAAAAATATCAAGCAAGGGAAAGCAAGAACCTTTAGGCTTCGTTTATTTACACCCTTTATTTTTCTGTGTTTTTGCTGTAAGTAGGAATACAACGATGTACATGGAAATGACGATAATCAGTTATTTCGTGCTTTCAGTTGGTACATTTGGTATAAATGCTATAGAAGACATGGAGTTTACGGAAAGGTACTTGAAATCTGTGGATAAAATGATGAATATAGCGGTCACAAGGGCAATCAAATTTTGGCTGCAGAGTGACTTTATCTACAGACTGGTTGGACTGAAGAAAAGGGAAGAAGGAGTAGTGGGGACTTTACACGCTATGGGTGATACTGTAAGTCAGAGGATGGAGTGTAAGGATAGCAACAATTCAATTTCGCCATTTGTCTAAGTTTTTCCGAATAGTTTAATTGAATTCACTGTCAGAGATCCTAATGGTTAGTAACAATTGGGTCTTATATACTATGTTAGTAAGGTTACAAAAAATTCAATCACAAAAACACAAATAAAATTACAATTAAATATTATTATATATGACGGAGAAGGCACCTCCGGAGTGTTTTTAAAAAGTGTGACGTCAGCATTGCTGACGTCACAATTGTTCTTTTCATGATGCTCACTCATTTTTGGGTCTTCGAAGTAAAACTTCACAAGTACTTGTAAAAGCTTCGTATATTCAACGAGCAGCGTAACTACGTCACAAAGAGGTCCGTACTGTACGGCGACTCGAGAGCGACTGAGCCGAGCGCCTACAGTGCGGCCGTATTTATAGGACTCGGCGCACGTGCACGAGTTTACAAGTTTGTTCGTAAAGTATTGAAATTACAATCATAACAATAATTTTACATCGTAATCAACTCAAAAATAATCAACTGATGATTTATAAACTAATTTTAGGACAATCAAATGATTCAACTTAATTATTCTCGACGAACTGTTGTAGTTGCGCCGATACGGCCATACTGACAGGCGGTGCGCGCTCTGCACCAGCCTCGTTGGTTCTCGTAGATTGTTATGGATTCTCGTAGATTATTTGGATTCTCGTAGATTATTTGGATTCTCGTAGACTAGAGTAAACTAGAGTAAAGCACTTATTGTCCAAAAAGGACTGATACTCGTCTTTCATAGCAGCTCGCCACTGCCTGGCTTCAGGACTATTCAACGCTTCTTCAACTGTTATTGGATCATCACTGCCAAACGCTTCCCCCGTCAAAAAACCACACAGGAAGGAGTTCTCATCAGCTTCCACGTATTCTGCTCTCGAGTCATCTGTCTCAAATGAAACATCTGGAACATAAGTAGCATTCGAGTGATGATCTGTGACCAAGCTACTGGTCGAAGCTTCGATATCATTAGCATCATCAGTAGTCACAGAAGTTTGTTCTGACTCTGTTTTATGACTGGCCTGTTGGTCTAGTGGTTAGTGACCCTAACTGCTATGCCGGAGGTCGTGGGTTCGATTCCCACCCAGGACAAATGTTTGTGTGATGAGCACGATCATTTGTTCTGTGTCTGGGTGTAATTTATCTATAATATGTATGTATTTAGAAATATATAAGTATGTTTATCAGTTGTCTAGTACCCATAATACAAGCTCTGCTTAGTTTGGGACTAGATGGCGTTGTGTGATAGTTGTGGAATATTATTATTATTATTATTATTATTTATTCTGATGGGTCATCTTGGTTCGAGTCGTGGTTTGGCTGTACTTGCAGCCCTTCTCGTGAGGTCGACGGAATGGGCTCATTTGATTCTGCAGTAGGATCTCGTTGAGTAGGTGATTCGTTTCCCGCCGATACGGTCAACTGATCCCCAGGTTGTGGAGCGCGGCGCAGCTGATCATGGGCAACCTTGCGAGGTCGTCCTCTGCCGACAACTTTCTTTACCAGATATCGGTCATTTTCCAGTATTCTACAAACTTCATATGGTTCGCTGTATTTAAGGTCAAGCGAGGTTTGGTTTCGAGGATTATTTTTCACCAATACGTAGTCTCCTCTTTGAAAATGATGGATTTTGGCCTTGTGTAGGTTGAAGCGTTGTCTGTCTTGTTCGCTACAACGAATCATTTTCTGTTGCACCTGTTGAGTGAGCGCTTCAATATCAACGGTTTCGTTGTCAATATCCACCAGGTTGAGAAGCTCAGGAGGTACACAGTGCTTTCGTTGTGTAATAAGTGTCAGTGGAGCAACACCAGTGACTCGGTGGGTTGTACAGTTCATTGCCAGCTGAAGTTCCTCGAGTACAGTGTGCCACTGCTCTGCTTCGTAATTTTTAATCATTACCAAAGCATTTTTGAGGGTTGCAACTACTCTTTCAACTTGGCCATTCGCTCGGCTGACTCCTGGAGCGATAGCATGGATATTTATTCCGATGGCGTCACAGTAGTCCTTGAACTCGCCAAGGAACTCTCTTCCTCCATCCACTATTATTTGAATCGGCGCACCAAATAGATGCACAGTGCGTTTTAGAGCGGCCAATGTACTGTGTGGGTTTTTGTTGGTACTGAAGTACAGTAAAACGTACTTTGAGAAAGCGTCAATGGTGACTATGACATATTGCTGATCATCTGGAGTGCCCAGCTTCCCTGTTATATCCATATGAATAACTTGGAAGGCGGCCGTTGGTTTTTGTATAGGGTGTAACTGGGCTTGAATGGCCCCGGATCTTCCTTTGGATGTTCGGCATACAACACAGTTATCCACAAATCTTCGGATAGTGGAACTCATTTTGTTGAACCAATAGGTTTCTCTGATCTTCTGCAATGTCTTTTCCCAGCCAGGGTGTTTTAGTGCAGTGTGAAATGAGTTTATAATGCTCCATTGGAATGATTTGGGAACGACGGTACTGAGCTGCTGACCGAAGACAGGATCATTGACGTTCTTCTTTAAAACGTTGTCCTCTAACACATAGTCTTCCACTGGGTTATTGTCACTGAGGCTGTCCATTATCGGACGCAGTTCTTCATCCCGTCGCTGTTCAATTTTGAGCCAGTTCAAGTCTCTTGTCATAACATTGACTGCAAGCTCAACTGGATTGCGACTGAAAAAGTCAGCATGTTGGAGACGTTCACCTTTACGGTACTCTACCTCGAAGTCATAATTTTGTAAGAACGCCCACCAGCGATGAATCCTTGGCAGAAGATCCTTTTTGTGTTTTGACGCTTTTAATGCGTTGCAATCCGTTATCACGGTGAATTTTCGCCCATATAGATACTGGCGAAAGTGTTTTATAGCTCGTACCACTGCCAGTGTCTCCAACTCGTAGGAGTGGTACCGACTCTCGGCTTCCGTGGTTCTCATGCTCATAAAGGCAACAGCATGTTGTCGTCCATCTATTACTTGGACTAGTACTGCACCAAATCCAAGGCTGCTTGCATCCGTGTATAGTAGTATGGGTGCCTCTTCTTGAAATAATGTAAGGGCTGGAGCAGACGTTAGGCATTCGACGATTGTATTACGAGCTTTTTCGTGTTTGTCTGTCCATGTCCATTTTGCTCCTTGTTTCGTTAGTTCGTACAAAGGCACCATTATGCGAGAAAAGTCAGGAATGTACTTCCTGAAGTATCCAGCCAGACCATTGAACTGCCTGACTTGCTTTACAGTTTTTGGTACTGGTGCTTTGACGAGGGCTTCTACTTTACGTGGACTCGGTCGTACTTGTCCATCAGAAACTACATTCCCGAGATATTCGATGGATCGTTTGAAGAAAGCGCACTTGTCTGCGTTGATAGAAAATCCCGAGTCTTGCAGTGCTATGAGGATTCGTTCCAGGTGTGAGATTCCTTCAGGGAAATCTGTACACTTGCTCAATACGTCATCTACGTAGACTTGTGCAGCTGTTCCCAATAGTGATGTCAAAGCTCTGTTGATGCATCGTTGGTAAACTGAACAAGCATTGCTCAAACCAAAAGGCATGGTGAGGTATTCATAAAGCCCATCTGGTGTGACGAACGCAGTCTTCTCTATGGAGGTCTCACCAATGGGAATCTGGTGGAAACCAGCCGCCATGTCAAGACTTGTGTAGAAATGACCATTTGCCAATTGGTCAATCTGGTCAGAGATTAATGGGAGTGGATAATGGTCACGTAGAGTATTCGAGTTGAGCTCCCGAAAGTCCACACAGAGCCTATCATCACCATTCTTCTTCTTGACCAGGATAATGGGACTTGAGTAGGGAGATTTGCTCTCACGAATGATGTTATGTTCCAGGAGTTCTTGGATCATGGTACGAACTTTCTCTCGTTCCACTGGGCTGAGGCGATATGGTCTTCTTTCCACAAATTTATCAGGGTTTTTCAGTCTGATTTCTAGTTCACCGGTGTTGACTCGAGTCTTAGGATATCCACGAATAAACAGATGTTCGTATTTATTCAGAAGTCGTCGTAGTTGTAAGACTTCATCTTCATTGGTTAGATCACAGTCCAAGTTACTGAAAAGAGCAGAACTCATACTCACATGATTGACGAGTGATCTATGGATTATCATCGTCCCATTAGATGTGATTATCACACTTAGATTAGTGCCATGGATCAAGTTCATTCCCACTAAAATGTCTGTCGTCATTTCATAGTCGGGCAGTATGAAAAACTCAAGTTCAACACTGATGGTATCTACGACGCATACAGTCGTAAGCTTGTTTAACGACAGTGCGGGAAATTGGCCAATCCCTTTCAAATAATTGACTGCTGGTCTCCTTTGACCTGGTAAAGCTGCAGCCACAGATTCTCTGATAATTGAGCACTCCGCGCCGCTGTCAAAGATGGCTTGCAAAGTACTTTCTCCTATTTTGATGGCGATAGGAGCCAGCTTATGGCTTGCAACACAGTTCACATTTGAAGTCAACGAACGTTCGCGCTTGAAGCAAGTTTCGTAAGTGTGACCTGGTCTCTTGCAATAGGTACAGGCAGGTGCGGGTGGTGTAGCTTTTGGATCCTTATTGCTAGCTTCAGGTTTAGACTCCGAAGGTTTGAACCTGCAGTCGTTAGTCGAGTGGTTCGTCTTCTTACATATGCGGCAGCTTGTTGTTGACGATGTATTGTCCGAAAAACGTGGACGTTTGTTATTGTTTGTGGAATTGGAGCTTGGGTGACTTCGCTTCTTCCGTATGGATGTTGCAACTGAGATGAGCTCAGGGACACTGGTTGCCCTGGCATTCAATAGTTCAATGCGCAAGCGCTCGTCATTAATGCTTCCAATCACAGCTTCCACAGCATGTTCGTCTCCCAGTTTGTCTTTGGTGACTCTTCGCCACAAGATCCAGGCACGTGATAAAAACTCCGCTATGTCTTTTGTTGCATCGTAAACATGTTCTCTGAACATGATAATGTCCCGGGAGTATCTATTTTCAGGTTCAAAAGTGGTGATGAGATTCTTCCGCAACTCTTCCCAACTTGTAGTAGTCACCATCCAATCATCAATCCACATCTTAGCACGCCCCTTCAATAGGCTGCAGACTTTCATGCGTACATCGAAATCTTCAAGTTTGTACGCTTCAATCGCTTGATCTATATGCTGGCACCATTCTCGTACACCGATGTGGGTGTCCGGATCAAAGGATGGTAAATAGATGTCTTTGATCCTTATTTTTGCTTCGGTAGGTCGAGCACATAAGCGCTCAGACATTTTCTGCATTGTTTCCATCATTTGCATCAGAAATTGTGGTGGTACCCCTCCCAACTGCATTGTATGGTGAGGGTACACTTGCGGTCTTGATTGCATCACAGGTTCCAATGGTACATTGGTGACCAACACAGGTTCCTGCTGCTGGATGTTGGTTTGTTCCAGTGCATCAGGTGGCGGAACTGATGAGGAAGTGGCTTGGGTGGGAGCTCCTTGCGATCCCACTTCTGATGACGGAGAAGGCACCTCCGGAGTGTTTTTAAAAAGTGTGACGTCAGCATTGCTGACGTCACAATTGTTCTTTTCATGATGCTCACTCATTTTTGGGTCTTCGAAGTAAAACTTCACAAGTACTTGTAAAAGCTTCGTATATTCAACGAGCAGCGTAACTACGTCACAAAGAGGTCCGTACTGTACGGCGACTCGAGAGCGACTGAGCCGAGCGCCTACAGTGCGGCCGTATTTATAGGACTCGGCGCACGTGCACGAGTTTACAAGTTTGTTCGTAAAGTATTGAAATTACAATCATAACAATAATTTTACATCGTAATCAACTCAAAAATAATCAACTGATGATTTATAAACTAATTTTAGGACAATCAAATGATTCAACTTAATTATTCTCGACGAACTGTTGTAGTTGCGCCGATATATACGTTTACAACAATACATTACATTAGCACAATTTTATTTTTATTTTACCGTCCCAACCACGATGCTCACCCAGAGCGAGTGAATTGGACACTGATATTTATCAGAAATTAATAATGTTGGAATTGTTAACTAGATTGCTGACTTGTTTTGTGATCGCAATCATCAAAAAATTGTTTAAGTTTTCAAATTGAAATATTCATTACAGGTTTTGCAAAAGAAAAAAGCTGCCATGAGAGATGAAAATATGAACAAACATAATGAATTTGAAACTGCAGGTTTGCGTGAAGAACTGTATTTGAATACCCTTTGGCCATTTGGCCCTCTCGCAGCCGGAGAGCGTCGCGGTGACCTCGTAGATGTGACCAGTTAAACATATCTTTTACCAGTGAATGTTTTGCCATTGATAAAAATACATAGCGAGGGTGAAGCCTTAATCCACTATTGGAGTGACGCAAGCTAACAGACATTTGTACAATCCATCAAGCAGACTTGGTATTCTGAAAAGCTTATATTTTTCAGGGAATAAATTCAAGCCTTTTCTAGACCATCTCTTAGCTCTTTCTAAAAAAGGTGCTATGACAGATCAGGAGATCAGAAATGAAATGAATGCGATTATGGCAGCTGGGTACGAAACCACGTCAACCCAGCTGACAACGATCTTGGTACTGTTAGGAGCACATCCTGAAATTCAAGAGAAGGTGTATGAAGAGTAAGTTGGATTTAATGTAATAATATGAACGTAAAAGTAGAAAGGATTATCGTAGCTGTAGATATTATAATATTATGGCTTTCTGTATTCTGTATTTTTTGCCATGAAGATTAAACAGATTTCCTTAAATGTAACAAAGGTGAGCACGTATAATAGGTTTTTGGAAAACTTTTTTCAGAAGTTCTGTTGGAATTGTGTCATGTTTGCTGATGAGAGACAAGAAGATATAGTATCCCATTGCGAGAATAGTTTGGTATTGTTGCAACTTGATTATTTATGGTTTTAAAACTTTTTTAATTTTCAGATTAATTGAAGTACTGGGTCTAGACGGAGATGTAGAAAAGGATGATGTGAACAAGTTAGTTTATACACATGCAGTTATAATGGAATGTCTTCGATATTTTCCTGCACTAACTGTTATATTTCGATCTGTCCTTCAGGATACCAAACTAAGTGAGTTTTATAATTAGTTATTCTTTATTATAATGATTGGGCTCCAGTTTCTGTACCTACAGTGTAAAAGGTCATTGATACGCAACCTGGGACCTTTATAACAATATTTTTATCATTAACTATAACAAGATGATCAATTCCCTCTAAAAATAATTGAGTGTGAAATATGTGTATACGACGTTTCAGAACAGTCGTTACGTATGACAAAAAAAAAAATTCTGACGTATTCATCTAGAATCTAGATGAAGACCGTATAGTCAATCTAGATTCTAGATTGACTATACGGTCTTCGCCTCTGTTGTACCTACCTTTGACTAAAATTTTCAATTTTTATGGTGCTTTTTTGAAATGTAGAAAAGAGGCAGATGGAATGTTATGAATAACAATAATAATGCGCTGTTTATGAGGAAAAGTTATTTTTCACAATTTTCAAGAGCAAATTTTTTTTAGGACACTAGGTAGGAGTTTCTCCTGTATTGTGGGTGCGTTCACAGACATTTAAACTCACATACACAAATACCCAGACCCGAAACAACTATCTGTAGGCCATACAAATATTTGTTCCGTGCGGGGATCGTACCCGCGACACGTAGCGCATCAGCCACTGCGCCAACCGTGCCGTCATTGGATTGAATGTACTTGTACTTTTGCGATGGATTTTAGTTTTTTTAACGATATTGTTGTTCGTGTGGTTGTACACGAACAACAACATCGTTCGCAGCAACAAAATAAAAATAAAGCAAAAAAAAAAAATAACAACAATGGAATCATTGTTAATTTTAATTCCTTCGTTTATTTTTTGTTTAATACGGGGATTTTACCTACTTTGTATAGTGATAGAGGTGTGACCGTCGATCTACTAAGGCATGCGTAACTTCCCGCCGGGCTGCGGATTATCGAAAGAGATGACGTGGCCTCGGCACATGGGCGAAGAAGGAACATGGGTTGGTTTTTAGTCAGTAGAAGTCTGACACTCCCCTTCGCTCTGCCCAAGAGCGGTGGGGGGGGGGGGGGGTCATTTGATGATTTACCACCCACCAAAAAAAAAAGGCATGCGTAACTGCCAAAACGTGGGTCTTCATCCCTGCTTGCTGTAATATTTCAATAAATACCTGTGGTATAATTATCAGTAATTTTACACCTCGTGCAGACGGCTACACATCAAGCTATACATTTCCAGTTTACGCTGATCTCGCACTATATGGAAATCCTATACAATGCGAGACCAGCTTATACTGCAAATGTATAGCTTGATGTGTAGCCGTCTGTACCTCGTATTTTTGTGCCTCGGTAAGCACGATATGACGTTGCTCCCGGCTGTCATTTCAAGATGTTGGACAGTCGTTACAGTGCCAGTGACTAAAAAATCTGACAACCGTTCGTTTCCAATACTAACTAGATTGTGGAGGTCAGATAGGCAGTCGCTCCATATAAAATACTACACTTGCATCCGGCAAGACTGGTAAGCCAAAATGATGATAATATTTTTATAATTTGTTTCAGAAAACTACACAATGCGTGCTGGTAGCCATTGCATCATCTTTCCACTGGCAACTCATCTCGATCCTACTTGGGGACCTGACAGTGATCAGTTCAGGCCAGACAGATGGTTGAATGGTGACTTCAGAAACAACAAGGAGTTTGCAGCATTTGGATTGGGCAAGCGATCTTGTATAGGTAAGACTTGCTCATTAGATTTTTTTGTTTATTGAGCAAATTATTTAGTATTTCTCACGACTATTTCTTATACCTACTCATGATATTTTCCTTATCAGTTTTTGAAAAAACTTGATTACTTATTATTAAAATTAACCTGTTTACTTGTTAAAACAAATGTACTTATGTGTTAATGAATAAATAAAAACATTACAAATTATAAAGTGCTTTAATTGGTCATTATGTTTTCTTCAAATTTATCGTAATATTTATTCATATATTCAAGATTACTATCTTGTGAATAACGTCGCGTTAAATCCAAGTTCTTGGTAGGCTCACTAAATTATAATAAACAAAAACAACGAAATATAATTAAGTTGAGTCTAATTATGTATCTTTGTCATTCAATGTTAGGTACCTACACGCTCCCGGCGGGGCTGCGGGTTGTTTTTAGTCGATAGAGTTGGGAAAATGGGTGGTTTTTAGACAGTATAAGTTTGACACTCCCTTTCGCTCTGCCCAAGAGCGGGAGGGGTTATTTGATGATTTCCCACCCCCCAAAAAAAACAGTACCTACTCGCTATAGTCCGCCATTTCTCCTTAAAGGCATTTGATCAAAATCGGCTAATATCAGTAGGTACTTTTTGAACGTCAAAAACAAGAAATAGCCCCCCAAAACACCCGCCCTTCGACACTTCCTGGTGCTTTAGCTGAAAAGAAAAAGTAGCGGAACAAATTCCCCAATACCACATCTGGTTTTTAGGTCAGGAGAACCATATTCTATAAAGCAGTGTGTAAGATAATACTAACAAAGCATTCGTCAAATGGGGCTTGAAATGTAAGAGACCAAGTTAGTATTATTATAAACCTATACTGCCCTACTGCAGGTCAAAGGCCTTCCTTCCCTCCTTCCACTTTTCGCGATCTAGTGCGATAGTGGGCCAATACTTAGAGAAAGAGTCCAGCTCATCCCGCCATCTACTTTCGGGCCAGCCGCGTTTCTTTTCCTGCTCTGTGGTATTCTCCGACATGCGGTAGATGTGCCCAGCCCAGTTCCATTTTAACCTAGCAGCAGTGAGGCTAGCATGAGCTATTTGGGTTTTGGAGCGAAGTATGTTCTCCAAGTTACGCTTGCATAATGGTAGTACAGATTACGATGTAGGGATCATCATCATCATCAGCCTATAATGTTCCCACTGCAAGGACTCAGGACTCCTCTCTAGGAGAGGGATGGGCTATAATCTACCACGCGGGCCCAGTGCGGATTGGTGGATGTCACACATCTTCGAATGTTTTGGTTCTAAGATACGCCGGTTTCCTCACGATGTTTTCCTTCACCGTTTTGAGAACAGTGGTGATGAAATAAATTACACAAAGTAATATGCCTGACGGGGTTCGAACCCACGACTCACTGTTCGTAAGTCGGGGCCGCCACCACTGGGCCACCACTGCTCTAGGATGCGATGTAGGGATGGCAATAACATATTGTTTCTGTTACAGGTAGAACATACGCCATGATATCAATGAAGGTGACTCTAGCGCACTTCATACGACAGTACCGAGTGACAGCAGACATGAGCAAGTTGAAGCTGAAATACGAGTTCGTAAACAAGCCAGTCTCAGGACACGAAATTAGTATCGAAAGAAGGAATGAGCCTTATTCATGTGCCTAGCTATTTCCATTGTTAGGGTAGATTTCTATTATAACTGGATGCAAATGAATACTTACTACATGGAGCAACTGCCTATCTGAGTTAGTACTGGGTAAAACGATACCCCTTTTTAAGACTGGATGTCAGACTTTCGGCCTATTGATCAATTATAGCCCATCCACAAATTACGGGACCAATGGCTTAACGCGCTTTCCGAGACACGGAGCAGTTCCGTATAATATTATAATAACGGGTTACCAAACCTCAGAGCAATCTTGGATAGCACTGATTAACCTAGAAGATCGACCTGTGCAGCTGTTATTATTAAACAAGTAGCTTATCTACTCCAGAAGCCAAATAAAATCGAATATTTGTGGTAATAGAGGATCCGACTGACTCAAAAAAGTATGATTCTGTTTAGTCCGTCTGTTAGATTATCGAAAAATATTGGATACGTGTTTTTTGTTTTATCAAATTATAAAAATTGACGAAGGTAAAACGCTTCAAAGATGTGGGGGCTTCTGACGTAACTTGTAGGAAAAAAATGCACTGAAATGTGACTTACAAGAGTTTTCGAAGCATTGCAAATGTATCGTTTTCATTTTTTGTTTACGAGAAAAAAGAAACAATATGAATTCAATATTTTTTGGAAATCTATCATCATCATCATCATTTCAGCCGAAAGACGTCCACTGCTGGACATAGGCCTCCCCTAAAGTGTAATTTTTGCTTAGGGGGGGTTTGCCATAATCGCCACGCTTGGCAGGCGGGTTGGCGATCGCAGTACGGTCGATACAAAAAGCACAGAGAACGCTGCTGCCCAAAAATCTGGAAATCTATCTGACGGACTAATTAGATTTTTTTTTGTCCGATCCCCTATTGCCCCAGGTCCCAGCTTATCAACATTTGGCGAATTCAATGTTCCGACCCGAAAACTGTGAACAGCCATCTTAAGAAAAACAGAATTTTCTGAATGGGATCAGCAGTTCCGAAGAGTAGGTACCAGGAAGTACGGTCAGCATCAGAAGTATATTAACATTACTCAAAGTTTCGAAGCTGTTTTTTTTAATAAAAACTTGTTAGATATTACTCGTAAGGACTATTAATTTAAACGAATAATCTTCTGAAACATTAAAAATAATAGCTAGTCATGTAGGTACATAAAAGAATTAAAATTCCGAAATGTTCAGCTACTTCTGATGCTGACCGTACCTCATCATCATTCATCCAAACTTACTTTACCTCTTAATAAATTAGTGTTGATAAAAACAAAAGAAAATAAAAAACAAACACTTTAATAATAAGCACACGACAATGAGACCTTGGTTTTTTATTTAAATTATCTTTGTTATTATAAACATTTGCATAACTTAGAATTATAAATTACCATTTTGAATAATTATTCTTAGGTACTTCAAAATAAATGTACATACCTAAGTACTGTCATGAGCACTAATATATTATTATACATTTAGTAAAATTCTATAGCAATTTTCTCCTAATATGGGTATTGGTTTCTGCACTGAGATATAAATAATATACATAAATTGAGATTCTTAGGCAATTCTGACACAACTCAACTTGTACGTGCAGACGGGTGGTGAAGCGAATAAATATCACATTTGCTTTTATGAAATCATGATAATGTTTTGAGCAGTTTCAGACCATCGTATTTTGTAGTGTGTATATGTTGGTACACACGGCTACACATCAAGCTATACAAAACCAGTATAATCTGATCGTTCATTGTGCGAAAATATCTAGTAAAGTGAGGCCAAGATTAACTGGTTTTGTATAGCTTGATGTGTAGCCGTGTGTACCTGTTTACGGCATGCAGCCCATGAACGATTGTTCGAGTGACGCATGAAACAAAAGGCGCGAGAGTATGTGCGTATACGCACTTTCAAATACGAGTGTTTACGAACCGAAAATAAGCGTATATTATACCACCCTAATACCAGCAAATCAAGCTATTATTATCTTCAATAGATTTTCAACTTTATCACTAAAGCATTAGGCGGCGTCCTAATTGGCAACGATCGTACGATCGAACGATGCGTTCCCGTAGTAAGACGAGATTAAACACACTAGTTTCTATAGTGTGTCCTAATAGAGCTTGCAAGTGATCGTGCGATCACAGTGAAATGCTTGAAAACGATCGTACGATCGTGCGATCGTCCAATCAAAGCTACAAATCTCTTCTGATTGGTCACTCGTCATCGCGGAACGCGGGATCGAGGGACGGCACAGGTGAGTCGAGCGAGACCTCACAGATAGCACAACACAGATGAACGCGCACTGTTGTTTATTGCAAGACTAGCTGATGCCCGCGGCTTCACCCGCGTGGATGTCGTTCAAATTATATACTAAAACCTTCCTCTTGAATCACTCTATCTATTAAAAAAAAAACCGCATCAAAATCCGTTGCGTAGTTTTAAAGATTTAAGCATACAGACAAACAGACAAAAATAGCGACTTTGTTTTATACTATGTAAGGATGACTGACGGCCGTACCCCCTGCAATAGCGTCACTTGGTTCATCATGACACAATAAAAATTAAAAACTTACCTTTGCATTAATACTAATCTTTCTTCCACAGTAATGGGCTTTTTAAAGTTGGTCACCATATTATGGTTACAATCACTGCGTATTCCATTGCAGATGTAATGGAATGTTTATTTTGTCATGGACAAATAATTGTAAAAGTTAATTTATTATTCCGTACATCAAAGAAAATATTGCAAAATTCACCTCGCTGACTTCTGGGTCTATATATAGTATATTATTTGGTCTACGTTTTCTTTCTTTAATGTCACTTGCAATTTTCAAAGCAATATTGCCCGATAGCAAAAACTGTGCATCTCTGTAAACAGCCATTGTTAAAATGGCGCCGCTGCGGTGAATTCGATGAACGCATCGTTTGGTCATACGATCGTGCGTTGCCAATTATGACACCATTTGCCATTGTACGATCATTTTCATCGCACGACTTTGAACTCATCGTTCGATCGTACGACAGCTGCCAATTAGGACGCCACCTTAGGGTCAAGGTTGATCGGAAAAATTTGATAGTTTCGTGTAGCTTAATGTACTGGCGTCTTTACAACGGCAACGCCACGCGTGGGAATTGCTTACAATTATTTAGAACCTCCCACGGAGCACGTGGTATAATTATTAATTATTTACATATAAGAAAATATTATAATTATCACACGAATTACGAACAGTACCTAAGTCGTGGGTTTGAGGAACCCAGTCGGGCGTATTTACTTTGGGGTAATTTATTACATCTCTGTTGATCTCTAAATGGTGGAGGAAAACATCGTGAACAAAAGTAATGGAAGACATGTGACATCTACCAACCCGCACTGGGCCCGCGTAGTGGATTATAGCCCATCGCTCTCCTAGAGAGGAGGCCTGAGTCCCTGCAGTGGGAACATTATAGGCTGATGATGATGAATTCACAATTTACCATTTCCAATTGTCATAAATCGTACATTTAGTAGCACTGCGCGCGATAGATGGCACTGACCACGAAAAGCAACCCCCTCTCAATCACGCTATCTTATAGGTACTCAGTTTATTGTCCGTATAAACTGAGCAAGCAGTGTTTATAGATGACAGTAGTACTACTACTAGAAACACATGATAACACAAAATAAATGTGTTATCTTGTGTTTAATAGAAATTGACTACTTTGCAACTGACTACCTACTTTGAAAGAGGTCCTCTCAAAAGGTCAGTTTATATACAGCATGGAAACTATTGACGACGCCGCGTCTAGCAGCGGTCTCTGGTCTACGTGCTCTGTGTCATTTCCTCTTATACTAATATTTTTGAATTATTTACAGGTACCTATTAATATGCTGTTGTATATTTCTCTTCTTTAACAATAACGATTATTAACTACTTATTTCTACAAAGCAACATTAAATCAGCGAACGAAACTCTACAGAGATCTAAATTCGATCGTGCGACACGTTTTGTTTTGGTGCGACACAGTGCGGCATTGAATATTGAAGGAAGTTGTTATTGTGTACCTACAAAGTTCAAATACACTTTTCATCAGAAAAATCGAAACACTTCAGTTTTTATGGTTTCTGTCCAAATTTAACACAAAAGAGTTTAACAAAAACAAAACAAATATAGAGTTCATTATACTTACACTTTCAGCACCAAGCGTATGAGTCGAACAATTATCCGTGTGTGTGCCCACAACCCGCCTCCAAGTCATCGCTATACATAGCTCTATGCCTTTGCAATTTGGGGCATACAAAAACAAAATATTATGAACTTGGCAGAGAAAGCGTTAAGTAAACATGCCACATGCCTCAAGAAATAACATCCATGTTTCTGTCTTATCATGTTTAGATATCCATTATCACGTCCCGCACTAATTTAACTTAAGGTGAAACTTTCAGGGTAGCCTGCGAAATTAGTTTTTTTGCAATATATAATAATAATAATATATTTATCGGTGTCCGTTGCCATTTATGTTAAATAAAATACGATTCGCGACCGTAACAAAATGTGACTTTACTGAGTAAAAATGATTAAAATCACCAATACAACCCTCTCAGTTCATAATTTACTTCCTTGAATCCGTTTTCATCAAATAGTCACTCAATGGAATTAAATCAACTCAAGAAGATTTTAATGATTATATCTCAATAAATACATACGCATTAGGTAAATCATATTTTAATCAAATTCGATTTAGTGGGCTACCTTGTCGGATTCACCTTATAAAGGTTGAATATCTTCAGTCATCAGTTCCTGTTCTCTATGCTAATTTTAGCAGTCGTTGGCTTCAAAACCATGTCCACTTTGAACCTCATATCGTTCAAGTTCGCCCTTATACGGAACCGGCGTATGAAATGCGAGAGAGTCACCTTCATTGACACCGTCGCGTAACCCCTTCCTGTAAGGACAACAGATATCGTTTTATTCGTCACGAAGAGAGACAAGCTTCTTTAAACATCAAGATACCGATAAAACTGCTGGACATAATACTTCTGAGATGCAACAAGCGAGACAGATAAAAATATCGATAACGGGTCAATCACCCATTACGCCTGACATTCATTTCCTGAATGGGATAAGATCAGGTACATAATAAAATAACCTTAACAACGTCAGTTTTGTTACAAGTCTGCCCTCGTAACAGTAAATGCAGTAGGTACTTGCAAAATGGCGCTTTCGAGAAAAAATGCTGTTAGGTAATAATTTATAATTTGCCGCATTTTTCCTTTCAATTTCACTATGTCCAAGTCATCCAAAAACAATAAAAATAATTTTACGTTTAGCTTAAGTCTCTAGATGTAATTTTTGATACAAACAAAATCGTAAAAATGTCGATTACTGCATTCACTCTTAGGAGAGTAGAAGTGCTATCTTAAGGCGAGGTTGCAGTACTTTGTTTTTATGTACGCACGACCTCACCCCCCGCCCTGCCGCGCGAGCGATATAATGCCTAAATTTTGACTGTTTTTTGCTTCTTGGAGAAAAACTATAAAGAAATTATACAATATGCTTTCAACATTTACTTCAGAATAAAAAGTTCTATCTATTGATATAACTTTTATATAAATTCATGATGAAATGTCTTAGCAGTACACGTTTGAAATTGTGATTTAGAGTCATGTTTGATAAAAAAAAGTATCGAGCCGATCATTCTAAATCGCGTTTCTATCTTTACGATTTACTAGAGAGTATGTTCAATTTTTATGTAATGATTTTTATTTATTAAAAAACTCGTATTTAGTTCGATTTTTATAGGTTCAAAAATCTTAAAAAGTACTGCAAGCCCGCCTTAATAAAGGAGATTTTACTGCCATTACACACTTTAGCTTTATAGTCCTCAAACACTGCATCAGCTTATCATTCTCTGCAGGACAGAGGTCTCTCAGAAGCTACACAACACCCGTCGATATCTTCCTTGGTTTTCCATTTTCAGTCTATCCCAGCAGTATTTTTGAGGTCGTTGATGTATACCTCGCTACACTTTCCGAAATACTGACTCGCGATCTAAAATTCTAACTTTCATTGTCCTGAAGAACAACATTTCTAAATCAGCATCACCTTGTGTTTCCAGGGTTATTTGTAACCCCGTCGGGGCTGCTGGTTGTTCGAAAGAGATACTGCGGTCTCAACACAAAGGGCTTAGAAGGCACATGGGTGTTTTTAGTCAGTAGAAGTCTGACACGGAGGAATCATTATTTTGATGATTTCCCACCCCCCAAAAAATAAAAAAGGGTTATTTGTGAAATATCTCATACCTATACAAGATCGTTTCCCAATACTGAATCCGTAGAAAGCGTTATTTCCTAGCGATGCGACGGCAGGATCGAACCAGCGTTCAGGTTTGAACACGTTGACATCGTCCCCCCATAGGGGGTTACGATGGGTCCCCAATGAGAGGATTACGCACTGAGAGCCTGCTCGCATTGTGTAGTTTTCTGAAATACAGTGTACAGGTTAAACAATTAAGTAAACATATGTATGTATTTAGAAATATATATGTAAGTTTATCAGTTGTCTAGTACCCATAACACAAGCTCTGCTTAGCTTGGGACTAGATGGCGTTGTGTGATAGTTGTGGAATATTATAAAAAAAAAAAAAAAAAAAAAAACAACCATGCTTCTTTTCTACGAAAGGGGTAGGCTGTTAAACATTACATATTGGTCGTTTATCTTACCCTCACCTATGGATCGCAGACATGGTCATAACCAAGCGTCAAAAATCTGCACTCGGGGTCTGTCAGCGAGCAATAGAGCGTAGTATACCCGGAGTCAAGCTTACTGACCGAATAAGGAACTCGATACTGCGTTCCAAAACTCAAATTGCCGACGTAGGTCACATGGCTGCCAAGCTCAAATGGAACTGGGCTGGCCACATCTGCCGCATGCCGGAGGAGCTATGGGCTAAACTAACCACACAATAGGTCCTAAACAGCAGCAAACGGCAACGCGGCAGGCCCAGAAGAAGATGGCGGGACGGACTCGACTCATTTCGCAGGGATTGGCATTGGATAGGGATAAGTGGCAAGAGAGAACGGCCTTTGCCCTGCAGTGGGGCTTAAATGGCCAATAATAATAATAATTGGTAATATCTTAAAATAACATTCCGGACCCCGCGTTTCTTACTTACTTAGACTACATTCAATTGATATATAAGTCAAGCAATGAATCAAAGTCAAACGGAATTATTCAAAAAAATAAACAATAATTAACTTACACATAATAACATAACATCACGTCTGTAATCCACGAAGGGTTAGGCAGAGGGTACCTACAGTACACAGGTGTGATAGGCGGCAAGCCTATTGCCATCAACCGAGTACAAATCCACCATGGCTACTACTATGAAAATCTTAGTGGAAAAACCCAATAACACTTTGCTCGACCTAGGAGTTGAACCTAGGACCTCATGCACAGCAGTCGCACTTGCGACAACTAAACCAACGAGTTCATCATCATCATCAGCCTTTAATGTTTCCACTGCAGGGACTCAGGCCTCCTCTCTAGGAGAGGGATGGGCTATAATCCACCACGCGGGCCCAGTGCGGATTGGTAAATGTCATGTTGATGATGCTGTGATGTGTTTTTAGTCCTAAGACATTCTGGTTTCCTCACGATGTTTTCCTTCACCGTTTTAAGAGCAACGAGTTAGTCAAACGGAATTATTGAAATCATGAATCTTAAGGTGAATCCTCCAACCAGCCCGCGAAATTCAAATTTTCTTAGGTTTTTTGCAATTTGCAGGCAAGTGATAGGTTGTATGTTGATGAACATTTGATTCGCGGCTGTAAGACGTATGTAGTTACAGAATTATAATCACCAAAATCATTAATACAACCCTCCGAGCTCATAAAGGTTCCGGAATGACTTTGACCTTGTAAAAAGTCATTATTACACCTTTATGTATATACACACATCAAAAGTGTCTAGGGATCAACATATATTTTTGCAATAACTTTTCTCCTGATTGATATTAATTAAAATTTTCTTTAAGGATTCATCAAATAAAGTGTTTTCGTTTGTCACAGTAACGATAAACCAAGTCACCTTTGCATTAATAAAGAAATTTGCCATTTTCCTAATAAAGGGATTTTTGACATTTGAACCACTAACATTAAAGTTCGAAAAAAAGACTGAAATAACAGTTTTCTTTAAAATTTTATTGGGTAACTTAAACAATTAATAATCCGTGTTTCTACCGCGAACACTAACAACACAAGAACATCGGTTTGGCATACTCAAAATGAGTTCATCCAAATCACGCTGTGGAATGGCCGCCCATGTTCGTTGCAACAACAAAAAAAGGTCTTCTTGCGACTGGATACCCTCCATATTCGGCAGAGCTCTTCTCTGTAGCATATCCCATGCATGCTCAATCGGGTTCAAGTCTGGCGACTGAGCAGGCCAGGGCAGGACATTGATGTTAGCTGCGGCGAGAGTCTGTCTTACAACTCTTGCGGTGTGCGGTCGTGCATTATCATGCATTAACTGAAATAAGGGACCGATTTGCACTTGTAGAGGAACGATGACGTCTGATACAATCGTCTCAGCATAAATTTGAGCGTTGAGGTTGCCTCTGATCCAAATCAACTCAGTTCTTCCGCCGATCCAAATACCCGCCCATACCATGATGGTTCCACCACTATAAGGATGGACTTCCTGGCAGGATTTTAATCGCTGTTGGCGTCCAGGGGTTCTCCAGTGTCGTATACGTCTTGTATCCGGTCTCATACCAAAACGAGACTCATCAGAAAAGCACACGAAACGCCATTGTTCTTCTGCCCAATTTCTGTGTTCAAGAGCCCATTGATATCGAATCCTACGATTGTGCATTGCTATAGGTGGTACCCGTAGCGGTCTTCGGGAATGAAGGTTCACTTCATGCAAGCGGTTTCTGACTGTTTGGTCGCTAATTAAGTTCCCTGAAGAGTGATGAAGCCTCACGGCTAACATCATGGCGGTTATTGTTGGAGCTCTTCGAGTTAAGATTTGAATGTATGGGTCTTGTCTCCGTGTGGTGCAGCGATACCGTCCTCCATGGCGCTCAGCCACGGTACCAGTGCTTCGGTAACGTGTCCAAAGTCGACTGATAACACTCTGACTTGTATTCAGAGCTAAAGCCACAGTACGTTGCCGGGAACAAGCTTCTATCATTCCCACGGCTCTGAGCATTTCTTCCCTGCTTAAATGACGTCGCCGCTCCATAATAACGTTGGTTTTAATCAGTAGTAGGGAAACAGTAGCACTAATAATGTCTTCAATGCGTTGTATGTTTTTATAGGGAAAATATTGACAGCTGATTTTCATCTTTTACTCGAATTCGATTAACAGTTCCTGATTCAAATTATGAAATGCACCAAAAAGGATCCATATAAATTTATAAAATCATAAATTTATTACAAAGCCACATCTCAATCTCAAGAAATCCGCATAAAAATGCTTGATCCCTAGACACTTTTGATGTGTGTATATATATATATCACTTGCCTGCAAATTGCAAAAAACTTAAGAAAATTTGAATTTCGCGGGCTACCCTGGAACATCATAATTAATTGAACTTACTCAGCTTAGTGTCATGTTCTACGTATCTAAGTAAGGCAGGTCCAATAGGCAACACACGAAGCGCTTCTTTTATAACAGCCTCGGTGTACACCAGTTTTCTAATGTCATCCTTTTCTATATCTCTATCAGGACCTAAAACTTCCATAATTCTGAAAAAAAAAATATTGTTAGTACACCACAATCAAGCATAATATTATAATGGATTTTGTAATTTATTTAGTTCTATGACTGGTGACTTTTACAAAGTGTTTCAGAAATTGTTAAAAATATCAACAGCCCTTATAAAATTTCAGTACCGTGATACTTGTTTAGTGATTATTTTCTTTAGTTTAGTCGTTAACGCATCCATAAGTATGGTCAGTCACACAACAACATACTGACCGAATGGTGGCCAAGGTTGGGCGTGAGAAACCAGGGCCAGGGTCAGGAGCTCGAGAAATGGATGGATGAGAAACGCACAAAACGGAGAAGACTGGCAGAAGAAAGGGGAGGCCTATCTATACCCAACAGTGGGTGATTACGGGCTGAAATGATGAACATAGAAAATATATCACTTACTCTTCATACATCTTCTGCTGGACTTTGGGATAAGTTCCCAGTAGTACTAAGAGACAAGTGAGAGTATTTGATGTTGTATCAAAACCGGCTACTATAGCAGTATCTACTTCTTCTTTGATCTCTTTGTCGGTAAGAGTGTCATCATTCTTCAGCTCCAGTAGAAGACTCATGAGTGGCTTGCATCTTGTACCTAGAAACGTAATTATTTCAGTTCCTTACGTTTTGAGCTGAGCAACAATTACTCTGTGTGCGTTGCCGCCCGGTCAGACAGCCCGCTAGTGTGGGCGCTCACCAATCGGACTCGCTCTGTCCTAGTTAATAAGTACTAACAAAGGCTAAGGTATATTGTTACTAACACAGTGGACCTCTTTGTAGTCCTAGTAATTAAGTACTAACATGGGCTAATTTATATTGTTATTAGCACAGTGGACACTCTTTGTAGTCTGAAAATAAATGATTATTATTATAATTATTGACTGGACCGGTCCAATCAAATCTGTGAAAATATTACTTTAGACTCTGATAGACAAGGTTCTCATTAAAATGACCTGAGTTACCTAAGATCATCATTAAAACATTTTACCTGTCTGTTATTTCTGACTTTGTATGGGATCCTTATCCGGAGTAGTAAAAAACGAACCACCATCTTTGTCTAGTAAAAGCTGTAATCTCGTTCTATAGTATTTAAAATAATAAAAGCGTGTTTTTTAAACCAATTAACAAAACTGAAGAAGAAAAATCACAGAAATTAAATCGGAATTAAAGATTCGGGGTAAAAAGAACAAAAATAATGATATTTATCTATATTATTAATAAATAAAAAGAGTAGTCCTGACTGACTGACTGACTGACTGACTCATCTACGCCCAGCCCAAACGCTTGACCTAGAAAGCTGACATTTTGCACAGAGGTTCCCTTTATAATGTAGACAAGGAATAAGGTAGGATTTTTCGAAATTCAACCCCTAAGGGAGTTAAATAGGGGATGATGTTTGTATGGAAAATCGTTATTTTCACGCGGGCGAAGCCGCTGGCAAAAGCTAGTTTAAGATAAAATAATTATTACCTGTTGTCGACCATTCATAAGACTTTTCCTCATTTTTCATGTCTTCCTTTTTTCTCTCTATTACCTTGAAAATATAAAAAAGTTATATTAGAGTCAAAAATATTCATCGTAATGAGCAATTCCATTGAAACAATATTTATTTTATTTTTGTAGTTTTGCATATTAAGCACTACAAATGCTTTGAAAATTTGGTACCTACTTTGTGGACGAACTGCAGAGGTTTACATTTATTTATGTAATTTTTATGTAAGACTTTGTCTTGATACTTTGATGGTTTTAGGACCTGCGTTTTACCAGGTAGAAGGTTACAAACTTACTTGACAGAACACAAAATTAGATAGTTCTGCCATCACTACATCTATCTTCTATCTTCTATCTTCTATATATATATGTACTAGCTGAACCCGCGCATGCGTTGCAATGCGTTTTTCCTACCTACCTATCTACTACCCTACCTACTACCCTACCTACCTACTACCCTACCTACTAACCTACCTACTAACCTACCTACTACCCTACCTACTACCCTACCTACTACCCTACCTACTACCCTACCTACTACCCTACCTACTACCCTACCTACTACCCTACCTACTACCCTACCTACTACCCTACCTACTACCCTACCTACTACCCTACCTACTACCCTACCTACTACCCTACCTACCCTACCTACCTACCCTACCTACTACCCTACCTACTACCCTACCTACTACCCTACCTACTGCCCTACCTACTACCCTACCTACTACCCTACCTACTACCCTACCTACTACCCTACCTACTACCCTACCTACTACTCTACCTACTACCCTACCTACTACCCTACCTAAAAAAAAAAAAAAAAGTATCCTATGTCCTTCTCCTGGTTCTTAGCTACCTCCCTACCAATTTTCAGCTAAATCCGTCCAGCCGTTCTTGAGTTATAAATGGAGTAACTAACACGACTTTCTTTTATATATATAGATATAAAAATGTCATGTTGGTTTGTGTACGCTTCAAAAACTCAAAAACTACTTCACCGATTTTCATATTGTTTTCACCAATGGTTAAAGTAGTTCTCGAGGAAGGTTTTTAGTGTATAATTTAACCCACTTCCACGCGGGCGAAGCCGCGGGCATCAGCTAGTAATTAATAATTTTATTATAAAACAAAGTCCTACGCCGCGTCTGTCTGTCTGTCTGTTCCCAATAAATTCAAAAACTACTGCAACGATATTGATGCTGTTTTCACCAATGAATAGAGTGGTTTTCGAGGAAGGTTTAAGTATATAATTTGTTGCGATAACCACGCGAGCGAAACCGCGGACATCAGCTATTAAATGTTTTACTCGAACTTTTAAGTTCAGTTCGTTACGGAAGGCGCCGCCCGCTGCCTGCTCGGTGGTTAATATGCGCTAAGCTGAAGGCCTGGCTTCTATAAAAGTGGAGACATGCAAGATTGGACCCCAATCATAGGCGAAAAGAGAGACCCAGTATGGATTTCAACCAGTATGATTGGTCGATTCCTACTCGTTTCTTCTTTGCTCATCTTGTTTACGCTTTGATGGAAACAGAGCCTTAAAGCTCAAACTCATTATATAAATGCGAAAGTAACTCTGTCTGTCTGTCTGTCGCGCTTTCACGCCAAAGCTACTGAACCGATTTCAATGAAATTTGGAACTTAGATACCTAGTCTAGAGTCTGAAAGCAAAAACAGGGTTGGAAAGATTACTTTTAGTCGCGATAACCGACATCGGACGCAATAACCAACATCCAAGCGGGCAAACACCGAGGGTATCAGCTAGTTTGCTATAATTGACTTGCCAGAAAGGGGGATACACCCATCACAAGCTCACCTGATCAGCCATATCAGCCAAGTTTTTAATCAGACGTTCTTCCTTCTTCTTCAGACCAGTCAATTTGAAGATAAAGTCACTGTGGAGCCACACGTTCTGAAACCTATGAATGACCAGGTTCATCACTTGGTCTGAAGACTCCATATATTTACGTGCAAAGTCTTTTACGTTGTCGTCGGCTATGCCAAACGCGGTCCCTGTAAAAAAATAGACGCCTGAATTTTCCAAAGTAATATGCAAATATTCTGGAGAGAGATCAGGCCACATCAGGCGTAGGACCACTGGCTTAACGTGATTTCCGAGGCATCGGGGTATCATATTGCCAAGTTCAAACTCCTAAGAAAAAGTTATTTTTAATCCAGGACCCCAGCAGTCCCCACGAGACCAAAGGGGCAGCCAACACTGGGATCTACTTAGGTATCGAAGCTATGAAGTACAAAGCGGCTGAAAAATAAATGTTTTGCTGACACTCACTCACTTAGTAAAGCTGTACAAACATAGCACTATCCTTTCCTTACATAGTATAAAACAAAGTCGCTATTTTTGTCTGTTTGTTTGTCTGTATGCTTAAATCTTTAAAACTGCGCAACGGATTTTGATGCGGTTTTTTTTAATAGATAGAGTGATTCAAGAGGAAGGTTTTAGTATATAATTTGAACAACATCCACGCGGGTGAAGCCGCGGGCATCAGCTAGTAGAGAATAACAATATCACAAATGTAATATCCGAAGGGTTAGGCTGAGGTGTACCCATTTAGTACACCCACATTTCACCAATTATGTTCAAATACCATGTAATAGGCCTATTGCCATCAACCTGGCACAAGTCCTCCGTGGCTGCCACTGAGAAAATCCAAATGGAAACCCCCAATATCACTTTGTCCGGCCTGGGAATCGAACCCGGGACTTCATGCATAGCAGTCGCGCTTGCGACCACAAGACCCGATAGTCGAGGAAAGCACTATAGGTAGGCTGGAAACAGTTTTGACAGATAGGAGATAAACACACAATTTATACTCACTACTAAAAGTCTGAAAAGCGATGAGCCTCAAATAGGTGGCGATCTCGAAGAGTCCCTTCCCAGCCTGAGGTTCCACTTCGCTTATAAACTGTTTCGCCATGTGGTTGAAGATCCCGAGGAAGTTGTGTATCACAGGCACGGTAAACGCTGGGTTTAGCAGCTTGCGGTGACGTTGCCATTGTGCCCCTGTCATTTACAAGATAAACTTAACGTAAAACAATGGCTGTGATCCCCGTAGGATTAAGTAGGGGCTACCTTACTTAATCTTTCGAGGATCGCCTCATGGCCGTGTCGACGGCGCGTTCGTGTTCCACGCGCGCCTCAAAGACTTTTCAGTAACATGGAGGGGGCCCGCTGAGGCGGACGCCTGTCGGGGCTGCGGGCTGTTCGAAAGAGATACCGCGGCCTCGACACAAAGGGTTAAGAAGAAACATGGGTGGTTTTTAGTCAGTAGAAGTCTGACACTCCTTACCGCTCTACTCAAAGCGAAAAAAAAGTATAACCGCATTTTACCAGTTACTTTTGACTGTCATTGGAGCTTATTTGTGATGGAAAATACTCAACAAAACCTCCTTGACCTTGACCCTCATGACCTTGGCAAACCGAAGTCTATTACTTACGATCAACAAGCGAGCATTAGACCAACGAAACAGTCAAACGAAGAGAAGGCGTTTTGGGGGACTGTGTTGGGTGTTGTATCGACGTTCAAGAAGCAATGATTGCCTGCCTAATTTTAATAAATGAATTATGATTTGACTCAAAAGACAATAATGCAACATTTTAGAACCCGGAACATAAAACCAACAGTTAATAAATGATTTTGTACTTCATAGGACGTCATCATCCACTATGAACCCCCATTGCTGGACTTACTGCCTCTCACATGCGTCATTTCATCGGCTACTCGTGTGCTTTTTGTATCCAACGGATTCCACCGGCCTTTATCAGGATAAAATCTCCCATTGTAGTTTTTTCCACGTTACGTTGTCCGGTGCCTGTCCGGTCGTCAGTTCACAATATTGTGAGCCCTTAGGCCATTCATTAGCTAGCACTATGCCCTGACTACTGCCTCTTCAGCTCGGCAATGCTAAAACCAAAACTTACCTGAAGATGTAAGAAGTCCATTCCCCAGCCAAGTTCTCACGTAGTCATATATAAAATGTTTATGTAAGCATGTATTGGCGACTGTCAAAGCATCGTCAGGGTCCGTAATCACTGCAATATGCAAAGCTTTATTAATATCACCGTCATCAGCATAACGCATATTGGTGACCCGTTGCAATGGCCACTCTTGCTCAACTACTTGCAGTCTTAAAGACGATGACGAAATAGTTGAAAACAATTAATGAGTGGTGGGTGTCTGTACACATCCTGAGAGGCAAAGCAAAAAGACATTCTAATATGCGTCAGCATCATCTGTCCAGCTTTTATCCTAATATGTTGGGATCTGCTTCCAATCGGATGGAACAAAAGTCAAAGCTAAACAGCTTTGCCATATTATGCTACGTAGGACCATAAGCCACTCATGCTGAAAGACATTAACATTATTGAAAAACACTTCGAAAGTTATATCGACACTTTCTAAAATTTGACCACAATTAAAACAACCCAGATCCCGGAAAATTCTGAATAAACCGATAGCAGGCTACGGCCGGACATAATAATTATTATGCTTCTTCTTAGTTGGTCTACCTACTGCTATGGAAATCATATTTGAAAAATATATTTCCTAGGCAAGAACGAGTAAAAGGTTAAACTTACAGTAATATATCTGCGTTCCGATTTGTGCATGAAGAACGCCGCCATTTTGCATGCATTCCTTAGTCATCAGATTTAGTATATCCCATATTTCTAGAAAGAGAGTTTTCATTAAATCTTTATCAGAAAATCTGTTACTAACTTTTACTGGAACCCAATTACTGGGTCCCATGATACACTTTGGTAAAACTGGTTGCCACTCTTTAGGCCTTTAGAGTATCTGTTACCACCGCCAAAGATCTTTAAATTTTAGCTGGCAGATCTACAACTATCCACAAAGGAGATCCAGGACCAACGTCTTAAGCCGATAAAGTAAACTATTTGTTCCAAAACAAACAGTAACCATTTTAATATTAACCCGTTTTCAGAGTTAATTTAGACAGCTGTTTTGTTTTAATATTTTAGAGTTAGTCGTAGTATGCCCATATTTATGAGTACTTCACTTCCATAAAGTACTGACCACGTTTAACCAATAAAACCTTGCAACATCCACATACTTGCAGTATCTCCGCTGATCAGATGCGTATGCCCGATGAAAGGAATCCCGCCAGGCATGGGGGGTGGAAGTGGATGCACGGGCCTCCCCTTGTATGCCCGCCACGCAAGCACAGCACAAGCGCACCAAGCTGCGCACAACAATAACACACTGAACATTTTTACACACTGGCTGAAACTCAAAACGTTACTTGTTTTAATGCACTATAAATATTATGAATATGTGGCCTTGAAACAGACAACAAGCTGTAAACGGATCCTTCACGAAACCGTATTCTGTACTAGCTTTTGCCAGCGGCTTCGCCCGCGTGAAAATGACGATTTTCCATACAAACTTTCATCCCTATTTAACTCTCTTAGGGGTTGAATTTCGAAAAATCCTCCCTCATTCCTTGTCTAAATTATAAAGGGAACCTCTGTGCAAAGTTTCAGCTTTCTAGGTCCAAGGGTTTGGCGTTGGGCTGGGCGTTGATGAGTCAGTCAGTCAGTCAGTCAGGATCAGGACTTCTCTTTTTATTTATATAGATATCAACGTTGAGTATTGATTTTGTTTTTGGGGTGAAATATCTCTGTTTACGGTAACACTCAATATAACGCACTAAACACTGCTCATGGATGAATCGAATAGTGCAGTGGTCATGGACGTATTCGCACCCATCAACCGTCTAATGAGGAACTATAATGAAAATAGAATTGCTGCACGAACCAGTAGCATCGACGCCTTTTTTTTTGGTGGGTGTAAAATCATCAAATAACCCCCCCCCCCCGCTCTTGGGAGCGGAAGGGAGTGTCAGACTTCTACTGACTAAAAACCAACCCATGTTCCTTCTTCACCCTTGTGCCGAGGCCGCGTTATGCCTTTCGATAATCCGCAGCCCCGACGGGAGCATCGACCCCTCCTGTCAATACCGTATTAAGCTTTTAACCAGGTCATAGTCTCACGATGCATGACGCGAGTTATTAATTGCATCCACGTTCATCCTCTTCTTTTCAGCCGTTTAATTATTTTTTGATTTTTGTCTTTTTGTTATATAATTTTGGGAAATAATAAATCGAGCCACAGTTTTTTTAGTTGGCCACGTGATCTAACTTCTAATTTTATAACTAAGCCACGGGAAAATTATATAGCCTCTAATATACTAATTCGTCTTTTTTACAACGCAAAAAAAAAAGAAATAGGTTAGGTTAGGTTAAAACTGTGACTTCCGGGTTGCTTGCAGAAATGTTTTCACAATTTATTGTCTAGTTTTCCGATAAAAATGAAGTTCTGAAGCGATTCTGTCGATAACTTTTGTAGCACTACATGTAAATAAAATCGATCTTAAGGACATTCGATACTCTGAACTTCAATATTTAGGTCAGTAAATACTCTGAACTTCTATATTTAAGCCTTTCGATGACACGACAGGAGTTTATACGTACTATTAGTGGCTATAATATAATATTTTGAAAACAATTTTAATTAAATTTTGATGCTCAGTTAATGTGGCATGACATGAGTTATAATTTAAACGTACTGAGTTAATAAATTAGAAGCTAATAGAATATTTTTTTGATGCTATATTAATATTTTAGAAGTTTACTGTTTGAATTCATGTTACAAATTTAGATGCTAAAAAATAATCACGATGCTGAGTTGTATTTAGAGTGGCTTTGAAAAAGATAACTTGTGGCCTTTCTACTACAGATCATCTACATACAGTCAACCAAATCATAGAAAAACATCTAGAATACAAACTCCCACTACACCTAGCTTTTGTAGACTACTCAAAAGCCTTCGACAGTATTTCACATTCAACCATTTTTTAACGCCTTAAGCAATGAAAACATTGACCCCACTTACATACATTTACTTCGCATCATATACGACAATAGGGTATTTCACCAAAAAAATCTAATTAGTCCGTCTGTTAGATTATCGAAAAATATTGCATACGTGTTTTTTGTTTTCTCAAATTAATAAAAATTGACGAAAATAAAACGTGTCAAAGATCATGAGTGGGGGGTTTTGACGTCACTTTGTGGGTAAAAACGTACTAACCTTGTGACGTCACACGACTTGAGACGACTTTTCGCAGCACTGTATCATCTGTATCTTTTGTTTACGTGAAAAACGAAAAAATACGTGTCCATTAATTTTTGGAAATCTATCTGACGGACTAATTAGATTTTTTTGGTGAAATACCCTATTGTACAGCCGCAATAAAATTAGAAACTACAGGTCCAAAATTTAAAATAGAGAAAGGAGTTAAACAGGGTGACCCACTATCTCCTAAACTGTTCACCAGCACTCTCGAAGAAATATTCAGGAAGTTTGCAGCCAATTGGAGGGAAGGAGTACTCTTTGCTTCCTAAGCCACAGAACTTCAGCATATGCTTCAAGACCTAAGCGATACAAGCCTTGAGGTTGGACTGAAGATGAATATGTCGAAGACCAAAGTGATGTCCAACGGAACAAAATAGAATAATAATAATAACATAATCAAAGTAGACGGGGAGACAATACAACATGTCCAGGAATACCTTTACTTGGGCCAAGCAGTCTCTTTCCAGGCGAGACAAGACAAAGAAGTCGCAAGACGAACAGAAAACGCCTGGAAGAGCTACTGGTCCATGAAAGAACTATTCAAAGGTGAGTTGCCTATAACACTGAAAAGGAAACTTATGGACATGTGTATTCTTCCCGTCTTGACCTATGGTGCACAAACTTGGTCTTTGACTAACATCCAGAAGTCCAGACTCAAGGTTTGCCAACGAGCAATGGAACGCAGTATACTAGGTGTTAAATTAACGGATCGTGTTCGAAACACAACACTGCGTTCCAAAACAAAAATAGCTGACGTTTCCCAAAAGGCTGCTCAACTCAAATGGGACTGGGCAGGACATGTCTGCCGCATGCCGGACAAACTGTGGGCCAAAATAGCAGGAAACTGGTGCCCTGAGACAGTGAGACGGGGTCGCGGCAGGCCACGAAGGAGATGGCGGGATGAGCTAGATCGGTTCCGTCAAAATTGGAAGGAGGACGCGCGGGTTCGCGAGAAGTGGAAGGAGTGGAGGGAGGCCTTTGCCCTGGAGTGAGACAGAGCAGGCTAACTTGTGGCTAAGATAGTATTATTTAGATGCTCGTTAATTGTGGCTGACTGTAATTTAGAAGGCAAGTTAGATTTTTAGATGCAAATAATGCTATTAAAAAGAAGCCGGTTTAATTAGCACCCTATAATTTTGTATTTCCCTCGGGCTTAATAATGTTAGAAATAAAAGTAAAAAAAATATAAAAATATAAAAAAAATCTAACTTTATTTTTTAATGTAACCTACAATGTACCCTTGCCCTTTAAGTTTCTGCGAGTGCTGTGCACTTCTGTAAGTGAATTAGAATTTATTTATTTGTAAGAATGTAGATGTACATAGTATGATGTTAAAATTTTGAAAGTTCTATACAAATATTAAATGATAAAATAATAACAAAGACGAATTTACAATGCTTAAAACTGTTTGTGATGTAAGTTTATGTATGTTCTTAGTGAGTAAGTCGATGAAGTGCCATAAATATAAATAAATAAGTATTTGAGAAACATACACTAACCTTATTGGTGATGTTCTTCAGAAAGGACAGGGGCGTAATACTTGCAACCGTCGTTCGTGTATGACCAGATGATTGAATGTTGACGAGGCAAAAGGAGGTGCCAGGATCGTGGCATGTGTGAGTTTTTGTTTGTATGTATGTTATAAAATTTGAAACTTGAAACTATGAGCTCCTAATATCTCCGTAACTAAAAGGAATGATATATTATGAGAACTAGTCCTAGACCTTTCGGCTCCGTTAAAGTTTACTTAATCTGGTGATACTTAGGGGAGGCATACGTCCAGCAGTGGACATCTTTCGGCTGAAATTAAGATGATGAGGAAGGGTTTACAAAATCCATTATTAATTTATAACTATTTAATTAATTGCACCTAATATTTACGTAGTCCTCGATATAATATGCCATAGATTCTATAGGATATTTGCATAGATAACAGATGTTTCTGTTATCTATGGATATTTGTATGGCACAGAACATGTTTAACGCTGCGCTTTGGTAAAAATTATTCCTTCTCCACTAAATAATTTAGAAATCCTGGTTTATAAATAACATCCTGAAACTCTCTGAAATAACAGCTGTCCTTTCCGCCAGCACGCTCGTTATGTCGTGGTAGCGTCACGGTAATATTATCATACAGTAGTTCGACTTCATACAAACGGACGAAGCGTGAGCTATGCCTACGCGCCTCGATTATGGCATGCGCCTGGTATGCAGACAGTCGCGACTGTGCCGCAGTGACGAACGGACGGTGTGTTGTTTTTTAACAATAAATGCGCGATGTTTTCTCTAAAAATAAGACAAGTACATATTTAATATGACGAGTGGGATATATTGTGTTGTTTTTGGTTTTATGAATTCGTTAATAACGTTTCCAGAGATAACTTTTTTTTAATTACCTGGAAACTTTGAAAGATAAGACTATAAAATAATTTCACTTACTAGTAGGTAGGCATATAATGTGTGTCTTTTTAATGGATAAGTATTTCTTTATATGTCCCGAAAAAAAACATGGTTTTTTAAATTAAATATATCAATCAAAAAATAACACGCATGTTTATTGAACACTTTCTATTCAATTCACAAAGTATTTTATTTGTTTTAATAAGTATATTTACGATCACAAAACTAAATGGAAACACAAAGTAGGCACATGTAATTAAAATACTGGAGGCGGGCCGGGGCAGCCCTTTCGCATGTTTACGTACCGCGCGGCTGTAGGCATTTATTTCAAGGACACGGCCGAGTCACACTAGTGGCGTCGCTTTTCGTCGCATTGTAACTTCTAGCTATATCACTTTATTTTCATGAATGTTTTATGTTTTAATAATGTGATTGGTATACCTAGGTATATACCCCTTTCGGATCGGACAGTGTTTTGTTCTAACATCACTACATATTATAAAACAACGTCCTCTTACCTCTACCGCGTAGGTATGTCTGTCTGTTTGCATGTTTGATAAACTCAAAAACTGAACCAATTTTCACACTATTTGACTAACGGATCGAGTGGTGCTCGACAAAGGATTTAGTATTTTTTTTATTTCGTTATTCAAAATAAGGGAGTTAAATATGAATGTTTGTTTTGATGTTGTTCAACATCCACGCGGGCAAAAGCTAGTATTGTATATTTAGTGCCACTGATTTGAATAAAATTGAGTAACCATCTCACTGCTAAACACTTCATTGCAGTGATTTCGTAGGACACTCGGAAACTGTTGCAACCTAGCCCCTTCGTACACAAGGCTACTCAAATCTTAGACACTCAACGATTTTAGTCTTCAAGCGACTGCCGCCATAAAATCCATTGAAGTTCGTCACGAGTCGCGTCGCCGGCGCCGGGACGAATTTCGGCGGTGGATTTGTATGGCGGCAGTCGCTTGAAGACTAAAATCGTTGAGTATTTAACATTTGAGTAGGCTTGTGTACGAAGGGGCTTAAGTATCGAGTTCGTCAAGCAACATTTCTGGAAACGATTCTCCAACGAGTATGTCACCACTCTGCAGCAAAAGACAAAGTGCATCAAGCGAACTCAAATTGGGTTCTTTAGTTCTTATAAAGCACTTCCTCCCCTACGTTGGGCCGTTTTCCCGGGAGCTCAGGATCAAGTCGCTCAAGTCGTTGATATAAGGATCAAAGGAGGAACCATTATTCGAAGGGCGTTTAATAACATTTGTCCCCTTCCAGACCCTGATTGTTGAACCAGCAGCCTTCCTGCCGACTTCAAACTGAGGAGTATAAAGGGTGTAAACGTACCCTTAACGCAAACGAAAGGCACTTGTTCTCCCTACCACTGCGATCACTTTTTTGTTCTAGACCATACCTAGGAACCCCCTAGTTTCGGAGATATTGGGGGTCAAAGTTCCAAATTTTTAACAGCTGTTTTTGTAAATACTAGTTTTTCAGGTTATAACTTTACTTAAATTACCTCCATGGCCCATTTACTATTCAAAACATCCACTAGCACAATGTTTTAGGAGTGCTACATTGAGATTTACCGTAAAATTTGTTTTTTGACCCCAAAAAAAAAGTCATTTAGCAAAAATTTTTGCGTAGGGGTACTTAGTTTGATGTACAGAATGCTTGGTTGACGGCTGTGTGATGGGTTACTTTAAACCCTGTATTGGCTACAAAATGTAGCACCGTGAGTCACTGCGACGACCAGAGGGCGACAGCGGCTTGAGGCTGGGACTCCACCAAGCGGAGACGAGCGGAGCAGAGAGGAGATGTGCAGACATCGACCAATCACATTAGTTAAGGGTAAACAAGCCAACGGCACGAACTAGTTGGTGGGCGGGGCTAAAATGCATGCTATTTCATCCGACATCACGAGCGAAATGCATAGAGCGAAAGAGACACAACTAAAACGGGCGCGCGATTGTTTCTATGCAGACCTTTGGTAGTATGGATACCATGAAAAATCCATTGAATGTATCTGTTCAAAATAAAATTATTTCAATTCTTTAATAACTAATCTATGTCTGTATGGTTTCACTTTTTTCATTTTCGTACTATATACGTAACTTATTTACGCCCAAAGATGGTTAAAATTAGTGCTAAAATATGAAAGTTTCGACGCTCATAACTTCCAAACCAATATTTTTTTTACAATTCTACTTCCATAGAGACCTAGATAATGAAAAGACCAGTTGATACAATTTTTAATTTTGAACCTACACCGTCAACCAGAGGAGTAATCACCATACTACGTTTGTATGGAAGAATGACTGGCTTGTGCAACCTTAAAATTTTCATCTGGTCTTTCGCCCTTCCTGTGATTGGTCAAATTTGACACATCTCTCCGCTTTGCTCGTCTCTGCTTTGGTGGGGTCGGGCCTGAAGGGAGCGGGGGACGAAGTGCCGAGAGCCGCCGCCTCACCAATAATCTCCTTTTGTTTTTAACTAATATATATACTGTGTTATTAAATGCCTAGGACCTGTCCTAGGACTATCATTATTTTCACTTTAGCTGTTCTGATAAAAAACCACTTCTTTAAATCTTTCTAACTTTTGTCTATTGCTGCTAATCTTATTACTTTTGTTGGAGAATATTATCTTCAATATTAAACAAAGACATTCAAATATTACTAGTCTTTTATCTCTTTGCTATTAAATGACAAAAGATTCGTCATAATAAATATGTACAGTCTGTGCACAGGCATATTTTTGAGCATCTTCAATGTATTCTAGTACTTTTTGTTGGACTGCGTCATTACGGTGTTCAAAATGAGGCCCTAAATGTGATAGATTCGTATTTACAAAATAGATTCCAATGTGTAGACGTAAATGGCGCGAAATCTTGTGGGCTATCGGTTCGGCTAGGTGTACCTCAAGGTTCACTATTAGATCCGTTTTTATTCTTGGTTTATATTAATGATCTGCCATATTATTTAAAGGGTTTTTGTGACGTACTATTTGCAGATGATACCTCTCTTATCTTTAAAGTAGATAGGAATAGACACGATTTTGACGACGTAAACAGCGCGCTATCAATGTAGTCCGGTCAATTTAGACATAAAGTAGTGGTCAAATAACAATAATTCCCACAGAGCCAAATATTGGTGGAGAGCTGGGGTATACCATTACAAACAAAGTCTTAAAAATCCCCATCGATCCTATGTGTGCTACAAAAGTTATTCGGGGTCAAAGGTCAACATTTGAGTATTTTTGATTTTTTCTCGAAAACGGTAAGTTTTATCAAAAAAAAACCTCAACCCAAAGTTGTAGATCATAAAATTCTCTACAAAAATGTTCTTCATTATTATTTTCTAAGAGTTACCTACCATTCCTGAGATATCGCGATTCTAAGAGTCACATTATTCTTTGTATAAAAGCGAAAGGTAACTCACTCCTCACGAAATCTCGAAAATCGCTGGACGTATAAATATGATTTTTGGCAAGGAGGTAGTTTATAGTTAGTAGACGTCCGCTAAGAACGGATTTTGCGATAGGGCCGTATTAGGGTGGTCTAAGGGCCCACGCAAGTTTGTATGAATCAGAACTTGCAAAAGCTCATAGACCACCCTAATCCGGCCCTGTCAGAAAATTAATTCATAGCAGACGTCTACTGACTATAAACTACGTCTCTGCCAAAAATTAAGATTGTAGCACAAAAAATGAAGGACTTTCATACAAACTTGCGAGGGCCCTAAGATCACCCTAATACGGCCCTGTCGCAAAATCCGTTCTTAGCGGACGTTTACTAACTATAAACACGGTAATATTATCATACAGTAGTTTGACTTCATACAAACGGACGAAGCGCGACCTGGCATGCAGACAGTCGTGACTGTGCCGCAGTGACGAGCGGACGGTGTGTTGTTTTTTAACAATAAATACGCGATGTTTTCTCTAAAAATAACACAAATACATATTTAATATGACGAGTAGCATATATTGTGTTGTTTTTGGTTTTATGAATTCGTTAATAACGTATCCAGAGATAACTTTTTTTTAATTACCTGGAAACTTTGAAAGATAAGACTATAAAATAATTTCACTTACCTACTAGTAGGTAGGCATATAATGTGTGTCTTTTTAATGGATAAGTATTTCTTTATATGTCCCGAAAAAAAACATGGTTTTTGAAATTAAATATATCAATCAAAAAACAACACGCATGTTTATTGAACACTTTCTATTCAATTCACAAAGTATTTTATTTGTTTTAAAAAGTATATCTACGATCACAAAACTAAATGGAAACACAAAGTAGGCACATGTAATTAAAATACTGGAGGCGGGCCGGGGCAGCCCTGTCGCATGTTTACGTACCGCGCGGCTGTAGGCATTTATTTCAAGGACACGGCCGAGTCACACTACTGTAGATATTTATTCTGTGCTATAAACTACCTCCTTTCCAAAAATCATCTTTATACATCCAGCGGTTTTCGAAATCTCGTGAGGAGTGAGTTACCTTTCGCTTTTATATAAAGAATAATGTGACTGTTAGAATCGCGATATCTCAGGAATGGTAACTCTTAGAAAATAATTATGAAGAACATTTTTGTAGAGAATTTTATGATCTACAACTTTGGGTTGAGGTTTTTTTTGATAAAACTTACCGTTTTCGAGAAAAATTCAAAAATCCTCAAATTTTGACCTTTGACCCCGAATAACTTTTGTAGCACACATAGGATCGATGGGGATTTTTAAGACTTTGTTTGTAATGGTATACCCCAGCTCTCCACCAATATTTGGCTCTGTAGGAATTATTGTTATTTCAAATGTCTATATTGACCGGACCAATGGTCACGGATTGGTTCACAACAAACAACCTTGTTCTTAATGCCAAGAAAACTAAAATAATTAAGTTCGCTTTACCCAATGTTAGAAATCTAGGTCCCAATATTATCCTTGCCAATCAGGAGCTGGAGACCGCCAACTCTGCTGGATTTCTGGGCATAACAGTAGATTCAAAATTACAATGGGGTTTACACATATCAAGCCTAGCGGGAAGGCTAAGTTCAGCCGCATACGCCGTCAGAAAAGTAAGACAATACACTGACGTTGATACAGCACGGTTAGTCTACTTCAGTTATTTTCACAGCGTTATGTCCTACGGTATTCTGTTGTGGGGCAAAGCTGCTGATATTCAAAATATATTTGTTCTGCAGAAGCGAGCGGTTCGTGCAAATTTATCAGCTGGGTGCCCGAGTTTCCCTTAGAGATTTTTTTAAGGAGATTGGTATACGGTTGCTTCTCAGTACATCTTTGCCAACATTTTATATATTAGACAAAATATCCACCTGTACACTAAAAGCAGTGATATCCACAATTTTAACACTAGAAATAAGCATAAACTACGCGCTCCTTTTCACCGGCTTCACAAAGTTCACAATTCATTCGTAGGGCTCGGGATTACATTTTATTATAAACTGCCATCTTCTTTTCTAGACTTGCCATTTAATGAGTTTAAAGCCAATCTAATCTTTGTTTGTATGCTTACTATTCTATTTACGACTACTTAAATAATAAGAATACTTAGTTGGTCGCTGAGTTGAACACAAAACAATGTTTGTTATTTGTATTCTTTCTCCAAAATTAGTTTACTGGTATGATAAGTATTTATTATTTTATTTTTACATTGTTTATTGTTATTTACTTTTGTTTATTACTGATTGTGTCTGTAGTTAATCTTAAATTTAACTGACACCTTGCTATTGTATCGAATCTGGTTCTTCAAACCAACCTAACAGACAGATGTGTTGCTGGGGAGTTTGTTCCGCCACTTCTTCTTTCCAGCTAAACACTAGGAAGTGTCGATGGGTGGGCGTTTTGGAGGGACTGTCTTATAAAAATGTAAATAGTAAAGTAAAGTAAATTTTGACCTTCGAAAAGTGCTGATTATCAGCTTAGTTTGAATAAATGAATTTTGATTTAGATTTTGGATTTACTCCAAGTAACCACTTCAATGGCTTGTGTTTAAACGCCTACCAGAAAAGAGCCTATTTTACTACCAAAAAATTCGAAATGCCTGGCAAAATGGATTAATGCTCACCAAATTGTGTTTCCTAAAGTATTGTAGGAATGAACCTATTTTCCTTTTTATTATACCATAAAGATTTATAAACGCCTTTAAAGTTAACTGCAGACCAAATATTTTATAATATTATAGCTAAATAGATGTCACCAATATTGTATTTCACGACTTTCAATTTAGTCAGTTTTACTGAGGCAAAAAAGCTAACGGTCACTCGTAATTTTTTTTTGAATATCAAATTAGGGGGCACGGCAGTGCCCCCGCCAAGTCGAGCGCGAAGCAAATACTGCCGTACCATCCTTTACTGGAACCATTTCGCTGCATTTTCAGGCCCCTATTTGAGAACCTCTGGATAAGACCAGAACGCTGAAATTTTCGTCATCCAGTAAGCTATAAAAACACACTTAAAATAAAAAGTTTCAAGTCTGTAGGTCATCTAGTTCCGAAGTTAAGCGAAAGCAAAGTTTCGCATTTATGACACTCGCTCATTCACTCACTCACTCATGATCATCAGAATAGAACTAGTACTTCCCATAAACTGAGAGAGCTGAAATTTGGAACAGAGGCAGAGGAGAAGGTTTAATGGCCACATAAAGGGAAAACTATAAAAACTAGGATAATCGAAGATCTGGAGTACCTGGTGACCCTTATGTCCACGTTTCTACAAAAAGGAGTGATATCCCACCAAAAAACATTCTGTAAAAAACTAGCCAAGTCTCGATGGAGCTGCTTGTTTATCTCTAAAAAGTAATGAAATCTAGACAAAGTCGTGCCAATTCTAAGGTTCCTTACTGCGATTTCTTTATAATTATAGTTAGTATTGTGTGACTTGGACTTATGCTCACCATTTGAATAATGTAGCCCACTACAATGACAGTGAAAGAAAAAAACAACACTGTTTAGTGTTTACAGAATAATTAATTTTAATTTAAAAGCAACCAAATAATTTGGTTAGTACTTACACTAAACTTATTAAGCAAGACGTGAGTTATACTTATCAGAAACGTGTGGTTACAGTACAGATCGTCAGATTCTAATTGTAATCGTAAAAAAAAACTATTCACATGACAAACATCGTTCTGTTTGATGGTCTAAAACTTATCCTCAAATATGACCGTCCGTGGTTCTCAGAACAACACTGTAAATCGAAACTATAGAAAGGAGAAATTACGTCCTCCGTTCTATACTGATCTCGTATCCTGATGCCGGTCTCATTACGAACTCATATTTCGTCTTCAACTTGCTCATGTCTGCTGTCACTCGGTACTGTCGTATGAAGTGCGCTAGAGTCACCTTCATTGATATCATGGCGTATGTTCTACCTGTAACAGAAACAATATGTTATTTTGTTTTCATCAGTCAATCATTGTGAAGTTAATAAATGCACATTCTGTGTTATTACCTATGCAAGCTCGCTTCCCCAATCCAAATGCTGAAAATTCTTTGTTGTTTCTAAACTCTCCATCAAGCCATCTCTCTGGTTTAAACTGATTACTCTCAGCTCCCCAAGATGCGTGGATATGAGTCGCCAGTGGAAAAATAATACAAAAACTGCCAGCACGCATCGTGTAGTTTTCTGAAATAAATCATTGTCATCATTGTTGCAAGGGACAGGAGGGATTCCTGTTCCTTATAATACGGATTAACAATCTAAGTAATAAATAATAAACAAACTATCTCAATATGTTAAATAAAACCTTATAAAAATGAGATTGACTATATCAAGAAGCAAAATAATGATGAATTATGTCTCTGTGATCAAATCAGGAGCGACCACCACATTGCAAAAGGCACATTGAAAATCAATAATTGTCAAGCTTGAAAGGTCTCGACTGATGAAGTCTTCACTCAATACAGGTCCAAAAGCCTGAGAGCTTGAGCTTGAACTTCAGAATCGTTAAGACTTCCTAGGATGCTCAGTGGACGAATACAGTTTGTGAAAACAGTTATTACTGATTGTGTCTGTAGTAAATCTTAAATGTAACTGACACCTTGCTATTGTATCGAGTCTGGTTCTTCTAACCAACCTAACAGACAGATGTGTGCTGGGGAGTTTGTTCCGCCACTTCTTCTTTCCAGCTAAACACTAGGAAGTGTCGATGGGTGGGCGTTTTGGGGGACTGTCTTATCCACTCAACCGCGCACCCCGCGCGACTAGGTACCCCCTTACATGTCCAGATGCGCGCGGCCTTGATTCGAGCGCTGCCGCGCTCGCGTGTTGTATCAAAAACGCTTATAGCTACTTATCTACAACAGCTAGAGTAAACAAAAAAAGTACGAAAAATTGATAGAAGAATGCAGATTAAACCTATGTACGTTTTAAGATATAAAACTTTAATTTAAGGTATTAAAAACAGGTATGAACATTAAACTTGGAGTAAAATAAACATATAAATTTTATTTATTCGCACCACAACGAAAAAATATTGTTTATTTTACAATTATAATAATGCCACAGCAAACTAGACTAATATTCCTATAATATGATATATAGATGAGTATGTTTATTCATCGCTAAGTAGTTATAAAAATCAAAACAAAACACCTACTCTTCGTAATCTTAACGCGATGTCAACTATCCACAACAACAAAACCTGAGGGACACAAAGACATTTTTAAGTAATCCTAAGTAAATACAGTTTAATTATGTTTGTAAATTGCATTATTATGCTTATTACGAACTATCACTCGTTGTTTAAATAATATTTTACGGAAAAAACAACGTAAACATACCTAAAACTGGGCAGCTATCTTTAGACCGGCCATGTTTTCGGAACACCTCACTTTGAATGTAAAATTTTACTTGATTTTAAACTTAAATGTATGTTATGCATACGTAGTTAAAAAGCATTAATTATCTAGTTTATTTTGACATATAATAATCTAAGAAACATTCAATAAAACTTAAGTACTTAGGACTTAATCACTCGCAGTCTAAAAACACTTGTTCACAAAACGCACTCCGGAGTTCACTGAAGTTAAACATTTTTTTATTTATTCGTCCGGGCTTGTAACAGTGCCATCTTGTGTTTGTTGTGTGGACTATTTCGTCAGCTATCGACTTCATGAACAATAGTTACAAAAAGTACGGTATATTTTCGCTAGATGTCGGATTTACAAAACTGGACACTGTGGATACTAAAGTATCCGGGACATAAGACCCTATATTTGGTTTTGGATACTTTAGTATCCACGGACGTGTGAGTGGTTATAAAAATGTAAATACAGTGAAACCTGGTTAAATGTGTCTCAGATATTCAAATCTGTCTCATGGGACCCCAGTATGAGTTCCAGTTATAGAGGTTTCTCACTTATCCAAGTCCCAGTTAACCAAGTTTCACTGTAGTAAATTAGGTAAAGTAAATTTTGACCTTCGAAAAGTGCTGATTATCAGCCTAGTTTGAATAAATGAATTTTGATTTTGATTTTATCCATAGGTTAGGTTAGGTTAGAACCGTGACCAACTACGCGCGAGTCGAGCGAGCGAAGCGAGCGGTGCCGCGGAAGCGGCAGGCGAGCGCTACCTCGAAATTGGTCGCGAAATTTTTCTAAGTAGTTTTTTCATAGTGCCCCCAAGACGACACTCTGACCTGTAACTTACATGTAAGTATTATGCTGATAGGTTAATACAATAAATTAAAATATGGAATTAATTAATTAATTAATTAGATGAAAAAATTGCAATCGACATTTTTTGTTTATTTTTTTTTTGTGAATTTTGAGTAAACAAAATACATACGATGTTATTGTTTTCTACAAGAACCGCCCCTATGACGACCCCCTGACCAAGTTACATTATTAAATTATCTTTCAGATAGTAGCAAAATTTTTAATTTACGTGAAACAGTATATGTAATTGTAATAAATTATTTAATTTAAGTGATTAAATTATTCCCCGTCGGAAATAAATCCTGGTTGGCTAATGCCTGAAAATTAATATTTTTCTACTAACAACTATGTTTATTTTTATTTTATCGTACGTAAATAGAACCGTTCCACCAATAAAAGCCATAAAATATATATGGTATCGATTTACTTTTTGAAATAATAATTTTTAAAGTTCACATAATGTTTTTTGACAACCCTAGTCAATGTTTACGAAATAACATAATTGAGACGAAATACTAACAAACACTTGACACCACTTGAAAGGGTCTCTCATAAGCTTGAACAAAAACATTACTTGAAGCGTCTATTGTTTACTACAACACTTCAACAAAAAATTAAGATAAGAGCCCGGCCGCACGGCGCGCGCCGGCGCAACTTTTTTTTTTCGAAGGTCGTGCGCTATGACGTAATTGCAAAAACGCCGCCATGTCGGTCCACCTTCAGAACCGAACCTCGGAACCTATCCAACTGCAGCAAGGTGTGTGACAGGGAGACGTTATATCTCTGAAACAATTCACCACTGCACTGGAGGATCTTTGCAAGGTTCTAAACTGGAGAGTACATAAGCCACCTTCAGTTTGTCAACGATTCAGTGGTCATGGCTGAGACGATGACGATGACCTCAGCAGAGCTTTCGAAAGAGTTGGTTTTAAAATGAACATGACAAAATCAAGGTCATGTTGAATGTCTATATAACACCCACTTCTATCAAGATCGGAGGCTCTACACTCGAAGTTGTAGGCGATTAATTTGTCTACCTAGGACAAACAGTCCACAGGTCCAACTGCGAGAAAGAGGTTATTCGTCGAATCAGAATATATAATATCACGGAACTACGGATCGGTAAGTTCCGTGGTATTTTCTGGTTCAATGTTCCGTAGTCTCAACACAAAAGTCCATGACTAGTGTGCGTCACCAGTGATCACATACGAGACCGAAACGTGGTCGCTCGCAATGGACCCCATCAGAAGGCTTGAAGTCATCCAAAGGTAAATAGGATAGGGATATGCTCAGGTGGCGTCCTAATTGGCAACGATGCGTTCCCGTCGTACGACGAGATTAAACACACAATTTCTTTAGTGTATCCTAATAAATCTTACAAGTAATTGCACGAAAATAGTGTAATGATTAAAAACTCTAGTTTTTAAGCGAAAATTGATATTTTAAATGGGAAATTAGTGTGTTTAATCTCGTCGTTCGACGAGAACGCATCGTTTGGTCGTACGATCGTTGCCAATTAGGATGCCGCCTCAGAGTTTCCTTGCGAGATCGAGTCAGAAATGAAAACATTCGCAAGAGAATGAAAATTATCGACGTAGCCCGAAGAATTGTCGAACTTAAGTGGCAGTGGGCAGGGCCAGGGCCCAATATCATGATTATTCGTCGGGTCTTTTGTAATGTTTTTCATGTCGACCTTTAGGCTCATAGGATGTAATTAAATCAATAAATTTTATTAGCATGTTTCTTTGCTGCGCTAAGGCCTCCCCCAATTTTATGCAACTTTCCATTTTCTAAATCACCTCGAATAAACCCTTCGGGTATGCGTCTACGTCTTCTGACCAGGTTCTCCACACCTGCCCCGGCAGTGTAGTCCATTCTTAGAAATCCGCCGTGAGGCCGACGTATTATGGAATTAACTAAGAACTTACTTAGCTTGACATCCTTATCCACAGCTCTGAACAAAATAGGAACTGTAGGTTGTATTCGAAGAGATTCCATTATCACAGCGTTTGCATAAACTAACTTATTCAGATCATCCTTTCCTACGTCTCTATCCGGTCCCAATACTTCTAGGAATCTGAAAATAGCAAACAGATTTATTGGCCAGTAGTGGTACAATTAACACTTTAAAAATTCTCCCACTGCTGAGTATTTTCCATTTTTTGTAGTAACTTGGTTGGATTCTCCTCATCTTGAAGAACTAGATAAATGACAATCACTTTCAAAACTTTTCTTTTTCTGATTTCTTAGTTGTTCAGTAGTGTGTGCCAGTCAAACATTTTAGAATTTTTCGTCATCGATGTTTCTCTCGATTTTGATTTTATTGTCAACCTAATAAACATGTGGTTATCTCAGAGTTACCATAAATAATATATGTAACTAAATAGGATTGTCGTTATAGAACTGGACCTTTGACGTAGTATCAAATGTACTAGGTAAGGAAACAATACCCATGTTATAGATATTCAACCAAAAATAAGTACGTACAGTACCTAAGTACAATTCCGGAGAATGTAAAGTATCATTTTACCCGGAAATTGTAGATAATTAGCACTAAGAGTGTTCCATGTGGAGACTCCTCTTCCAACATTATATTAAATACAGGACTGCTGAGCGTCCTAGGTTAAAATCCCGGGTCTAATAAGAAGTTAGTGGGAATGTGTTTATCTGTTTTTACTAGTAGAGGTAACATACGACTAATTTCAACTTACTCTTTATATAACTTCTCTTGAACCTCAGGATATGCTCCAAGCTGCAGCAAAATGTATGTCAACTGGGTAGATGTTGTTTCAAATCCAGCTGCTATGATTGTATCCATTTCTTCTCTGATTTCCGAATCTGTCAAGGCACCGTTTTTTGATAGATCTATTAGTAGATCTAGAAACGGTTTATATTTAGTCCCTGAAAAATAAAAGGCTAATGTTTAACTAACGACTAGATCTAAAATGTAACGGCAAAAACTCACTTTGTACTGCCAAAAATGATCACCAAAATTAATTCTTCATTTTATCGTGAAATTAGGACCAAATATTTTAGGGTGTTATTTAACTGGTTAGCATAGTATTCGCATTTTGGTCAGCAGAAAAATATGATCTGTCAGCAGAAATAGCTAATTGGTCGGCAAGTCATGGCCAGCAAACATTTCAAAATCAATCAGCAATTTATATAATTCTGGATGTCTGTAATTATGTTTGTACAGCATATTAATTATACAAGCTGCAATGAGCTGCTCCTGTTTACTAAAATTTTGGTAAGCACTCAGAAGGTAAGCAAAAAAATTCATTTTAAGCAACATAATTATCACTACCGGAATGCTGTAATATTGCGACCAATTTCGATGTAGCGTAGTTGGTCACAGTTCTAGCCTAACCTAACCGACCACTTTTAACGTACATTGCCGATTTTAGCAATCCAATTAGTTATTTTGCTCACCATATTTTAAATCTGCATACCGATCAAACAAACTGCTTATAGAATGTTTTCTCTGCTAATCGATCATGAAATCTTGCTGACCAATTAGTTCAAAATCAAAATAAAAAAAAACAAGGAACAAGGATTGCTGCCTGATTTTTTTAATTGCAAACCAAATTATTTAAATGCTGTTTTTTTTGGCTTACCAAATTTTATAATTGCTAAAGCAATTAATTACTTCCCAATATTTTATAACTTTTAATCTTATTAAAAGCAACCAACTACAAATTAAGATTGTTTAATTCAAAAAAATTAAGTTCAAAAATCTAAAACCCGACTACTAACAAAATCGCAGTCTTAAAAGTAGAAAATAATTCTTGTCTGATATTTTTCGTAGTCGCATGCCACTGATACCTGATGCTCCATATGGCGTTCTCATTGATACAAAAGTCAGCTGCTAATTGCCATTAGCAAGGTGGCATGCGACTACGAAGAATATCAGACAAGAATTATTTTCTACTTTTAAGACCGCGATTTTGTTAGTAAGTAGTCGGGTTTTAGATTTTTGTACTTAATTTTTTTTTTTTGAATTTTATTTTATATACATATTTGAATGTGACTTGCTATGATTATCTCAGTTTAATATTTTTTGAGCTATGTTTTTGACATTTAAATTCCTCCATCATGTCGTTCTCATTGATACAGAAGTCATAAAAATAATTCATAAAATTTATATAGCCTATGTCACTCGGGCTATTCTTACGAATCTATTGACACCTTGTTTATTAAAATCCGTTCAGTAGTTTAGGCGCTACGGTGGAGCATACATACATACATAGACTGCCAAAATCATTACCCTTCCTTTTGGCTTCGCCGTAGTCGGGTAAAAATAGTTAATGACCACCAAAATTTAACAAAATTTTAATACAAAATGACTTTTAACAAAGCAAATTATTTCCAGATAAATCATTTCCAGTTTTCACAAGATCCAACACAAACAATATATGGAAGACAACTAAGAAATGAAATACGGTACTATTTCATCAAACAGTGTATTTGGCGCAATTAAAAGTGTGCTCATTAAAATTTGGTGATCCATTTACTACATTTGCTGATTAATTTGGGTTCATAGTATATATTTTAGGTTAGTTGTTATTGGTTATAGTGTTATTTTGGTGGCCATTATAATTATTTATTCCTAAAATAAAATGTATGTGATTTACAAGACGACAAAGGTTTTATCAGTAGTTTATTATCAGTATTGATCTGATTCTGATTTACACATATGAATTTAAACTTGAGACTTCAAATCTGAGGGCGTTTTTCTTACGTTTGCCGATTTGCTGGCCCGACTCATACACCTGCTAAATCTTATAGGTCTATAGGGGTCTAAAGGGCAGGGTGTAAAGGTCTTCATCATCCCCATAAAAAAGGGGAAGGAAACCAGATGTGTTAATATGCCTGGTAGGCTACTGGCCGAAAGTTGTTGTCAGATTTTTTACGTGGTCCTAGGATTTTCATTTTTTTTTTTTGTGGCATTGATGACACTGTAGAACTCTTTTATCTATTCTACTAGAGTGCTTTTTAAGGCGCCACTACATATCGCGAGTACCTACACCTAAAATAACAAGCTCAATATTTCAAGCCTTACTTTTAAAATGACGTACCCGTATTATCAAACTCAGGATTTTTGTTTAATTCTTCGTTTTTAATGGTAGCTTTCTTCTCTTGTAAAACCTGCAAAATCGTAACTTATTATTTCTAAGTTGACATTATTCCATTATGTTTCATTCAGAAAAATGCTTTTGGTATAATTATATAAACTTCTTCATCTTACTGACTTTGATAGCCATTGCATGTAAGTTTCCTATTATTTCTTCTTCCTTCTTCTTCAATCCAACCAGTCTGTATATGAAATCATTTTGCAACCAAAACTGGATTGCCCTTTGTATTCCAAGATTTATCATTTCATCCACGGATGCCATGTATTTTTGCGTAAACTCCGCGTCTTTAATAGGGTCTATTCCAAACGTACCAACTGAAAGCGAGAAATAAATCATTACTACAATACAACCTATTGAAGTATAAATTTTAATGTCAACATAAGTAAAAATTGTAAGATCACTAATCTTGCAACATTGTGTTTTTGCTATCTATAAAATTTTTCATAAAATAATTGCATTGATGGTCTACGCCCACCTATTGGGAGCGCGCAAAGTCTATGGAGGGAAAAACGTGCGACAAAAATTAATAAAATAACCCTTACCACAAAGCGTTTCTAACGCATTCTTTTTCAAATATGGAAAATGATCGCATTCCCCTTTTCCAACATGAGGTTCCATAGAACTAGCCAGCTTCCTGGACATGCTGTTAAACACATCGAGGAACCCGTGAATCACTGGCAGAGTAAATGCTGGAGTCAGCAACTTGCGGTGACGCTTCCAAATGTCTCCTGATGGAAAAAATACATTGCAGTGTCGTTAAATAACAAGAGCTATGCTCGGAGTTTCTGTTGTGAAATGAGGGAATCTGCCGAATAACCAGGGTTACCGATATAGCTCTCAGAATATTAGGCAAGTTGAAGTGGCAATGGGCAGGCCACATCGCTCGACAACCGATGGGGAAGGAAGGTTCTCAAGTGGCGACCACGAACCGGAACACGCAGCGTTGGTAGGCCTACCACCAGGTGGACCGAGGACGAGTGCCAGCAGTGGACGTCTTATGGCTGATGATGATGATGATTAGTTTAACGGGGCTTTTATACGCACTTAGCCTCTTGATTGGGCCATTGTGCGTGATGATGATGATGAAATAACAAGTGACGTAGAGTAGTGCTTCTGGGGGGGGGGGGGGGGGAGAGGGAGGCAACAACCAATATCCCGTACTTGGTTCGCGTGATTCCCCACCATGCCCATAAATACATCCCTCTCATAGAGTGAAGGCCTAGGGCCGCTGCTCTTGCGCAGTTGCACGTTACACCCTGAGGGTCTGGATTCTCGCAATAGTGGCGAGAAGGCCAGTTAAGGAGCAGTCACCCGCCATCATAGAAACTGATAAACATGGATCGATCCATTTTTATCAGTTTCCGTTTCGTTATGTAAAATTCTAAATTCGCGGGCTACCTTGTCGCATCGACCTTAAGTGTTAATGATAATTTACATATCTATATTATATAAATTATTATTAACATTTATACTAAATAACACTGATTATGTCATAATACTAACCTGAAGATAGTAATAATCCATCTCCCATCCAACTTTTACCAAGGTCAAACGCATAATGTTTTTTTAGGCAAACATTTGCTGCTGTGAACGCATCCTGAGGATCATGTATTACTGAAAAAAATAAAAAATAAACGTTCTTTTAATTAAAATCTACCTCTTGCAGAGCTATGAATGCTGATCAGGCAAAAGTCTTTCATAACTCGAAATGTTCAAGATCAGATTCAAGGAAGTGACAAGAACAGGAAAATGCGGGAACTGGTAAAACATTTGTGTTTAAATTGCTGAAAAATCAATCCAACCGTTGCCATCCCAAGACTGTCGTTAAAGTGGCTCTAACAGGAGTTGCAGTATAGAGCTCTAGCTTCAATCAAGCTCACCGCTTGATTGAAGCTAGAGCTCTATACTGAATAATGCACTTAAATTACCAGTGCAAAAACATGAAAGAACTCCGCAAAACAAAATAATTATTTGTTGACGAAATATCAAATCAATATCAATATCATATTGTCCCAAAGATGCTTTGCGTGATTGAAAACAACATAGGAAAGCGAAGAAATTTTTGGTGACCTTATTCAAAGTCAAAGTCAAAAACATTTATTTCAAGTAGGCCAGTAACAGGCACTTTTGAATAGTCGAATTAAACTAACTGCGGCACTCAGAGATATCCAACGATTACTCAAGCCGCCACCCAGCAAAGGCCTGACGTAGTTTTGTATGACAAAACTGCCAAAAACGCTTACCAAGCGACGGCCCAAGCAACCACTGAAGCTCTCCGAGTGCGGCAGTAAACTACTAAACTAATGAAGCTAAATAAACTAAGCTACAGTCTCAGTCACAAGGCATAATAACTCGTGAGTGTACTGCAGTTGCCAATTCCAAAGCGTTGGTCTCATGAAAAGAATGGCAAGAAACTTCATGGACAATCTTTTAAAATCGTTTGGGTTTACAATATGTTCAAGGTACAAACATAATCTTGGTATAATACACACACGAAGACTATGCAGATTAGTGTTTGAGATGGTCTTTTGAAGAAAGCACCACACAGATTTGAGTGGACCCGTCCAGTCAGTGCAAGCATTTGTCAGTTATCGTGGAGCTCGACTTATAACTCAAGGAGCTCAACGTCACGACGAACAATACCAAAGAAAGGACATTTGGGTGTTATTAATTATGCTCTTGCATGGCGATCTAATGTTACTGCTTGCAAAGAAACCAGGTATTCGATCAACCAGCAAGAATAGTTCCGGCAACACATTTGTGGAGATAGAGCTAAAGGAGAAAGTTGAGACAAAATATTGCGATAAATTCATCAATATAGTGAACGCAGGTCAGATGACTACAGACTGAACACGTTTCTGCTCCTGTGCAGAAAGTAAGTTGTAAGTTCAATAAGTTTTTTTTACTATTTTAAGTTAAAAAAAAAAGAAAAAAAAGAATGAGAAAAAAGTTTTTATTTTAAGTTAAAAATAATTTAATTCTGATAAGATATCATTATGCAGGAAATATTCCAGAAATAAAGAAGCTGTAAGAGTTGTTCAATTTGATTTCTTATCACCATGTCCAACCAACTTTTACTTGAAAATAAAGTCTTTATTTTCATGTTCTTCCACAGGCTAAAAATATATTTTACAGTACCGTTTAAAAATTTTTTAACTAGGTATAAAATATTACTTACAATAATAAAGCTCACTCCCAAAATTAAAATGAGTTACTCCTCCTTGTTTTGCACAATGTTCAACTAAGGACGTCAGCAACGACTGAAGATCTGATAGGGAAAAAATATTTAATATTATTTTTTATATTTTTTTTAATATATTTTTTTAATATTTTGATTGCTCTTATATTAAAATTATATTCCCAGCTCAACAGCTGGGAATATAAATTTTAATATACTCTCGACTGCGTTCGCGTGGGAATGTGTATGGCTCCCTATTACAATCATGGGAATTGGGACTTCAACATTACTGGTTAAATATATTATGGATACATGTACGATTAGGTACGCATACAAATAATTACGCATCAGGGTGACTTGGCTTGAAATTCTTTTTTAAAGTGCTGTTGCGAAAAACAAATCATAGTCGATGGGTGCGAAGGCAACTCCACAAGTGATGGCGACAGAGAATTCCGGATAACGAATATAATTTTATTATTTTTTTCCAGTGCGTGAGCTGCTTTCCAATCTATAATTATACTCTTTGCTGCAAATGACTGCCGGCGCCACTGGATGGACCACGGTTAATAAATTTAACATGAAGGATTACACATTACTTAAACATCATGTAGCTACAATGGATCGTGTAAACAATTAGTATGATTGTTTACCAGAAATAAGTATCCACCTAACCTAGCAGTTTACTGTGTGAGGTATACTTACCGCAGGTCGCCGCCTGACATAACAAGTGCTCGTGAAGTAGCTCGTCCGGAGACATTATCACCATGATTAGCAGCATTGTTCCACCCACTGCTGAATAATAGGCCTCTCATCTAGGTCTAACCCTGGTTGAATGTTCGAGGTAACACTATAGCCTTTTTGCGGTCACCAAGCAATGATTTTTAGGCTTCCGTACTTCGAAAGAAAAATATGGAACCCTTCTATGATCACCTTGTTGTCCCTCCGTCCGTCTGTCTGTCTCTCAATACCCTATTTCTCAGGAACGCGTGGAAGTATCAAGTTAAAATTTATATCTAATACTCAAGTTTACTGTCCCTGAAAGCTGTGAAATAATCAAACTACTAAGCCAACGCAATCAAAAGATACAGCCGTTTATGCCGCAAATTTCCGCAAATTTTCAACACTCGCAAGGGAATCACAACCTTTAGGGTTGAGACCTTGAAAGGTACGAAACAACGTCTTATAGCACAGATAAAGGACAAATTGCGAAAACCGTACATTTTTAGTAACATCATATTTATAAAAAAAAAATGAATATTTTAAACTTTGTACGGAATCCTCACACTTGGCTGGTTTTTTTTTATCATGGTAAGCCCATATTGTACTACTGCTGAGCAAAAGCCTCCCTTCATTACTTCTAACGGTCGCGATTCTGTGCAACATCTTTCCAATTCTCAAGGAAGACCTGGATGTCTTGACCACACCTCATTCGGCATACGACAGACATGTTCTGCCCAGTCCCATTTAAGTACGGCAGCCTTTTGAGCTATCAAAAACATGTTTTGTGACATCTACGATGATAGTGTGAATGAAGGTTGTCATACAAGTAGGGGAAGATCAAAGAAACGATGAACAGGCTGTGTGGAGGACGATATAGCCAGGACGATGATTTAGAACGGGCTGAGTTGATTGTTAATATGGTAGTTGACTGACTAAAAAATATATGATTGTGTTTAGCCCGTCAGATTATTTAAAAAAATTGGATACATGTTTTTTGTTTTATTAAATTAATAAAAAATTATCACTCACTGGACGCCTGAGGAAGGACAGCGCCGTCGAGGTCGACCGCGGCGAATATTCCGTGACGATCTGATCATGTTTGCGGGGCTAACATGGCCAGAGATCGCCCATGATAGAGACATATGGAAAGAGAAAGGGGAGGCCTTTGCTCAGCAGTGGGACACAAAGTAGGCTAATAAAAAAAATAAAAAAAAATTACGAAAATAAAGCTTGTCAAAGATCATGGAGAGTTTTTGACGCCATAGTCTGGTAAAAATGGACCAAACTGTGACGTTGCACGACTTTTCGAAGCGCTGTATCGTCTTCATATTTTGTTTACTTGAAAAAAGAAAAAATACATGTTCAATATTTGAAATCTATCTGACGTACTAATTAGATATTTTATTTGTCAACTAACCTATTGAAATAAGACAAAGTATTCGCTGATCTTAACTTTTTCAAGTTATGTCGCAACACTTTTCCATTCGCCTCTTGCATCCAGTCTACAGATACATTTTTAACCGACTTCAAAAAGAAGGAGGTTCTCAATTCGTCGGCGATCTTTTTTTTTTTTTTATTTTTTTATGTATGTTCTCACATTATTCGAAGATGGCTGGACCGATTTAGATTTTTTTTTTGTTTCGTTTGAAAGGGTATTAGGATATAGGCTTTCCAGGTGGTCCCATGATCATCAAGTCAGGATCTGATGATGGAATCTTGGAGAAATACAGAGAACTCTTCAAAATTTTATAGGCACACGGAAGTGATTTGAGTAGCTTTTGGTAGAGTACTTTCTCGGAGTGGTCCCATTTCATTATGGTGAAGATCTGATGAAGGACTTCGGAGATACCTAGGCAACAGAACTCCTCAATAAATGATAGCAAATGAACTGGGATTGCTGAAATTCCATGTCTGTCTATTGTTTACACCAGTTCATAACATAACATCACACCGGTACGCTGTGAAGTGGTAAGCACATGTGAACCACTAAAAAGAAAAAAATAAAAACTTTTTAACAAAAAATAAAACAAAAAAGAGAAAAATAAACTTTAGAAGAAAAATCAGTTTCTGAAGTCGGTGGTTTTTTTATTTTTATTTAACTGATTTTTCTTCTAAAGTTTATTTTTCACATTTTTGTTTTTTGTTAAAAAGTTTTTTTAACGTCTTTGGTTCATCTAGCTTGGAGGCATCGCACGCTACACTGGTATAAATAGTTTGGAGTTGAGCCTAGGTAAATTTACGCAGGCTCAACTCCAGAACTCGGTTGTTCCAACGGCAATAGTTCCTTCAGCTTACTTAGTCGACACACTGTCACTTTAGCTTACTTCGACTTATTTGCCTTTTCAAAAACTACAGAAAAATACTTACTTGTGAAGTGCTTGAACAGCATGAGTGTGTTCCCAATGACCGGCAGTTTTCCTGGTACCGCCGGTGGTAATACATGCGAGCTGGACTGGCGACGGCCATACTTGAACCACAGACACACAGAAGAAAGCACACATAGTAATAACACTAAGCTCAACATTGTACGACAGCAGTATTAGGTCTAACCGACTTCTAGATGATGACAGTATTTTATATACATGTTTGAGGCATAATTAATATGTAAGATTTACGCAATAGTTTTGCCGCACAGTTTAAGATAGACCTAGTATTTTTTTATGGACACTCGCTTATTAGCTAGTGGCATCGTTTCAATTCAGAAACAATTAGTGAACAGCGTCGTTGCCTGACTAACATAGAGTTGTTCGTGAAATTGAGGCAGATATTTAAAATACATAGGTATTATAAAAGAAAGTCCTAGCTGTCTGTTCGCAATAAACTCAAAAACTACTGCACCGGTTTTCATGCTGTTTGCAACAATGGGTAGAGTGGTTCTTAAGGAAGGTAATACAATTATAAGGCATTATTATTATTATTATTTAGGCATATTTGTATTATTAGGCATATAATTTAACGCGGGCGAAGCAGCGGGGATCAGCAAGTTAAAAAAAAACGTAGTTAAAAAACTAAAAAACCCGACTGAAAAAACTGATAAGGCCCGCCTGCTTCCAAGTTTTGTTTGATTTAAAATGTGCTTGTTTTTTGCTTTTAAGTTTTTTCAGTCGGGTTTTTTAGTTTTTAACAACTTTATTTTATTTCCAACTTTTTAGTTCTTTTGTGTTTGTTCTTTCGTTGCTCGCGTAAAATTCTTCGCAAATGATTTAACTTTTGTGCTTGTTTATAGGATTTGTCACTTTGAATTTCTTTTAAGCATATAAGTGTCATATATGTTTGTAATCTCCTTTTAAAACCCTTCATTTTGATACACTCGATGATAGAGGAAAAAAAAATTTTTAAACCCCGAGATTTTGCCCCCAAAATCCGCAAGTTTTTATTTTGATTTACCCAGTGTCACTGTTACAGTAAATACGAATCTAACGACACCTCTCAAGCTAAAATCCATCGACCCGTTCAGGCCACAGAGCGTGCCAAACAATTATACATACATACTCTTGAAAAACATAACCCTCCTTCCGCCGCAGTCGGGTAGATAAAATCAAATCTTTCTTTCTTGATTTCCTTTCTTTGTTACAATGGCAATGCTGAGCCGATCCGGGCACGAATTAACGGAAGCTGAACGCCTTGTTGACGACAAATCGATAAGCTGAAGTGATGGTCATCCAATGCAGTGCTAATGCGTTAATGGTCATTGCACCTCGAAAACAATATTCTAAAGCTTAAGAAAAACGTACGATATGACTAACTTTAAATTGCTTTGCTTCTGGCTAAGTGAGATAATTGCCATGAGATTTTTGAGTCTATGAAAAGAATAACTTCTGCACTTGCAAAAAAACTTTAAGTAGAAAAATAGGACCACTTTATGTAATTAGTAAACATAATAATAAATGGGTTTTCTTACAATTTCAGTGTCGCTCTTTAAAGTTTAGTGGAAGACAAAAACAATGGATGAACTGTGTGAAATATGGCAAGTTGTTATCACGCTCCAGAACCTTCAAAACTAGAATATTATGGTGCTGTACTATTCAAGGAAATCATCAAAACAATATCAGACAAGAATTATTTTCTTGTTTTCTACTTTTAAGACCGCGATTTTGTTAGTAGTCGGGTTTTAGATTTTTGAACTTAATTTTTTTATTGAATTTTATTTTTGTGTGTACTTAAACTATAATATAATACATATTTGTAATGTGCTCGCCAAGACCTTTCATTTGATACCAAACTTGCTATGATTATCTCAATTTAATATTTTTTGAGGTAAGTTTTTGACATTTACATTCCGTCATAAAAAGAATTCATAAAATTTATATAGCCTATGTCACCATGGCTATTTTTACGAATCTATTGACATCAGTAGTTTAGGCGCTACGGTGGAACATACATACATACATACATACATAGACTGCCAAAATCATTACCCTTCCTTTTGGCTTCGCCGTAGTCGGGTAAAAAGTCGTAACCCTGCAATATTTTTTTTCGCATAGAGTTACTTAGCTTGATGAACCGAATACTCGGTTCGCGCATTGTCCAGGATCCCACTACACATACATACATTACACTTGCATTACTTTAGATAAAAACAGTAACCCAAGGCCATAATAATAGGAGAAGTATGTCATAGTCATGGAACACGTCAGAAATAATCATCTCGTGACATCTCTATACTTTTTATTATTATTTACTTGGAATGGGACCGAAGACATCATTAAAAAGTTAATTAAAGGTTGTTATTACAATTCGCATATAATCAAGAAAAATACCGGCCAAGTGCAATGTAGGGTTCCGTAGTTGCCCATTAAAATATGCGGACTAAATAAACTGTTTGTAATAAAAAAACACAATAAAATAAAAAATAAAAAGAAATTCTGGCACTCGGAGACTGCCGCGGTAAAGCTATTGCATAGCATTTTTTATCAACTTATGCAAATAATTAATTATTTAATTTGACAACCTCAGTTGACAACCTTGTTATTTTTCCGTAACCTAGCAACCTACGCTCATATTAGTTTCGTTACGGAATTTCTGGATTCGGTCTCCACGCTCAAGGCCCGCGATAGAAGCTATGCAATAGCTTAAAATAAACTTGACGGCACGGTTGGCGCAGTGGCTCAAGCAATGGACTGCTGCGCTGCGTGTCGCGGGTTCGATCCCCGCACGGAACAAATATTTGTACGGCCTACGGATAGTTGTTTCGGGTCTGGGTATTTGTGTATGTGAGTTTAAATGTTTGTGAACGCACCCACGATACAGGAGAAATTCCTAGTGTGGGGCAACGTTTAAAAAAAAAAAAACTTTATAAGAAAAATTAGCTTCTGAAGTCGGTGACTAGTTTGTTTGATTTCGTTTTTTTTTTGCCACTAACTTTAGAAGCTGATTGTAGGTACTTCTAAAGTTTATTTTTTACTGTTTGTGTTTTCGTAGTTTTTTTTTTTGTGTGTTTATAATTTTTATTCTTTCCGTTTTAGTTGTTATAATAATTATTCAATACTAATATTTACTATGCATATTAAAACATTCAACCAAGAAACCAAACCTTCAATCAATATTTCAACTCCTAACCATTGTCAGGGATGTTTCCTGACAAAAAAAATATGTGAGTCTGTTCAGTCCTAGATTATCGAAAAATATTAGATAAGTGTTTTTTAAGTTATGGAATCAGGCGTTACTTTGCGGTAATCCATGACATTAAATGCTATGAATTATATGTAGTTTTAATACCGCGAGACATATATTCTGGTCTGAAAGCAGGACACAAAACCCACCGTCATGCATATGCACATGCACACATGGGCCCACCCTCCCGCCCTCATGCATATGCACACATACAAAACAAGTGTGAAATAATTAGCATGCCATGCAATCAAACCTATACTCGACACGTGTTTCGCCCCTCCACGGGGCATCCTCAGGAGTTGTTGACTCGTCGAGCGTTCGAGCTCGAATGAGCTAGTCGCACCGCTGTCGGCCCTTTATATACCGTTTTGATGACGCTCGATACAACGTCACAAAGACATTTGCGCCGTATTACCTGCAATCATACTTAGTAGTGGTGATGGAATTAAATTTGTTTGGTCATTCAACAGTGTATATGCATTGTTATTGTTATGTTTTGTTATTTCTAACTGTTCCAACACACTCAACCGGAAACCCTTATCGCAAACATGCAAAATGTTATAGGTGTTGTTGTCGCTCAAAGAGTGGCCGGTGTCGATTAAATGTTTTGCGAAATGTGATTTTTCTGGATGGCTATTCCTGTAAGCGGCAACATGTTCCCTGTACCTAATTTCGAAACCACGGCCTGTCTGACCTACATAGACCCCGGTGCAATCATTGCACACTAACTTGTAAACTCCGGATTTTTTTGAACTCTCTAATTTATCTTTACCGTTGCATAGTTTACGCAAGTTATGATCCGAACGAAAAGCTACGTGAACATTGTGTTTTCTAAGAATATTCGCAATTCTATCTGAAATTGGGCCTATGTAAGTGAGACTTCCGATATTCTTGTTAATTCTTTCGGGGGGACATGCATAAAGTGCTGAGCGTGCCCGGTCTTTCTGCTTTTTCTTAATTATATTATCAATTACTTGCTTGGTGTAACCGTTCGAAGTCGCGATTTGATACAATATTTTGAGTTCTTTGACGTAACTATCTGTGGACAGTGGGAGTGTCATTAAACGGTGGACATAGCTGCGGAAGGCTGCTAGTTTATGCTGTAGTGGGTGACAGGATGAAGCGGGAATCGTTGTGTCCGTGTGCGTGGGCTTAAATAATTACTAAAGCCGACAAAGGCAACACAGTAGTCATTTTGGATAAAACTGCATACCACCAGAAGGTTAACGACGTTATCCTGGGGGAAGATTTCGAACGTCTTACTACCGACCCAACCAAAAAATTCACTCTAGAAATAAAGAATGCAATTAATAACACGTCATACATTCCTCCAGGCCAGTTAAAATATAAAATTCCAATGAACCCACGATCTCCTTTGTTGTACGGTTTACCAAAAACTCATAAAGACAATATCCCAATACGCCCCGTTGTCTCTTACATTGGTGCCCCAACATACGATTTGGCTAAACATCTCAACAATTTATTAAAGGCAAAGGCATCATTTAAACCACAGTACAGTTTAAAAAATAGTTTAGATTTAACTAAAAAAATACAAAATATAAGCATCCCCCTCAATTCGAAATTATTATCACTAGATGTAAATAGTTTATTTACAAATATTCCATTTGAAGAGTGCCTACGTATTTTGGGGAACCATTTGGAGAGGCAACGTTTACATCCAGGAGAAATATATGACCTACTTAACCTCACTCGTATTTGCATGGAACAAAATTACTTTCGGTACAATAACGAATATTACCGCCAAAAAGAGGGTCTAGCAATGGGATCACCTTTAAGTCCATTAATGGCGGAAATATTCATGGACTACTTCGAGTGTAAATATGTGGTGGGCGAGCCCAACATTCTGTTTTATTATAGATATGTAGATGACATAATTATCTGTTGGACAGGTACTAATCGTCAATTAGATATATTCGTAAATAAGCTCAACACTCGCCACCCCAAAATTAAATTCAAATTAGAATTAGAATCAAATCAGTCCCTTAATTTCTTGGATCTAACAATCACAAGGGTCAATAACAAACTCGATTTCCAAATTTATCGAAAGCCCACGCACACGGACACAACGATTCCCGCTTCATCCTGTCACCCACTACAGCATAAACTAGCAGCCTTCCGCAGCTATGTCCACCGTTTAATGACACTCCCACTGTCCACAGATAGTTACGTCAAAGAACTCAAAATATTGTATCAAATCGCGACTTCGAACGGTTACACCAAGCAAGTAATTGATAATATAATTAAGAAAAAGCAGAAAGACCGGGCACGCTCAGCACTTTATGCATGTCCCCCCGAAAGAATTAACAAGAATATCGGAAGTCTCACTTACATAGGCCCAATTTCAGATAGAATTGCGAATATTCTTAGAAAACACAATGTTCACGTAGCTTTTCGTTCGGATCATAACTTGCGTAAACTATGCAACGGTAAAGATAAATTAGAGAGTTCAAAAAAATCCGGAGTTTACAAGTTAGTGTGCAATGATTGCACCGGGGTCTATGTAGGTCAGACAGGCCGTGGTTTCGAAATTAGGTACAGGGAACATGTTGCCGCTTACAGGAATAGCCATCCAGAAAAATCACATTTCGCAAAACATTTAATCGACACCGGCCACTCTTTGAGCGACAACAACACCTATAACATTTTGCATGTTTGCGATAAGGGTTTCCGGTTGAGTGTGTTGGAACAGTTAGAAATAACAAAACATAACAATAACAATGCATATACACTGTTGAATGACCAAACAAATTTAATTCCATCACCACTACTAAGTATGATTGCAGGTAATACGGCGCAAATGTCTTTGTGACGTTGTATCGAGCGTCATCAAAACGGTATATAAAGGGCCGACAGCGGTGCGACTAGCTCATTCGAGCTCGAACGCTCGACGAGTCAACAACTCCTGAGGATGCCCCGTGGAGGGGCGAAACACGTGTCGAGTATAGGTTTGATTGCATGGCATGCTAATTATTTCACACTTGTTTTGTATGTGTGCATATGCATGAGGGCGGGAGGGTGGGCCCATGTGTGCATGTGCATATGCATGACGGTGGGTTTTGTGTCCTGCTTTCAGACCAGAATATATGTCTCGCGGTATTAAAACTACATATAATTCATAGCATTTAAGTGTTTTTTGTTTTAGCAAATTAATAAAAAAATACGAAGATAAGACTCGTCAAAGATCATAAGTGGGGGGCTTTTGACGTCACTACGTGGTAAAAAATGTAGTGCAATGTGACGTCACACGAGTTTTCGAAGCACTGCCACTTTAACATTTATTCTTTTTTCACCTATACAAAAAATGAAGACGATTTGTATTCTAGTAAGATCTGCGGACAGACAAACGGACATGGCGAAACTATAAGGGTTCCTTGTTACCTACGGAACCCTAAAAACGATGGAATTGTCCTAGATGAAGTAAAAAGTAATTATTCCGTAATATTGTCTCGGGTCAAAAGCCACTTCATAATCTAAATTAAAAACACAATCATTGATCATCATCAGAGTTTGGAATAAAACTACAACAGATGATGATGAGATGCATGTGATTCCCGAAGAGTGAGGCAGAGGTGACGTTCGTGTATTTTATTATTTTTATTGTTTACGTAATTTCACATTATTTTCGTGTAGTGGTTCTGTCTCGGAGTAAAATGGCTGTGACAGACAGACAGACGGACGGATAGAAGTAATCTAAAAGGGTTCCGTTCAGTCATTTGGCTACGGAACCCTAAAAATAAAGCTATAATTATGAATGAATTTATTTATTTAATACAGGAATGCTTGCTAGCATGCTGTTATGGTACAATCTAGAGCCCCCCCCCCCCCATATCTAAGTACTAATGCTGTAACCATGGAGTTTCTTTCCGGTTCTTTTCCATAGGACACGACCACAACCCGAGCCGTGAACCTTGGCAGACCCCATAAATCAGCCAACATTAAAATCAGCAGTGGGACAATATAGGCTGACAAAAATAAATAGGCTAACCAACAATTTAATAGGTACTTCCTTACGCATCAAAGAAAAGAGATACATACATAAAAGCCTCTTTCTCTCTCTCGCATCTGGCAAAATCGGAAAGTTTCCAATGTCACCAAGGTGAGACTAGTCCGGACATTGGTTTTCTCAATATTCCTATACGCATCAGAGACATGGACTATTAGAGCAAAAGGGAAATTGAAAGCCGGGGAAAAATTGACGCTTTTGAGATATGGTGTTGGAGAAGAATGCTCCGAATACCATGGACCGCGAAAATAACAAATAAGTCTATACTCGCTCGGCTCCACATAAAAACTAGACTATCAACGATGTGCTTCCAGCGTATTCTTGGGTATTTTGGTCACATTGCCTGTCGTCATCCAGATGACCTAGACAAATTAATTGTAGTGGGCAAGATCAAAGGAAAGAGACCCCGCGGCCGATCACCTAAGCGTTGGTGTGACCAAGTTACTGTACTCACTGGACTCTCTGTTACAACTGCTCTAAGGAAAGCCGAACATCGAGAGAAATGGAGACATATTGTACGAACTATGAAGGACACGGCCAGGATCAGGGACACGACCTTCAGTAATGAAGAACACGACTGCAAAGAAAGAAGACATAAAAGCCACAGACAAGTCTTAGTGTATCAACCTCTTACAGGTAAGCACATCATGCACAACTTATTTGTCATTGAGTGACTACTGGTGACCTACTACACCCGTTAACAAAACAATCTTATTGCAGGAACGTTTTGTTGTTAGCATCAAGATAATGGGACCAAGTCTCCAATGTCTGCCATACATTATAAAAAAATTAATAAACTCAAACTACCATTAATCCTACTATTTCCTACCTTAACTATAATTTTAGCTACCTCATCAAATACATAATACATATTTTAACAAAATGCATCTTGACGTCAAGATGGAAGGACCAAACTGATGGAAAAAAATTGACGTACTGCATGGATTTTCTAAAATATTTTTTCAGAGATGTAGATCGATTCAATTCGAAAAGTAAACGTAACCGTACATAATTCCATGTCATGAACAAAACTCATGTCAACTAGTGTAAATTATTACAAGCAGACACACAATATTTTTGGGTTCCGTCTGTCTGTCCGCACTATGGCTCAAAGACTTTTTTTTTGTTTTTTTTTTGTTTATAAGAAAAAAAAAAGGTTAAGTTAAGTTAAAAAATCTTACGACACCCTGCGTGTTTTCCATAATAATGCCTTCAGGATGCTGATGAAGCTGCCTCGCTACTGTAGCGCGTCAGGTATGTGTGCGGACTGCGGATGCAAAATATAGATGGTTTTGCGGCGATTATTCGCAAGAGAGTTGTGTCCCTGATGCGTCGCATACGAGGCAGCTCCAACAGCTACCTTCAGATGGAGGATGGATCTGGATCTGGACTGCCCAATAATGCGATACTGGACTAGGCTGCATGTTGAGCATTCTGGATCCAAACCAAAATTTAGACTTAGATGACATTTTATAGTGTATTTTAAAATTGATTGTGACTTAATTATTATTCCTTTTTGTTTATTTTAATCTTTGTGTGTATTTTAATCTTTTTGTGAATGTTAATCATTTCAATAATGTAAAATTGTAGTTTTCACTTCTCTCGCTCTAAAATTTGTCTTTAAGTCGTGCGTAGGCGACATAAAGTCGCGTTTTATGCTCTAGAGCATAAAGTAAAATCTTCGTCGAAGACCAAGGTAATCGGCCCAACAGCCACACGACCAACTTCAACTTCATAGAATAACCTCTTTAATTTAATTCGTTTCGCTAATATTCTACGAACAAGGGATTACAGCTTTTCCTTACGAATACAAGGAAAGTTCATGGAAATAGGCTTCCCCCAATTAAGTTGGTTGATGGCAATAGGCTTGCTCCTAATTACATCATTTGATGGGAATTAGGTAGTACCTAGGTAGGTAGGAGGGAAAAAGAGCATTGCAACGCATGCAGGGTACAGCTAGTAATATATAAAATTCATTTATTTTAGGTCATTCACCCATGCAATAGTAGATTGTACACCAAGTGCATAAAACGCACCATTTTGCGCGAGACGTTTATCCATCCGATGCGAGCTTGCGAGCGAGGATGGATATACAGTAGAGAGCAAAATGGGTTTTATGGACGAGTTTTACACTCTACTTTTCACTTCGATTGCGAGGAAATGAAACAGCAACTTGTAAATATTGTAAAAATAATTAAAGTTCCCGCCAATTAACTTTTTTTTTTCGGTAGGAAACTTCACATAACACCTGACTTATGTCGTTACTCATACTGCTCAGTTATAAACACATTTTGAGCAAGCCTATTGCCATCAATCAATGTAATTAGGAGCAAGCCTATTGCCATCAACTGATGTAATTAGGGACAAGCCTATTGCCATCAACCGATGTCATTAGGAAAAATTGCCATCAACCAATCTTATTAGGAGCAAGCATATTGCTATCAACCGATGTAACTAGGAGCAAGCCTATTGCCATCCACTGATTTAGGTAATTGAGAGCAAGCCTATTACCATCAATCAATGTAATTAAGAGTAAGCCTATTCCCATCAAATGATGTAATTAGGAGCAAGCCTATTGCCATCAATCACCCTAATTAAGAGCAAGCCTATTGCCATCAAGCGATTTAGGTAATTGGGGGAAGCCTATTCCCATCAACTTTCCTTGTATTCGTAATGAAAAAGCAGTAATTCCTTGTTCTTAGAATACTAACGAAACGAACTAAAGAGGTTATTCTATGAAGTTGAAGTTGTTCGTGTGGCTGTTGGGCCGATTACCTGTGCCGATTACCTTGGTCTTCGACGAAGATTTTACTTTATGCTCTAGAGCATAAAACGCGACTTTATGTCGCCTACGCACGACATAAAGACGAATTTTAGAGCGAGAGAAGTGAAAAAATAAAAGTACACTTTGGTCAATTTTACAAGCTTCACTATTCGTGTAATTCATAATAACCACGTAACCACTATTTAAGTCAGACCAAATAGCTCTCAATTAATAAAAATCCAGTCATGGTATTGCCTATTGTTAAGTTTTTCGTTTTCTATTTTGGTATTTGTAAAATATTTATTAGTTTATTCTATTTTTATATTTATGTATTAGTATCATTATATAAGTACTATGTATATACTTTCGTTTTTTTTTTTTAAGTTGACGTTGTTTTTTAGATATTTTGTACCCAACCACAATGTTGTCTTATTTAACCCTAAGGTTGACTGGTAGAGAATGCCTTGTGGCATTAAGTCCGCCTATGCCTACGCCTGTCACTATTGTGCATGAAGTTTAAATAAATAAATAAATAACTGACTGATTAATAATAGTATATTATGGTACAAGTGTGTAATGTTGGTGATTACCGTTGAGGCGTCATTGAGACCCGAGCCGTTAGGTAAGGGTCTTAAGAAGCCGAGGACGGTAATCATCAATACACACGTGTATTTCATAAACGACCTAATAATATTAGAAACCAATAAATGTACATTATAATTATAATCCAACAGATCAAAAAAAAAAAAAGTTGCATCTACACGAAGCCGGGGCGAATCCCTAGATCCCTGTTTTTTTTTGGTGCGGTGAGTATTTATCGGGTGCGCCAAAGTTCACCTAAAATTTCAAATCCGATAATTGGAAATCCGAAAATGTTCTTCCTAACATTTTTCATCCTAACAATCGCAATTCCTAACTTCTCTGTCTCTAATGTTTTAATTCCGAAGCATTCAACTTCATAATGTCTGTAGCAATAAACATCTATTACACTATTATTTGTTTTCCTATATTTTCTCAACATAACCATCTTTTACACTATTATTCAAAGTCATATCTTTTTTTTTGTTTATATTACTTTTTATTCATAATAATCAGTATTATAAAAGGTCCCATTAAAATAGGTGGACAAAATTTTAGAAATCATTCAGACCGCTAAAATAAGGACAAAGCAAAAAAAATATAAGAATAAGAAATAAAATACCTACTTTTATAGGATGAGTTTGTTCTAGAGTGCCGGCAATTTATTATTTTAAGTCAAAATTAAATCACTTTATATATAGTGTTTTTTTTTTGTTTAGATGTCTTTAGTTAGGCTTACTAAACGCTGTGTTAAAATTTGTCCACCTATTTTAATGGGACCTTATATACTATGCAAAGATATCCATAGGTTAGGTTAGGTTAGAACTGTGACCAACTACGCGCGAGCCGAGCGAGCGAAGCGAGCGGTGCCGCGGCAGCGGCCGGCGAGCGCTACCTCGAAATTGGTCGCGAAATTTTTCTAAGTATTTTTTTCATAGTGCCCCCAAGACGACACTCTGACCTGAATTTCATTCATTTATTTTATTTCAAGACAAAAATCAGTGAAACGACCTTTAATCATTCTAAACAGTTGTATGAGTGAAAATATTATGGTAATTATGTTTAGGAATAAAAGCGTTAGGATAAAAAACAGTAGGAGTTTAAATATATTTACACTAATGATATTATGAATTCCAATTTTCGGAAACATGAGTGTTATGAACATCGTCGGTAGGACTACAAATAGTATGAATGAAAACTTTAGGATGAAAAATTTTAGGAAGAGTGATCATTCGGATTACAAATCGTTAGGAAGAACAATTTCGGATAAAGAACTTTAGGTGAGCCAATATGGACCCGTATTTATCAAATGAAGGAGTCATTTGATGATTGTCCGCTATAACTCACACATTCCACAAATTCGAACGAAGCGCTTTGCTTTCCTTTATAATGCGCACAGCCAAGGAGTGGAATTCCCTGCCTGCGTCGGTTTTTCCGAGTTCATATAACCCTAATCTGTTTAAGTCGCGAGTAAACAGGCTTCTACTGGGTAAGCTCGTTCCATCGTCGACATCATCTCTGCCCTCAGGGCAAGGTTGAAGTCAAGAGCAGGCCCATTTATAATAAAAAAAAAAAAAACTTCTACTGACTAAACCACCCATGTTTCTTCTTAGCCCCTTGTGTCGAGGCCGTAGTACCTCTTTCAAACTACCCGCAGCCCCGACGGGACCATAAAATATCCAACAATTAAAATAGAGCACAGTACAGAGGTTTGTACAATGGGTAATTACCTAGGTACATCATCCACAAGTTTCCTTGCGTGATCGAATCAGAAATGAGGACATCCGCATGAGAACCAAGGTTACCGACGTAGCCCGAAGAATCGCCAGACTTAAGTGGCAATGGGCAGGGCACATTGCTCGCAGAACGGATGGCCGATGGGGCCGAAAAGTTCTGGAATGGCGACTGCGAACCGGAAGACGTTGCGTTGGAAGGCCTCCCACTAGGTGGACCGATGACCTGGTCAAGGTTGCAGGAACCCGCTGGATGAGAGACGCACGGGACCGGTCAATGTGGCGACGCCTGGGGGAGGCCTATGTCCAGCAGTGGACGTCTTTTGGCTGAAATGATGATGATGATCATCCACAATCAGTTGACATTTCCTTTCGTGAACGTCTAGTTCAAGTTCAGTAATTACGAGTATTTAGTCAACAAAATCTTGATAACGGTTGTTGTTACGTTTTAGCGTCAACAGTTTACCTGCTCTTAACTAATTGTTGATAATGCATAACCATTCCGGTTTCATGTTGCTCCTTACTGCTTGCTTGGTAAGAATTCTTTTAATTTTATTATTCTACTAGCGGACTTCACGCGGTTTCACCCGCGTAGTCTTTCCCGTTCCCGTGGGAATACAGAGATAAAAAGCCTATGTCACCCGGGATGAATGTAGCTTTCTAAAGGTAAAAGAATTTTTAAAATCGGTTCAGTAGATCCCGAGATTACCCCTATTTAACAAATATACAAACACACAAACTTTACTTCTTTCTAATATTATTATTAAATTAAATTAAATAAATAATTAAATATTAAATATAGTACATTTCCCTGCCCTTAGCTCAATTTATTTGAGGTCAGTGAAGCATGCCTTCTTCTGCAATCATCATCTCATGAGGGACTTCCTTTCCATCCATATTATTTATCACATGGTGCATTTATCACATAAAATGTCAGTTCTATAAGATCCTGTTTGTTCATCCATCATCTAAGGATATAATTACACGCATGCTTCACACGCATCTCAACAACGAACTCTCGGTTTGTCTTCCGGATCTAGCGGGTTCCCGCATCTTATCTTGTTGACTAGACCGCTATCATTACTCGTACTACAATAATAATTACTTATACTTCGTTGGTAACAATCATCTTCAAACTTTCTTCTACATTACAAGTTTATGCTGCCAATCAAATTAGAAGAAAGACAATTCATAACTTTAAAACGCCTTTGGTTATCACTATGAACATAAACATATCTTCAGTACATAACAAGGATCAAAATCAAAAAAATCAAAATCAAAAGTCATTTATTCAAACTAGGCTGATAATCAGCACTTTTCCAACGTCAAAAATTTACTTTACTATAATTTACATTTTTATAAGACAGTCCCCCAAAACGCCCACCCATCGACACTTCCTAGTATTAAGCTGGAAAGAAGAAGTGCCGGAACAAACTTCCCAGCACACATCTGGATATTATAGGATATTTGTACAGGATATTTGGACAGGATATTATAATTATCTCTTTAGTTGTACCAATCATCATCATCAGCCTATAATGTTCCCACTGCAGGGACTCAGCCCTCCTCTCTAGGAGAGGGATGGGCTATCCACCACGCGTGCCCAATGCGGGTTGGTAGATGTCCCATAATAGGGGATCGGACAAAAAAAAACTAATTAGTCCGTCAGATAGATTTCCAAAAAATATTGAACACCTATTTTTTCTTTTTTTACATTATCAAAAAATGAAGACGATACAGTGCTTCGAAAACTCGTGAACTCCTCGAAAACGTTACAACCACGCCTGCTTCCAAGTTTTGTTTAATTTAAAATGTGCTTGTTTTTTTGCTTTTCAGTTTTTTCAGTCGGGTTTTTTAGTTTTTTTATTCTAAGACATGCTGTTTTCTCACGATGTTTTCCTTCACCGTTTTGAGAGTATGTACCAGTAAATATATCAAATGAATCCCAGCTTTCATAAACCTAGAATATTCTTTCTGTTCTACGACCGAAAAACTTTTATACACGCACATGTCCTTTCGCCTTGAGGCAGGTGTACCTAAATCAGGTGTCAGTCATTGTGCCAATAGTTGGCATTCAGTGACACTTTTCCCTCTTTGAATATCAGTGGCATCCACTGCATACCAAGTAGCTATCGGATTCTGTTTTTCTCTAATTATTTATTCCAAAGTCATACCATCATGCATTAATATAAATGTATTGTAGGCATACGAATTTAATTTTTAGGGGATCGTGTTCTCATTTTTACTTCCTGCTTCATTCCAAGCTAAATTGTCGCGTATTGTTGTTGGATTAAAGTTCTTTGTTGACTATTCATAAATAAGAAATCAGTATTGTTGCATTTGTATAACAAAACACTTTTTGTTGTATTTTTTTTATTTCATGAAATAGTGTTTACTTATAGCCAGACACTAGTTACAAATGTTCTTTACTAAAGTATTTATTTTTATTTTTAGATAATTAACTGCAGTTTCACCCAATCAGCGTCTTTAAGCAGAAAAAACGACGCTAATGCAAATGTGTTTAAACACTTACTTGGGTTATACAAAGTTAATCCTTTGAAAGGCTCCCCGACGTTCCAATCATTTTCCGACAATTTGCTCATGGGTATGGGCCGCGACAGTAAAGACAAACTCGTCTTGAATTTTGAATTGGGTGAAAGTGTAAAAGATAATGAACAAGTGAAAATGAATCTTAATGAAATAGAAAATATGATACACACTAAGAATAAGAAACCAAATTATCGTTATGAAAAACCTGCATATGATCTAGATGGTGTGAGTACTGAACATTTTAAAGCAGATCTCGTTATTGACGATAGAGTGTTATCGAAGGAAGCAGTTCAAAATGTTTTACTAGAAAAACATAATATTAAGGAAGACTTCGGATCTTTATTCGAACATATTGATAGCAATGACATTGATACCGATTTGCCTGTTACAAAACTACTACCTGTTAACAAAACCATTTTTCAGTATTCAAAGGTGTCAAATCAGAATGAGGCAGTGTTCAGTAACTTTAGAGACAGTAAAGGCAGACCTGCCAATCACATTGGCACTCAGGGCGAACTCCATGACAGAAATCCAGAAGAGGTTCCAATGAATAACTTAGTAGAAGACACGCGGGACGTGATTGGGTTTTAAAAGTCTTCGGGAGAAATAAACAACTCTCGATCGAATGTGAAACTTACTTTAAACAGAATTTTATTTACATTAAATTAATAAATAACTAATAAATTAAATAATTTAGTCAGAGGTCCGTAGTTTTAAAGCTATTTGTTTCATTTTGTTTATATTTGTGCGGAGTAGGCCATTTCTTGGGCGTCTTCGTAAGTTCTGGCCTGGTATGGGCCATGAGCGTCCCAGGCTGGTGCGTGATGGTCTACATGGTGCTCAACGTGATGCTGTGGGTAGTGGATGACTTCGTAGTTCACGACCTTGGGCTTCGTGAATTTGAAGATGACCATGGCACCTGTAGATAGGAAAAAGTACTGTTAGTTGGAGGTTCTTTTTGTTATTCCTATTTGTAACGGTTTGGTATCGTAAGCTCAAGTAGTCGCCTTTGCGTTATTTTCAAACTAGTAAGATGGTGAGTAGAATTGCCTGTCACTATTTATTTATTTAGAGTCTAACTTTTCTTCCTTGCAAGAGTTAAATGAAATTCTATCAGCAGTTTAGTCATACGAAACCATTAGAGTCAAAAAAGTAGAGTTACAATTTTGTGTCGTTAGTCTGATTCATCATCAGACAAGATGTTTTTTTTTAAATAAATGGTCGTACCAGATAGAACAAGGGAGATGAGACCCAATGTCAGAGCCTTCCAGGTCTTGAGGGCGATGAGAGCAAGAGCCAACGGGACCAGCACTGATGCCTTGAACTTCAATCCGAGGAGGAAGGGCAGCAGCACCTTCTTGATGAAGCCATGCTCTGAAAAATAAACAATCCATTAGAATCTTGGTCATTGAGTTTTAGCAGCAAATCTTGTTAGTCTACTAACTGCTCTTGATCCTCAAAGGCTTGGGGAGCTTGATCTTCTTCTTCCTGCCTTCGAAGACATGACTGTCTTCTTCACCATCCAAAGGCATGTCCAGTTCGGAAGGCAGGTCGGTGAGCAGGGATCTTGGCACATACTCAGACGCAGCACTGTTTGAGATTTCCTCAGGAACTTTCACTCTGAGCGTATGTGTCTGAAGGAACTGGTCTACTTTATCCACGATTTGGTAAGCAGGGTCCTGTGACATTCTAGGGTCTAGTCCCATATCATCCTCCAAGGTTCCAGTCTTGACAATGGAGAGGTCATCCGTGATCTTGATCTCGTCATCGTTGGACACTTTCGAAATCCACTGCAGGGTCCTCGGTTTCACACATTCCACCGAATATTGGCTCAGACATTCGTTATAAATGTTCTTTACTAATTTGGAGGCGGTATATGAGTTTGCACTGGCGACTGCCGCGAGAGATAGGAGCACTAATAGTTTAGCCATGTTGCACTTTTCACTTTTATTTTTATTAATAATTATTTGATGGCAGACGACTTACTGCCATCCGATGAACGATCACAATGTATGCCAGGGTACTCCTGGGCTTGGTTTATATACGAGCATTAATACGTGACGTGTTATCAGAATGCGCAATGGTACTATCTTCGGCGATACTCGCGGACGTAAGCTTGTGGTACACTTTAATTGCATTTGTGTGCGTAAGGATACACTGTATTGGAAAACTATCACTTTGTTGCCTCAACGATGGTCCTGGACATGAAATTTGCCAAGGGAAATCGAAAGAAAATTGAACGTTTATGCCATAAGGGTTAGACAACCAAAATATATAAAAGAGAAAAGTTTATCAGGAATACTAAAATATTTTAAGCTTTTTCACTTTTTTAACTTAAGAAAGGAAGAATGCTCTTCATCGTCATCTTCAAAGCTACTGAAAGCTGTTCATATATATTATGAGTGTAAATGTGACACCAACATCATATTTTATCTATCTACGGGCACACAGACGCTGAACTTAGGATAGATAAACGGAGCTATGATGTTTTAGATCTGTTGGTGATTTTAAATAGCACTGTAAGTCTTTGTTTTTCGCTGGAAAAGATATTAAGTAATGTAAGATATTCAACTCAATTTAATAGAATATAATCAATTTATTTTCAGGTAACAAAGAACCATAACCTAAATATACCATACCAATAACATTAGTGATAGTATTTAAAGTTACATAAAAGTATGTTAGTAGCATTTCACTTGCACGATGCTTGAGATTCAATGAACTGAATGCCCAAAGGGGTAAGACAGAGGTGTAACCCACAGTACGAGTACACACAGCTACACATCAAGCTATACATTTCCAGTATAAGCTGGTCTCGCATTGTATAGGATTTCCGTACAGTGCGAGATCAACGTAAACTGGAAATGTATAGCTTGATGTGTAGCCGTGTGTACCTAGGTACTATAGATTTCGCCAGTTATGTTTATTCGCCGTCAACCTAGCATGAATACAATTTCAGGCTGCAACGTATTAACTAGCAAAAGAACCCATACCACTTTGTCCGACACGGGAATCAATCCCTAAACGTCATGGCTATGTTTGTATGAAAAGCTTCCAATCACAAATTAATGTTTTGTTTTTTGTTGCACCATCATCGCCGATAGGTTGATTGCACTTTATCTAAGCTACAGATACCTACGGCTAAGATCACCCTGGCTTTTATGTTCTTCAGTTATGAATGCCGCTAGAATGAAAGTAAATCTTTGGATAATGTTTCAACAACGATTCAGTGCGCGTAACTAGTGATAGATGGGATTAACTTGACCTTTATCACACGTGCCGTGTTTAAAAACTGATACGTATTATTTTTCTTAGAATTTTGTGCAGTAGATTTGCCTCCTACATAACTTAAAATGTTTTATGCAGTCAGAACATTTTAATATGAGTATTGTAATTCTAATGTCACAAGATTGCGAAAAGCTGATTATAGAGTCGACGAGGACCATAACAACTTTTATTATAGTTGTATCGTTTCTTTTTTTATTTTTTACAACAAAATTTTACGCTTCAGTGCAATTAAGAAAATCTAGCTTGTATTTTACTAAATCTCGCTTCCAAATGTCTATCAAATACGAAAGTATAGAACCAGGCGATATGGCGACGCTTGGAGATAGCCTTTAATATGTCCTACAGTGACTAGTGTGTAATGCATTTTCCTAAAGGAAGAATGCCTAAGTGTATTAGTATTACAAACTAAGCCAAAGCCGTTAACACAGCGAGCAGTACCTTAACATAGAATCAAATGTAGGTGAGCAACGTCATAGATAACAATATACTAATAGCACCAAATCCAAAGCTCAAACCACCAAAGGCAATAAAAGAAAGTGAAGCAACAGATGATCTGATAGCATCGCTTACATAACAGGCAACAGTTTCAAATGTTCTTCATTCTGGTCGTACGGTCAAGTGAAAGATGTTGGTGCAAAACGGATGCATGGCTACGTGAGAAGACCGATAATTTGGTAGACACGCGTTGCTATCCGGTGTAGGGGACTTGGTGCTGAACAGCTGAGTTTTGGATCTATGTTACGTCAATAGCATTTGGGTTACAGTACTGGCGTCATTGAGTTTCATTTGTTGAGGTCCTGTTATTAATAAGGTAGGTAAATTGTGCTGCAGATTAATTGTTTAATTGGTTGCTTAGGTTTAAATATCTGCTTTTAACATTAATAAGGAAATGTTTTTGTTAAAAACAGATTTAACATAAGCTTTTGACACACACACACCTAAAAATGTATAAACAGATAGAGAACTATTTTGCCGTATTGGATCATACCACAACCAATTGCTGAAAAAACGATTATAACAGATTGGTTGATGTAACTTTTTGACAAATATCATTGCCTATCTGTCGTTTTTTTTTTCATAATTAAGAATAAAGCCGGAGAATTAGGAAGATTATTCATTGAAATATTTAGAGGGTAGAAAACAGTTTCTTGTCATTTTCTTGCCTCGTCTATACTTGGGTATTATTACACTATCAAAAGTCTTAGAGTGTAGTTTCTAACGTCTCTACTCTAAGTCTATGTAGGTACTAGGAGGTCATAGACGTTCAGAGTCCATTACTCTTAGCTATAAATAAATCGAGCTTTATGTAGGGCCGTTAGTAGGTCTCTATGTTTGTAGGTGTTTGACACAAGGCAATGTTTGTCTTTCAAGGAGGTGAAACTTCTTGTTTCTTAAATTTTGTGAACGGATGCAAATTGCACTTAGGTATATTATTTTAAAATATTGCTCTTTTAATGACGTCGACAGCGACTTTTAAAACTACTTTAAGACCGAAATTATACAAAAAGTAATTTTATACCGCGCTGAAACCTTGTAGGACGACTTATAGGTATATTGGGATCACGTTATAAATAAAAAAAACCTTCCGGAGTATCTGACGTAAATCTCTGGTAAACTATCATATAATATTTTATGATTTTCAGCTGGTATAATAAGACTTCACGAGATTAACGATACATTCCGTACTATCGGCAATTGTCATCCCACAGCTATCATCCACCCTGTAAAGGACGTCACTCAACCTTACTAAACTATCCTGTCTGGTTTAGCATAGGTATACCAATAGTTCTACACCCACATTTCGCCAGTTATGTTAAGTCCCATGTAATATGGGGCGAGCCTGTTGCCATGAATAGGGCACAAATCCAGACTCTGTGAGCAGTTACAGGGTCTAGATTTGTTAGTAACAGTACTAAGAAATTCTTGTTGGAAAAACCCAATGCCACTATGCCCAACCTGGGAATTTTGGGAACCCATCAGCCCATGGTCAGCAGTCGAAGGCAGTCTCGAAGCTCTCAGATAAGTAGGTTGATAATAGAAAAGTCAACTACAAGGACGTCACTCACATTCCAACTCCATAATCAAGCCTAATAATAGATTATTTAATTAATTTGACTCAACAAATAAGTCGTGATCGCGAAACTGAGTTACCTAGTTCCAAAAGATGGTTCGCCACACACTTTCATTGACAGTGGACCATAGACACACGGACATCGCAGTGTCTGCATTTAAATGGCACATTAGCTTGACTTAAGGAGCTGGATAGATGGTAATGTGAAATATTTTTTATTTAACTAATTAGTTTGATAATGGCCTTGAATTTTGCTGAAATAAGAGAAGATTGGACGCAATTTTCAAATGTCACGCAGGTCTAATTGAGAGAGAAAAAATGTTGTTTAGAAAAGTGGTTATATGGGTAAACCACGTAAGAAACATGGTTTTTGTGTTACCTGTTTAACCTGTGTGATTTACATTTTTTTTTGTAACTTTAATAATCTATCAAAGCTAACTACCGCGGCGGACACTATATCTAAGTAATACTTACAGCTGTTGTTACATTCTAAAACTTTAAATGGTTAATAATAATCACAAATTCACAACTGACTCATCAATCTAAAAATCAACCTTTGGTAAAAGTTATGAACAATCAAAGTGAATGCCAGGATCCTCAAGCTTGGAGAATACCTACCAATACTGGTAAAATGTTATCAAATAAAAGTAAACAAAATTATGTTTCTGGACGACTTTACAGAAAACAATTGACAGAAGCAATAACATGTTAAAAAATTCATACTTCTTGGGTATTTAAGTGTATTGGTTGGAATTTTGCAAAGCGATATCGGCGGCGCCTAAAGTCACGGTTCGCATCCCAGGTCGTATAAACTGCTATTATAGGAACTGTGTTTTGTTTTCCTTAGTGAATTTCAGCATCTCATTGTAACACCTATTTTAGGAACTTAATCATAACTGACAAATTTGGGAAGGCATGTCGGTCAAGCCCCTGATGAACAAATATTTCATTCGCCTGAGAAGGCAATCTTAGGAAAAGACTAAAGGAGGCATTCAGAATCCTGCAGTAGACCAATCACAAGCTAATTATGATTATAAACACAATGTCACAAAATGAAATTAGAAATTAAACTCAGTCGGCGTGCGCATGAGTCTAATTGATATAAGCTGTAGGCGTCAAACTATCGCCCCCTTAGTATGCAGCGAGCGAGCCGAGCGAAATCGTCCTGAATAGCTGCGGAGTGTCGGGCCGCTAATCAATCGAGGATTTTAATATGATTACTTACTTTGTGTTACGAAGTGTCGGAAGTAAGACGTGGTGTTACGGCTAAAGTTCCTAGACGTATTAGAGGTAGTACACACGGCTACACATCAAGCTATACAAAACCAGTATAATCTGATCGTTCATTGTGCGAAAAGATCTAGTAAAGTGAGGCCAAGATTAACTGGTTTTGTATAGCTTGATGTGTAGCCGTGTGTACCAGAGACATAAGCGGACGAGGGAGGTATGGCGCGTAAACGCACCCACAGTACGGAAGAAATTCCAACTGTGGAGCAATGTGAAAAAAATAGCACAAAGGAGCAACGCTGTCAAAGATGACGATGACGGGAATGATGATGAAAAAGGAAGTTAGTCCAGGTTTAGTGATCGCAAATCCGACGGCAACCGTAGTACGGCTACACATAAGGTCATGAGGGCAAACTGATATGACATAGACATGGACATAAATTCCCGAAAAGATTTTAATAATCCTTTATAGTCACTGTAGAAATAATCAATAAGACCATTGACTTTTCCGAAGCACGGAATCATCTTTTCATCAGACAATAAGGTGGTTCAGGCCTGCAATGTCCTAACCAAACTGGAAACAAATTTGCAAAGTATGCTTCCCGAATGAATCGAACCCACGACAGACGGTCACAAGGCAAACGCCTAAACCACTCGACCTCGGAGGCAGTTTTATTACTAACGATGTAGGGCATGGTATTATTAAGTTAAACTTAATAGTTTTTGGGCTGGGTAATATTCCGGCTAATACTCTTAAACTGTTTAAAACTTTTATATTGTACCGGAACACATCCGACTCAATGGAAACTTTCTGGAGTTAGGTACGCCTATTACCGAAGACTGGGGTGAAATTATCAGTTGAAGACTAGAGGCCCATTGCAAGTAAATTTGTCCGCCCTTGCCAAAGTATTCAAACACATTTTGTATGGAAATTTAAAGAAAAGTCATGTTAATTATGCAAAATGAACCGCGGTCAGCAAGTGGATTTGTGCTGCACCTACTTCGATTTTTGATATACCTACTCTTTTCTGTCGATCAACTCTTAATAGGTACCTACCAGAACTGGTGAAGCATCAAAAATGTATGATAGTCGCCGTAGCGCTTGTCCCTCGTAAACAACAATACAAATTCTATCCTTCGATAAAATCGTAGAAACCGCTGGCGCCATCTGTTGTGACTGGAATAAACTAAGTTGGGAACAATGGAAATACATAAATATGACATCTCACCTCACCTCTCGCATGTGTGTATCGAAGTTATTCTTACATTATTTTGATCACAATTTTATTATAATAATATTGTTAAAATGCAACAATAATAATTAATTCATTCGTAGTCAATCCAAATTCACAAACGTTTTTACGTTTCAGAACGAATTAGTTTCTATCTAGTCTCTGGCAAAAATGTCTGCCTGACAGTTTATGTCAGTCTCTGACGCACGTCACTCATTGTACTTTTATCGAAATATCGCTAGAAAACAGAATTTTCCTCGTATTTCTATCTGCTTGACTATTATGCTAAAACTATGATACATTCATAACACAAAGCATTCCTTTAGACTTATTTCTGTGTTAATGGACTTTAGTTTGTGAGTTTTCAATGATGGCAAATAATCGTATACCGTCGGGGCCGAATACGCCTGGGAGCCAACAGACTCCTACACAGCAAGGAATAAAGATATTTATACAGAGGGACTACTCTGAAGGGACTGCGGTGAAGTTCCAGACTCGTTTCCCGCCAGAACTGGAAGATCGAGTAAGTGAAAGTTGATTGTTTACACGATGTTTCTGAACCTTGGGTCATGGGCGCGATCGTCGACTTTTAGAGTTTGACGCCTAAGAAATGATGTCAACTTGTATTCATCCTTGATCTGTCTCAAGTTTTAATGTAATGAGTGCCTTTTATCTGTACCCAGTACCTAAGTAGTTCTTTGCAGAAGTTTGAGAACTCAATCAGTAGAAAAGTTGTGAAATACTTAGATATTATAACATTACTCTGTGTTTTTGAAGTGGAAAATAATACCCAATTACACATTTTCATTTAGTAAACCCATTACCAAATGCAAAAGTACCAACCACTCAAACCTGAAACCTAAACCTAGTATTACTTACTGACCTCATTAATAAATAATAAGGCATGAACTCAGCATGACCTATTATAACATAAAATAATCATATTTAATCAACTGGTGAAGCTCAGGTGCAGAGGTCACTTGGCCAATGAAGTCTGACTACAGGTGAACTGACTTTGTACGTAAGTTTTCTAAGTATTTCTAGTGAGTCGATACAAGAAATAGAATAGTATTATAAAACACTAGCTGATGTCCGCTTCTTCGCCCACGTGGACGTCGGTCAAAAATTATAATAAAACTCTCAAAAACCACTCTATCCATTTGCGAAAACAGCATGAAAATCAGTGCAGTTGTTTTTGAGTTTATCGCAAACAGACAGACAGACTTGGCGGAGGACTTTGTTTTATAATATGTGGTGATAGTTATGTTACAAGAAAATAAGTACACAGACCAGTCTCGGCTATGAATATTACTTTGCCACACTAGGCGAAGGACATCCTCCTGATGTATTCAAAAATAATGCTGATAGATGTATTATAATATATAGATGTGAATTTTAGGTTTTAGTATGGTGAAAGAAGATTTGATATTTTCAGGACCTAAAATATATATATTTTTTTTAAGTATTAAAAACGTTGCCCCACACTAGGAAGTTCTCCTGTATCGTGGGTGCGTTTTATAAACATTTAAACTCACATATACAAACACACCCAGACCCGGAACAACTATCTGTAGGCCATACAAATATTTGTTCACGACACACAGCGCAGCAGTCCAATCGCTCAGCCACTGCGCCAACCGTGCCGTCGCATTATAATAGTCTGAAACTTCTTTATTTATCAATCAAATCAAAAACTTGGTATATATTTTATTTTCTGCATGGGCACTTGAAATGTTAAAGAAAGGTGCATGATTTGGGTTGGTTGTTTCCTCGTCATTCTCGTGCACTTATTTCACTTATTCAGGGTTGGCGGAGCATGTCTTCTTGTTCCACACTTAAGTAATTACTGCTCGTCAAGTCACCCACCAACTCCAAATGTATGGCCTTTGTAGTGAAGCATACGAAAATCTCTATTAAACATCATCTCATCTATCTATCTATATAAATAAAAAGAGAAGTCCTGACTGACTGACTGACTCATCAACGCCCAGCCCAAACCCTTGAAACTAGAAAGCTGAAATTTTGCACAGAGGTTCCCTTTATAATGTAGACAAGGAATAAGGAAGGATTTTTCGAAATTCAACCCCTAAGGAACTTAAGATGAAAGTTTGTATGGAAAATCGTCACTTTCACGCGGGCGAAGCCGCAGGCAAAAGCTAGTCTGATATAGATTGATATTAGATATACCTACATAAAAGTAGTAAGTATCACAATCGAAATGAAAACGAAGTCTGACATTTTTGACAACCAAATATGACGTCATAAGCGCTATTTAGTTACTTTTTCTAAGAAGAAGAAGAGAGTTACTATTCAAAATACACTACATTTTTGTTCGTTGTTTTGTTGCTGAAAGACTTCAACCGGAAATAATACTGTGCAATAATTAAGCCTGAGTAGGATTGTAGTGCGCAATCAGAATAGAAAGAGATGCATAGTTAAAAATTCTTATAGCGTGTTTATTTTTACGTTGAAACTACGACCTTCACGTACTTAAATTATTTTTACAACACAATGTCCAACAATGTTGGTATGAAAACAATAACAGTAATTTGAATAATAACACTGTAACAACTTGTTACCAGTGTTAGTCACTAACAAGTAATTTATTATCCTATTATGAATGGCTCCAGTGACAATACTTTGTTTTTAATGCTTACGACTAATGTGTATAATAAGTAAATTAAATAAGAACACTGTGAACCAATATTATTATTTCTCTTTGCAGAAATTGAAAATCACAATGGCTGATATCTGTACCTAAATCAAACTTTGGCTTACCTCAAACTAAGTATAGTTGTGCTTTACTGTACTTTATATGGTTGATTGCAGTCAGTTATAAGAATATGCATGTTTACTTTGTAATACATAAGGTTTATTTTCGTATGAAGGGTGACTGTACCGAGCTCAAGCAAAGTCTTATGCGAGTCTGTAAAGTATTACCAACAGTCGATTGGTCCATGAACCATTGGTCAACATTATCTTTAAACCATTAACTTTTGATCCAAATAACTTTTTACCCACGAACATTTCGCCAACAGAACCCTACGTCAGTGAATGCTTAACCAACAGAATGTTTTGACCAATAACTATTCACCCAACACTCGTACATGCAACGCATGTACTCCATGAAGCGCGCTCGCTTCGCTCGCATAATATTTAACACTAATATCTTCTGTCCCCCAAGTGCCGGGCCTCCGCCGGCCTCCTTCGTCGGCCTACGGCCCGGTGCCCATGCCGCCCATAAAGTCACACTGCCGCGAGACGGTCGTATTATAATTTTGGCTAATCGGACGACTAGACAAATTGCGCTTCTATTGAGCATGAAGTTGTGCTAACCTGGGTTTAATGTCATGGTTGGGCCAAAACTCCACGAGCTGATTCCACCATCTCCCTTCTTCCATCGGCAGACCAGACGTACTGCAGGTTATCACCGATACCTAGTCGACGTTCCACACATTCGAACGAAGCGCTTTGCTAAGTCCTTTATTATTGGCACAGCCAAGGAGTGGAATTCCCTGCCTGCGTCGGTTTTTCCGAGTTCATATAACCCTAATCTATTTGAATCGCGAGTAAACAGGCTTCTTCCGGCTTCTGGGTAAGCTCGTTCCATCGTCGACATCATCTCTGCCCTTAGGGCAAGATTGAAGTCAAGAGCAAGCCCATTTATAATAAAAAAAAAAAACGTTATTGGGTGATTTCATAAACAAAATCTTATTAGAAGCCCGGAGTCAGGATTGCTGTCATTTCGCCATGCCTCGCTTCTACTAATAATGGGACTTTAACAGAAATATGCATGTGTGAGTGTATTATAATACCTCTGCAAAAGCCTTTAGGGATAACAAGTGCGAGGTTATTTTTCATGAAGAAACAACTAATTAGTTCTACCCATCTTTGTCCCTCTCATCGTACAAAGTGAGACGGCAACAGACTAACCATTCATATGAGTTGCAGTGTATGAATCATACAATACTTAATAGAGCAATTTAACTACTGTAATATAAAAGGTAGCCATTCTGATTCATACTGCGCTAACGGACTAATCTATACATATAATAAATCTGTAGAAAAATTATTTTTGTACATCGAAAATATTTAAAAAAGGAATTTTCAGGGTGTTGAAGTATAACCAACAGAACTCATTTCCAGCATTTTTGGAATTGTTGTCTGTTTGTCTGTTTATCTGTTTGTCTGTTTCGATGACTAAGCATCACGTAAAATTTACGAAACTAATGTACGTAACTTTTATACATAAATATTGTGTGTAACTTGGGGTATTACTTAGTCTTTGTTTCGTCGTAATCGGTGCTCCCTATCAAAAGATATATGAATTTATAGTTTTCAAGAAGAACGTTATCATTATGATCAAGAATGAGACATGCAACGACATCTATTAAACGAATGTGGTACGTATTTATAATTGCCTTCACAAGATAACTTTAAAAAAGTTATGATAGGAAAAGGTACTCTGTAGGTAGGTATTAGTCGGCTCTGTAGTTAGCTTTCAGAATCTACACAGCCCAAACCCTTTAATGTGTTTGATCGCTTTTCATGCATTAAATTTTAGCAGTTTATCTTCGTGTTCGATAGATGGCGTTATTCATTTGATGCCTTTACTGAACCGCGGTGTTAATTAAAATTATGTTCCATGAATAGTCATCAAATAAAAATTGACCAATTACAGTCAGTCTGTCCGTCCGTCCGCACCATTGCTCAAGGACTCTTAGTACTCCCGTCGGGGCTGCGGGTTGTTCGAAAGAGATACTGCGGCCTCGCCTCGCTCGGTACAAGGGCTAAGAAGGAACATGGGTGGTTTTTAGTCTGTATATAGAAGTCTGACACTTAATTCCGCTCTGCCCAGAGCGGGAGGAGTCATTTGATGACTTATAAAATGTACCTGTATAAAATATTTTCCTATACCTACATAATGTATGAGAGCTCTGGTCTTAAAACTGCAAATGTTAGTTTGTTTGATTTTTATAATAAAAATCACCGTTCGGAGGCAGGTAGGCAGAATGGTTAATCAGTTTAGTAAATTCACATACTATTTTGATTGGCAACCGGAACCCTACACTGTGCGCGGTCCGACATGCACTTGACCGGTTAGAAAGGTAGATGTGGTGTGGTGTTAGCCCTTTGTATTAGATGAATGGATGTTTGTTATTGCACAGAGGTAGCTTGGGTGGTTGAAAATTATCGAATGACTCCCCCCGCTCTGGGCGGAGCGGAAGGAAGTGTCAGACATGTACTGACTAAAAACCACCCATGTTCCTTCTCAGCCCTTTGTGTTTCGGGGCCGTGGTATCTTTTACGGACAACTCTCAGCCCCGGCAGAGGTCGTTCCTTTGGGGCCCCTTCATTGTTGCTGACATCTCTTTGAGGCACGCGTGGAACACGAACACGCCAACGACAGGGCTTGTCGACTATAATCTACCTCTGTTTCAAAAATCAAGATCCGTTCGGCCGTACTGACGTGGTTGATTAACAAACATCCATCCATCTAAACTTTTGTTTTAAACATAGACAGTGCTTTGCAATACCCTCTTCTTATTTTCTACAGGGTAAGTTAAAGCAGGGCAGTGATTTAATGTACTTTTGTCTAAGCGACACATTTTAGTTTTCGACAACCACGCGAACGAAGTCGCGGGCACAGCTAGTCAATTAATAAATTATGGCCATTCATTCATTGTTTGGAACTATGAATCATTATAGACATAAATCGAACTATTGATTGTAATGAAATACACAATGCAGGTACAGTTTCCAGCACATCAAGCTACTACAATCTGTCAAGTATTATTTAATAGATTTTCAACTTTATCGCTAAGACATTAGGGTCAAGGTTGATTGTGAAAATTAATTTGACAGTTTTGGGTAATTTAATGTACTGGGGTATTTACACTCCATGATAATTCAATCTGCTTTCTTCTCTGTTGGATTGCTCACTTAATTCTAGGCTAAATTTTGCGTGGTTCATATCGTGAATCATTCCACGGGAACATAATACAGGAATAAAAAGCATTATAATGTTAGTATGACACTACAATATGACTCCTGAGCTTAGGTCCTGAGTTCGATTCTTGGGACAGGCAAAGCGTTTTTCCATCAGCATTTTCTCAATAGCAACCACAGAGTCTGGATTGGTACCCGGTGGATGGCAACAGGCTCGTCTCCCATTACAGGGGACTTAAGGCGGGGTTACCCCGATAAACGTCGTAAACAATAGCGTTTTACTCGTACATGGAACGGATTTAAATTTTGAAAAAAAATGTATTACATAGTTGACTCTTCGATCATGATATGTCGGGCATGCGATACACGATTACTTACACTTCACTGCATCCAATTAAATCGCAAAGACATGTCCAAATGATGGCTAAATAATCGTTTTACTTGAGTTATATTAGGCTTTGAAAAATAAAACTTATATCATAATAAAGGTCGTAAAAAATGTGTATTATCTCGGGTCACATAATGTATAATTTCTTTATCATTTTTCTCCAAGAGAGAAAAAACAGTCAAAATTTAGGCATTATATCGTTCGCGTGGCAGGGCGGGGGGTGAGGTCGTGCGTACATAAAAACAAAGTAGGGTAACCTCGCCTTAAACGTAACTGCAAAAATGAGTGTGCTAATAGGGTACATTGCTACCGAGAGGTATTCCATGAAGCACACCCAAACGAAGCACACCTAAAGTATTCCACTTAGCACACCCATAGGTGGGCTTCAAATAAAAATTTAAAATAATTACTTTCCTGTTCCACAAAGCACACCTACGAATATCACTTGCTTAGTGCGGGGACTAAAAAATAAAAATGTCGATATAAGAAAATATTTATTATTTAAAAGACTAACTTCAACTTAAAAAAACATTTGTCATTTTTGTAATCTTACTGTTTAAAATCACAGATTGTTTCATAATTATTTATTAACTTACCTATTTTTCTATTAGATTCCTTGGTCTTGTGGCAGTAGTTCGGTTGTTAGTCCGGTTGACCGAACTACTGCAATGCTATAATTCCTTATACTTTAACAAACCTATTTTTTTTTACAGAAATTACAATATTTAGCCTGGGGCTGCCCAAACTGCAAAGCTACCCATGAACCCTAATACGAGTAACATAGTCCATATTTAAAATTTCCAGATAGATCGGCAAACGTTCGAGTACACGATGGAGCGGTTGAACGAGCACTTCGAGATGGCAGAGACGGCTGACTGCAGTACTTACTGCGAGGGCTGCCTCGCCTGCCTCACTGCCTACTTCATTTATATCTGCACGGAGACACATTATGAAAAGGTACATTATACATTCCCTACACATGTTCGTAATAGTACATTGTTACCTTAAGGGTGAAAGGAACTTATTTAGTCCCCGAGACGGGGTTTGGCGCCTGAGCGCAGCGAGGGCGCTAATAGTTCGAGGGACTAAATAAGTCTTTAACCCGAGGTAAACACTGTGCTTTTCATTACGAATACAAGGAAAGTTGATGGGAATAGGCTTGCGCCCAATTACCTAAATCGAAAGAAAGAAGAAAGAAAAAACAAATTGACAATAAAAAAAGTAAACATAAGAGAAACACTTAAAATCGGTTAAATCTAATCGGTGGATGGCAATAGGCTTGCTCCTAATTACATCGGTTGGAGGCAAAAGGCTTGCCCCGAATTACATCAATTGATGGCAATAGGCTTGCTCCCAATAACCCAAATCGGTGGATGGCAATAGGCTTGCTCCTAATTAAATGGTTGATGGCAATAAGCTTGCTCCCAATTAGGTACCTAAATCGGTGGATGGCAATAGGCTTGCTCCTAATGAGATTGGTTGATGCCAATTGGCTTGCTCCTAATTACATTTATTGATGGCAATAGGCTTGCACCTAATCACATCAGTTGGTGGCAATAGGCTTGCTCCTAATTACATTGGTTGATGGCAATAGGTTTGCTATATTACAACAAATAATTTGACAGCTGTCAGTAGAAAGCGATTCTCCCTAGGGCTGAAAAGTAGTACTTTCAACCCGCTCCGCAGGCATGTTCTGACCTACTTTCAGAGTATGAGTAATGAAAAATACCTTGCGTCACGCTACAATCAGCATCATCATCATCCTATAATGTTCCCACTGCAGGGACTCAGGCCTCCTCTCTAGGAGAGGGATGGGCTATAATCCACCACGCGGACCCAGTGCGGGTTGGTAGATGTCACATGTCTTCGATTTTTTTGGTTTGACATGCCGGTTTCCTCACGATGTTTTCCTTCACCGTTTTGAGAGCAGCGGTATCAGCATAGTATAAGAGTTTTTTGCCATGGCCCCGAAGTCAATGGTTGGCTGAAAACTCAACACTCTGGCCAGCACCAAAAGTTAGAAATACAACAGCGAGCTATTATTTAGGCGTTTATTTAAGTGACGTTTAGAGTTAGTGCAAACGGACATAAGGCTAGTTCCCGTCGGGGCTGCGGATTCTCGAAAGAGATACCGCGGCCTCGGCACAAGGGCGAAGAAGGAACATGGGTGGTTTTTAGTCAGTAGAAGTCTGACACTCCCTTCCGCTCTGCCCAGAGCGGGGGGGTTATGGCTAGTTATCACTAGTAGGTTATGGCTAGTTATCACACTAATATTATAAAGGCGAAAGTTTGTGAGTGTGTGAGTGTGTATGTTTGTTACTTCTTCACGCAAAAACTACTGAACGGATTTGGATAGTTTATAACAGGGACTGAAAGCGGTTACGGTTAAAGGTTAAGATACCCTCAAAAATATACCGGTACCGGTTTAAAATAAAGGTCGAGCTATACCGGTAGGTACCTTTATAAATAAAGGTAGCGCTAAACCGTTATTTAACCCTTACACGATTTCGGTACCGAAATGCATGCCGCGGCGCGCGTGTGTGCGGTGGAAGACGTTAGAACTTGCGTATGTAGTTTATAATCAACAATCGGCAAGTGAACGACAGACAGATTGGCGAGGCGGTGCGTCAAAGCTAACCCCTATTTATTAAGGTTTAGGTACCGCTACCGATACATTTATAACGGTTATGGTACTTCTACCGAAATATACCGGTATGCATTTCCAGCGTCAAAATTCCACTACCGGAAAAAATAACGGTATCGAAATATTTCGGTAACACTTATTTAACGGTATGACGTCATACCGAAATTTAAAGGTACCGTAATTTTTGGGTAATTCAGTCCCTGGTTTATAACCTAGATAAACACATAGGACAGTTTTTATCCCGATTTTATCTTCCCGTGGGATAATTTTCGAGTTGTAGCGGGTGAAGCCGCTGGCAACAGCTAGTAAATAAATTATAATTATAACATGAACATCTCATCATAGCCTGGATGTGGTGTCATTCATCTGGATCATCATCAGTCATCATTCTGAATTTTTAAACAATTTATTTAAACACAAGCGAACATTTTTAAGCTATTGCATAGCTTCTATCGCGGGCCTTGAGCGTGGAGAGCGAATCCAAAAATTCCGTAACGAAAATATTTCAACCAGGTTGCGATGGTTACGGAAAATATCAAGGTTATCAACTGAGGTTGTCAAATTAAATAATTGATAAAAAATGCTATGAAAGAAAGAAAGAAAGAAAAAATATTTATTGCCGCAGAATTATATAGGTACAACTAGCAGTTGCCCGCGACTTCGTTCGCGTAGACATTTTGACTCTCTTGTCTGGACTGCCTGTGGATGGTACTATGTCAAATCGAATGCTAAATGCCAATCGAAGCGATTATATTCCCTTAAACCAGCCCTGTCGTAAAATCTATTCCTACCTGAAATGTCTTAACTACCTACACTCGAGAGCAATGAATCCGGGTCACTTAAAGAATGTTAAAAATCTCGGAAACTAAAAATGATAGGTTTATGCAATAAATTGTATTTAACCTCTCAAGCGCCGCGCGAAGTATCGGGCCCCCCTCCCTCACGCACCGCCTGGTTACGTCATCGCATGAGTCATCGGACCTTGCTCACTAAAACGCTTATCGCTCGAGTTCTGTTATCTCTTATCTCAAACGGTAAACAGTTTCGTGTTTCTGAAGAGCTAGACGATGTATTATTATATAAACAACTCTTTTATAGCTTATTTAGAATTATAAATATCGTATAGTTAGGACAGAACTCGCCGCCACACGACCTGTTGCGTATCTTATTTTGTTTTGGTAAAACTACTGAATCAATTTACACGAAACTTTAGAACTAATATAACAAATGTACAAGTAATACGGTGACAGTGTTTTTTTAGGAGACCTACATACATTATTCTAATAAGATTTTAACTCAACTCCCTCACGGACCGCCTAGTTACGTCATCGCATGCGTCATCTGACCTTGCTCACTAAAACGCTTAATGCTCGAGTTTTATTATCTCTTATCTCAAACGGTAAACAGTTTCTTGTTTCTGAAGAGCTAGACGATGTATTTATTATATAAACAACTCTTATTTTAAAAGACGTATATTGTCATCCCACAGACGGCCGGATTTAGGACAGAACTCGCCGCCACTCGACTTGTTGCGTATCTTATTTTGTTTTGGTAAAACTACTGAATCAATTTACACGAAACTTTAGAACTAATATAACAAATGTACAAGTAATCTAATGATAGTGTTTTTTTAGGAGACCTACATACATTATTCTAATAAGATTCCAACTCAAAATTCTTATAAGATTCTTATTGGCGAACTGTCATTTTAGAATTGCGAAATAACCTTGAAATATAAATAAATACGAAATTATTTGCTTCGAATACACGATATAATGAATTATCACTATATTTTATGTTGATAATAATGTTTCCAAGACCATATTTCAATGAAAAGGAGTCAAATTCATATTTTCAATTCGCTCATTCAATGACGACGACGAAATCTTTGTTATGATATTTTGTTGGCTCGAAAACTAATTTTGGGATATGAATTGCCAAGCAAATTATTATCTACAAAGTTGCATTAGGGACTTCTAACCTAATAAACATTTACTTACCAACGTTTCACAAACAAAATCTAACACAAAACACAAAAACACTACGACACCCACACTTTACCACACCGTTTTTTGCATCAACTGTCAAACGTCACTATGGCACCTCTCAATATTTTTTTAAAAGCGTTCCAGGTTTATGTTTAGTAATTTATTGGTGCCATACGCAGCTCTAGCTAGTTACCCTTTGGCACAAATTTTGCCAGACAATTTAGAGCCATATTTTAGGTAAAAATAAGGTTTGAATTTGCTGCGCCCGACTGGAACGACGTCGTTCCAGCGGGTCTCAACGGAATTTTCTTAGTGGAACGACGTCGTTCCAGTCGGGCCTGAACGGTTAATAGACAATGTAATACTCCTTAAATGAAAGTAAAAAAAATATGAGTCATCATACATTTTATTAACACAAAATTACATAAAGAAAAAAACTGCTGATCTCTCCTTAAAACAAAAATAGGAAACATGAAATTTTTGAACTTTATTACGATTTTCTTGAATTTTAATACTTCGTATTGCCTCCTCGTGCTTCCATTACTGCGTTTACGCGGTTTGGCATGCTGTACACCAAGTTCCTTATACGATTTTGGGGAATATTCTCCCATTCCTCTGTGAGAGCAATTTTGAGCTCACGAAGCGTGATTGGGGGAGGGTTTCGTTGTTTTACGCATCTGCCTAGCTCGTCCCAAGCATGCTCGATCGGGTTGATATCCGGGCTGCACGCTGGCCACTCCATACGAGTAATGTTCATCTCCGTTCCGTGTGGTGTCGGACGTAAAGAATAGCACCATCCCATATCTTCCCGTGGGTGTCGTAAGAGGCGACTAAGGGACTTACCAGAGAATGGGCAGCAGCGTTCTCTGTGTCTTTGTAACAACCATACTGCGATCGCCAACCCGCCTGCCAAGCGTGGCGATTATGGCAAACCCCCCCAAAAATGCCTGGGGGAGGCCTATGTCCAGCAGTGGACGTCTTTTGGCTGAAATGATGATGATGATGATGGACCAACGTGATCATTGAGGATTTCTTCCACATATCTTTCGCCAGTTAAAGAGCCGTTTTCTATGATCACCAGCTCTGTGCGACTTTCAGAAGAAATTCCGGCCCACACAAGTACAGACCCACCACCGTAGGCTACTTTTTCTTCGATGCATGCTTGCTTGAATCTTTCCCCTGGTCTTCGATACACTCTGTGTCTTCCATCGTGCTTGTAGAGCATAAATTTTGATTCGTCGGAGAACATAACTTTTGACCAATCTTCAATACTCCAATTTACGTGGCTCTGGGCATATCTTAGTCTTGAAATACGATGCCCACGCTCCAGTTTAGGGCCGTTTGCAGGTCTAAGGGGTTTTAAGTTAGATTCAGCAAGCCGACGTCTTACTGTCCATGCACTTGGGTTACTTCCTCCGAGGCGTCGAAACTGATTTGTGAGTTCAGTTCCTGTGAGAAAGCGATTTCGAAGCATGGTGTTCACCAAGTATCGGTCTTCTCGTGCTGTGGTACACCTGGTTCTGCCCGTTCCTGGTCTGCGTAGGTTAGAACCAGTTTCTTCGTAACGTCGGAGAACTCTTTGTACTGTTGACAGCGACACACCGACAGTCCTGGCTGTATCGCGCTGACTCCGGCCGGTTTCCAGCATTGTAAGTATTCTGGTGCATTCTTCAGGCGTAAGCGACATAATTTCAGCTTGAATAATGAATATAGAGCACTATCAACATGGTTTATGTACCCACATAAATGACAGATTACAAACAAAAGCAAAACCAAATTCTGTAATTACGTAGTTCCATCTTCGAAAGTGGCCCTTTTTCAAATTTGATTTTTTTATGATATAACTTTACAATAACTAAGAAGTTTTAATACCTTCATTTAAGGAGTATTACATTGTCTATTAAATACAATTTATTGCATTAACCTATCATTTTTAGTTTCCGAGATTTTTAACATTCTTTAAGTGACCCGGATTCATTGCTCTCGAGTGTATATTCTATCTCTCTGCCAATTTTTAGGTACAAAAAGCCAAGGATTTCATATGGACTTACGGGAGCCCTTAGTCCAGGTCTTCCTTACAAACTTAGCTTAGATCTCCTACTCCTAAACTCTAGACTTGTTAAATTTCAGGTTGTTAGTACAAAAAAAAAAAAACAGTAAATTTTTACAAACATGTGAAAGCCCTCAGACCTCCTTATTCTGGCCATGTTGCTAAACTCGCTAAATCCGTTCTTAGTCAACGTCTACTAACTATAAAGTACCTTCCTGCCAAAATTGTAGCACAAAAAAGGAAGGACTGTCATACAAACTCGCGTGAGCCCTTAGACCTCCCTAGTCCGGCCCTGTCGCAAAATCGGTTCTTAGCAAACTTCTACTCACCTACTACGTCCCTGCCAAAATTCAAGTTAGTAGCACACAAAATGATGGACTTTTAAACAAACTTGCGAACGCCCTTAAACCTCTCTAATCCGGCCCTGCCACAAAACCTGTACTTAGCAGAGTTCTTCTAACTATAAACTACGTGCCTGCCAAAAATCAAGTTTGTAGCACAAAAAATTAAGGATTTTCTTACGAACTTGCAAGAACCCTTAGACCTCCCTAATCCGGCCCTGTCACAAAATCTGTTCTTACCAGACGTCTACTAACTATAAACTACGTCCGTCTCAAAAATCAACTTTGTAGCTCAAAAAATGAAGGACTTTCATACAAACTGGCGAGAGCCCTTAGACCTCCCTAATCCGGCCCTGTCTCAAAATCTGTTCTAAGCAGACGTCTACTAACTTTAAACTACGTCCCTGTCAAAAATGAAGATTGTGGCACAAAAAATGAAAGACTTTCATACAAACTGGCGAGAGCCCTTAGACCTCCCTAATCCGGCCCTGTCACAAAATCGGTTCTAAGCAGACGTCTACTGCCTATTAACTACGTATCTGCCAAAAATCAAGATTGTAGCACAAAAAATGAAGGACTTTCAAACAAACTTGCGAGGGCCCTTAGACCACCCAAATCCGGCCCTGTCGCAAAACTAATTTATAGCGGATGCCTACTGACTATAAACTACGTCTCTGCCAAAAATCAAGATTATAGCACGAAAAATTAAGGACTTTCATACAAACTTGTGAGGGCCCTTAGACCACCCTAATCCGGCCCTGTCGCAAAATTAATTCATAGCAGACGCCCACTGACTATAAACTACTTATCTGCCAAAAACCTAGATTGTAGCACAAAAAATGAAGGAGTTTCATACAAACTTGCGAGGGCCCTTAGACCACCCTAATCCGGCCCTGTCGCAAAATCCGTTCTTAGCGGACGTCTACTAACCATAAACTACCTCCCTGCCAAAAATCATCTTTGTACGTCCAGCGGTTTTCGAGATTTCGTGATGAATCAGTGAGTGAGTGACCTTTCGCTTTTATAGAAATAGATAAAAAAGCAGTAAACACAACTTACAACAAAAAAAAAAAAAAGAAATTGGTACAAAGAAGAAAAAAAAAAAGCAATAGCTTTACCGCGGCAGTCTCCGAGTGCCACACGTTTTTTTTTTGAGTGGGTGGAAAATCATCAAATTACCCCTCCCGCTCTAGGCAGAGCGAAAGGGAGTGTCAGACTTCTACTGACTAAAAACCACCCATGTGCCTTCTTAGCCCTTGTGTCGAGGCCGCGGTATCTCTTTCGAACAACTCGCAGCCCCGACGGGAATTATTGTCTTACAAAAATATGACTATTATAAGGTACACACGGCTACACATCAAGCTATACAAAACCAGTTAATCTTGGCCTCACTTTACTAGATCTTTTCGCACAATGAACGATCAGATTATACTGGTTTTGTATAGCTTGATGTGTAGCCGTGTGTACATCATAGCTTCCATTGGTAATGGAGCTAGAACACGGCATTGCTAGGGTAATTACGTGGACAAAAACAAGTCATTAGCCGTTGTGTACACAATGTGCATAGATTGTTTGTATTCTATGCTGAGGTTACCGCAGTACAAACGTTTGTTCTTTATTTTTGTGTCTAACTGCCGCACTCAGAGACGTATGATTTCTTAAGTCATCAGTAAAGATTTTGAAACTTTAGTGAAGAGCAGTGGTGGCCCAGTGGTGGCGGCCCCGACTTACGAACAGTTGGTCGTGGGTTCGAACCCAGGCAGGCGCATTTATTTGTGTAATTTATTTCATCACCACTGCTCTCAAAACGATAAAGGAAAACATCGTGAGGAAACCGGCATGTCTTAGAACCAAAAATTCGAATATATGCGACATCTACCAACCCGCACTGGGCCCGCGTGGTGGATTATAGCCCATCCCTCTCCTAGAGAGGAGGCCTGAGTCCCTGCAGTGGGTGGGAACAATATAGGCTGATGATGAGTGAAGGTTTTGTATGTCAAATCTTTACTAAGTGAGAGGCTTAAGTAATCATTACATATCTCTGAGTACGGCGGAAAAAGTCATTTCATGACGTGTATATTTTCTTGACGTTGCTATCATCGGGCTTAATACAGTAGCCTATGATAACAAAACCAGTCTATGCGTGGCCGTTATATTTTTGTAGATTGCTTTTTGTTCTATTCGTAATACTAGACGCAAATAAAACTATTTGTTTCCTTTCTGTATTTATTTGTAAGTACTGTTTGGTACATAAAAGGTACAAAGACAGACTGAATGCTTATTTCAGTGTAATGTCAGTATAAAACTGTGTTTTTAGGGTTCCGTACCTCGAAAGGAAAAAACTTAACCCTTATAAGATCACTCGTGTAGTCGTGTGTCTGTCTGTCCGACCATCCCCCCCCCCCTTATCTCCGAAACTACTGACCTAAAATTTTGAAAAAAAAAACTTAATCATTTATGTATTTTTTAAGAATCTATAAGAAGTCTATGGTACTAAATAATATCATGGAAAATCTCTCAATATCTACTACACATTTTCAACCCAAATTTTTCTTCTCCACAGCACCTAAGGAAAGTATCAAAATTCATAGCAACGCAAAACGAACGAGTGTACAACCCCCGCGGGATACACATCACGGACCCCATCCTACGGGGTCTACGGGTCATAGAGCTGACAGTCATCGATGTCCCCAACTGTCAGAGTCCGACTGGCAACACGAACAACCAGATGAGGCACACATGACCACCGCAGGAAAACAGGGAGTTCTTCATGTAACCAACAAGATTCTTCTTGATGTAAGGATTTGGCTCTTATTGTAATGGGGGGTATGGTTGATTTTCCTGTCAAATGTTTTGTACAGTCATTTATTTTTAGGAATGATTGGGCAAGATTTTTGATAGGTTTTTTTCTTTTTTTGTCAGTTTGTGTCTAGTTTATTTTTGCAAGCGAGTTGTTACTATGTTTACTTAAGTAATAATTAAATATCTTTAAGTACGGCAGTTATGTAAATATTGAAGTTACTGAATTTGTCAGTTTTTTTCTTTTTGAGGAAGCACTGCTATGATAAACTGGGCACTCTCAAAAACATAAATCTTAAACTGATTCAAGTAAAACGAAGAGTTTTTAGGTAATTTCATATTTGTAAGGCTGACTACATACCGGACAACTTAAAAATTGAAATGATTTGCTAAACTACAATAACTATAATACCCAGGTACAATAAAAATAAAATAATATTAAATCAGTCTATGCGTCAGCAAACATGATCGGTTAGGACAAACAATTATTTTTTTAGGTTCTTTTGCAAGTTGCCGATCAATGTCAGGTTGTGTGTTAATTAAAATAGGATTTACAACGGTTACAAAAATGTGACTTTACTGATTAATAATGATATGACTATTTGATGAAACAGGCTATTTTACGAGTATTTAACATTCGATCTGACACTGCCCGGAAAATTGCAAAAAACGTAAGAAAATTCGAATTTCGCGGGCTACCTTGTCACAATCACCTTAACACAAGGGTGTTCCACACATATCAATAGTCCGACGCACTAAAGCCACACTTCTCAATAGACCGACCGCGACGTATCAAGAGTCCGTTCACACCGACCGGCTCGGAAAGGAGAGTGGATTTTTTATCACGTTTTTAAACAGAGTTTTGAATCATTGTAATAAGATTTATTTTTACATGTCACTTCCTTTGTTCTTGAGAGCAATTTGTTCTTTTGTACTTGAGCGTAGTGACATGTCTAAATAGATCTTATTACAATGATTTAAAACTCAGTTTTAAACATGATAAAAATCTGCTCTCATCTCCGAGCCGGTCGGTGTGAACAGGTTACCTCTGAAATAACTTCACATTCAAACTAGTTATAAATCAGTCAGCCTTCTAATTATAAAACACGCGACAAAGAAATTACATAAAGAACAGTAAAAACATTATCAGATGAAGATTATAAATATCTGATAGTAACTTCACTTCCTCAGTGACGCATTCTTTTGAATTTTTCAACACATTTTGATAAGTTATCAAACACATTATTGATACTAGAATTACAGTACTTTCACATTTTATTTTAAGCCAAAAGCAACCTTATACTGCTGAAATAAGGATCTCTATAATTTTAAAAGATTGGTCAGTAGCAGCTATTAATTGCAACCTTATTGTAACAACTGTAAAGGTCACTATGATATTGCTAGATGTGTCTAAAGCTGCAAGCAAAGAGTAATCTTATTGTAAGGGAAATAAACATTCATTTTGTGTGTCAGATGAAAATAAAGTGTGATAGTACTAATTATTTTTTATTTTTTGGGGATAGAAATATGGGAGCTAAATTCGTATGTCATCGAGATTCGGATTTTTTATAAAAAGTTTATATAAATAGACTGTCTCTTTCCAATATAAAAGTTTTCTTCGAGTCATAGTTTATTGTGTAAATGTGTGGATAGGACCACCGTGTGGTTTTCTACGAGTATATAAATGAACGTAAATTTTGTACGTAGCTGAATTGTTTTAGTTAGAACTTCCACGGTCGCTTCGAAGAGGGATTAAAAATTAATGGCATGACTTTTATCGAAGTTTTTGAATGAAGAATTGTATTTTGTATATAGGGTGTTACCCTAAAAGTTGAAGCGTCAAGGTAGCCCGCTAAATTCGTTTTTTTTTTACGTTTTTTGCAATTTCTCGGTCAATAACAAGTCGTATGTTAAATAAAATGGGATTCGTGGCAAAAACAAATGTTTATTTACCGAGTAATAATGATCAAGAATGCCGTTTTAATCATATAGTCACTCAAGAGACCTTTATAAACTGAGACGGTTGTATTGGTGATTTTAATCATTTGTTATTACCTCGAATCCCATTTTATTTAACACTAGCTGATGCCCGCGGCTTCACCCGCGTGGATGTCGTTCAAATTATATACTAAAACCTTCTTCTTGAATCACTCTATCTATTAAAAAAAACCGCATCAAAATCCGTTGCGTAGTTTTAAAGATTTAAGCATACAGACAAACAAACAGACAAAAATAGCGACTTTGTTTTATACTATGTAAGGATACGACTTGAGACTGACCGAGAAATTGCAAAAAACGTAAAAAAAACGAATTTCACGGGCTAGCTTGTCTCCTTCACCTTAACCCAATTTGTTTGGAATCGGCGCAGCATATCTTCTGCCATACTTCTCTATTAGGGTGTTTTTAAATGGCTAATATAACAAAGAAATTAATTCTTACACCTCAGACGATTCGGAGAAAATCACCTGTGACTAACAAACAGACACCTGTGTGAATGTCATTCAGGTGACGTTTGCTGTCATGTCACATGGTAACGATATGATATCGACTGCACTCTTCCGTCGTAGCAGTAAGGTCGATTTTTGTAGTTCAAAAAATACAAGGTCACCATTACTTTTTAATTCCCCTTTCCATTAGTAGATCACTCCAAATAAAATTAAGACTAAAAGTGACTCAATTTTTTGATCTAATGACTGATTTTAATTTAATTTTCGTTAGCATGACAGAACTCCTTTTGCCAAATTGTTCTTCCAATGTAATGAAGAATGTTGTTGTACATTATTTTATTAATATAATTATGAATGTATGTAAGAATCGGTGGCTTATTAATTTAGGGTAGGGAAATGTACATACGACACATCAAAGTATAAAAATCCAGTATAATCTGACCTCACTTTGAGCTTCCCGTATAAGGAGAGATCAGCTTAATTTGGTTTTCATATCTTGATTGGTCGTTGTGTGTATATATTTGTGTGATTTTAGTGTCTTGCTGTGTTATTTATTTAAAGAAATTTAAAAAAAAAACATAAGTTATTCAAGAGTCGGGTTCTCCTTTTTCTTGATTTTGTACACTACCACAATTTTATCCTCATCATCAGCCTATAATGTTCCCACTGCAGGGACTCAGGCCTCCTCTCTAGGAGAGGGATGGGCTATAATCTACCACGCGGGCCCAGTGCGGATTGGTAGATGTCACATATCTTCGAATTTTTTGGTTCTAAGATATGCCGGTTTCATCACGATGTTTTCCTTCACCGTTTTGAGAACAGTGGTGATGAAATAAATTACACAAAGTAATGTGCCTGACGGGGTTCGAACCCACGACTCACTGTTCGTAAGTCGGGGCCGCCACCACTGGGCCACCACTGCAATTTTATCCTATTTGACCCAAATTTTGACTGGTAGAGAATGACTTGTGGCGTTAAGTCTGCCTATATGTACAGTCACCTGCAAAAATGCATGGTTACTTTAGTGTCCTATCAACGTTTATAGTCGATAACTAGTTTACGTTAGGAGGCATCATTTCTCACCACACACGATTTTATTTCTGAATAGGAAAGTTGACTAAAAAAATCTAATTAGTCCGTCAGATTTTCCAAAAAATATTGTCCATACGAATTTTTTCTTTTTTCACGAAAACAATAAATGAAGACGTTACCAGTGCTTCAAAAAGTCGCGCGATTTCATAGTTTGGTACATTTTCTCTCACATTTTATCTCAAGATCTTTGAAACGTTTTATTTTCGTCAATTTTTATTGATTTGATGAATTAAAAAACAAGTATCCGATATTTTTCGATAATCTAACAGACGGATTAAACAGAATCATATTTTTAAGTCAGTCAACTACCCTATTGTTCATGCAGGATACTGTACAAATCTTGTACATGAAGTTTAAATAAATAAGCAAAAGGATTGTATAGGACACAGCAAGATAACTCGAGTCGATAACAAAACTAGGTGAAATGATTGGCGATATCACTAAACTGTAACATACAGATTAATATTTAACTTATCGCCGTTCACTTTATCTATTAGTTTATCATTGCTAGTCTCATTGCTAGTGGTCTTAGTTCATGTGGGAGCTTTAATACTATTGGTCCAAGGTCCCATAGCCGCTAGACATTAGAAAGAAAGAAAATAGATTTAATGGTTTCACAACAGGAACTTAGCTTATTTTCTCAGAAATAAAATGTATGGGATAATGTAGTGTTAGTATGTACTTAGCGTGTATGCATACCTGCTAGCTTGGCAGGTAAAAGTATAACTCATAGCGATGTGTGTCTGGGGCGATGATTGGCCTCTCTGATTGGTCTGGCTGTTTACAAAAAGTCTTGAAATAGTCCCCTGAATATCATATGTAAAAATCAAGACTGAGAATGTGACTAAAGTGAGTATTACTTTTACCTGCCCCTAGCACGTAGTACCTGACAACTGGTCACTCGGCCAAGCTAGCAGGTATGCATACACGCAAATATATATATATGTCTATATATATATGTATATATATATGTCTGGCGGCTATGGCATCTTGCTCTATATGGATATACATGGTGTATGAGAACTTCGTAACACACATAATTATTTAAGAACTCACTTTTAAGACTCGGTCAATAAAGATTAAACCTTCTTTATTTAATTTTGAATTATGGATTGTATACATATTAAAACTTTAACAAAATCACGGCTGCAAACACCGGAGAGATAGGCAGATGTACACCCACATTTCGCCAGTTAGGTATGTTTTAGTTTCATGTAAATCTTTTTGTTACTATATCCCTTACAACGTGCTTTAGGCATAATAGTACATTACTGCAGAATCCAGTAAGTAAGCCTTCCTGGCCAAGTATGAGTTAACCGGACCGAACCGCAGGTGAGGTCTGGTTATATACGAGGCCAGGATGGCTTTCTTACTGGTTGAGGTTTGTATAATGCTTTTCTCAAAAATTAAAGAAAGTTTAACAACAAATTCGTTTAATTAATATTGAAGGTTACATTCATATGTGAAAAACACAATAGCAATTTTTGGCCGACCCGGGAATCGAACCCAGGACCTCACGCTCTGCAGTCGAGCTTGCGACCACTAGACCAACGAGGCAGTTTAGGAAACAACTTTAGAAAAAACTTTCTAATAAACTGAAATTACTAAATACAATCATAAAATCCCACACTATACTTCTACAACATTACTAAGTACAAAACGCAACGTATAAAATGGCTGTTTAAGGTTCCAAAAATATATGTATCTCATAAAATGTCATACCAAAAAGAGAGATAGATATATATTTGGAACCTCCCTTCTATAACCATGTTTTATTGGCTAAACTCTAATCTGTGTCTGGTACTATGTTTTTTTTTCTAAGCAGATCTAAAGAGGATGACCTAGTGTCCAGTAAGTAAATTACATACTTACTTACTGGACAGTAGGAGATTCCAAGTTTAAAATCTCGCTTCTTACTGGACAGTTGTGAATAAGTCTCCGGTAAAGTTCACTTTCTGGATACTTTTTTGAGATGTTATGGCAACATTACATACCATTTTTGAGAAAATACTTTTTCATACTGTAATAACCATTCCATGTAAGTTATGTGCGGGAATAATGTTAACGATTTAGGTACCGTGCTTTTCTATAGTTAGTATATTGTTTTGACTTCGCGTTAGATTTATTGACGTTAAAAATTCAAATTTTGATAAATAATTAAATTAGAAATATTTCTTTATTATTTAAAATTATAATTCCAATACTTCCTGAAGAGCAAACAACCTAATTTAATCCCTAAACCACATGAACTAAGACTCAAAATGATGATTATTTGTAGGGGTCATTATAGCCGAAGAAATTGTGAATAACTGTAACACATTAAATTATCATTTTATAGTAAACGACCTACAAAGGAAACCTATATTATTTTTTTAGTACTAATTTTAAAACTATTCACTAATTTAATAATATTTATGTGTATTACATATTAAATTTTAATACTATTTATAATTGGCTAAAGGTAAAGCGATAAATCGAACCTATGGCCGTTTTCACTTGTACTAAGCGACACTGGATTTATACCCAATTGATGTCAATAGGCTCACGCACTAATACATGGTACTTAATCACTGATGGATACACCTCTGCCTAATGCTGCAGAGATTCCTGCAGAGATTACAGGCGTGGTTTTATGTTATGTAAGCGACACTTATTGCCGCACTCTGAGACTTTAATGATTACTTAGGACATCACTTAGTAATGGTTTTGACAGTTTTGTCATACAAAAGTATGTCAAATCTTTACGTGAGCCATCACTTAACAGAATAACTAATTAGAATTAACTGCGGTAATCATTAAATATCTCTGAGTACCGCAGTTAATTCTTAAATGCAAATGTGCTAATGCATTTTAAACTTTAGACCCTAAGCCTAGACTCGAAATTCCAACAAAGCAATAGCATATCGGCATTCATGTAAGTGTTCGATCTTAGTATTGGTGAAAACGGCCACTGCTTGTAAGTATGTATCAATGTTGTACATAATATAAATTGTAAGCTCTAAAGGGCGTTTTAACACATATATGAAACTGCGATGTATGATAATTATAATGTTTGATGGTTTTTCAGTGAGTGTGGTTAGATTTTTGAGTATTTTCTTGAATTTAGTGAGCCATGTGATTTAGAAAAAGTTCACAGTACAGCACTAGAATCTGTCAATCGATTTCCAACTTTATTGCCACACTATTAAGTTCAAGGTTGATTGGATTAGACAGTTTCAGGTAGCCTGATTTCCTGGTCTGTAGAACATGTTTGAAAAATCTGAATGACATGAATATTGAATTTTAAACTGACATGGTCACTAACACTATTTAATCTTTATACTGAAAACATGAACATCCACCAGCAATGACTTCAGTTTATCCGTGATCAAGATGCTTGTAACAGCTCTGAAATATCGGGAACTCGAAACAACAAGTAAATTATGGTAAATATCCCGTTTTCAGCATAAATAATAATGAATATTGAAGTCATTTCATCGGTGTATCAGTTAGGGTGTCCATGTGATGATGATTCGGCATTTTTTTTTAACAACAATCGTCTCTCTTTTTAACAGCAATTAGGTACATGTCGCATGACCTCTAAAAAACTGTAATAACAAAAATATGTGGTTCTTAAATAATACCCCACTTTACTTCAATTATGCTAGCTCTAAATGAAAAATAACCACCATACGAGTACAGTGAGGAGCAAAATCAAAAGCGATTTTCTCGGAAAATAACTCTTTCTTCAAACTTTTTTGTTTTTTAATTTCTTGTTTGTCTTAGTTCTAAAATACTACGTGAAGAAGAGGATCTAGGAGAACATCACTTGTAAAAGTTGCTGCAAATACATTTTATTGCTCGTGATTATACAGCGAAAATAAGTCACCAAATGGTACAAGCGACATTGTTTTACTAAGACTAAGTTTTTATTTAAAATGTCACTTACGGGATATCTTCCGTCATTAGTATTTGTTATGAGTTCCCGATATTTCGACGCTGTTGCAAGCGCCATGATCGCGGGTTAACTGGAGAATGCGGGTGGATGGAAAAATTGTTAGGAGCAGACGAATCTGTCTACCCTCTTTCTTTGTCTTTTATTTCGCGCACTACTGGAACTCGACACATCACGGAAGATATCCCGTAAGTGACATTTTAAATATAGATAAGAACCGTGACAGCTTGAAACAGTGTTTAAGTTTTTATTGTGCTTACTGGTGCGTAAGTGCACAAAAATATTTAAAAGTCGCATCTCATAGCCGCCATTTATGTGTTACGACATTTTTTTGAGGACGATCGTCTAGTCGTCCGAGCAAGTGAGAGTTCTTGTGACTACTGCTAATGGTGGTCGTATTATTAACTGGTAACAGAAAATTATAAGTATCCGCCTTAACTTGTAAATTGGTTGTAGAATAATCAATATCAGTGTGCAGTGTGTTAAATGTAAGGTACACGATATGACCGTATTGACTTTTTTGTGCACTTCTTTTGACGTTGAACACTGAATTGCGGCGGCAAATACCCCTAAATTGCGGACAGATCGCACAGAATTGACTATTTATTGAAAAACTGACTGGACTCAAAAATAACCTCAATTATTTTTTACACTGATTATTTTACAATGGCGCCAGAAAAATCAACCCTAGAGGAAAAATACATAATATGCTGTTAAATGCTGTTTGCAAATGCACCATGCACCATGAATTTGACAACATAGTTTGTTTGCTAACTGTATAGACGCATTTGTTTTTTTTTTTTGAATATTACTTCGAATATTTTTTTGTCCCTAGGCGTTTTTGTGGCGCCATTTTGTAAAAACAGTGACTATAAAGGTACAAGTTGGTAGCCGACTGCACGCAGCAGCAGCAGACGACATGTCGTCGCTTCATAGAAAATAATAAATTATTATTATTCAATTTTCATAGAATTGCGTAGAAGCGACGACATGTCGTCTGCTGCTGATGCGTGCAGTCGGCTACCAACTTGTACCTTAACTATTGCCCAGAATAAAAATTGTCCTTTCATAGAGTAAGCTTGTGAGTGATGAGGCGATTTTTTTAATTAACATGCCACAAATTTTTCATCCAGAGTTTAAAAAAAAACTGCTGGTGTACAAAAATCATTTTGACCGTGTAGGTCCTAATGTCTATGTGGCCCGTTCAGAATGATATACTGATTACGTGTATTCGTTTAACCGTCGAACAACATGTGTAAACTAACATTATCTAGTAAGACTGGTTATCGACTTGAAGAAACATCACACACTGTATAACGAACAAAATCCTATTTTATTTAACCTACCTTGCTACCTTGTCGCATTCACCTAAACAGCTGTAATTTAAATTCACTTAGATTTTGGTACTAGTAGCTTTGGTCATATCAAAGTAAATAATTACAAACTTATGTTGTCACTTATATCTTCTATGATTGTCCATTATTCCGAGCTTCCGATGTTTCGAAGCTGTTGCCCTTTCGCTGGTTAACAAATAACTCATGGCACTACTGTTAAAAAAAAAATAAAAAAGCCATCAAAAAACTATCATCAGCGGACGACCCGCAATGATGAATGACTTGTGTAGTTCAAGCATTTACTACATATTTATTCGTACTTAGCATAGAAGTCACAATTATTTATATTTTGATTATGGAAAAGGTATGGTGTACAGTTTTTTTTGGTTGTTTAAAATATTTACAGGGGGTCTAAAATGACCATATTAGCAGATCATAATATAAATTACGATAAAATTGTAAAATGGCCCTTGATAAAAATTGTAAAACGAATTTTAACGCAATTCATATCATTTTCTTACTACATCGGTAATTTCCTAAATGGTCACAGACGCAGTTGCTATTATGAAAGGTCCATTTTAAGATTTTTAACGCAATAGGAATGTTTACTGACTAAAAAAAATATGATTCTAATTAGTCCGTCTGTTAGATTATCGAAAAATATTGGATACGTATTTTTTGTTTTATCAAATCAATAAAAATTGACGAAGATAAAACGCGTCAAAGATTTGAGTGGGAGGTTGTGACGTCACTGCTCGCTAAGAAATGTCATACTAATGTCTTAGAATATGACGTCACAAGAGTTTTCAAAGCACTGTGTCGTCTTCATTGTTTTTTTACGTGAAAAAAGAAAAAATATTTGTGTCCAATATTTTTTGGAAATCTATCTGACGGACTAATTAGATTTTTTTTGTTAACATCCCTTCACTTCAGCAGATGATATCATATCTCCAAAAAATACGATTGTAAGCAAGCAAAACGACTAGCCCAGCTTTCTACCCAACTGGGTAGAAAGTAGTAAGACCCTGGCTCGAAAAAGCCGGTCAATATATTTTAATCTGGTTTAACACTTTCAATGCCAAGTTCAATTATTATCATTTTTTTGGCCGAAATTCCCAAGTCATCTCAGACTCGAAGGCGGGTTGTGGGTACACACACGGATTATTGTTCGACTCATATGCTGGGTTGTTCGACTCATATGCTGGGTTGTTCGACTCATACGCTGGGTGCTTGTCAACGAAAGTGTTAAAAAACCCTAAACTGCAGAGTGACCAACTGTCTTCTCCTAGCTTGGCTTCCAATTTTAATACCAATGTATAATGTCTTATCTTAATATCATAGGTGTCATTCATACCTTTTTATAAAAATATCATTTAGGTTGCCCCAAATATTCCTTACATTATTTAAATATGTCTGACCTCTTTCATTACTTACTATAATTTATGGACTCTGTCGTTTTCGCCTAGATGTGTTTAAAATAATCTTTAATAAATAGACTGTACGTAATTTCGCCTCCATTTTCACCATTTATTTAGTGTTCAATGGAAGCATTTTGACATTTTTATACGAGAAAATGATTTGTTAGTGTGTAGTGCATCTACAGGACTTTTGGCTTATTGTGTAGAAACATAAAATAGATTTTTATGTGTTATTTAATAACTGTTTTATGTGTAAATATTTACTGTTTCCCATTTATTAATTAAGCCAGCTAGGTATACTGAACTTACGATTCACCAAAATTCAGCCATTCTAAGCCGATATTTTAAAATCGTGACTAACGGTTATTTTTAAAATTTTAATTCCATCTTCCGCCATTTTCTTTTTAAAAGTCCTGTAGATGTAGTAAATATATACTAAGCAAAAGAATTTATATTAATACTTATAGTTGTATAATATCTAAATGCATGTAAGTAGGTTTATGTATCAAATGCACAGATAAAATATGATATTAGAATAAAAGAATGTTGCAAACAAAATAAAACTAAATTGGAAATCCTACAAAGTTATGTGTTAGATTTAAGTTATAGAGTATATTGTAAAATTTATAATATGACTATTATTAAATAATTTGAATTATGTATGTGAATATTTCTTTTTATAATAAAACTATTGTAAATTAATCTGTGTTAATGTTCGAAATCCAGAATATTACATCGACAAAAGTCTATCTTTTTCCCTAAGTTTTCGGTAGTTGATTTTACCAAAAAATAATTGAGGTTGTATCTACGCTTACGCTTTAATAATAACTGCCACTCGGGTCGATCTTTAGGTTGTACTTAGGTAGGTACCTATTTTCCCTTCTACGAAGGTTTCCCAAACCTCAGTATAGGTACTCATAGCGAACCCAAATAAGTATCTCAAAGCCCTTAGAACGGAAACATCTCAAAGAACGGAAAAGCTAAAGTAATTACAGGGGTCGTAAACTAAAACAATTGAGTCTTTACGACATTCGGGAATGCGATCTGACGCGTTATTCTTGGAGGGGTCGTAAACATTCGGTTTATGTACCTAATTACATGGGTTAGGTATTACTTGGTTGGAGGGTCGTGGACGGTTTCGGGGTAAATAATCGGGATTTTGGTATTTGCTTTTGTGATCTCTGGAGGGTTTCTGTAAAAAAATACACTGTGTAAGAGACATTGAGTAACAACTTTGATAATAGATTTAGGACCTACCTACACGAGTTGGGACCTACGAAGGTACGCGCCTACCTACCTCGGTAGATATGGTTGCCATTTCTACAGGCACAAACTTGAATGTCCTTCCTCATGCATGCAATAAACACAAATCCTTCATAGTAGGCGGAGAGCTCGTAGACCAGGTAAACTTTTATGTGCAGTATTCAACAAGCAGAAAATAAAATAAAACGACATTTCGTTTCATTATTCTGTTTATCCACAAGAATAAAGATAGAAAAACTGAAATCCATACCGTCACTGCTTTGAGCTAGGTACCTATAGGAACCTACTGCAATCTTCTTTATCGTGTGGTTAGGTACCTATAGTAGGTATTATTAACAAGGTGGAAACTGAAAAGATTCAGATACCTACCAACAGTCGATTGGTCCATGAACCGTTGTTGGTCAAAAGAATTTTTAGCCCATTAACTTTTAATTCAAAGAACTATTCACTCACGAACGTTTCGTCCACAGAACTATACCTACCTACGTCAATGAAAGCACCAACAGAATGATTTGATCAATAAATTTTACCAAAATAACAAATAGCCAGCAGACACCGGGACAGTATTATAAAATTCATTTTTTCTTTACTATACTTACATCTAAGTGAACTGCCAATAGTGCCAATAGCTCATTCAATTTAATGAAATGAATTAGGTAAATGAAACTGTAGTGAAAGAAATCGAGCCAATCAAGCATAACATTTTGCTTGATAGGAAAAAAATGAATGAAACAATCAAAAACGTATAAAAATAGATTATTCAATATTTGTTCCCACAATAAAGTTAAAATGATCAACAGTTAATTCGCTTTGCGCTTTATATTTCCTAAGTACCTTGTGTTGTCAATCCGCAATATTGCTTCAACAATCTGTTCAGGCGCCAATCATTACATGGTCGGCAACCCTACTGCTAGCTTTTGGAAGTCGCACACAGAGAGTCCGATGGACGGTACAATAATTAATCAGCTGCTTTATGGACTCGCTAGGTACGTAGACAGTACACAGATTGACCGGTACGCGGCGGTACGCCTCAACGAAATACCTAAGCGTTAGGATCAAGCTCTGAGTCTGCGTTCGCTAGAGTATATAATATGTTCTGTGGTCTGCGTAGTCGCATGTACGCATACAGTCGACACATCCAGCCGAAGAGTAATTTGGTCATGTTGCAAATTATAATATTCATTCTTCTGTACTATAAATACTTATCCCTCAATTAACGACCGTGACTTCAAATTCTCGATTCTACATGGAGAAACATGGCGTCTGCATCATAACGCCTAGAGCCATTAGCCATCGGTCTACTCGCAGCGCTTTAGCTACTAACCAGTCTCTTGTTCAATGTAAGCTTCGTCGTTTTGCACTCGGGTTATACATCGAAGTAGGGAAGCCCCCTATAATTTGTATTATTTCATGTTTTTGAGCCATTTTAAAAAAATACTATTATTTCTATGAAGGTGTATTAAAAAACGTTGTTCGCTACAATTGGGTAGTTACTTGTTCCTGCAGTTTTTTGGAATATTTATAAAGTATTAACACAATTTCTGCACATGAGAAAGTTATAATTCCGAGGCAGAATGCCAAAAAAAAATACAAATCTCCTTTTTTAAAGAAACCTGTTGGCGCACGTTTTGTGTAGGTACAGGCCTCACGTTTAGCAGTTTTAACTAAGACTGCCAAAGCAACCATTTTCAAATTCAATCTTGTGCAAAAAGTTCGCATTAGTCTACAATATTAATTACATAGGTAGGTACTTTACCTACTTAGGTAGGTACTCAAATATAAAAAAAAACGGTCGTTCTTGCGTCTCCAACTTTTAATATTTCAGAAGCAAGTGGGCGAAAGGTATGATTATAAAAAAAGTTATTACGTCAAAGAAAATGGGAAACGTTTGAGTATGAATTAGAAAAGCCCCAATGCCCACTGAGACGTTTCTCCTTTTCTTACTTTCAGCTTTACTCAAAGCTTAATAAAGGTTTTAAAGATTATGGGCAGGGGCAGCTTGAACATTGAATACGACGCATACGGACCATTGTTAATAATTATCGAGACACTGTCAACTGACTAAAAACCAGCGCTCTTACCAAGGCCCACCATATTATTCAGTACTGACTGAGTTATGGAGGTCAGATATGCAATCATTCTATGTAAAATACTGGTATCCAGCTTCATCCTTTTAGACTGGAAGCCAACCCCAACAAAATTTGGAAAAGGCTAGGCAGATGATGATGTTAGCTGTCCAAAAAACCGTCAGCAGTCGACTGCCTGTAGCGGTCGCATGTTATTTAAGTGGTCTCTTATATTCCAATGAATGCGGTCGGTTATAAATTGACAACACTTATAACTTTGACGGCACGGTTGGTGTAGTGGCTGAACGATTGTACTGCGCTGCGTGTCGTGTCGTGGGTTCGATCCCCGCACTGAACAAATATTTGTATGGCCTACACATAGTTGTATCGAGTCTGGGTAATTTTTATGTGAGTTAAAATGTTTGTGAACACACCCACGATACAGGAGAAATTCCTAGTGTGGGGCAAAGTTTAAAAAAAAAACTGCTAGACGACAGACGACTTGAAGGTTGCTTGTAACACTTAGCTCCCAAAATACGCACTCTATAGTTTACATACTTTAAGTCAGTTCAAAAAAGAAACTGTTTCTTAAACTCCAAATATTAATATTAATAAGTTGCGGCTATTCTCTCGCTTGGTACTGTTTTCTTTTTAATTCTGTGAGACAATGCGCAATGACGGGGGAGTGAAACTGTTCGTACTTTAATGTTCTTTTCAGTGTGTTTTTATGCTTAATTTTGGTTTATGAAATTAACTAAAATCAAACCTTGACTAGTTGGCCTAGTGGTTACATTACAATATCGGTTGATCTCTCTCAGATGGTATGGTCCGGTGACCCCCTATCACCTGGGGCTTGTGCAACTACTATTCATCTGCCTAGCCTTTTTCCCAACTATATTAGGGTCGGCTTCCAGTCTAACCGGATGCAACTGAATACCAGTATTTTACATGGAGCGACTGCCTATCTGACCTCCACAACCCAGTTAATATCCCGTAAGTGACATTTTAAATACAGTTAATACTAGGTAATACCATACCCTTTGGTGAGACTGGATGCCAGAATTTCAGGTCACTGACTACCTGTAACGACTGCCAAAGATCTATATATGGCAGCCGGGACCAACAGCTTAACGTGCTTTCCGAGGCACGGAGGAAACTCGGTATGTCGGGCGGTCACCCATCCACAGACCGACCTAGGCAAGCACAGCTTTACCTAAAGATCGACCTGAGTGGCAGTTCATAATAAGCCACGAGCTCCAATCTACAACTACTATTACTTCTAGTTATTACTTACAGGGGCCACAGGCCTGAACCAAGGTAAATCTGTTCTGGTGGAGATTCAGAGATGACTGCCCTGGAGTGTTATATCCCGCAAAAGATGAGACACTAGATAATATAGTGTCCTACCTGTAGGTACTGTTGCTTGCTCATCACTAGAGCTGATGGATGTACTTAACTGGAAGTGCCAATCTCGTCGCCAAATTTTGAGCCGAGTTAGTTTTGAATTTTCATCGACACGCTAAGAAGAAGATGCAACCGTTGCTTGACCCTGCGGGTAAACAGGCCGAGTGAGGCTCCGTTTTCACCAAAGCGGAGACGAGCAGAGCGGAGTGGAGATGTCACAAATTCGACCAATCACAGGAAGGGCGAAAGACCAGATGTAATTTTTAACTAATGTCATTGGGGTAGGTATTAATTAACTTTCCCCATTGCAGGGACTGTATGGTGTCGGACGCAAAGAATAGCACCATCCCATATCTTCCCGTGGGTGTCGTAAGAGGCGACTAAGGGATGTACCAGAGAATGGGCAGCAGCGTTCTCTGTGCTTTTTGTATCGACCGTACTGCGATCGCCAACCCGCCTGCCAAGCGTGGCGATTATGGCAAGCCCCCCCTAAGCAAAAATGACACTTAGGGGAGGCCTATGTCCAGCAGTGGACGTCTTTCGGCTGAAATGATGATGATGAATGATTGCAGGGAATCCCTTTTTTTTTGCTTACCTTGAGTGCCTATAAATACCTATTATTACACCTACCTACCTAGGTATCGCTCCGAATCCATTATGCATCAGTGAAAACTATCCCCTACATCCGAAAGCAATAAAAGCACTACCCAATATGAACTGGTGTGGAAACATAAAATGGCACACAACTATTTACATTGCCACGCGAACGTATTAGACAGCTTCCAGTTGATCGTCCACGGCTGTGTAGGATATGTACGGAGAAGTTCACCATATTTCGGGAGGTAGCATCAGTAGAGAGTATTTTTGCGAGCAATCACTACCTACATATTATAAAACAAAGTCCTCCCCCGCCTCTGTCTGTCTGTTCGCGATTAACCCAAAAAATACTGCACCGATTTTCATGTTGTTTTCACCGTTGGATAGAGTAGTTCTCGAAGAAGGTTTTAGTATATAATTTGACCGACATCCACGCGGGTGAAGCCGGGCATCAGTTACTTCGTCAAAGACGGATGAAATCATTTCTATTAGTAAGGGTCAATATGCACTAACCATCCGAATAAAAGGCAGCTGCTTTGCAACCCTTGGGGGAATCTAAAGTTTTTACCACAAAAATAATTGATAGGAACTTAGAGGTTCCTGACATCATCTTCCTGACCTTGTCCCTATTCCTATCAATTTATTTAATGTTATAAACTTTTCATATTTGCCTGCTAGTCCTTTATATATCACGACCGTAAAAATAAGGCATTTTTAGAGGGTCATATTTTCTTTACTTATTAACGGTTGGCAAAAGGAAAAATGACATTGACCTGTTTACAGTAGACCCTGATTTTATGAATAAAATTATTGATCTAATAGGCACACACGTTGCACGGTGGTGTGATTCTCCATACAAAATAATAATAATAAATAATAATAATATTCCACAACTATCACACAACGCCATCTAGTCCCAAGCTAAGCAGAGCTTGTGTTATGGGTACTAGTCCTAGACAACTGATAAACATACATACATATTTCTAAATACATACATATTATAGATAAATTACACCCAGACACAGAACAAATGATCGTGCTCATCACACAAACATTTGTCCTGGGTGGGAATCGAACCCACGACCTCCGGCATAGCAGTTAGGGTCACTAACCACTAGACCAACAGGCCAGTCAAATGTTCCTTTACTTTAATTTCTAAGGAGACTTGTACCCGGTGGTAGGGGAGAGCGGGGCTAAAAGTGCCGGGGGTAAATTGTGCCGACGCGAATATCTCGAAAACAAAAAGAGGTAGTTATACGATCGTATTGTGTCGCGTAATGCCTAACAGTCGGGCACGCGCGGCTGCCATTTTAGTTGCGTCTGCGACGCGGACCGAGTGGCAGTGCATGTGAGGGTCGTCCAGCGCCACGTCAGTAAATATTTTCGTTTCGATACTTTTTGGTCGCAAGCTAGCTTTTTTCGTGCTTTTTAAATGAGAGTTTTAGTAAAATGTTTGTTATTTATCCTAGTTTGCTATGCAGTGTAATTTTAATGCTTTGAGCAGAGTGATTTTTATATGTGAGACAAAATTTCAATATCTCGCTCACGGGGTAAAATGTGCCGTTCATGTGGGGCTGCTTGTGCCGCGGCACAACCAACCCCGACTTAGGGGTTGGTTGTGAAATCTATATGATATTTTGTAATATAGTCCTTAGAGACTGATATTTTTAAAAATTTGATTGATCTCATTCGCATTTTTAATAATTGATCGCATTCGCATAAAAATAAGTACAAACTTTGATTTAAAATATGTTTTTAAGTTTGAAATAATTACATAAGTAAGGGTAATTTGTTTTTTTAAATTATAATACTTAGAAACTGTTGATTTATAGTAAAAATTATAACAAATAAATATATTATTATAAAATTGATGTCTTTTAAATTCTAAATTAATTTTGATTTATGTAAAACACCTAGCATTATCAACGGCACAACCGACCCCAGCTACGGCACAACTTGCCCCAAAGTGGGGTTGGTAGTGCCTTGCCGCCGCTGTGTAAAAAAAACACTTCTTCTTAAAAACTATGAAAAATGTGCAAAATCTGTAGGTAAATTCGTATTGTAGACTAAATTTGGCTTAGGATGAACCACTACTTTCAGACATAGTACTTGTTTTATCCGAATCATATAAGGATTTGTCAAAATCGGCACGTTCAGCCCCGCTCTCCCCTACAAGTCTCCGTGCACCGTGTAGAGAATACGGTAGTATAATTTTTCTTCATCAATTCTCTCGGTTGAGATGCTAATAATATGCGTTGTTTAGCAGCAGGCTGCTATGGAGGGCTGCCTTTATTGGCACATCCACGAGACTCGAATCATAAGACAAGGGACAAAAATAAAAGGCAGTTTTTATAACTGAAATATTAATGCACTGGATTCGTGGAAAGAAAAATAAAGTGACGAAGTTTTTTATAGTTTGTTTTTATAGCTTTATTGTTATGATGCTACACTTCGATGGATACTAAAATCGTCTTTCAGGTTGATTTTTAATGCTGAAAAGGTGAGGCCACTTTTGATCGTAGAGAACCTAATATATTTGCTTGTTAATGTTGGTAATGTTTTGTTAATGTTTGGTCATTAAGAGAATCATCACTGGATATCGTTAAACTTTCCAAACAACATCACGTATCTAATCCTCGACCGGAAAGGCAGAGACTACACCCACATTCCGATAGATATGGCGACACCAGTCATATTGCTACCCCGTCGGGGCCGCGGATTTTAGTACGAGATGACGTGGCCTCGGCACAAGGGCAAAGAAGGAACATGGGTTCGGTTTTTAGTCAGTAGAAGTCTGACACTCCCCTGGGGGGTCATTCGATGATTTTCCACCCACCAAAAAAAAAAAACAAGGCATATTGCTATGTTAAGTTGTAAGTAATAGTGCGGGCGTAAGTAATTGTAAGTAATAATGCGGTGCATTGGTTTAGACTATGTTGGTACCTACGCTGCGTTGGATGAGCGTTGCACAGAATCGAGTTGAGTTGCCTTGCGATTGAGGAGGCCTATGACCAGAAACCACCAGTATTGGACTTCTATAGACTGATGATGATTATACTGTATGAGTTCCGTTTGCCCGATATCCCTATTTCGGGATTTCAGTCTATAAAAAGTAACTAGGAGTAGGTACTTCAAAAATAATATCAAGTGTGGGTGTAAGTACTATTGGTAACATCTCCGCCTAACCATTTGGGGATTACAGGCGTGATCGTAAGTCAGTGTACCGTGTCCGTTAACCAAAGGTCAATAAATAGTGAAACCTATTTCAAAATCTAATTTAGGGTTACTGTTTGTATTTTCAATTAATTATAGATTTGACATAAAGATTGCAGAAGTGCTGGTAAACCATATAAATATGATTAGGTTCAATGGACTTCGATACTTCTCTTACCACGTCGGTACGAAATATTGTTTTAGTTAAATGAAAAATAACCTGGTCATCAAATTTCTTGGACTATTGGAAGTCTGGACATGTTGAGGGTAAAGGCTCACCCCCCATTCACATGTACCTAAATTACACATAACTAGCGGAATGTGGTTGTACCTACTATTCTAATTAGGCACACCTCTGCCCATCCCTTTGGAGATTACAGGCGTGATGGACCTCGTATAAAGGACCTCGAAAGTCCTTACCTTACCGAACCACCTTTACCTTCCCATTCCTAACAGTAAAAGTCAGAAAACGGAAGAGGGCCATAAAAGTGATTTACCAGCAATTGAGTATGCGTCTTTATTTGTACTTACTTGCGACAAATAAATCTAAAGAGGAGTAAAAGTCTATTGGTTTACGATCGCCTGCTTTTACTGTGACTGCCTTAACATCCGTAATATTTCAGCGAATGGCAAATTACCTACCTAATGAGTTTTAATTGTTATTGAGAGATGAAATTAGTAATATGGCTGCGGGTTGTTCGAAAGAGATACCGCGGCCTCGACACAAAGGGCTAAGAAGGAACATGGGTGGTTTGTAGTCAGTAGCCAAACACTCTCTACCGCTCTGTCCAGAGCGGGAATATAATACTTACCCCTTAAAAAAAGGGGTAAGTATTATATTGACTTGAATACTTACCCCTTAAAAAAAGGGGTAAGTATTATATTGGCCAGTACTAATTGAGTTGGGCAGTCTCTTCGTGTAAACTATTTGGTATTTAATTGTAAAAGAAAATGGAAAAGGTTAGGCAGATGATGAGTGCTGTACCTGGTGTTAGAGTTCATCATCACATCGGCAAACGCTTCTCGAGTTCATCGGATTCCCAGGTCTAAAAAGTGCCTACCCTGGGGTCTAGTCACAATATCTCAGCCTTTATTATTATAAATCAATATTACGTTGATATATAAAAATGTCGAAGTTAACTTATCTAAAAATAGTGGAGTGAAGTGAACAAGATAAACGCTTTAGGCTGTTACACCTTGAGGGAAACTTAAATAATTTTCAGAAGTTTATTCAATGAATGTTATTTCAGTTTTCTAGTCGATGGTTCTGAAAAAGATCTTAGCGTATTATCTGAGACTCTGAGTAAAGATTTAGATTATTTATTATAAGATTTACATTAAGAGGAACCATCCATACATGACGCTCTATCAGCATTTTGATCCTTACCTTACCTTCCTACTAACTTATATCGTGTGGATCTCTCTGCGTTCCTTCGCATTTAACCCACTCACCCAACATACCAACCAGAGGTCATTGAGGTATAATGTACTACGCACTAGAGGAGACGCCTCAACTAGATTTTTTGTAACACACGTTTCGGTTCGTGCACTGAACCTCATTTAGTCTATGCCGAGCGGTTGCTGCGACATGACATGTTTGAGTAAAGTTTTCTTGTCTAAATTATGTCTTCGTGTGCATTTAGATACTGTAGAAATAATTCAATAAATATAAGTAAAAGTCAAGGAGTGACTTTTCACCAGAAAATATAACTATTATCTTTAAAACACACATAATTTAATTATATTTTTTCCATTGCAATATGTCATCGCGGCGGCCATTTTTACGTGAATGTCAAAGAATAAAATGCTCAGACCAGACACTATCGACGTATTCAATGCTTGGCCACGATCCTCTACATGCGAGTCAAAATTGATAGTAGGTTGTATAATATTTGCTTATGTATCAAGACAATTAATAAAAAAGTTAAAATGTGAAGATTGCATTGATAGTTTGATGATACTAAACTTCCACTTCACACATCTATCATAGGTACCTACGTAATTTAATACGGCAAAGTGGTCTTGTCCTGAAATGTGATTTTAGTTATATGTCCGTAAACACCGTAAAGCATTTAATTAGGAAAGAAGTATTTGCAAATTTGAATCAACATTTAGTGAATTTTTAGTGAATCAACATTCAATCACAAATAAAATAAAAAATATTGTTACAGTTTAAGTAAATTTTTATTTATTTTCTAAGTACATACGTACAATATCAAGTAGGCAGAATAATAACATTATGTCGCATCTGCACGTATTGATAGTAATCTATGAGAACATGACACCCCCCGCCTGCCCCGCTGTCATCAAGTGCGCGCACATTTTTTGTTTGAAATAGCTTCTCTAGTACTATACCTCAATGCCAGAGGTAGACGTTTTCCTTTTTTTTTTTGGACCGTTGTAACAAATCTACTGTATTTAGAAGAAATAAAAGGTTGTAGACTTGAACATTATAATAAATTTAGGGAGGAGTAAAAAATACAAAAGGAGTTATAAAAGGCACACTCTCAGAAGGGAGGAGGGAGGTCTTGAAGAACGTTAAGGTTTTTCGGTTATCAACTTTACAGTTTAAATTTGAAGAACCACAGAATCACTTGTACTGAAGGTCACTCGGGTAGTAATAAAGGAGGTCCTCTTGGCGTCAGCGTAGCGTCTCGCTCGACACCGGTCACTCGGGTAGAAGTATTGGAGGTCCTCTTGGCGTCGGCGTAGCGTCTCGACACCGTTCCGTTCTCCTTGAGTAGGAAGAACCAGCAGCAGCAATGAACCAGCGTAGAATGTTAAGTATCATATGGAGATGTTTCCTCGACCAGATTCAGATTAGAAGTCTCCGCGTGTGAAATCATTTCAGCTTTTATAGATCCACAGCTTGTCATTTTCAGTTCATTTTTCAGAATTTAAAATATTGACTTCATATTGTCTTAGAAATGCAACTTGCCAGTATTCAAAACAGCCAGTAATATTCAATCCAAAACCTTTTCGTAGAATTATTAAGAGCGTGTTAATTAATTATATGTAAGTTATATAATACAATATCTGAGCAATGTAAGTTATAAAATACAATATTTGAGCCAACATATTGATAAAAAGAATTTAAATTACATAAATCAAAAGTAACCTTCATAGACTAAGCTAGTAAGAAACTATGACAGAAAATTTAAAAGAAAAAGTATTGACAGTTTGACAGCCTGACGTAAGTGTCATAACAATGAAAAATATGAAAATTATTTATTTATTTCAGATATTTTATAAGAAAACGAATCGTTTTAGACCGATTCGCAGAATATTAATGTAAAAACCAATAAAACGTATGATAGATGCGAAGTGTAAGTATAATATGTATGATGTAAAATGTGTGGTAAGTGTGAATTAGATGAGAACACTACAGCTCACTCAGTGAAATAAATAAAATACGTGGTTTAGAATAACGAAATACCACACCGTATGAAATCATCAAATGACTCCTCCCGCTCTGGGCAGAGCGGTAGGGAGTGCCAAACTTCTATTGACTAAAAACCACCCATGTTCTTACATAGCCTTTTGTGTCGAGGCCGCGGTATCTCTTTCGGACAACCCAGAGCCCCGGCGAGAAAAAACCCCCACTTTCTACAAGATCTTTCTTTCTTCTTTTTCGTGTGGTGAAATGTGGGTGTGTATACTAAGTTACTCTAATTTGTATGGGTTATATAACATTTTTTAAGTAGTAAGTAACTGAGTCCCGTACGGTAAACAGAATTACACTTGAGCGATCTAACTAGTATACATAGCAACGACAACGACTTTAAATAATTGCCTAACAATAATTAAAAGTTCAATTTCCTCTACAAGAAAGGAGGCATTTTAATATACCACCAATTAAAAGCTCTCTTTACTCCAAACTTCACCCACACCGAATCGAAGAACAATACAGCTGATTATAATTTTCTATGCAAAGCGAGGGACGCAGGTTCGAGTCCAGTGCAAATTAATTCGTCTAGCATTGTTTGTTTATTCCTTTGTCCTTGATTAGGGACTGTCCTTTGTCCGTCAATGAGGACTGGCCTGGACTGAATATTCTGGCCATTAGTTGATTGCTTTGATGCGTGAACCGAGTTAGTGAAATAGGATTAGTTGAATTTGTGGGCGTTTTTATTGGAAGTCATTTCAGCCGCGCGTAGGGAGGGTTGAAAGTTGGAACTGCCAAATAAACATGACATCATGTGTGTATTTCTGTGAATGGGTAGGAAGGAGTTTGTAGTAGGGAAATACATTTTGTCGAGCTAAAATTACTTAAAACAAAAAAATCCGAAATGAGGAAATTCGCCGAAGAACCAGGGTTACCGACATAGCTCTCAGAATATGCAAGTTGAAGTGGCATTGGGCAGGCCACATCGCTCGAAGGCCTCCCACCAGGTGGACCAACGACATCGTGAGAGTCGCGGGCAACCGGTGGATGCAAACGGCAGGTTGCCGTTCTTTATGGCATTCTATGGGGGAGGCTTTTGTCCAGCTGTGGCTGATGATGATGATGAGACAAATTTAGACAGCTAAGCACAAGGTCTGAGCAAGGGGACATACAGGTAGTGTTACTTTTGCAAACAAATAAGTGTTTATAGAATCTCCAGCGAACCACGGGTCAAAATAACGACGTTGTGGAGCCCTGACACAGCCAGAAGGCGACGCAGTAGACCTCGCAGGAGATGGCAGGACAAGTTGGACAGAACCAACGACCAGTGGTCCACATTGGCCCTGCATCAAAATATTTGGAAGTCATGGAGGGAGGCCTTTTTTTATGGTTGGGAAATCATCAAATGACTCCCCCCGCTCTGGGCAGAGTGGTAGGGAGTGTCAAACTTCTACTGATTAAAAACCACCCAAGTTTATTCTTAGCCCTTGTGCCGAGGCCGCGGTATCTCTTTCGAACAACCCGTAGCCCCGACGGGATGGAGGGAGGCCTTTGCCCAACATTGGGATTGCACAAGCTAACAGTAACAGTAATAGATTCTCCTAAACCCTAAAAAACTTTCACAAACTAGTACCTACCTATTGTAATGAAACTCGGGTAGACCCACCTGAACTAGCTAGTTCTAGCTAATCATTTAACAGCACCCCTAGTAGGGTAGTTAATTATAGATACCTTTGAACCTCTCAATCGTAACTGCGTGATATTATGTATCAGAAATAACCTTGTATGCGTCGATAAATAGAGACGTACACTGTTAGGGGAACCTGGTTTCTTCGAATCAATATTGTAGTTGAACTAGCTTTTGCCTACAGCATTACTCGTGGTCGTGTTTTGGTTAGAAATTAGTCCACGGAAACGATTGAAAATAAAGCATAGGGCACTCAGGGATAGGCCTTCTAATGCTGAGTGAGGTCTCTTAAAAATATCTTCGTTTTTGGCGATTTTGTGTCATGGCGATCCAGTTTCTTCCGGTAGAAGTTTTATATCCACCTAGTTTTTTCACATTATTGTAATTGGCCTTCTTCGACATATTATTATTTCGACTACCCAAATGTTTTAGCTGTAATTTTTCTTAAAATTAATAAAATTACTAGGTATTATCCTGCCTTTTGTCTTCTTCCATCCAGTCTACAGCTTAATACAATGGCATCACGCCGACTTCCACTCTCTCTTTGTTATCATTTTTGCCATGTCACATCAGCACAAACCAGTTAATAACTTTACCTACAATTCAAAAAGCACCCATTGACTTGCGACCTCCTAATAATAAATAACTTGTATTTCAAAGCGGGGTCCATTTTAGTTTAGCCTAGTTCCTAGCAATACGCGGACAGAGTTCATTAAAACCCAACAGTTTGTCTGTGACAGAATTAAATGGGTGTTCCGACATTGTATTTTTAACCGACTTCCAAAAAGAAGGAGGTTCTCGATTCGTCTATATGTATTTTTTTAGTTTTGAAAGTTGCGTCAGTTACACTCAAATTGAAAGGATCGATTGCCTTGCTAAGAACATGTGATGAGGAGAGACGAATCGAATGTCTCTAAAAGAGTGATGAATTTAATGCATGAACAAGGAGAGAAAGACTACTATCGTTAATTTGTGATGGCGATCATGACTACTTAATGCCCATTTTCATGGACTTGCTTTTATATGTGACATTTTAAAGTGGAAATGTGCGTTGAAATTATGAGTTTTACTATTATTTAGGCATTCAATTCGGTATCGCCTAGTGTCACTGACAACGGGCATAGCAACGATAGTCTAAAAGCTATTCCTTTGTTTTATCATGGAGTTAATTCTATATAATGAAAGAACGTGAACCTGCACATCCATTTGAACTGACAGAAGTTAAGTAGAAAAGTTACAACTAGAAACTCAATGGATGCATGTTGAAAGAAGGTACAGCTACCATTAAATAAAAGGAAACGCATCTGGGCCCTGCTGTTTTATATATCAAATAACGGGCTGTCAACAAATTGCTTTAACATTACTGGCAGGCGTCCTAGAGTGTAGCATGTTATGCTTGGTATTGCACTCAGCTTACCCTATCATTTTCACTTCTTGTTCATCAATATTTTTAAACATTCTTGAGTTTTTCAGTCAGGTTGTTTTCACTTACAGCCCGATTGGTGGCAATAGATTCGTAAACAAAATACTGAAACGTACCTACTTACTACGACTTAAGACATTTAAAGACATACGGCTAAGAAAACAGGTAGGTATATTATTGTTTTAATATTTCAATGTCCGTATTTGAAAAACTTCTACACAACATTATAGTGCAACATGTGTAATGTCCTCAATAGTGTTAGATGGAACTAATGTTCCATTAAACGACTTTGTTTGGGTACATACATATATGTCGGCGCACATTGATGCCAATGTCAAGAGTGACAGCTTGTCACTGTCACTCTAGCGGAGCGTCGAGTCGATGGTAGCGGGGCGGCCATCTTGGTACGGCAGATCGTACAGAGCGGTCGCAAGCGCACCACGTTTTCGACGAATCGCTATCCATCCTCTTATTCAAAGTTCTTTTTGAAGTGAGTGAGTGTTAATTAGAGCCTAAGTGATTATTGTTACGTAATATAATTATTATTTCAAGTAAAATCGTTTAAGTTATCAAGAGAACGGTTTTAATTCAAATGACCCTACTTGGACTACCCACATACCCACGCTGCAAGTTGAATAATTCTGATGAAGGCCGTCCTGAGCTTACATATAAATCTTCAGAAAAGTGTGGTAGGTATTTTTAGAATAGTCACTCATTCACTTTCTTGACTTGAAAAAGCGTCTAAACCTGTCTCAGGTGCCACAAAAAGCTTTGATAACTTTTTCACCCCAACGAACACAATAATGGCCAAAAGTTTTGTAAACTAGAGTAGCCCACAGTGGCCCCCAGTGGCCCTCAGTGGCCCACAGTGGGTCACCCTACTCAACCGGTGAAATCTCACCGGTTGAGTAGGGGGTTTTGAGCAAGTTGATGTTGAGGCCTATTTCGAGTACGTAACGGAATAGTTTATAAATCTACGTCGGTAATACGATAAAATGTCGAGTTTTTGGTTAATGTAACTTACTTTTTGGTGAGAATTATTACTTAAGAAATTTAAGTGATAGCACTAAGTTTTTTACGTGGTACCTTCGATCAATCGTGGTACCCAGTAAATAGGTTGTGGATGCCAGATCTATGAAAATTAGTACTCAACATACATGCACTCAACTCCATCTGGCGATATCAACAATAATAATAATACACAATAATAATAATAACCTAAAAAAACTGGTGAACTAATCCGAAGTCCGAAGGAGGTGTTCACGGTCTCTGGCTATAAGCAACTTGCGTTGGCTTACTCGATAAACTCCTAATTCTTAAATGCCTAGCAGTTTCATGCATAAGGCTAATTCACTAAATGCCCAGTTTTGAAAATGCGTAAAGGTACAAGTTGGTAGCCGACTGCACGCAGCAGCAGCAGCAGACGACATGACGCGGTTACACGACTGGTTTCTACGTATGTCTGTGAAATTCCCTCCGTAGTTAGCGACACGAAGTTAGCGACGCGTCGTCGAGCGGCAGACGCACGTGTCGTCCGACCGCAGATCAGTAGTGCCCATAGATAACAGAAACAACAGGAGATAATTATGTCCTTTAGCCGAAAATGTATCGGAACCTGTGTCTTCTAGTTTACACACGCAGAGCAGTAAAAACAATTGATATACGCACTCGGAACCAACTGGATGACATCTACAGTAAAGTTGTCGTCTGCAGTCGGGTTCGAAATCATGACTGCAGCGACATGACGCAACGACGTGTCGTGACGACATGAAGCGACGACATGTCGTCTGCTGCTGCTGCGTGCAGTCGGCTACCAACTTGTACCTTAATTCTGGAAATGTTTATATTAAAAAGCCCAATTCGTCCCGCGACACGCGCATTTCACTTGTTTCTTTCGCCGGTCCGTCTTGGTCTTCTTTGATCTGAAGTTTGTTTTCTCCACAGCCGCTGTCGCTTGATCTTGTCTTCTAGCCATGAGGTTAGGTTTAATTCACAGTCTGAAGATTGAGCTAGGTTATGTACTTACTCGCAACTGAAACTAACACGTGGACAGTTACAATCAACCTATATTATAACAAGATTCTAGGTATAGAATCATGCACGTTCCTACCTCACCATTCAATGAATACACCCCTGTTCCCCTGTTTTCACAAAGGGCGGATAGTTTAGGCTGTCACTATCAATAGACATCCAGTGCAATGATTCATGGCCTGGCCTTTGATGCGGCCTTACAAAGCCCAGGCCATTGTCAGCCGTAAAGACAGGCGGACAGGCTAGGTTTTGTGCCGTTCTTCCGAGTGTAATTTTGTTCGTTTGACAACGTTTGGGGAGCTTAAATGACGTCCTCTCTTTGCAGGGTCGTTGGAGCAATTAATAAATAATGAATCGTAATTATTTGCTGAAGTTTGTAGGTTAGAGTTAAAACGATTGTGTATCAGTGATAGTCATCATCATTTCAGTCAAAAGACGTCCACTGCTGGACATAGGCCTTTCATTTGTGATAGAAGTGAAGCGTAATTCTTCATGTAAAAACTTCAATCCCTTGAATCCTTTACACGTGTTTACAGGTCAAAATGTAGGTAAATAAGGTGGTGGAGGCGTGGAGGATCTCGTCGGGGCTGCGGAACCCGTTGGGACTGCGGGTTGTTCGAAAGAGATACCGCGGCCTCGGTACAAGGGCTAAGAAGGAACATGGGTGGTTTTTAGTCGGTAGAAGTGTGACACTCCCTACAGCTCTGCCCAGAGCGGGAGGAGTCAAAAAAAGTTGTACTCAGCATTCCCCTCCAACACCACATCTCTATTGCGTCAATCCTTTGCCTTCGTTCAGTAAAACGTATGACATGTAATAACAAAAACACTAATCCTATCAAATTAGGCCGTTCAATTTCGCTCAGTTCCCAAGGTCAGTTTCCGCGTACCCATTGTTTGTGCTCTAAATATAACCTTTCGCTACTAACACCCTGTTATGAGGGCGTGGCGCTGACGTCAGATACCACGACGTCAATGGATTCATGGCCTGTGGCCTGATGGGGCCGAAGATGATTGGAATTTGTGGTCTTGATCGGCTGAGCTTGGAGACACTTTCTAGTCGGTTTATGAGATTTTGGTGGGAATTGTAAATAGTATTTTTTTTTTTGGGACAAGCCAATTCCCAAAAACTCCTGTAAGTCAGAATCAACAGTGAAGAAGAATTGAAGACAATGAAGCCCGATGAAGGAGAAACGATTTAACTGTCTTGGATCCCGCAATGGAATTTATCAGATAGGAATAGCGAAGGAGTAGAAAAAAAAAACAAATACCAAATAAAAAAATAGCAAATAGCATAGTAAAAAGTATGAAATAAAATGATGACAGTAAACCCTGATAGGTCTGCCTGTTAACTGATAAAATGAGACCACATTTCGCCAGTTAAGTTTAAGTCCCGTGTAATTGGGGACAAGCCTATTGTCATCGCAAACAACCGCAACCGGGCCTAACAGGGTACAAATTCAAACACAGTTGCTGCTAAATTCCAATATCAATTTCCCTGACCTCAGAATCGAACCCTGGCCTAGTGCATACAGAAAATTATTATGCGGAATTAGCAATGAAAGTATAGAAACGAAAAATCGCTTCAAGTGAGCATAAAGAATAGTTTTTCTCCAGAATCCCATCATCAGATCCTGACTTGATGATCATGGAACCACCTGGGAAGTACACTATTTCAAACAAAAAAAAAAAGGTCGTTGATGGTCGATTGGTCTTCGAGTAATCGGGGACCATACATAAAAAAAAAGATACGACGAACCTCCTCCATTCGAAGTCGGTCAAAAAATAAACAAATAGCTTGAAGCTCGTACAAGAGGTAAAACCTAGTTCGTCCCCCTATCCGCAATAAAATCTTCCGCAGAGTTTTTATTGCTCTGATATTTTATCCCATACAATTCAGACTGTAAACTTAAGTTTTATGCATAAAACATCTCTGCCCTCTCTAGTGTTTATAGGTGCATTGTACAACGACAGCTTATAATATTATTTGAACAAATGCTGTTTTTTCCGCTGCACTTATTGCAGGATTTAAGGATAGTAAAATCGGGGCTGCGGGATGTTCGAAAGAGATACCGCGGCCTCGGCACAAAGGGCTAATTAGGAACATGGGTGGTTTTCAGTAGAAGTCTAACACTACCGCTCTGAACAGAGCGGGAGGAGTCATTTGACGATTTCCCACCCCAAAAAAAAAATAGGTATCGTCTACAGTGCATCCAATGGATCTTTTGGCGAATTGAATGGCTATTGGCTATGACAGGAGGGGCGCTCTTCGTTAACTTGTAAAATTGTCTGTGGAATTTGTGTTGAAAAATAATGGCTTCCTTATAGATCTATATAAAAATAACATTAAATTAAAAGAAAAATAACGTTTATCTACCATTATTGAACGCGCAAAGTTTCATTTCTGCGCTAATTGTCGATGTTTACCCGTGATTCTGTTGATTCTGGCTTACAGGAGTTATGTTACAGTGGTTTGGGAAATGAACGAAGGGCTTGTCCCAAAAAAAAAAGAAGAAAAATATCTACCACGTTTTCTAGTCTGTCACGCTAGTGACATCTGTCACAAATGTCACACCCACAAACATACGTCAAACAACCTCCTCGCATGTCCCGTAATGACAGGCGATAATCGGTCGCACTTCAAAGTTTTCAGTAGCTCTACCATGAGTTGTCATCGAAAACTTAATCGCTAGCGTTGTACTCGCTAGCGTGCTAACGAGGATCAAATAGATTACGTTTATGTTTGCACCATGAGATTTACGGAGTCTTACGCATGCGCTAAAGTTAGCTCGATAGATTGTGTCGTATTGCTAACTTCACTCTACTCATGTTTTGTTTCTTTCTTTCCCACTAATAAGAAGAGAGAACGATATCTACACAAATAAACCGACGAAATTGAAAAGTTGACAGATAGTAGACTACACATAGTGTTAGGTGGTTTTTGAATTTTTATTCCTTATAATATAATTATTATGTCACTGTCGTGTATTCAATTTGTAATTTTGATAGTTGACCTTGAGTGACAGAGCTGCGTTGTGTACTTTAAAAGTTTACTATAGATTCAAACAGATTATTTAATACAATGAGGACCAGTGTCACACAGTTCCAATTGTTGGTAGAGTTTATAGAAAGGTAAGGTTGAACTTTCCTCAAAATTATATTTTCCAATTGGTATCTAACATTTTGGCATGAAATTCATGTTATTCAAGTCGTTGGTCTTCAAATTTAGTGACCACTGACATTTATTCCATTCTAAATAACCTCTTGCAGACATTATTTTGACTATATTAGACTCAAAAATGTATATAATTTTAATGTAAACATATGTTTCACACGCCAAAATGCTAGTGAGCTACGTAACTACTAAAGTAAGCGTCTTACTCGATAGGTTCAGTGAAATTAGTGACTCATGGTACCGTGTTGTATGGTGACAGCTGAAGAACGTTAGTGACTATCGAATAGATTACGTTAGGTGTTTAACCTATAGTAATCTATAGTGCTCATGGAATGAATTTTAATTCTTTCTGTGACCGCTAGGGGCGCTGTACAATATTTCATACAACTAATTGACGGAGACGCTAGCGAGTTTTGGCTGTGTAAACTCATGGTAGAGGTACAGAGCAAAAGTTATCGAGTCGTAAGCACGTGACGCATCTCATCGATACGTGAAAAGTTTTTGGTTCAACTTTACAATGTGAAGCGAGGTTTGAATGCGAATTGTTCGGGGTTCAAGATAAAGATTATGTATTTATAGTTAAGTGGATTCTGATGATAGAGAGCAGCGGTTGCCTAATGGTGACGGCCCCAACTTACGAACATTAAGTTGTGGGGTTTGAACTCAGACAGGCGAATTACTTTGTGTACCTAATTTATTTCATCACCGCTGCTCTCAAAACGGTGAAAGAAACATCATGAGGAAACCGGCATGTCCTAGAACCAAAAAATTAGAAGACATGTGACATCTACCAACCCGCACTGGGCCCGCGTTGTGGATTATAGCCCATTCCTCTCCTAGAGAGGAGGCATGAGTCCCTGCAGTGGAAACATTAAGGCTGATCATGTGTGATGTGTAAGTAGGTACCACAAGTTCCCCATCGGGGCTGCGGGTTGTTAGCAAGAGATACCGCGGCCTCGACATAAAGGGTTAAGAAGGAACATGGGTGGTTTTTAGTCAGTAGAAGTTGTTGCTGACATCTCTTTGAGGCGCGCGTGGAACACGAACGCGCCGTCGACAAGGCCTGTCGTCGTCATAAGGCGGAAGGACGGCGAGCTACCGAGACCTAGCCCTGGGCCTGCAGTCTCTACACTAATAACGACGCTACGAACGTCGCTAAGTCGTAAAATCGTAAACTTTCTTTAATAGATTTTCAACCTTATTTTTACAGTATCAGGTTGAAAATCTATTATAGAAACTACTATAATATCATAAACGGGATATTTACCATGTTTGATTTTTGTTTCGAGTTCCCGATATTTCGGCGCTGTTACAAGCACCATGATCACGGATAAACATACACGGACATGGTAAATATCCCGTTTATGATATTAATAGTAGTGTCAGTGACCATGTCAGTTTAAAAACTATTATAGAAAGTTTACGAATTTTCGATTTTACGACATTCGTAACGACGCTACGAACGTCGCTAAGTCGTAAAATCGTAAACTTTCTTTAATAGATTTTGAACCTTAGGCTGTTGAAATAAAGCTGAAAATCTATTACAGAAAGTTTACGATTTCTCGACTTAACGACATTCGTAGCGTCGTTATTAGTGTAGAGACTGCAGGCCCTGGATATAACTTAGAGAAACAACCCTTACTTAGACAAACTTAGAAAAGCCCTTCAGAATACTGTAACTAAGTCGAGATTATAACGTTGTAAAAAAGCTTTGCTTTGTTCGTAAATATATGTTTATTTTGTCGGCTGACATTTGAAGGGTTGTGACAGGAAATTACGTACTTACGTGAATATAAACTTTAGATTACGAAAGCTTAGAGACCTTTCATATTTTAGTTTGATAGTGAAAATAGTGCACAGACTTGGTCTTTGACTAACATCCAGAAGTCCAAACTCAAGGATTCCCAAAGAGCAATGGAGCGCAGTATACTAAGTGTTAAATTAACGGATCGTGTTCGAAACACAATATTGGCTCTAAAGGCTGCCCAACTCAAGTGGGACTGGGCATGTCCTGCCCAGTCCCACTGCCGCGTCTGCCGCAAACAGACAAACGGTGGGCCAAAACAGGAAACTGATGCCCTGACACAGAGAGGCGGGATCGCGGTAGGCCACGAAGGAGATGGCGGGACGAATTAGACAGGTTCCGCCAGAACTAGAAGGAGGACGCACGGGTTCGTGAAAAATGGAAGGAGTGGAGGGAGACCTTTGCCCAGGAGGGGGAAAGAGCAGGCAAGAAAAAAAAAAGAAGAAAATATTATTTCCGTCAATTATTTGAAGATACTTGAAACCTATCGTATCAGCGCCGTTAGTGCTAATGAAATCTTCGTGCACACACCAACTTCTAAGCACACACTATAATGTCCTCCTACTTTCGCGTCTTTCGATCAGGCCCCCAAACGACACAACAGAATCATGTCTTTTTTATTATTTTTAGTAAGGAAACATCCCTATTATACTGAAGTCTTTCACAGTGCGCAGGATATTACCTTACATAGACGATAAAAACAATTTTCCCTTTCCACGACTTTTATAATAATATTTTGCGTAGGTTTGTAACTACTCTAGGTGCTTCGTTTCTAAGAATATCGCGATAAACATATTTTTTTGTAACGCACTTTCGGGATAAAGCCGCGCGCATTATACTTAGAAAAGTTCAAAGGTTATTTGGTTATAACTTCACGCCTGAAAACTCCAAGGAGTTAGACAGTGCTGTGTGATGATTAGGCCATCATCCATTTAACCGATTTTAGCCACAGTGACTGCATTCGATGGTGTACTACCTTATTTCGCCAGATACCTATGATTATGTCAGTAAGTTGCGACAGGTATTTTTTTTGTAGTGTGGGAAATCATCAAATGACTCCTCCCACTCTGGGCAGAACTAAAAAATTGAAAATAAAAAAAGTATTTAAAAAACTAAAAAACCCGACTGAAAAAACGGCAGGCGGGGTCCATTCTATTGTCATTTCATTTCATAATTTATTATTCAAATGAACCCCGCCTGCTTCCAAGTTTTGTTTAATTTAAAATGTGCTTGTTTTTTGCTTTTCCGTTTTTTCAGTCGGGTTTTTTAGTTTTTTAAATACTTTTTTTTATTTTCAACTTTTTAGTTCTTTGTGTTAATTGTTCTTTCGTTGGTCGCGTAAAATTCTTCCTTGATGATTTAACTTTTGTGCTTGTATATAGGATTTATCACTTCGAATTTCTTTTAATCAAATTAAGTGTTATATATTTGTCGGAGATTAAAGTCTCTGAACGTGGATAAAATCAGAACTACTGGAATGTCGAGCAACTATTGTCGTGTAGTTCAACCTCTTTAGTAGTTGTTTGGGTGTGTTTAGTTCTGGCACGATTTATAACGACAACTGTCAGATGAATGATGACGGAGGCGCTCGTCAATTTAGAGGAGCCCAAGCCAGCAGGGGCTTCTGGGGCGGACGGCGCTGCGGTTGATCGTGGTCGTGTTTCCTACTAACCTCACTGCATTCCATGTGGTTGAATTCATCGTTTATCATGAACCACTGACTGTTATTTTGAGATATCCATCCTGTCTTACCATCGTCATCATGAAGAATACCGTATTCTCTGATATCAGAAGTGGGATAGAACCTTATCCACGTGCTTGGTGCTCAACTGTCATTTTCACATTTGTTTGACCGAGCAGCCATTGGAAGGCGGAGTCTTAATCATTGCCCTAAGCAAGGCGCTGAAAGGTATCACGTCGACCTGGTGGTCGCATGTATTGCATGCGGAACAAATAACGGTATCGGTACACAGTCAAATCCATTATTGGGTAAGTATTGCAACAAGCCCGACGGCGACGTGTGGACAGCGGCTCTGTGAAGTTCGCAGCGTCCTTGGACAGCTACAGCAATTCGGTGAGTCGTACTCATGTTGTTTGATTCTGGCGCAGAGTGTTCTCTTGTTGAACAGTGTGGCTTCTAAATTCTCGGGTAAACGTGCACTTTCAACCGTGCAAGTAATTGGTATTGGTAATAATTCGAGCGTTTTTATAACACCGAACAAATTCTTAGCGTTGTTGTGATTGATAATAATTAACGATTTGACGATTTTATCTTGCGTACTACCTGACGACTGTATGAAATACGACGTTATGATCGCACGCGTTATTTGGCCACTTGGCTATTCGGTACATTTCACTGAATCAACCCTACCTATTTCGTGAAATGAAAATGTAAATTGTTTATTTGATTTTTACAATCTTGATTCTGATATTACAAACGAAAACAAACACCGGTTGACGTCCCTTCTGAACGCGTTTTCGAATACTTTTATCGTTGGTTTACCGTTAGCTTGAATGACTACCGGTTAATTAAACATTCGATTAGTGAATTCAGCTCTTAAGGTAAGGTGAACAGTAAGTGTAAGCGAAAAAGTCAGTGAGATATTGAGAGCTAACTTCATTCATTTTATTGGGCGATAAATAGGACGGAGACAAGTGTATGTGTAAAGACTACCGTGAACTAAATCTTAACATAGTCTATTCCCTCTGCCGTTGCTGCGATCAGATTGCCCGATTATCAGGCGTTTACTATTACACCTGTATTGATTGCGCGAGTGGCTTTCATCAGAGTCCCGTCAGTGAAGATAGTATTATTGCTGCATTCGTCACCCCTCACGGGCAGTGAGAGTACCTAGCGATGCCGTCTGGTCTTCGTAACGCTCCGAGCGTATTTCAGCGTGCGTGTCTAAAGCACTTGGTGAACTTTCTCATCGTATGCTGCACTTTTCATGAACGACAGTAATTTATTTCTGTCACGTGATAAAGAGGAAAGTCTGACCCGGTTGCAGGAAGTTCTTGCGGCGTTCACAAAAGCAGGCTTTTCTTTGAAATCTTCAAAATACTCTCTGGAGAGGAATGGTGTGTGTGGAATTTGATTATGGTGTCTCAAGTGGTGCCCCATAGGGGATGAGTCTACTTTAGCGAGTCTGAGTTCAGATCTTTACAGATTTCTCAAGAATAAGACGTGTTCCATTGTTCATTCTTATCAACAGTAAAAAGTTTGAATGGAAAGCTGAGCACGAAGTTGTCAGATAACGTGATTTCGATTATAACGAGTAAACCCGTCCTCATGATATACAACGCAGAGCTTCCAATCGAACTTCATACTGACGTGAGCGCTGAGGGTTGTGCTTGTGGTGATCCTTTCCAAAAGCTCTCTCGATGGTAAATGGTGATGGTGATTGCATGTTGTCGAGTATTTCAGCAGGTGAACCGCGGGCGGAGTCAAAGTACCAATCCTACGAATTAGTAACTCTAGCGGTCGTAAACGTTGTGAATCACTTTCCACATTATCCTACAAGGTTATTGTTTTACTATTGTCACGCTGGTGGGCTTTCCTTCAGACTTTCTATTTCGACATTGAGTATTGACACCATTTTGCTGAGCTTAACAAGGCTCCTATTCTTAAAGTTTCCATCCAAAAGGCAGAGGAAAGGCGTGTAGAGTTTGCGATTCTATCTGAAAATTGGCATTTCGCTGAACAGTTCCAAGACTCAGAAATTCAGGACATCGTCTCTAAGTTCAAAAACGGTTAGCTTTTAGCGGAAGTTGTGAAAACTTATGTGTTACGAAAGGTGTGTTACTTCGTAAAGTTCTGTTCTTTTATCATACCTTGAGCTTTTCGTTGGTCCTTGGTGAATCTTGTTCATGAAGCCCTCATGCATCTTAGTTGGGAAAAGAGTTTGGAGAAGCTCTATAAAAGTTATTGGTTCGAGCACATGACCAAATATTGTCAGTTCATGGAAAATTGTATTAGACGTAGAGTCTTAAAGTCTTCTTCCGGTCTGGTGCAAGATGAGTTGCATCCAATCCCAAAAGTGAATGTCCTATGGCACACGGTGCATGTTACTCAGGAAAGTTGACTGAGAATAATTACGTGAAAGAGAATGTAATAGTTTTCATAGACGCGTTTACGAAGTTTGTGTTATTGTACCATTGTCTACGTCTCTATGCAGCCTGCACTATTAAAGCTTTGAGTTCCAGTGTTGCTCTATTTGGTTTGCACTATTATCACTGACCAGGGTCGTTGCTTTGTCAGTAGAGAGTTGACCTCGTACAAAAATAAGGCCAAAGTGGTTAATTTCAGTGTTGGTGATTTGGTCAATTAAGAGAGAAACCAAACCAAATTAGAACCCAAATTTAAAGGTCCTTTCAAAGTTGTAGAGTCACTTGAAAATGATCGCTATGTTTTAAAATCACTGACAGGAAATAGAACGTACAAGTACGCTCATGACTGCATTCAAAAACTGCCGCAAAGTGGAGTTTCCTCTGAGCTTAATCCTATTATAGCGAGAGCAATGAAGACTAAAGAAATCTCTTTTATTTGATTGTATGCACACTTGTAACTATTTGGCCGCACTGCACGTCTTGTCGTAATATCTGTAACTGCAGTTCGAAGCTGGACAGCGGCGGTGAGCGGCGGTAGACGTTGTGGCGGGGGCCAGGGTCTTGTAGAGACTAGATAAGTTTGGCCGACTTGGACGGACCAGGAAGTCACGAGGACTATAAGGCTTGGTTGGCCCAGGGTGACATATGCCACTAGATAGACTGTGAGTTTTGGGCCTGGTCAGCCCTGGGTGACATATGCCACTGACTGTAAGTGTTTGGGCCTGGTTTGCCCTGGGTGACATGGGTCACTAGACTGTAAGTGTTTGGGCCTGGTTTGCCCCGGGTGGCATGTGTCACTAGACTTTGTGTGTGTGAAGGGCTTGGTCACCCCTGGGTGGCATGTGTCACTAGACCGTGAATTAAGGGTTTGGTCAGCCCAGGGTGGCATGTGCCACTAGACTGTATGTGTGACTTTTTGCTAAGGGCTTGGTCAGCCCTGGGTGGCACGTGTCACTAGACTGTGAATGTGGGCTTGGTCAACCCCGGGTGACAGTTTGTCACTCTAGTACTATGAATGTGGGCTAGCAGTCAACCCCGAGTGACGGGCTGTCACTAGGACTGTGAATTTGGGCTTGGTCAACCCAGGGTGACAGGTTGTCACTAGGAATGTGAATTTGGGCTTGGTTAAGCCAGGGTGACAGTGTCACTAGAATAAGCTGCCTGGGGCAGCTGGGTTACAAGAGTGTGTGCAATTAGTGAAGTATTGCTTTGTTTGATTATGCACAGTACGACGCGAGTTTTGATTGTTTTGAATTAATGCGATTGGACCTTTGAATTAGATTTGCTTTCATGATTTTATGACTCTATTGACAGAGGCATTAATCTTGGTCAGGTAGGCCGAGTCGATAGTCTAGTTCAAGTTTGTGTTCTCGTCGGTACAGATACCATATCACCACCACACGAGGACGTGTGATAGTCAGTTCTGGCCGTGTCGGAGATTAAAGTCTCTGAACGTGGATAAAATCAGAACTACTGGAATGTCGAGCAACTATTGTCGTGTAGTTCAACCTCTTTAGTAGTTGCTTGGGTGTGTTTAGTTCTGGCACGATTTATAACGACAACTGTCAGATGAATGATGACGGAGGCGCTCGTCAATTTAGAGGAGCCCAAGCCAGCAGGGGCTTCTGGGGCGGACGGCGCTGCGGTTGATCGTGGTCGTGTTTCCTACTAACCTCACTGCATTCCATGTGGTTGAATTCATCGTTTATCATGAACCACTGACTGTTATTTTGAGATATCCATCCTGTCTTATCATCGTCATTATGAAGAATACCGTATTCTCTGATATATTTTTGTAATCTCCTTTTAAAACCCTTTATTTTTTTGAACTCCGCTATTTGGCACCCAAAATCCGCAACTTTTTTTGATTTTTTAATTTTATTTTAGCCTATGACACTCGCGCCATCAAGACGAATCTAACGACGTATATTATATTCAAATCTCTTCATCCATTTAGGAGTTATGAGGGAACAAAGAAACGGACATACATACATACACGTCAAACACATAACCCTCCTTTTGGGCTTCGCCGCAGTCGGGTAAAACCACCCATGTTCCTTCTGAGCCCTTGTGCCGAAGCCGTGGTATCTCTTTCAAACAACCCGCAGCGCCGACGGGGCTCACAGCTCCGACGGAAGGAATTGTAATCTCAATCCTTGCGACGTACGGTACGCTCCATTTTTAACCGACTTCGAAAAAGGAGGAGGTTATAATATGTTCGTGTGTATGTATATATATATATATATATTTTATGTATGTTACCTGATTTCTCCCCCATTTGTGGACCGATTCTCAAAATTCTTTTTTTATTTGAAAAAGTATACTCCTGAGGTGGTCCCATTTTAATTTGGTGAAGATCTGGTGCTGATCTTCGGAGATATACAATGGAAATCTTCAAAAATAGACGGCAAATCTGTCGTAATTGCTGGAATCGCTTGGATGTTTATTGAATATACATTATCATGACGTAACATCACGCCTGTATGCTCTGAGGGGGTATGTGTACAATACACATTTTTTTAGTTGTTACATATGAATTTCATATACACGTATTACGTGTTTCGTGCTTTTTCTGACGCTATTCAAGTATTCGCATCTAGCAGTCATCACTTGTCTTCATGCTCCTAACCGTTGAGGAGTAGTACCACTTCTCAACGGTTAAGAGTTGAAAGCAAAAATAGTTGAATCTTGAAGGTTAAGGGTTAGGTTTCTTGGTTGAATGTTAAATGCATAGTAAATATTTGTATAGGATATATATATATATAGGTACTTATTACAACTAAAAATGAAAAAATAAAAACTTTTTTGTATAAAAAACAACTGACTTCAAAAACACCAAAAAGAGAAAAATAAACTTAAGAAGAAAAATCAGCTTCTGAAGTCGGTGGCAAAAACATGAAGTCAAACAAACAAAAGTCACCGACTTCAGAAGCTGATTTTTCTTCTTAAGTTTATTTTTCTCTTTTTGGTGTTTTTGAAGTCGGTTGTTTTTTTTACAAAAAAGTTTTTATAAATTTATCTCTCACAACTGAGAAATTCCTGATGGAAAAATCCAATAGAAAGAAAGAAAATTAATTTTTTTGACACACGCCACAAATTCACACAACAAAAAATATAAAAATTAAACTAAAACTAAACAGAAAAAAAAATTATATTGTGTGTCTCGCGGCTGCGCCAAATAGGCCCAGTTCAGCATATTGTCGAGCAGCTAGTGCCCGACGCTGGTTTTCAACTGGACCTGAGTAAGTGATGTGACGGACGTTAAACAGTTTTTGTACCTATTTTATGCACCATGTACGACATGGGACCCGAGCCCAGAACCTTATGTTAAACAGAGCGTTTTGTGATGTCTAAACCTACGAGGCAGACCAAACAAAAAATACCTTTTCCCATCCACAGATCCTGTTAATAAAATAAAAACATAAACGACCGATTACTTCTCTACTCTGCACTAAGATGTCCCACTTTCCCTTTAATTTAATAATTCGCTGCTTGCCTCCTAAATTACCCTTATAGCGATAAAGCAAATGTACCAAGTTATTTGTCTCTTCACATAAAACTTGCTTGGAGACTTGCCAAGTTAAAATTTGCATGAGCTAGGAGCAGTGACTCCTGTCTTCCCTTAGTTCTGAACGTTACATTATCTAAGTTAGAAAATAAATAACAAGCCAACATCAAAATCAAAAGTGATTTTATTCAAATTACGTCGGCCTCAAACCAGGTGGACCGACGACCTGGTGATGGTGCGGAAACCCGCTGGATGCGAGACGCACGGGACCGGTCAATGTGGCGACACCTGGGGGAGCTTATGTCCAGCAGTGAACGTCTTTTGGCTGAAATGATGATGATGACGAGGTTGATAATCAGCATTTTTTGAACGTCAAAGTTTACAAGAGACAGTCCCTCAAAACGCCCATTCTCCGACACTTTCATACCCGAAGCCATCATGCCTGTAATACCGTACTGGAAGGGTGAGCTAAAGGCGTACCTAATAGTATACCCAAGTTCATCACTGCCTAGCCTTTTCCTAACTATGTTAGGGTCGGCTTCCAGTCTAACCAGATGCAGCTGAATATCAGTTTTATACGTAGAGCGACTGCCTTTTAAGCTATTGCATAGCTTCTATCGCGGGTCTTGAGCGTGGAGAGCGAATCCAGAAATTTCCTAACAAAAAAATTAAGATTCAGTACTCAACCAGGTTGCTATGGTTAAGGAAAATAACAAGGTTGGCAACTGAGGTTGTCAAATTAAATAATTTATAACCTCACGTTGTAAATGTGTAAAGTTTTTCTGTTTTGTCTTTTCTGCTTTCTCCTTCTAAAATATTCTTACTCGTATAATTTGTGTACAAAGTGTTTTAAATATGAATAAACAAAGTGCATTTATTAATGAAGAAAGTCACGAAAAAATAGTGAAAGATAAAGAGTGAGTACTCCTCGAGTACTCTATATACATTCATTTTATTATATAATACGCATCTATCATACGTTTTATTGGGTTTTGCATTACTATTCTGCGAATCGGTCTTAGAAGACGATTCGTTTTCTCTCAGATCAAATAACGTTTTCTTATAAAATCATTCATTATCATCATTTCAGCCAAAAGACGTCCACTGCTGGACATAGGCCTCCCCCAGGCGTCGCCACATTGACCGGTCCCGTGCGTCTCTCATCCAGCGGGTTCCTGCAACCTTGACCAGGTCATCGGTCCACCTAGTGGGAGGCCTTCCAACGCAACGTCTTCCGGTTCGCGGTCGCCATTCCAGAACTTTTCGGCCCCATCGGCCATCCGTTCTGCGAGCAATGTGCCCTGCCCATTGCCACTTAAGTCTGGTGATTCTTCGGGCTACGTCGGTAACCTTGGTTCTCATGCGGATGTCCTCATTTCTGATTCGATCACGCAAGGAAACTCCGAGCATAGCCCTCTCCATTGCCCTTTGGGTGACTTTGAGCTTTCTGATAAGGCCCATTGTGAGCGACCACGTTTCGGTCCCGTATGTAATCACTGGCAACACACACTGGTCATAGACTTTCGTCTTGAGACACTGGGGTAAGTTGGACGAGAAGATACCGCGCAGCTTCCCGAACGCTGCCCAGCCGAGTCGGATTCGACGATTGACCTCTTTCTCGAAGTTAGATCTACCCAACTGGACCGTTTGTCCCAGGTAGACATAATCGTACACAACTTCGAGCGTAGAGTCTCCGATCTTGATAGTAGTGGGTGTAACATGAACATTCGACATAACCTTGGTTTTGTCCATGTTCATTTTAAGACCCACTCTTTCGGAAGCTCTGCTGAGGTCATCGAGCATTTTACTGAGGTCTTCCCTGGTCTCAGCCATGACCACTATATCGTCGGCAAACCGAAGGTGAGTGATGTACTCGCCGTTGACATTGATGCCAAGTCCTTTCCAATCCAGAACCTTGAAGACATCTTCCAATGCAGCGGTGAACAGTTTCGGAGATATGACGTCTCCCTGTCTCACACCGCGCTGCAGAAGGATAGGTTCCGTGGTCTGGTCCTGAAGTCGGACTGACATGGTGGCGTTTTTGTACAAACACTTCAACACCTCGATGTACCGGTAGTCGATTTGGCACCGTTGGAGAGACTGCAGTACAGCCCAAGTCTCGATCGAATCGAAGGCTTTCTCGTAGTCCACAAACGCTAAACAGAGAGGCAGGTTATACTCTTCGGTCTTCTGTATAACTTGCCGCAGCGTATGTATGTGGTCTACGGTACTGAAGCCTTTTCGGAATCCGGCTTGTTCGGGAGGCTGGAAATCGTCGAACCTGCGTGCGAGACGATTCGTGATGACTCTTGAAAACAACTTGTAGACATGGCTTAGAAGTGAGATGGGCCTATAGTTCTTCAACCGGGCATTGTCACCCTTTTTGAAGAAGAGCACCACCACACCCCTGCACCAAGCCTGTGGCGTTTTCCCCTCGAGTATGACGAAATCAAACAACTTCTGAAGGGCCTTAAGGATCGGTTTGCCACCCGCCTTCAGCAGTTCGGCCGTAATTCCGTCATCACCCGGCGCCTTGTTGTTTTAAAGCTGTTTCAGAGCCATCCTAATCTCGTACAGGCTGACATCCGGGATGTCTTCGGTATAGTGTCGGGTCAGTCTAGCTCTGGGGTCTTTCGCTAGATTTTCGACGGGTTGACTAGTTGACGTGTACAGCTGCCCATAAAAACTCTCGATCTCTCTCAGAAGCTCCGGTTTGGCGGACACGATCCTGCCATCGTCGGTTTTCAGTTTCGTGAGCTGACTCTGCCCAATAGCCAGATCTCTTGCAAATACCTTGGAGCCTTTGTTCCGTTCAATTGCGTCTTTAATACGCTCAGTATTAAAGCGGCGGAGGTCTCTCTTCAAGGATTTGGAGATCCGTCTATTGAGCTGCCGGCATTGCCAAGCCTCGTCCGAAGACTGCAGGATCATCTCACGCCGCTCCTTCATGAGCTGGAGAGTGTGATCTGAGAGTTTCTTGATCTTATTTGCACGACGTATCTTAAAAAATTTAGACCCAGTCGTATGGACAGTTTCCACGAACCCGTCGTTGTAATCGTCCACTGAGCTTCCTAGGCATTCGAAGCGATTCTGAAGTTCAAGCTGAAAGCTCTCGGAGTTATGAATTTGGATCTGTGCTGGACGGAGCGTAGACTTCATCAGTCGTGACCTTTCTAGCTTTATATTGATGTTCAATGTGCCTCTTACCATGCGGTGATCGCTTCCGGTTTTCACCGAATTGATCACAGAGACATCATTGAACATTTGCTTGTTGGTAGACATGATGAAGTCAATCTCATTTTTAGTCGCACCATCGGGGCTCTGCCAGGTCCACTTCCTGTGCTCACGTTTTTTGAAGAAAGAGTTCATCATAAAGAGGCCCTGTGATGGCCCTGGTGACCCCGGTGATTCCGCTTTCCAATTCCAAATTGCCCCACCTGAAGCTCATCATCGCTTCGTTTGCCCAGTTTCGCATTGAAGTCTTATAAAATATCTAAAATAAAATAAATAATTTTCATATTTTTCATATTTTACAATGTTATGACACTTACGTCAGGCTGACAAGCTGTCAATTTGATACTTTTTCTTTTAAATTTTCTGTCATAGAGTTTCTTACTAGCTTAGTTTATGAAGGTTACTTCTGATTTACTTATATAATTTAAATTATTTTAAAAAAATACTGCTTTATATAAAATAAATAAATAATTATTTGCATAAGTTGATAAAAAATGCTATGTAATAGCTTTACCGCGGCAGTCTCCGAGTGCCACATCAACTATTTTTTTTTTTTGTGACAAGCCCGCCTCACTATTCCCAAACCACTGTAACTCCTGTTAGCCAGAATCAACAGTGGCGACCACAAGAAAAGCGCCGAGACAATGAAGCTCGACGAAGTCCCAGAGAAGCGATTTAACTGTTTTGGATCCCGCAACGAAATTAATCAGAAAAGAATAGCGGAGGAGTAGAGAGAGAGAGAGAGCGACTGCCTATCAGACTTCCACAAACCAGGTCATACTGAGAAATACGATACCCTTTGGTGAGACTGGTTGTCAGACTTTCAGGCCACTGACTACCTTTAACGACTGCCAAAAATCTATATATGACAGCCGGGACCAACAGCTCAACGTGCTTTCTGAGGCACGGAAATGGGTGGTCACCCATCCACAGACCAACCTAGGCAAGCGCGGCTTAACCTAAATATTGACCCGACTGGCAGTTATTATTAAGCCACGTACTCAATACCCAATAGAATACCCACATTACACCAGTTAAATTCAAGTCCGATGTAATGCGAGCGAGAAAAAGCGGCACTGAGAATTGAGAATTTGTGTTATTTCTCAGCCTAGTTGAAATTAATTACTTTTGATAGCTTTTTTCAAAATGTACGAAAGGAGTGAAGTGGTTGAAGATAACATTAATTTAATTTTTTATTTTTTTATTATAAATGGGCTTGCTCTTGACCTCAATCTTGCCCTAACGTAACGGACCCACTCAATATCAAATCAATAAGACGTTCAAAATATCAAACTTATTATTACAGGCGTGATTTTATGTGTGTATTAGTACATTACTGCAGAATCCAGTAAGTAAGCCTTCCTGGCCAAGTATGAGTTAACCGGACCGAACCGCAGGTGAGGTCTGGTTATATACGAGGCCAGGATGGCTTTCTTACTGGTTGAGGTTTGTATAATGCTTTTCTCAAAAATTAAAGAAAGTTTAACAACAAATTCGTTTAATTAATATTGAAGGTTACATTCATATGTGAAAAACACAATAGCACTTATTGGCCGACCCGGGAATCGAACCCAGGACCTCACGCTCTGCAGTCGAGCTTGCGACCACTAGACCAACGAGGCAGTTTAGGAAACAACTTTAGAAAAAACTTTTTAATAAACTGAAATTACTAAATACAATCATAAAATCCCACACTATACTTCTACAATATTACTAAGTACAAAACGCAACGTATAAAATGGCTGTTTAAGGTTCCAAAAATATATGTATCTCATAAAATGTCATACCAAAAAGAGAGATAGCTATATATTTGGAACCTCCCTTCTATAACCATGTTATAATGGCTAAACTCTAATCTGTGTCTGGTACTATGTTTTTTTTCTAAACAGATCTAAAGAGGATGACCTAGTGTCCAGTAAGTAAATTACATACTTACTTACTGGACAGTAGGAGATTCCAAGTTTAAAATCTCGCTTCTTACTGGACAGTTGTGAATAAGTCTCCGGTAAAGTTCACTTTCTGGATACTTTTAGAGATGTTATGGCAACATTACATACCATTTTTGAGAAAATGTATATTACTGCTGATAACCTAGCTAGACCTATCTAACACGCTAAGTAAAAACTAGTCGTAAAGCATTGGAACTCGAACCTGCACCAATATATTCTCGGTCATGGCTATAAACCGCTGCCTTGGATGGGGGATAAAGTTTAAAGAAATGCTTTGGATTGTATCAAGCTGTTTACGAGGGACGCTCAATTGTGGGTATTGGTATGGACATGATATTAGGTACCCATAGCCCGGCTGGCCTACTGAGCGTGCGCTCCTAGTGTTTGATTTTCTGGTCGGAAAAGTGCTTTTGAGTTTTTTGGAAGTTTAACGGAAATGGAATGGAAGCCGAATGCAACATTTACATAGTTAAAAACCAAAACCAGACTACGAATAAAATCGCAAACTTATAAAAGAAAATAATTATTCTTGACTGATATTCTTATCTATCAAGATATCGTCTAGTAAGTAGATAATTTGTACTTATGTACCTAAGTATATTTCAATTTAACGTATTATATAAATAAAATTATTATAGAGGACAGCCGCAGTCGCATGCCACTGATACCTGATGCTCCTTCATGGCGTTCTCGTTCGTGGCTTATTAGTTTACAAAAAAAAAAACATTTTAAACTAAAAAAACTATCTGGAGACGGTGCATCCATTTCGAAAACACTGAGAAGAAACACCAAATCATACTCAAAGGTCAATCAGTTCAGACAATTGTTCAAGTAAGTAACAACTCTAGCTCTTAATTAAAATAACCTGAACAATAAAAATATAATAATAACCTTAAAATATTCTAGAAACGCCAAGATTTTCCAAACGAAATCCCTAAACGTAGATAAGTAAGATTGACATTTCAATTTCCTCTTGTTCAGAAACAATACGCTTACCGTAGCGGTCAAAGAGTTGCGGTGGAGTCGCCGGCTTTTGTTTGCGACTGCGGGTTCGATAACCACGGAACTAATATTAAACCGCCAAGTTTTGTTCTTAGTTTCCATGTTTGTGCTTGAATTTGGGAGTTTTCGTGTTTTTCAGAACTTTTTTCCTAACTTTACGAAACGTCCTGTAAAACTAGTCGCAGCTTCATTTGGCCACTTATATCATGAGGGGAGCCTATTGCCATCAACAGTGTCTGCCACAGAGAAAATTTTGATGAAAAAACTAATTGATGCCCGCCCTGGGAATTGAGCCAAATGCTCAGCATTTTCTCTACTTATGCCTTCTCGTAATCAACACTACAGAGAAACAATGGCGTACAGTAAACTCTTAGTTCTACGAATTTTGGGAAGATATTATAATATTTGACAACCTAGACTAGACGAAGGGTTTGCATGTATGGCACACAAAATTTAATATAAATGACTTTGAAATTTTTAAGGTACCGTACCTAAAAAGGAAAAAAATGGAACCCTTATAGGATCACTCGTGTGTGTGTCTGTCTATCTGTCCGACCATTCTCCTTATCTCCGAAAGTACTAAGCCTAAAATTTTGAAAAAAAAAAAAACAGAGGTGCGACTTGGGTTTAAAAACGACGCCCACGACTTGGCAGTCTGATGGTCAAACGACTCACTAGTATTGCTACAAAAGTTTTAATAGTTATTGATAAAAAAAAGTTGATGTGGCACTCGGAGACTGCCGCGGTAAAGCTATTGCATAGCATTTTTTATCAACTTATGCAAATAATTATTTATTTATTTTATTTATGCAGTATTTTTTAAAAAGAATTTAAATTATATAAGTAAATCAAAAGTAACCTTCATAGACTAAGCTAGTAAGAAACTCTATGACAGAAAATTTAAAAGAAAAAGTATTGACAGCTTATCAGCCGGACGTAAGTGTCATAACATTGAAAAATATGAAAATTATTTATTTTATTTTCGATATTTTATAAGAAAACGAATCGTTTTCTAAGACTGATTCGCAGAATAGTAATGCAAAAACCAATAAAACGTATGATAGATGCGTAATAATAATAAAATGAATGTATATAGAGTACTCGAGGAGTACTCACTCATTATCTTTCACTATTTTTTCGTGACTTTCTTCATTAATAAATGCACTTTGTTTATTCATATTATTATTTAAAACACTTTGTACACAAATTATACGAGTAAGAATATTTCAGAAGGAGGAAGCAGAGAGACAAAACAGAAAATCTTTACACCTTTACAACGTGAGGTTATAAACGTGGGAAATTCTGGATTCGCTCTCCACGCTCAAGGCCCGCGATAGAAGCTATGCAATAGCGTAAAAAACAGAAATTAGTTCAATACTTACAGGAAAACCTATAAGAAGTCTATGGTTCTAAAAAACATGGAAAATCTCTCACTATCTACTACAACGGTACAGAACCCTTAACTCGTAGTCAACGGTCCGAAGCTCTGGCCACCAGTCTTACCAAAGGGGTATCTCCAGTACAAACTGGGTTGTGAACGTCAGAAAGCAGGGCATATCAGCGCATGGGCACAGTCGCTCCATGTAAAATACTGGTATTCAGTTGCATCTGGTTGGACTGGCAGTCGACCACAACATAGTTGGCAAAAGACTCGGCAGCTGATGATGAGAGTACTTTAAGATTTTTTGAATTCCGTACCCCGAAAGGAATAAATGGAAACCTTATAGTATCGTGTGTCTGTCTGTCTGACCGACCATCCCCCCTCCTTATCTCCGAAAATACTGAGCCTAAAATTATGAAAAAAAATCAGAAATTAGTTCAACACTTAGTAGATTACAGGAAAACCGAAGGCAATGGTGCTAAACCATGGAAAATCTCTCAATTTCTACTACAATGGTACGGAACCCTCCATGTACAAGACTTGCACTAAGCCGGTTTTTTTCTTCACTTTTAAAAATATTCTGGTCCTCATCAAGCGATTACGTTTACTCTAGTCTCTATGCAGCCTCATAATCTAAAAACTTCTCCCCACATCATTGAAGTGTTAACTCGTCTGCTCCCAAGGGTACGCAGATTATAATGACTTTGAAAAACTTTCCCCATATCAACTATGTATCACTTATTCCTCCCCCGGGCACAACTGAAATGAGATTTGTGGGGAAAAATAATTTCGTCACGCAACTATTCCGTGGAGATCAACGTGTGGGAGATTGTGTTTAACGGTTAAAAGTACTGGGAGAATCAATTTATATGTGAATGACTTTAAATGTACTCCGAACACAATGACGGTTTAGATGGAGACTTATGGATGATACCGATTTTTTCCGTGCTTCAGAAAGCACGTTAAGCAATAGGGGATTTCACTAAAAAAATGTCACGGGCTACCTGTAACGACTGTCAAAGAAATGCTAACCGGAACCATTACTTTTATTATACACCCCATCACTAGCAGCTACCAAATCGTAGGTGCTCAGATGGGAATAAAATTAAATATTTTTTATTGTTCCCATTATAGCACCACGTCAAAATATTGATAGGTTCTCAGATGGGAATACCTCCCACGTATCCAATATTTTTCGATAATCTAACTGACGGACTAATTAGATTTTTTTGGTGAAATATCCTATTGGTTCCGGTTATCATTTGTAGATCTTTCACAGTCGTTACAGGTAGCCTGTGGCCTGAATATCTGACATCCAGGCTTGCTAATGAGTTTCGTATTACCTACACAGTGCTATCTGGGCAGTAGAGGTCAGATAGGCACTACTAGGCAGGCGCTGCATATAAGATACCGGTATTCAGCTGCATGCGGTTAGACTGCAAGTCAGCCCCAACATACTTAGCTATGAACAGGCTACGTATGATGACGATGACAAGAAATAGGCTCGGTCAATATCAATAACATTAAATGTTTTCATCATTATGAATTCAGCCGAAAGGCGACCACTGCTGGACATGGGTATCCCCCAAGTGTCATCATTTTGACCGGTCCCGTGCATCTCACTTGACTAGTTCATCGGTCCACCTTGTGGGAAGTCTTCCGTCGTTGCAACGTCTTCGGGCGATTACGGCAAAACCCCCCCTATTCGAAATGACGTGGTTTACTTAAACGTGTGTGTACAATGTATACACGTCTGCCTTTTTTTTGGGTTTGGGAAATCTTCAAATGACACCTCCCGATCTGGGCAGAGCGGTAGGAAGTGTCAGACTTCTACTGACTAAAACCACCCATGTTTCTTCCCAGCCCTTTGCGTCGAGGCCGCGGTATCTCTTTTGAACAAACCCGCAGCCCCAACGGGATACACCTCTGCCCTAACCCTTTGGGGGTCACAGGCGTAATGATATATATATTATTTAGAGCGACAATTTTATTGAGCAGTTTCTCAGGCTTAGTAAATCAATCCCAGTGAACTAAGCTCAGTTATCCCGGCAGTTCTTGGCAACTGTACCAATCAGATAATTTATTTCCTATTCGTGAACTAAACGAATTTATATCTCTGATCATAAATGCCTGGTATGTGAGATTCTAAAGAGAAACAGCATTATTATAACACTAGCTTTTGCCAGCGGCTTCGCCCGCGTGAAAAAAAACGACTTTCCATACAAACTTTCATCCCCTACTTAACTCCCTTAGGGGTTGACTTTTGAAAAATCCTTCCTTATTCCTTGTCTTCATTATAAAGGGAACCTCTGTGCATAATTTCAGCTTTCTAGGTCCAAGGGTTTGGGCTGGGCGTTGATGGGTCAGTCAGTCAGGAGTCAGGACTTCTCTTTTGATTTATATAGATAACTAGCTGATGCCTGCGGCTTCGCCCGCGTGGATACTGTAAAAACAATCCTTGATGCGGATTATAAATCATTCTAAAATTTCAGCTCGATCGGTGCAGAACTTTTTGAGTTTTTGAAGCGTACACAAACCATATAGATTAGTATTTATCTAGACACGTATGATTACGACTGTTACCCCGACAGGTGACAGGCAGAGAAGTATTTTCAGTAGAACCGCATTTCACCAATTTATATGGTTGGGACCTCTGTATGTAGAAACGAGGTGACTGCTGAGAGGACGAGTGATAGAGATGCATGGCAGAAGATAAGCTGCGCCGACCATAAAATACTTGGTAAAAATGTATAGTTATAGGAGCTCCACGAGCTTATTCCACCATCGCCCTTCTTCCATCGAGAGACTAGACGTACTGCGGGTTATCACCCATACCTTATCGATGTTCCACACATTCGTACGAAGCGTTTTGCTAAGTCTTTCATTATTCGTACAGCCAAGGAGTGGAACACCCTGCCTGCGTCGGTTTTCCCGAGTTCATATAACTCCAATCTATTTAAGTCGCGAGTAAATAGGCTTCTTCTGGGTAAACTCGTTCCATCGTCGACCTCATCTCTGCCCTTTTTTTTTTTTGGTGTGTGGGAAATCATCGAATAACCCCCCCCGCTTTTGGGCAAAGCGAAGGGGAGTGTCAGACTTCTACTGACTAAAAACCAAACCCATGTTCCTTCTTCGCCCTTGTGTCGGAGCCGCGTTAACCTTTCGACAAACCACAGCCCCGACGGGCGTCGGCCCTTGCGGGCCCCTCCTTGCTGACATCTCTTTGAGGCGCGCGTGGAACACGTACGCGCCGCCGACACGGTCTGTTCACGGCGAGCTAGCCCGTTACTCACCGTCCACAGGCCCGCGTCTACGGTGGCCGGAGGTCATCGCGTGACCCCCGACGCCCGGAGCGCCTTCCGCGGCGGCTGGGACGTTACCTCATCTCTGCCCTTAGGGCAAGATTGAAGTCAAGAGTAAGCCCATATTAAAAAAAAAGTATAAAGGCAGGTGAATGACGATGTACGCGATGTATGGTTGATCCTATTGCCATCAACCCGATAACACCAGATAAATCCAGTTTACACAATCTGGGATCAAATCCAGGGTCGACTCAGTATTAGCGCTTACGTCAACTAGTTTAACGAGGTAGTTCTAGTAGTAAATCTAGACTTTATAACATAACATAAACTCACGTCTGTAACCCCCGAAAGTTAGGCAAAGGTGTTCCTAATAGTACACCTATGTGTTATGTGTATCAGGGGAGCGAGCCTATTGCCGTCAACCGGGTACAAATCACCCGTGTCTGTTACTGAGAAATTCCAGAAAACTTAAAACTTTTTGCTGGACCCCGAAGGTAGGTGTAAACGAACCCTCCACAAAGCCGCAAGCATTGTGTACATCAAACTAAGAACTCCTACGCAAATATTATTGCTGGGAAACTACTTTTTTTTTGGGGTGAAAAATCACATTTTACGATAAAACTCGTGGAGCTCGTGGCTTAATAAGAACTGCCACTCAGGTCGATCTTTAGGTAAAACTGTGCTTGCCTAGGTCGGTCTGTGGATGGGTGACCGCCCGACATACCGAGTTTCCTCCGTGCCTCGGAAACCACGTTAAGCTGTTGGTCCCGGCTGCCATATAGGTATATAGATCTTTGGCAGTCGTTACAGGTAGTCAGTGACCTGAAATTCTGACATCCAGTCTTACCAAAGGGTATTGTACAGTACGATCAAATTATCTTGGCAGGTCTGAACATAGGCTCTGCGATCAGAAAATATCTTATTTAAACTGTGAGAAATACAAATAAAATAAATATCATAACACTTCTAAACATTAGTTGTAACAAAATAACCTGCACGATGTTCGGACCTGCCAAGATAATTTGATTACACTGTATTACCTTGTATTAACTGGGTTGTGGAGGTCAGATAGGCAGTCGCTCCATGTAAAATACTGGTATTCAGCTGCATCTGGTTAGACTGGAAGCCGACCCCAACATACTTTGGGAAAAGGAGCAGATGATGATGACGATAAAACTCAATGTAGCACGTACTCTTAAAACATTGTGCTAGTGGATGCTTTGAATAGTAAACGGGTCATGGAGGTAATTTAAGTAAAGTTATAACATGAAAAACCTGTACCTATTTAAAAAAAAACAGCTGTGAAATACATAGAACTTTGACCTCAAATATCTTCGTGAATAGGGGGGGGGGGGGGCGTATTTCCCAGGTGTTGTCTAAAACAAAAAAATATCGCATTGACGGGTAGAACAAGTGCCTTTCGGGCTAATGGTACTGGTTGAAGCAATATATTTATTCACACATTACATTAGTGGTATTACATATGCACAACTTAGTAGACAATAAATAACGTCGCGACTTGGGTCGCGGAGGATCGCTTCGTACGTCTGTTCCCGTTGGCGGTTGTTTCGGCTTCATTAAGGATACTTTTACACCCTCTATATCGATGGACATAGTACCATATAAAGGGTCAAGAAATGAGTTGATACTATTTTTATTTCGCACCTACATTTTGACATGAAACTATAACAAACAAACGTATATTCCAACGTGCTAGTTTTTATCGTGTATACACACACTAAATGACACCTCAACGATATCTTGGAATGTAATACAGGGTGTTTTCTTCAAAACTATCACATAAAGCTAATTATTGTTTCATAAATGTTACATTCTTTTGAGTCTGATCAAAAACAGTGGGAGTTGAAACACGCCAAAGATCAGGGGAACGCAGCGGGGACCCGCAATGTAGTAAGGGCATATCAGTCTGTTATGGATTATGTTATTACAAAGAACTATTTGGTCTTATTTTTGTTGTTCTTTGTTTTATTTATTTAAAGACTTTGGAAGACTTAAGTACAGCTAAATACAATAGTGATAAATAATTGTATGATAATCAGAGAGCCAATTACAAGTTGTCAAGTCTAGATCTTGTTGTTTTGAATGGTTATGGCAATAATACAAAGAGCTACCTATCTGATATCTAGGAACTTTCTGTGGTTATATATGTATCTAGTTAGCAAGGTCACATAGCATTACATCAAGTCTGTAATCCCAAAGACTTAAGCAGAGATGTACCTGATAGTACACCCACATTTCACCACTAATGTTAAACTCCGAGTAATAGGGGGTGAACCAATTGCATTCAAATTGCACATTTTTGTTTAATAAGAATGAACTGAAGATTAAATTGTATCCTTTTACCTGTCTTTAATCAGAGGCATAACCAACAAACAAATTAATACAAATAGTTCGGAAAATTAATATAAACTTTCCGCGATGGAGTTCGGAAACAAGACAAGTTATGTCAATATTCAATCAATAAAATAAATACCTATAAAATCCCTAATGCATCAATTAAAACTATAATCACGTTTCTTGAAGTCACGTGCCCTTATAAACAGCTAAAACTAACATTTTATTAGATGTCTCCACACTACTACGCATTATTGCGTATCTACGTTAAAAACTACTATCATATATTTAATCCCAAGATTAGAAGATTACGACTTTGAGATCATCAATCATACAATCATGTATAATCCTGTAACAATATTCCATGGTTTCTGTCATCTGTTCCATTGACCTTCCTGGCTTATCATCATGGTCATTCAGTTTAGTGACAACCACTACTGAACATAGACAGCATATTCAGCCTTTAATGTTCCCATTCCCACTGCTGGGATACACGCCTCCTCTAAAATATAATAGTCTACCATGCGAGCCCAGTACGGGTCAGTAGATGAAACAAGTCTTCGTTCTGGTCTGGTACATGCCATTTCTGTTCCTTCACCGTTTTGAGAGCATCAAATGGTTTTGTCATTCTGGGCCTCCCGCATCCAGCATATTCCTACCTTCAACGTGTGCTTGGTTCACCTGGTCTAGAAAGGACACGCCCGGATTCAAAGGTCCCGCCCGTATTCAAAATGAGCTGCCACAATCTGTCATCAAAATTCCAAGAAAACAATGGAACATCAATACGGTATCAGTTCTGCCCACCAAGGTCTTTCAGAACTTATCTCATCTGCATTATCTAGTCTATGCGCGGTCGCAGAGCAGCGCGTGTGCCTGGGCGGGCGGGGGGCGCGGGGCGCGGGGCCGCTGGGCTCTATTGGCCCAGCTCACCTCGCAGCCTTCAGTCTGGCGCGGGACGCGACGTCGAACGCACGTCGCACGTCCAAACATCTCTCACGTCCAAACCGCGTGTTGAAAATAAAGATTGCTAAATTAAATTGCTAGTGTAAAGCTATTTTGTGGGTAGTGTTTTGTTCCCTGCTCAGTGACGTCATAAGCGAGGGCTTAAGTTCGAAGGCGATCGCATCTAAATGTTCGAGGGCTAAACAGTATTTTCAGTGGAAGTAAGTAGACGGATCGTAGATGTTAATATATGATTGGTAGTGCTTATTGACTGTTGCTTTTAGGTATTTGGCTCCTTGGGTCAGTAGGGTATTGTATTCATGTCATCAGGACGAGTGCCACCCAACACAATAACTTTTATGTGAAGAATATTGTACCGTCTACAGAAATATTGATTTGTTGTTTATTTACTTGAACCTCCAAAATTGGACGATTCCCAACACTTACTAAGGCTTGAATCTGATGTTTCAATCTTTAATCTAAAGGCCGGTATGATTTTACAGCAGATTCGCGTTTAATTACACAAAGAGCAGCCTAAGCAAAGACTAAAGCCGAAGCAAATCTCTTTGGCAAATATAGAAGAGTGGCGTTTATTTTGAGCCCTTAAACCCGTGTTTTGCGATTATAAAGACAAAGAAAACATTTTTAGAATATCTGACGGTTAAAACAAACCCAAAGGAGTTATATTTGTATAGGCTGTATTGTCAGTAATCGTCCTTTTCTGTCAAATTACTGAAGGTCAGTGATTCTCTTAAAATTTTCTTTGTTACGATCCAGCGGGACCCTGTTTTCAGCCTTGTCAATGCCGGCCATACAATGTAACATCATTTATTATTTCTAGTCAGCTGAAAGTGTCAAATGATTCTAAATTATTATTTGGAATATTCGGTTATAAAAGGCTACACAATTTTGCGCGAACAAAACAAATTCTAATATTATCAAATGTGGATCCATAAATTGGATTTTATCAAATATCTGGTCACGTTTTTTTGCCTTTTTTTCTATTTGTCTACTTCCTTCATCGATCATCAGAAATTTAAATGTATTTGGGTCACCGATTATTATAATTATTATCTGTTCTTATTGACATTTAGATAAGGATACTAGTACAACATTTAGATTTAAAATGCTCACCAAATGTCAGATTTATTTCTATCAAGATTTAAATCTTATATAGCTAGGGGTAAAGTCCACAACCACTTGAATGAATTATGACAAATTGTTAGCCCAGCGGTTACCGAGGATCACAATAACCAACTTCTCTGTTTGACCCTTGTCACACTGTGGAACGACATCATAGAGAAGTCTTGTTTTTATTTTTCGTTTATGTTATATTTGAATTTTTTTCTGTATTACATTTTCATTTCTTATCTTATTCGATTCAATGGTTTCTCCAATTCTATACCGACGCAGAAAATCGTCTTTATAAAAACTGTCTATGAAGATTTTTGCTTACAAATTTCGTTATTCAGTTATTTGCTCCAGGCTACAATTTTCTGACAGCGAAAAATTCTGCCAATATAATCGTGACATCGAGACATGTGACTAGAGTCTGTCAAGCGAGTCTAGTCCCATGAAAAAGGCGGCAAATTCAAAAATCTTTCGGGTGTCAACACTGATATAGCACGCTGAAAACTTATTGATACTTGAATTTTTGATAAAATATCCTATATTCTTCTTAATTCCTATATATTCTATCAATAAGTTTTCAGCGTGCTATATCAGTGTTGACACCTGAAAGATTTTTGAATTTGCCGCCTTTTTCATGGGACTAGACTCGCTTGACAGACTCTATATTTTCTTGTGTGTACAATAATGTACGTGGCTCGTAGGCACGTTAACGCGTTGGTTGGATCGCTGAGCGTAAATACGTAGTGACCACAATGACCAATTTCCTTTAGTTGACTCATACTACTTGCGGTATCACTAGCTACAGACACGTTATGTTTTTCTTAACAATTCATACTAGTAACCTTTTGTTGTGTTTGACCTGGTTCTTTTTGTTTATTGTGTTGCAAATCATCGTCACCTAAACTTATTCCTATGAATTTTAGAGTATCTATTTTAGCTTAAATTGCAGTACATATAACAAAATTACCAATTTTCTTAAACTTGTCAACTGAATCAAATTCTTCTCCGTTTACTTTTTTACTGTTGTCTTATATTTTAAGCCTTCCGATTGTCTTACATATAATTATGTCAGACAACGTGTTTCATCTGAAAGTACCAGACTAGTAAACAAATAAACTGCTTCACGTATATTATCCCCCATGGGATTCCCGATGTCGTGGGTGTCTGCTATTACACTAATGTCACGTATACCATCGAGCAAATATCTGCTAACCATACCGATTGTTGTCCGATGTGATAACCAAGTTCGCTGGAATGTTTGTTGGGTGTTTTATTCCGGAATTTATTACTTTATTCAAATCTGAAGGGATGATGTAGAAGGTTTCTCAACAACTTTGAAATATCGTTAATATGAAACTGCAAAACGACTGTTATCTAATAGAATTCTTTTATTACATTTACAAGATTCCGATTTTCCAAGTAAGTAAAATGAATGCTTGAAGTGAATAAATGTTTCATAAGTACACGTATTTGTTTTGTTTCCAACAATATTATGATTTGTCTAGCAGTTGAGTTACTCGGCGTCTACGTATATTTGTGATACTTCTTAATAAAAAACTGTCACTGGCTGACTGTCGTTTTGAAATATCTCTTCTTACTGGACCGAAACTCAATGTAAATCTGCTAAAAGTATTTTACGTAAAATCTACTTCATTCATTCTTAAAATTAACTTTATCCCTTACTGAACGCCAGCCTCATTGACGGTTACAGCGAGCGATTCCAATAAATCCTGCAATTCACTGGGAGCCAATGTTCTTCACATGTTGTTCACATAATGAGTGAACCAGAGACAATGGCATGGGAAAACCGCAACATTGTGTGACCGCTATCAACAAGGGTACCCTGAATTGATTAGAAGGGAACGCTTTAATTAACTATCTACATAACACATATTGTGTGTAAATATTACGGTTTATATGTTGTTATTACGCTATGGGCGTGGAGTTTAGTTGATAGGACTTTAAAATAAGGAAACTAACGGATAGGTATCTGGCTATTGGGGTTTTTGGAGGATTCTATGATGCCGTGGGAAACCCTTGAAAGAATCTAAACACAAACACAGTAATAAAATAATGTAGCATAACTTCAAAAGAAGGAACAAAATTACTTACAAGTTTTTTTTTGAAAATACACACAGATAACCTTCTCGTGATTAAACATGACAACCGTTCACACCATAAGGGGTTGCCAATTGGTGAGTGGCCGAGTTGTGGAGTTAAAAAAGTTACTATTGAAAATTTTCAGCTGCAGCCAGTAGACTGATGATGATGATAGCCGACCTCAACATATTTGAGAACCGACATGAGTCTTTTGAATGGTGATGGTGATGTTTTTGAGCAATTTTCTTCATTACACGAATAATGTAAGAAATATACGTATCACGAAAATAGGGAACAACATTTCGTGAAATGATCTATGTCCCACTTCAAGCAGAAGCGTTTCCAGTCTTAGCTTACCGTCGTAGAAAAATAAATCTTGATTGTCTCAGCTCTCAATAACGTTGTTTTGACATACTAAGAGCAAAAGAAATAAGGACAAAATATAAGCTAATTTCCGTTCATTTAGAGAACGAATTTGGAGTGAATAAAGTCGATAAACGCTCTACTATTATATTAAGAGGAAAATACTAAGAAGTCCATTGAGTCATTTTATTGTAACCAAGTTACAATGAAAACGAAAAATATTGACGCTCGTAAAAGTCCGTAAGTACCGCTGATTTATTTTTCACAAGAAATAAAAATAGGGATACAGAAATTAAATTACATGAGCGTATATGAAGGAATATAAACGGTAATGAGCTAAGTTCATTATGGATTGCGCAATGAGGAAAATTTTGGGTCATAATCAACCTTGCGTTTAATTGTGTTAGATCTGTGTACTCTAAGTAAAATATGTAAAACATTTTTGTTTATTATTATAAATATTAATGTTATTCAGTTTAGGCGGTAACCTTTATGAATGTTTAAGGAAAAAGGTTTGATCAAATACCTATTGGACTATGTTCGTCATTACAAATGACGTTGTACATGAAATTACAATCCATTGTTACAAATTTTAACTCACTGTTCAATAATGTTCTGGTCCAGCTGTTGTCCGTTTGAGGCACAACTTGTTACTGTAAAGTTCTTTTAGAGTATTCTAAGACCTTCAGGGTCCTGCCTAAATGATGCTCTAGTCACAAAGTGCATGATACGAGCAGTCTGTGCTTTTCCGTTAGTAATGTCTCGGAGTTAAGAAGTCGGCATGATACTCGTGTACTTCGGAATTTTGGGAAGCCCTGACTTCTCTGGTACTTAACTGTCGGATTGCCGTTTCATTGGACTATGACAAAGGGAAGATAATAATGATCGTTGTAATATTTTCTGTGATCGATGGATTCGATGGATTGGTCTCTGCTGAGATTAACCGCCATGAACCAAAACCATTAAAAAGACTTATCTAACTGACGATGGCGTAGGTACTTCCTATAGGTATAATCTGATTACAATCTACTAAAATACCTACTGCTAAAGCCAATCCACGAGCCAAAAAGTAACGAAAACAATTGCTCCACCATCCAAGGTATGAGGAAAAGATTGTGTAATGTTTTATACTTAACTTTTGAGTTTTTCCCTCACAACATAAATCATGTCTTTGTAAGGGAAACTTTTTGAAATAGAAGTTTTATTATTGTGAAAGTGAATAGTGTTGCTTGTCTGCGGGTTTCTGAGGTAATTTAGAAGAAACCTTTGCATTAAGTGAAAATGGAGAACGTTGGGTTAAGTGAATCTGGATAGTTTTGGATTCTCAAGAGATTTCAAGGGGGAAAAATGAAACAATTGACGGTAAATAGAAATAATGTACTCGTATGCAAGTAAAATATCTTATAGCCTTTTATTGTGCTAGTTTATGTTTTATACAAAAGTTACTTCATATATGTAGCATAAATTAACACTAATTATTTATAAAAAAAAACACTCAAAAGTGAAAAATAAACTTGAGAAGAAAAATCAGTTTCTGAAGTCGGTGACTTTTGTTTCTTTGATTTCATTTTTTTTGTCACCGACTTCAGAAACTGATTTTTCTTCTCAAGTTTATTTTTCACTTTTGAGTGTTTTTTTTGTCGAAGTCGGTTTTATTTTTTGTAAAAAAGTTTTTATTTTTCACTTTTTAGTGTTTCACATGTGCTTACGTTGTGAAGGCACAACGTACCGGCGTGATGTTATGTTAGGAACTGGTGTAAACAATAGACAGACAATATGAGATTTCAGCAATCCCAGTCCATTTGCTATCATTTATTGAGGAGTTCCGTTGCCTATCTCCGAAGTTCTTCATCAGATCTTCACAAAATAGTTTTTATAACCTTTGTAGTGAGTACAGGCGTGATATTATGTTGTGTGATGGCGTAAACAATGCTTAGATATGCTATAGCAACAATCGCGGTTAATCTGCTGTTATTTATTGAAGAGTTCCCCCGATTTCTACAAGATCCCATCATCAGATATTGAAATGGTGACAATGGGACCACACGGGAAGCACCAGCTTTCAAATGAAAAAAGAATCATGAAAATCAGTTCACCCAGTCGCAAGTTATGAGCGAACAAACATAAAAAAAAAAAAAAAAAAAAAAAAACAAAAAAAAAAAAAAAAAAATACAGTCGAATTGATAACCTCCTCCTTTTTTTGGAAGTCGGTTAAAAATAATAAGTGATTTTGATATGGTTAGGTACTGTTTACGCGTGATCCTAGTGCTGGTCAAAGGCCTTTCCCCATGACATCATCGAGTGTAGGATACAGCTTGAATTTCAGGATTTTACACCACGCAACTTCTTAGCTGACCTCCACAAACCCGGTTACGAGTCACCCGGGTGATTGCTAGATTTTTGAATTGACCTGATTACTCGTAACGACTGTCAAATATCTGCGAATGAGAGCCGGGATCAACAGCAGGTTACTGCTTTACAATGTTAAGCCCTTCTTTTTCTTCTTATCGCGTGGACAGTAAGGTCTAACGACCCCACACACCCTGGTGTCATAGTTTCTAAACCGCCTCAAGGGCCTCTGACATGTTTTGACGACCGCCATTTGACGGCCGGGACCACCGGCTTATACGTACCCTGTCGAAGCAAGGAATCATCTTTTTGTCAGACAATCAGGTGATTTCAAGCCTGCAATGTCCTAACCAAACTGGAAATAACGTTACGAAGTATGCTTCCCGTGGGAATCTAACCCACGACCACAGGGTCACAAGGAAACGCCTAAACCACTCGACCACGGAGGCAGTTTAGCCCTTAAAAATATCACATTTTACCATTCAGGAAACATGATCATTACGTTTCAAAGCAGCATTTACCACCTCTAAATCCTTGAGACGTGGATATTTGTCAAAAAAATGCCGCGTTTTCAATGTTATCGTGTTACTGTGATCTTCGAGATTCAGAAAATATATTATCTCATCTTCTGGGAATGATAAAGTGGTAACTGATAAGTTTGTGATATTGTGACCTTCTAACACAACAATATTATCGTAGGTATTTGTTGTTAGAATACCTATTTTAACTTACAGAATTATGGTGCCATTATGGTTTGTTGAAAAATAATAATAATAATAAATAATAGAATAATCATTGTTTGGTTCCACAAAACATACATCAAAAGTAATCCTCTAAGGGTTAGGCAGAAGTGTACCTAAAGTACTCACACATAGGTGACGAGCCTATTGCCACCAACCAGGCACAAATGCAGACTATGGCTGCTACTGAGAAAATTCTGATAGAAAAATACAATAACACTTTACCCGACCCGATAATCGAACCCAGAATGTTCAGCAGTCTCGCTAATTTGGTTCCAATAGGACACAAATTCAATGAATGTTTATTCAAACACACTGGCTACGATGGCACAATGGCTAAGATCATAATTATTCTAAAAATTAGCAAATTGTTCTCTTTACTATAAGTAGCACTCACTGTTTCGTTTCGTTCTTTGAGTATCAATCAGACTATAGAGATAGCAGTGGTATTTTTATCTTAGCAGCACTAAGTCTATCTACCGTAACTCCGTTACCGCAGTGATCCTGTCATCAAATCATCAAATGACTCCTCCTGCTCTGGGCAGAGCGGTAGGGAGTGTCAGACTTCTACTGACTAAAAACCACCTTCTTAGAACTTTGTATCGAGGCCGCGGTATCTCTTTCGAGGAACCCGCAGCCCCTTCAGCAGGTTTTCCTTCACCCTTCATTGAGTATCAGACTTTGTACGACAGATATCATTGGTATTTTTATCTTACCAGTACTAAATCTATCTCCCGTAAGTCCGTAACCGCATGGATGCTCTCAAGTCAACATGTAATCCGATTGTACGTTCAGATTCATGCAGATCCAATCAGGGCCGACAAGATTTGTAGTATTGAATTCTACGTACCGTCTGCCTTGTACATTCGAACAAGCTAATAAGTACACAGGTCTTCTAATTCTAGAACACTGAAAATATTGATTGTAATTTTGTTTTATAAAGTGTTTCGCACAAAGCAAGTGATGCCAAACGCTGTATCGTTTGACACCGGTCTCTAAATGTATCTGTAATTCTGTATAATCTTAAAAGTAAATACAAGTTAGCTGGCTGTATACTTTATTAGCTTGTTCGACTGTACCTGTCTGCGTGGTTCTTAGATATGTTGCTTTTGTCTTTAAGACTTTGGAGAGTAAAACCTTTAGAAATAACAATGATAATAAAAATGGAAAGGATGTAGCGACTAGAATACCTGATTTTAGAAACTACAATTTATGCTGCATCAATGAATGATTACATCTACAAAATAGATTAGGGACCTACTTTGAACTTAAACCATTGCAAGAAATGTGACATTCATAATTTCCGATCAGGTTTCGAATAATTTTTGCTCGTGATTTCATACTTCGTTCAAGACTTCCATATTATTTTCGTCTGTCCCATACAAGTAGCCGAGGGTCGAGGGATATTGCATCAGCCGAAAATGTAAACGTTAAAATGAATCCAGATTGTCGTTAACTACCCAAACGCCAATTCCATCGAAAATGGCCAAAGAAACAAAATGCTTTGAAAGCAATTGCCAAATTACTATTAATATCATAAACGGGATACTAATAGTAGTGTCAGTGACCATGTCAGTTTAAAAACTTATAATTGCCAAATTGTTTAGAAACTTTAAAATATTAACCTTTACCTTATCTAGATCCATTTTTCTTTGTCATCAACTGCCTAGCCTTTTCCAACTATGTTGGGGGGTCCACTTGCAGTCCACCCGGATGCTGCTGAATACCAGTATTTTACATGGAGCGACTGCCTATCTGATAAAGCTGTCAGTGCTGTTTTTCGTCCTTCCAACATTCGTCTTACACTCCACTTAGCACATCAAAGTAATCACGTTAAGGACGAAGCCGCGTCTAGGCCGCTGTATCAGCATAACTCTCTGAGCTACCCAATAACTTATTCCCGTTCATTGACTCTCAGCAACGGTCGGGAAGATAAGCGTCTGATATAGCCGCGTATAGTCTTACATAGACTGATATAGCCGCGTATATTTCTTCCCGGATTAGAGGAAGAAATCAGTCACGTTGTTGGTTGGTGTGAGGAAAGATGGAGTAAGAAATCAGTTAGAATATGCTATTATTTGAAGCTCTGACAATAGGACAAAAAAAACTAATTAGTCCGTCAGATAGATTTCCAAAAAATATTGACCACATATTTTTTCTTTTTTCACGTAAACAAAAAATGAAGACGAGACAGTGCTTCGAAAACTCGTGTGACGTCATCTGATAGTACATTTTGTACCTTCATGTGACGTTTCAAGCCCCACTCCATGATCTTTAACGCGCTTTATCTTCGTCAATTTTTATTGATTTGCTACAACAAAAAACACGTATCCAATATATTTCGATAATCTAACTGACGGACTAAATAGAATCATATTTATTTTAGGCAGTCCGATCCCCTATTCTCATAATGGAATCTCAAAGGCATAGTAATTTGCTGCGGGTTGTTCGAAAGAGTTACCGCGGCCTCGGCACAAAGGGCTAAGAAGGAACACAAGTAGGTGGTTTTTAGTCAGTAGAAGTCTGACACACCTACCGCTCAGCCCAGAGCGGGAAGACATAGTAATTTAAAGCTACACTGAATGTTGCTAGGTATGCCATAAGCGGAAAGCATTTTTAACCGTTAAGTTTCTTATAATACTTATGGATATACATGTTTTCGGTAACATTATAATCTTTATAACAATCATGCTAGTTTGTCTAGGACTCTAGGTTTAATGATCGGCACTAGTTTATTTCTACAGCCGAATAATTATGACTATACAGTATTGTTATTGTTTTGGGTTGTCTTCATTGTCCGACAAAAATGCAAATATCTAAACAAAAGCAAGAATGTCTCGACCTCCTGAATAAGTGTATTCTATAACTCTGCTACTCCAATCACAGTTACAACTGAGGGCTGAATGTCATTACTAAATCATTTGGCACTAATCACAACAAAGATCACTCAGCCGACATGATCGAGATAACACCTCTTCCTCCGTGTCGGCTCATAATTGATTTCTTTCTTCATCCTCTTGTGGTGTAGCTACGTGTAAATAAATGTGATATTATAAAGTATTATTGAATAATAAATATTTTATGTTATTTAGTTCTTATGATTTGATTTTTACATGCTGGCGGACAAGCAAACCGAATTTTGTTATGTATAATACCTATATACTTTTTCTTGTTGACGCATATCAAAGATGCCATATACTTAGTTTTTAAGTTTTGAAGTAACGTGAAATCCTTCACTGCGCTTGAACCAAAAAAAATCTCCATTATTCAATTTACCACGTTTAATTCGTTTCTACATTCCTCACCGTTTCAATTTGCTTTTTACTCCTTTATATTTTGTGCTCCTCATCTTGAAACCTACTGAAAACTGAATATAACAATGGACACTCATAATATCCGTTTTACATGAAGATTTTCTATAAATTATATTATTTCAAGACGCAAGCACTAAACTCTTAACACGGAAATGTATCTACTAACATAATCTATAAGATTGTGTCATTCAACGACAAGTTATTGAAATTTTCCATTGATAATGTTATGATACAGCTGAATATAGATGTGTGAAAATGTTTGTCGACGGATTTATATGGTTTGAAGTTTTATAATGATGACAACATTGTTGTTTGTGGATTGCAGAGTGTAAGGCAGAGTTGTACCTTTAGTACACCCACGTAACATAAAGCCTGTTTTTCCCAAAGATCTAATCCTTGGGGTTGTACCTGAAAGAGTGTCTATTAGTGAAATATTTAGTTATGTATTTAAGTCCCATGTAATGGGGGTGAGCCTATTGCCGTCAAACGGGCAAAAATCCAGAGTCCGCGGCTGCTACTAAGAGATTGATGAACAGATGTTAGAAACTAATTTGTCCGATCTGGAAATCGAACAGAACTTCATGCTCAGTAATTGCGCTTGCAACCACGCGGCTAACGAGGCAGTCATCCAAGCACCCACCATGTCATCAGGTGCCTATCAAACTGCCTGTTAAGAGGAATGGAACCACGAAACCTCATACTTAGTACCTAGTAGCATTTTCAGCTACTAAAGCGAATCTTCGGGCGGTAAAACGAATTTCACGTCGCATCGGGCTTAGGGCATGGGTCTAACTCCCGATAAAATCCGCCCCGATTTCTCGAGTTTTACTATGGAACCTAAACCGGGTTGGGCATGCTCTAATCGGCTTGTATGCAATCCGTAGAATACCTGTCAAGCGTAGGTACACCGCGCGACGACCGACGCGTATACTATGATCGTCGATCGTCGCCTAAGCTAACTAGGATTATATTCTGCTTTTAATAGAATTGTCTAGGTTGGTCTGTGGATGGGTGACCGTCCGTTACATACCAAGTTTCCTCCGTATCTCGGAAAACACGTTAAGCTATTGGTCCCGGCTGCCATTATAGATCTTTGTCAGTCGTTACAGGTAGTCAGTGACCTGAAAGTCTGGCAACCAGCCTTACCAAAGGGTATCGTATTACCTAGTATTAACTAGGGTGTGGAGGCGCTCCATGTAAAATACTGGTATTCAGCTGCATCCGGTAAGACTGAAAGCTGACCCAAACATAGTTGGGAAAAGGCTAGGCAGATGATGAATAGGATTGCCTAGAAACAAAACGGTGAATCAAGGTTTATTGACATGCTAAAACAATCAATAGTGTCGAAACTAAGCTCCGTAGAAATGGCTAGTTGTGATAATTACTTATCGGTCATTATGGGGGTCTGTCTCCACCGATCCCGGGATCCGATTTGACGTTACACGGATCCCGGCGATTTGTCTCCACGGATCCCGGGATCCGTTTCTACAAAAAAAAATTAAATTTTTTGTCCACGGATCCCGGGATCCGTTTCTACAAAAAAAAAATTAAATTTTTTGTCCACGGATCCCGGGATCCGTGGCTACAAGAAATAAAAAATAAAAATGTAGAAACGGATCCCTCGAAACTGGTTTTCCTAACTGATTTAAATCACGATGCGCGAACTTTAAATTCGAATTTCGAAACCTTGCCAAGTTACGTGTCGGGAGCTATACTTCAGGGTTCTGGTGTACCTGCTGGTAGTTTCGAAGACTAATGGAAAAAAAAAACATTGTATTAGAAAGATTCCTATTAACAATATACAATACCTCCTTCATTTCTGGCCTCCTGGTATTTTTTTTTTTATAAAAGGTCCTTTTATTTTATCTTATACTTTTTTTTTTATGACTGACACCATTCTGTTGTCCTGGTAGTTTCGAAGACTTTACTATCCAGGTAAAAAAAAAAGCTGCATGGTATTAGAAAGGTATATAGATTTATAGATTTGATTATGAGATTCATATTAAGAATATTGACAATACCTCCTTCATGTTTCTGGATTCCTGGTAGTTTGTGAGACTTTACTACACCAATCCTTTTAATTTTAAATTATAACTTCTTTTCGTTTGAAAGTAGAAAGTAGAAAACCAGTTTCGAAAAATATTATGCTTAACTTCTTGACTCTGTTCGCGGGATCCGTTTCTACATTTTTTCAATAAATATCTCTAAGTACGGCAGTTAGTCCCAATAAAATGCTAATGATCCCAATCCCGTCCTTGGAGTCACAGAAATCAGAACCATCAATAAAGAAGTACCAGGCTCGCAGCAAGTTCAGAGAGGTCAGTCACCTAGTTGCAGGTCGGTCAGCCGTTGACAGTCAGACGCGAACGTTCACGACCTCGCTAACTTTCAGACGAACTGACAGCTGTTGGAACTGAGTGTGATATCAGGTTTGGGTTTATTCGCATCTTTGTTTTATGTAAATCAAAATCGAAAGTTATTTTCAAACTACACTCGGTTCCAAAAATAACGGGTCAGTCACATAAACCCGAATATCTCCCAAACTACGTATGCCATCCTAATGAAACGAAGACTGTTCAATTGAGAATTTAATTATACAGGTAAAAAATAAAATAAAACTTAGTTGCACCTACAATACTAATCTCTAAATTAAAAAAAAAACTAAAGTAGTCATATTTTTCTTAAGATTACATTTTTTTTATGATTGTTTTTTTGCTGTTTTTCATCACTTTCTTCATTTAATACTTTGTATTGCCTCCACGAGCTCTTCTGACAGCTTCCAGGTGATTAGGCATGCTGTATACCAAATTTCGGAGCCGGTGCTGAGGAATACCTTCCCATTCCTCCACCAGTGCTTGTTTGAGCTCAGGAAGCGTGATTGGTGGGGGGTTTCGACCTTTCACGCATCTCTGAAGCTCGTCCCAGGCGTGCTCGATGGGGTTTAAGTCCGGGCTTCGCGCTGGCCACTGCATGAGTTCGATGCCGACCTCTTCAAGGTAGTCATGTACAATTCTGGTGGTATGGGGACGCGCATTATCATGCATTAATATGCCATGCCGGTCCATCCTGGCCATGAAAGGACCTACATGTTCATTGAGGATCTCTTCCACGTACCTCTCTGCATTTAGAGTTCCATTTTGAATGAGTACCAGCTCGGTGCGGGCCTCAGCAGAAATCCCAGCCCAAACTTGTACGGAGCCTCCACCGTACGCCACTTTTTCCTCCACACACGCTTGATGGAAGCGCTCCCCTGGTCTTCTGTACATCAACTGCCTACCATCATGCATATAAAGCATGAATTTAGACTCGTCCGTGAACATTACCCTAGACCAATCGTCTAGTGTCCAGTTTAGGTGCTCGCGCACGTATCTCTGTCTTGCAATTCGATGTCCCCGTTCCAGTTTGGGGCCATTTGCGGGCCTCAATGGTTTCAAATTTGCTTCAGCAAGACGTCTTCTTACTGTTTGAGCGCTTAAATTGCCACCTCCAAAGCGTTTAAAGTGAGTTTTTAGACCAACAGCAGTTTGAAAACGATTTCGGAGCATTGTAGCCACCAGTTGTCTGTCTTCCCTGGCCGTTGTGCATCTTGGTCTACCATTTCCTGGTATTCTAAGGTGTGATATGGGTGTGATCCAGTCTCTTGGTACCGCTGGACTACCCGCTGAACAGTCGACAAAGATACACCAATGTTTCTGGCTGTTTCACGCTGGCTCCGCCCAAGTTCCAAAAAAGTTAGGATTCTGGTACATTCCTCTAGCGTGACTGCCATGCTTCACCTCACAGAATAATAATTATGCACGTGGAAGACGTTCACGATATTTTTTTTGTGACAGAATAGAAATGGAAAGCATCCATAATGACATGAAACAAAAATTTTGTTTTTAAAAATAGTCATTTTTTTTTAATTTTGTTTTTCTAATGAAGTTTTTTTCATCAACCAGTTTAAATAATATGCTATTAGAAGCGCAACTAAAAAGTCTTTATTCTGTTTTTTATTTCATTGATCTAACTTTTACAGTTCTGGAGGTATTTCAATTTTTGTGACTGACCCGTAATTTTTGGAACCGAGTGTAGACTGATAATCAGCACTTTTCGGACGTCAAAATTTATTTATTTAGAAGAGACAGTCCCCCAAAAGTCCCACCCTTCGACACTTCTTAGTATTTTAGCTGGAAAGTAGAAGTGGGGTAACAAACTCCCCAACAAAGAAGTAGTTTCGGGATGGAACAGGTAATTTCGATTTTAGAAAGCTGATGACAGTTTGTACTTTATTGTTGAAGTTTAACATAATTTCCATAAAATAATTAAAAAGAATAAAAACAAAACGCAAATAGGTAGGTACTACAGCTCAGTGGATATCGAAAAATCTCATCAATCCCAAAGGGCCTACCAGCAGCATTTTCACGTTGTTTGGCAACGCTGCCAGGGTCACATGTATGAGAAGTTGTCCAACAGCATAGCGATATCCTGAAGTAACTACTCGGTCAAGCCAGAGGCCCATCATCATTACATCATCAGCCACAAGACGTCCACTGCTGGACAAAGGCCTCCAACATAGAACGCCACATCGAACGGCAGTCTGCCGTTTGCATCCACCGCTTGCCCGCGACTCTCACGATGTCGACGGTACACCTGGTGGGAGGCCTACCAACGCTGCGTCTTATGGTTCGTGGTTTGGTAGTGGCGTGTTATCGGAGGCCAATGGGCGGCATGAAAAGCGCTAATACCATGATAGGCACTAACCATACGAGAAAGTAGAAAAAGTATTCGGACCCCATGGCGCGATTGTTTCAACGACTAACGACTAACCTATCTATCAAGCTTTTATAATAATAAAAGTTCTCTGCATTAAACAAAATACTGTCATTTCTACTACAAAAGAAACTTTTTACCTATACGGATATTTAGTCCAACTTGGATAATTAAAAGTTTACGCATTCGAAGCTGCCGAACGGAAAAGTTGTTCGTACTTACCTTCGTACCCGACGCTGACATTTTTGTGATCAATATTAAGTCGCTAACTTAATATTGATTCAGACACATCTCATAAATAAAAAAAACTATAAATTAAACTAAACTAACAATAAACTATAAAAAGGCATCGAAATACTGCTCCTCAACGCTGTCAGCCGGTAATGTGCCCAAAAGACTGGCGGCATTGCCTCGTTGTATGGCAACACTTAGCCTCTGGCCAAGATAAAAGCCAGCCCTTGGGTCACGAGAAGCGTCAACTAAGCGTTTGGAAATTTCCTTAAACAGGCTATGAGCACTCGGACCCCAAGGCCCCAGAGTTTCAACCCCAAACGGCTCGAAAATATAGTAAAAGTAAGCAGCAGCTCGTAAGTATAGTAATGTAGTATATAGTTTCCGCAAAGGTTACTATATTTACGCCGCTTATATGTAATATCACGCATGTAATTCCGGAAGGGTTAAACGGAGGTGTAGGTACCTAATAGTAGACCCACAATTCACCAGGCCCCCTACTATGACGTCTTAAACAGTCCTAACCTAATGTTATTCCAGTGTGGAAACGTGACAGAACTATACAGGGTGTCTAGCGCCATCTCTCCTCCACACTGGATTAAGAATAAGTTAGGACTGTTTTAAGACGTCATAGTAGGGCCCCAGTTAAGTTTAAGTCTTAAGTAAAAAAGAACGCGAGCATATTTCCATGAACCGGGCACAAATCTCAACTCCATGACTACTACTGGGAGTATCCTGATGTAAACCCCAATCCCAATTGAGAGCAGTGGTGGCTTAGTGGTAGCGGCTCCGACTTACGAACAGTGAGTCGTGGTATGGTTCGAACCCAGTCAGATGCATTACTTTTTTTTTTTTTTTTTCTCTCCCTCTCTCGTTCCGCCACCTCCTTCGCTAGCATCACTGCTTCGCAGAAGGAGGCGACGGCGTCCCATTCCTCTTCGCCCCGGATCATGGCTTGCACCAGGGCGCGAGAGGACGCCGCCGAGATGCATTACTTTGTGTAATTTATTTCATCACCACTGCTCTCAAAACGGTGAAGGAAAACATAGTGAGGAAACCGGCATGTCTTAGAACCAAAATTTCGAAGACATGTGACATCTACCAATCCGCACTGGGCCCGCGTGGTAGATTATAGCCCATCCTTCTCCTAAAGAGGAGGCCTGTGTCCCTGCAGTGGGAACATTATAGGCTGATGATGATGATGAAACCCCAATTACACGACCCGGGAATCGAATCAAAGACCTCATTCTCAGTAGTCGCGCTTATGACTGCTAGACCAACGAAGCTGCCAACCCAATCCATTTCTATAATATTTAATTAAAATATCACCATTGAACAAGTTCATCTGTTCAATTCACTTGGATATTAAAATTTCAGTGGTGAAATTCCTAAAGACTTCTGAGAGTTTCCAATTTCAAGATATTTGTTTTGACAGTTCTAAAAGCAATCCCGAAACTTCCAAATTGAGGTATTCTAAGTACTACTTATAGTAACATCAATAATATTATGTTACTTCGATTGTGAGGCGGTCATTACCCCCGTCGGGGCGGCGGGTTGTTCGAAAGAGATACTGCGGCCACGGCACAAAGGGCTAAAAAGGGAATATGGGTGGTTTTTAGTCAGTAGAAGTCCGACACTACCTACTGCTCTGCCCGGAGCGGTGGGAGTCATTTGATGATTTAGCCACAAGCCACCCTTTAAAAAAAGGCAGTAATTACTATAATCTTTATTTGAACGTATGGCCAGGTGAAGGTCATGATAGTCCGCTGGTTAAAAGCACTAGACTTATAGCTGTGACTGATTAGAGGCTTGGAAATAAAATAGGCATCCTATCTATATTAGCTGTGAACGATTTAGACAATCTTATTTAGAACTGAAAAAAAGCTATGAATCAATACTTCTGAATAGTCAAATCAATATTTTGGTCAATGTTCTGTTAAGTTAAGCTGCTTAAATAGCGGGGCAATATGGGCTAGTAGTTATAGTATTTCCGTGCTTTACAGGGTGGAAGGAATATAAAGAATCTGCTGTTCCCTACACGATCAAAGTGTATGGAACAATTGTTTTTTTAGGGTTCCGTACCTAAATGGTAAAAACGGGACCCGATTACTAAGACTTCGCTGTCTGTTCGTCTGTCTGTCACCAGGGTTTATCTCAAGAACCGCGATAGCCAGACAGTTGAAATTTTCACAAATTATGTATTTCGGTTGCCACTTTAACAACAAATACAAATAATAAAGCCTAAACCCATACAACAAACGCGATTTTTTGCCGTTTTGGTACGGATCTTAGAGAGTTTAGAATGATGGCTAACTATATACTTTTAGAGGAATACATTTGAAATCTTCAACAAACTCAAAAGATCAAGGACTCAACTAGATGACAGACTTGTAAGACTAAAAGCGGTTTCGCACTACGTCCGATCCGAATCCGATCCGAACCCGTGAAAATACGTCCGAAGTAAGTCGTAGAACTATTTCTATGGTAGTTTACGCACTAGATTCGGCTTCCGTCATTCAATTTCGTTCCGTTCTAGTGCGTAAACTACCATAGAAATAGTTCTACGACTACTCCGGACCGTATTTTCACGGGTTCGGATCAAGTGTAGTTCGAAACCGCTCTAAGCCTTGCGAAAAAACTTAGTTCACAGTCTTATAAAATTCATGAGATTAATGATGAAAGCAATATATTCCCAAAAGCCAAGGAAAACAGTTGCATCAAACTTGGAATCTTATCGTGATAAAGATCTCAGATAAGTTGGGAAGATAACCAATAATACAGCAGTTATAAGGACAAATATGAATGGAAGTGCGTGTGCAAATAAAAGCAACAAATATATGTTTGTAGATGAATATAAACACATGTACGTTGTATTTGCTGAAGATAAGCGGAAAACCGACAGCTATTTAAATGAAAATGCAGTAGTTGTTTGTTTTACTGCGATTGCCATTGAAGAATGTGCACTGGGAATATTCAAAATTTGGTTTTGTTAGACTGTAGTAGTAAAAAGAAGATCAAAGGATACTGTGAGAATAAAGAAATAGATAATGCAGGACAAGTAAAAAAATATTACAGTCGCACGGGTCTTCAGGTTAAGCCACGGCTGCCAAGGTCCATTCATCATCATCGTCAGCCTATAATGTTCCCACTGCAGGGACTCAGGCCTCCTCTCTAGGAGAGGGATGGGCTATAATCCACCACGCGGGCCCAGTGCGGGTTGGCAGATGTCACAAATGTCTTCGAACTTTTTGGTTCTAAGACATGCCGGTTTCCTCACGATGTTTACTTCACCGTTTTGAGAGCAGCGGTTATGAAATAAATTACACAAAGTAATGCGCCTGCCTGTGTTCGAACCCACGACCTACTGTGTAAGTCGGGGCCGACACCACTGAGCCACCGCTGCTCCTCTGAGCCACCGCTGCTCCTCTGAGCCACCGCTGCTCCTCTGAGCCACCGCTGCTCCTAAGGTCCATTAATTTCTTATGTGTCTTGGAAAAGTCAAGCCGTTGGTTTCGGGTTTTTTTTTTTCAGTCTTACCAAGGTGGATTGAATTAACATAATGAAGTTTTTAACCATATTTATAACTGGCACAGTATTAAAGAAGATTATTTTTAAGGAATTGTCGAATACAACCCAATAACATTTATAAACACCTTGATCCTCAATAAGCAGCATTTAAACCATTCGAACGAACATGAAAGGAAAGAATGGAGAATTAAACTTCGCATATGACAATGTATTAATGAAAGAGTAAGGATGTCACCCAAGTGGGTCACATTCCGTTAGCTTTTGAACTGAAATAAGGAGCACACTGACACACTTTATTTAGGGTGGTCACACAGCTGACGGCAGACATATTGAGCATATCGTCGATTGTGTCTATTCGATCGAACTTAATCCTGCTTAACTACACTACACGCACGTCTAGTCTGTTAGTATGCTAGATCAACAGTTGATGGTTTTTTTTAATATAAAATTTCGAAAAACCGATATCATTGAAATCGAATATCGGTTTTTCAATATCGGATTTTTGGTCCGATAATCCGGTTTTTCGATATTATCGAAAACCGGTATCCGTGCTCTACAACTTAACGAATATATTAGAGGTACTTAAAGATAATGCGTTTGAATGTCGGGAGTAATCTACGAAAATACTGATCCATTATCTTCAGCTTATCCTTTTCTGGCTTGCAGTCTTCGTCAGTATTTTACATGGAGCGACTGCCTATCTGATCTCCACAACCCAGTTGGTAATTTGTGATAGGTTACCCTTCGGAAAAACTGGTTGTCGGGTGCGGTTGCTGGTTGCTGGTTGGCTGCCTGTACCTGTAGCTACTACCAACGACCTACAAAGAACAGCCGGGACCACGGCTTAACGTGCATACGGAATTACTGATCGGATTCTATAAAAAAACTCACTAATGGGAAATGCCAGTGTCAAAGCGAGTCAATACTAGTTTTATAGGTGTACGATTAAATGCTTTTTTACCTGTCTATTCTGTCTATTAGCTTCCGGACCTTATTCCGACAGATATGCGTCCACCCCAATTATACTGGAAGTAGGTTATTGCTGGAGATTAACTTGCTAAGACTTGCATAATTTGATGCGAAGGACGTGAGAGTCTTCAGTCTAAGCCTTACGTCTTTATAGCTTTGTGTAATTTGCTTAAAGAGGTATGTTGTCGACATATTCAGGTTGGGTAGGTCTGACTTCGAGAAAGGGGTCAATCGTCGAATCCGCCTCGGTTGGGCTGGGCAGCGATCCGACTCGGTTGGGCAGCGTTTGGCGATCCGACTCGGTTGGGCAGCGTTTGGCGATCCGACTCGGTTGGCGAGCCTATTGCCAACCGAGTCGAACCAGACACAAATGTGTGGCTGCTACTAGACATTATTGATGGAAAAACCCAAGGACACTTTGCCCGACCTGAGAACTGAACACAATAATCATGCTCAGCAGTCGCGCCACTAGACCAACGAGGTAGTCTCATAATCTGCTTGATATAAATGTGAGAGATCAAATTCAAGAATTATTAAAAATAAATGATAACGTAACCAGTACGCCCACAGGCCTTCAGTTGTTTTTAAGTTCCACGTATATAACGTAGTGGGCGGGACATTTCCCATGAAAAAACACTTTGACGCCAACCGAGGAATCAGGCCCGAAAGCGCTTGTAGCTAGATAATCTACTAACAAAACAATTACTAAAACCTCTCGATATTCATCGTCACTATTCTCTTCATCTTATCCCAATTCATTTGAGGTCGGCGCAGCAGGACTTCTTCTTCCATACCTCTCTGTTTTTCGTCAACTCGTGAGACACCTCCTTTCTTACCATAGTAATGTACAATATTCTGATGTACCATTTCAGCAAAAGAATAGCTTTTACTGCTGCAATACATCCAATTCTTCAAGTAACAGTTTACGTAACACAAAATATAGCTCCAAAACAACGACCAGACCAAGTTTAAGTAGAACATCATAAATCATTTATTTGGCAACGACTATAACTCCACTCCAGTATTAGATATTTTCCTACAATGTAACGTCAAGCACAGATGGTACAATAAAGACGCTGCCGGGTACTGTTCTTAACAAGAAAGCTAATTTCTTCAGAAAGATAAAATTAAATTAGAGATGTACCGACTCGTAGCTGACTATTCAGGATAGGGGACTATCTGGCCATAGTTTCTGTCGGCAAATAAAGCCATTGAAATTAAATTATGTTATAAGTTAAATTTTTATCCAAACAGTTTATTAAATAATGTAGTCATTGAAAATCTTCCTTTTGTAGTCGATTAATGAATCAGTAGTCAAATAAGAAAATAAAAATATAATTTCAAGTTTTAACAGATAACTTTAGATTTTTGGTGGTTGTGAGTTTGTGAGCGAGTGCGTGATTATAATTATACTCAATACGAGTGACTCAGCTTTACATGAAACGTAATTAGCGTTATGGATACTCTCTAAACCCCGCCAAATGCAATTATTATCAGCTTGGCCGAATAGTCGTCCAGTCGTCGGCTAGTCGGCACTCTCTACATTTTTTATCTATCTCAACACTCCAGGAAATGACTTCAAAGAATTCTTTGCGTTAATGAAGAGTAAAAACTAGTGACAATGAAACTGTTACTACTTTTTTTCATAAAAGAAGATTCAGTTATAAAAGTTTTCTCTAAAAGACAAGAAATAACTTTAAGAAGTAATCGCTTAGAACGATAAATGAGTTGGACTGAAAAACTGGAATGTTACAAATAAAGATTATCCTGTTACAAACTCAGACAATGCAAAAACAGAGTGTCAGTTTCGTAAAAGGTGATATTCTGTGGTTTTTACAAAGTGCGTTTTAAAAATGTGTGATTTTACGATTTTACCTAATTAACATTTTGAAATATCGGTTTTGTAAATAATAACAAATATCTCATTGCGTATCGTCCAGCAGGTACAGTCGAACAAGGTAATAAGTATACAGCCAGCTAACTTGTATTTACTTTTAAGATTATACAGATACATTTAGCATACAGCACTTTAGAATACAGCGTTTGAGATCAGTCGTTTAATGCGAAATACTTGATAAAACAAAATTACAGTCAATATTTTCAGTGTTATAGAACTATAAAGATCTCTACCCTGTAAACTTATTAGCTTGTTCGACTGTACTATTGTTCTTCGTCAGTATGTTCCCATTTTCTTCTTATTTCTTCATAGACAAACTCTAAACTACAAAGTGAGCTCGGTTTTCTTCAATTTTATAGACATAGAGTAAACTACCACATTCAACGCTTGGGAGAGGAAATAAGAAAACTTTTTCGTCTGACAAAGTTGACACAAGCCCTGCTTAACTTTAGTTAGTGGACACGTGCAAGGTCTGATATTCAGGGCGTTTCTTCTTTAAAAGAAAACTCTCGGTAGCAGAATATTATGCAAGTGGTCGAGTAGTTTAGGCATTTGCCTTGTGACCCGGTGGTTAAGGGTTCGCTTCCCACGGGAAGCATTCTTTGTAAAGTTGTTTCCAGTTTGGCTAGAACATTGCAGGCTTGAATCACCTGACTGGCTGATAAAAAAGATGATTCTGGGCTTCGGAAGGCACGTATACGCCGGCCGCTAAATGGCGGTCGTCAAACCATGTCAGAGGCCCTTGAGGCGGTATAGAAACTCTGACACTAGGGTGTGTGAGGTCGTTAGACCTTACTGCCCACACGATATGAAGATGAAGACGCAGGTCGCTTGCTTGCTCATCATCTGTTTGCCTATTCCCACTAAGTTGGGTTCCAGGTGATCGGGATGCAACTGAACAAATACACAGTATTTTAATGAAGCGACAGCCTATCTCACCTTCATAAATAAACTCGTAAGTCTTGGGTGATAAGATATAAGATGAAGATGTTATCACTGGTTGTCAGAAATTCTGGTCCATGACTAAGACCTGTCAAAGATTTGTAAATGACAGCCGGGACCAAAACCTTACAGTGTGTGTTTCTAAGTTAATAATAATTGTCAAGTCCTCGCTTTAATAATTATATTGCATCAAAGATAAGGCATTCGAGAACAATAATTTCTACTTTTTGGGTGTGTCTCATCTGCCTTCCTCTTGGCAAGTACGAGCATGATGTTAAACCTGCTTAGTGCTTAAAGATCTTGGGAAGCATCAACACAGTCATTCCGTCCGAAACGTTGTTTTTCTAAAACTAATGCTTTACTTGTAGAGAACAATATTTATTTACATCGTCACAAAATAAACACAAACGTTAACAGACGTAGTTTGATGTCATATTGTTTCAAATAGAGTGGCGTATCGTGTACAAATAACAATACTACTCGATTATCTATATAAGATAGTGAAACTCAGTTGTTTCGATTAGAAACAAAAGTGGTCCAAGAATGATGCCTTGTGGAACACCTCTTGTAAAAATGTAAACTAGAAAGCAGTGGGCCAACTGTAAAGTCATTTATTAAATTATCTTCTGTATTTCGGAAGAAATGAGACAGAATATTATATCAAATGCAATATTCAATTAAAATAAACAGTTTTTTTTAATTGCGACACAATCAAAGGCATCTTATTATTTTGTTGCCTTCTCATTAAAAATCAAATTATAATTTTCTCACGCCTTTTTCCCTTGGTGACAGAAACTACACAACGCCTCCTGCTTTAACCTAACATACTCTCGTTTTTTCCAAGCATCCAAGCAGGTATCCATTTTCAATCCTTAAAATTTAACTAGTGGAATATTTTAAAGCTCAAACATGGCGTGACACAGAACACGGAAACCGATCTGTCAAGTATAACAAGCATGTCAATCAAATAACAGTATAATGAAACATTTATCTAATCTCAAGTGCTTCGTACAAAGGCGACGTAAACACTTGAAGAACCCGAAGAGACACTGTTTCTATGAGGCACATACGTTTTCGATTCTTGTGTGTTCAGGCAAATGATAATAATACATACTTATTTGGGTTATATCATGAAAATAAACATCAACTTATGTTGATCACATGATTTCTGTTCATCAGCTGATCCTCTAAAAAATTTGGAGCATCTATTTTTAACGAGATAATTAAGTAGGAAATCAGGAAACAGAGGTGAAACTAGCATTAAACTGACCCACGAAAAGTAAAAAAAAAAGGAAATAATTTAAAACTTTATAATTTCCTAATTAATCTAATATTGTTAGTGAGAAAAAGTAATTTTGAAAATATTGTTTCTATAAAACATCATAAAGGACTTTAATAAATACAAAAGAACTAAAACATACACGTAGCGCAGATATTTGAAACCAATAAAAAGTATACCCTGAAGGACGACGAAAGTTTTTCTTCAACGTGACGTCTCCAACGTCAGCTTATAGTTATGCACGGTTGACACTGGTATACGATATCGGACGTGACCACATTCCAGAACTTCGTGAGATCCTCCAAGTTAAGACAATGGTAATGGAATGTATCATTCGGGTAATGTCGGGTATTTTTTCGACCGTCGACCGGTATCAAATCCTATCCTAATAATATTATAAACGCGAAAGTTTCTAAGTATGGATGGATGTTTGTTACTATTACACGTAAAAATTACTAAACGGATTTGGATAAAATTTGATACACAGATAGTTTATAACCTGGATTAACACATAGGATAGTTTTTATCGCAATTTTATCTTCCCGTGGGATAATTTTCGAGTTTTAGCGGGCGAAGCCGCTGGCAACAGTATCTTATTTATAAGTTATAACTGTTAACTTGACTACCTCGTTGGTGTAGTGGTTGCAAGCGTGACTGCTGAACATGAGGTCCTGGCTTTGATTCCTGGGTCGGGCAAAGTGTTATTGGGTTTTTCCATTAGGAATTTCTCAGTAGCAGCCACGCAGTATGGATTTGTGCTCGGTTGATGGCAATAGGCTCGCCCTCAACTACAAGGGACTTAAACATGACTTGTGAAATATGGGTGTACTAATGGGTAGACTTCTGCTTAACCCTTCGAGAATTACAGCTGTGAAGTTCTGTTCTGTTTTTTGTTTATTTACTTCTATATATACATATATATATTTTTTTTAAATTATAAATGGGCTTGCTCTTGACAATTCAATCTTGCCCTAAGGGCAGAGATGATGTCGACGATGGAACGAGCTTACCCAGAAGAAGCCTGTTTACTCGCGACTTAAACAGATTAGGGTTAAATGAACTCGGAAAAACCGACGCAGGCAGGGAATTCCACTCCTTGGCTGTGCGCATAATAACCCAGCAAAGCGCTTCGTTCGAATGTGTGGAATGTCGACTAGGTATCGGTGATACCCTGCAGTACGTCTAGTCTCCCGATGGAAGAAGGGAGATGGTGGGATCAGCTCGTGGAGGTCTTGCGCACACTCTCCGAAGTACAGTCTGTAGAAGACCGACAGACATGCGACTTTGCGACGGTGGGCCAGGCTATGTAGCTTGATAACCAGCCTCTAACTTTCTTCCCCAACCTTCTATATAAATTAAAACAGAAGTCCTGACTGACTCATCAACGCCCAGCCCAAACCCTTGGACTTAGAAAGCTGAAATTTTGCACAGAGGTTCCCTTTGTAATGTAGACAAGGAATAAGGAAGGATTTTTTGAAATTCATCCCCTAAGGGAGTTAAATAGAGGATGAAAGTTCGTATGGAAAATCGTCATATTCACGCGGGCGAAGCCGCTGGCAAAAGCTAGTCTATATCTATAAAAGCGAAAGGTCACTCACTCACTGATTCATCACGAAATCTCGAAAACCGCTGGACGTACAAAGATGATTTTTGGCAGGGAGGTAGTTTATGGTTAGTAGACGTCCGCTAAGAACGGATTTAGCGACAGGGCCGGATTAGGGTGGTCTAAGGGCCCTCGCAAGTTTGTATGAAACTCCTTCATTTTTTGTGCTACAATCTAGATTTTTGGCAGATACGTAGTTTATAGTCAGTGGGCGTCTGCTATGAATTAATTTTGCGACAGGGCCGGATTAGGGTGGTCTAAGGGCCCTCACAAGTTTGTATGAAAGTCCTTAATTTTTCGTGCTATAATCTTGATTTTTGGCAGAGACGTAGTTTATAGTCAGCAGGCATCCGCTATAAATTAGTTTTGCGACAGGGCCGGATTAGGGTGGTCTAAGGGCCCTCGCAAGTTTGTTTGAAAGTCCTTCATTTTTTGTGCTACAATCTTGATTTTTGGCAGAGACGTAGTTAATAGGCAGTAGACGTCTGCTTAGAACCGATTTTGTGACAGGGCCGGATTAGGGAGGTCTAAGGGCTCTCGCCAGTTTGTATGAAAGTCTTTCATTTTTTGTGCCACGATCTTCATTTTTGGCAGGGTCGTAGTTTAAAGTTAGTAGACGTCTGCTTAGAACAGATTTTGAGACAGGGCCGGATTAGGGAGGTTTAAGGGCTCTCGCCAGTTTGTATGAAAGTCCTTCATTTTTTGAGCTACAAAGTTGATTTTTGAGACGGACGTAGTTTATAGTTAGTAGACGTCTGGTAAGAACAGATTTTGTGACAGGGCCGGATTAGGGAGGTCTAAGGGTTCTTGCAAGTTCGTAAGAAAATCCTTAATTTTTTGTGCTACAAACTTGATTTTTGGCAGGCACGTAGTTTATAGTTAGAAGAACTCTGCTAAGTACAGGTTTTGTGGCAGGGCCGGATTAGAGAGGTTTAAGGGCGCTCGCAAGTTTGTTTAAAAGTCCATCATTTTGTGTGCTACTAACTTGAATTTTGGCAGGGACGTAGTAGGTGAGTAGAAGTTTGCTAAGAACCGATTTTGCGACAGGGCCGGACTAGGGAGGTCTAAGGGCTCACGTGAGTTTGTATGACAGTCCTTCCTTTTTTGTGCTACAATTTTGGCAGGAAGGTACTTTATAGTTAGTAGACGTTGACTAAGAACGGATTTAGCGAGTTTAGTAACATGGCCAGAATAAGGAGGTCTGAGGGCTTTTACATGTTTGTAAAAATGTACTGTTTTTTTTTGTACTAACAACCTGAAATTTAACAAGTCTAGAGTTTAGGAGTAGGAGATCTAAGCTAAGTTTGTAAGGAAGACCTGGACTAAGGGCACCCGTAAGTCCATATGAAATCCTTGGCTTTTTGTACCTGAAAATTGGAGAGATAGAATATAGTTAAGACATTTCAGGTAGGAATAGATTTTATGACAGGGCTGGTTTAAGGGAATATAATCGCTTCGATTGGCATTTGGCATTCGATTTGACATAGTACCATCCACAGGCAGTCCAGACAAGAGAGTCAAAATTTCTACGCGAACGAAGTCGCGGGCAACTGCTAGTGAAATTATAAATGTAAAAGTAACGGTGTCTGTCTGCCAGTTACCATATATTTCTCACCTTACTAACTGAGCGGATATCGATGTTTGGTCCTTAGGTATTCTGTGTCCTGGGGTAAAACATGGGGTACCTAAGTATGACAGCCTGGTAAGGCATTCCCATGAGATCAGCCTCTACCTGCTAACCCCGGAGAAGTTGGGGCCAAAGTTAGTCACACATTTCGTAGCGTGGTCAATTATTCACGCCTATAATATTTGTGCACTGAATTTCTGTTTACCTAAGGCTGAACGACGTCAGACATTTTTGTCGGGCCGTTTTAAAATTTGTTCATAAAAAATCGGTGACCGAGTTTTTTTTGGTCAGAATTAACGAACAAATTTAAATCGGCCAGACAAAAAGTCTAACGTGGGTGGGAGCGCTAAACGAGAACAAAACTTATGAAAGAATATGTTATTTTTGAAGACAGATAGATTTTCAAAAAATATTGGCCAAATATTTTTTATTTTTTCACATATTATTATTATAAAAAAAAAATGAAGACGATACAGTGCTTCGAAAACTCGTGTGACGTCTTCGTCAATTTTTAATAATTTTATAAAACAAAAAACGCGTATCCAATATTTTTCTAAAATCTTACTGACAGACTAAACAGAATCATATTTTTTTTAGTCACGAAATATCCCTACTTTCATTTGTTTAAGCTATATTTACGTAATGTAGATTATTTTATCAACTTTTCCGGTTCAGGTAGATAAAGACCAGTTTCAAAGGTAATCGCGTCCCAATCCAGGAGTACAGCCGGCGACTTTGATCAGAAAGACGCTCTCCATTGTTGAATTCAGGTCACCGTGGAATTGCAATCATGGGAGTGCAGCCTAAGAATGGCCTGTGACCAATTTTGTTGTCAATTTTCTTTTACTTACTTTCAATTCTAAATCTTTAAACAGTTTTGTAATGAAAAAAGCCTTTAGGTAAAGCCGAGTTGAACCAGTTACCAAATGGTTACCACGTTTTTGTTAAAATATTAATGTTATATTTAAAATAAGTCACCAGTCATACTTGTTCAATAATAGAGCGGAAGGGAGTGTCAGACTTCTACTGACTAAAAACCAATCCATGTTCCTTCTTCGCCCCTGTGCCGAGGCCGCGTTATGCCTTTCGATAATCCGCAGCCTCAATAATAGACCTTATCTAACACTTTCTATCAGACGTGATCCTGGTTAAGAGCAGAACCATTTTGCTATAACATAACATCACGCCTGTAATGAAGGAAGGGTTAAGATTTGGGACAAGCCTGCCACACTATTCCCAAACCACTGTAACTCCTGTTAGCCAGAATCAACAGTGGCGACCACAAGAAAAGCGCCGAGACAATGAAGCTCGACGAAGTCCCAGAGAAACGATTAAACTGTCTTGGATCCCGCAACGAAATTAATCAGAAAAAAATAGCGGAGAAGGACAAAACATAATTTCTACTTCCCTCCATATCAGCAGGAGACAGAACAGAACAAGGCCAATAGGCACACAGGGACGTATACAACTGGGATAAGCCCAGTTGCCTAGCACCACGGATATTATTGTCATTAATATTACTGGGTCCTAAGTTGTGAGCTGTTATATTTGATTCCAATAATAGGTATGACAAAAATGCTTAAATTTGTTCTAGTTTCTACAAGGTCCGTATAGTAAATAACTCCCGATGTAACCTGTAGACTATTTAACATAATATTACGTTCATTCTCAAGGAAGGGTTAGGCAGAGATGTATCTAATAGTACACCCACATTTCGGCAGTTATGTTTAAGTCCCATGTAGTTGGGGGCGACCCTATTGCCATCAACCGGGCACAAATTCCAGACTCCGTGGCTGTTACTGATAAATTCCTGATGGAAAAAGCCAATAGCACTTTGCCCGACCCGGGAATCCAACCCAGGACATCGTGCTCCGCAGTCGCGGTTGCTATAAAAAACTTTTATTATGTTTGTTAGTAACAAAGCATAATAAAATAAGTAGAGTGTATTATTAACTGGTATTAGTTCAAGTCACAGTCAACGGTTCAAGGTCTGAAAAAGGTTTTTTTTCTATTTATAGTACCATAAAACGTAGCGGTATACACGCATACGATTGTTTATTTATAATTGACTTCCATTAAAAGTTAAAAGGGAATAGACTCTCGTGGTATGCGCATGTGATGAGGAGGGATAATAATAATAATCCACAACTATCACACAACGCCATCTAGTCCCAAGCTAAGCAGAGCTTGTGTTATGGGTACTAGACAACTGATAAACATACTTATATATTTCTAAATACATACATATTATAGATAAATTACACCCAGACACAGAACAAATGATCGTGCTCATCACACAAACATTTGTCCTGGGTGGGAATCGAACCCACGACCTCCGGCATAGCAGTTAGGGTCACTAACCACTAGACCAACAGGCCAGTCAAACAATGAATGTCAGTCAAGGGATGAATCGCATGAGACTGAAAAAGTGAGGAATATAAATGTGGACGGATGGAGAGAGAGAGGAAGACCAAAGAAAAGATGGATGGAGTGTGTGGGAAGAGATATGAAGGAGATAGGAATAAATGATAACGTGACGACTGACAGGGCAGAATGGAAGAACAAAACGTGTTGCGCCGACCCCAAATTATATGGGATGAGGGCAGAGAGATGATGATGAATTGACTTTTCCATCACCAACAACGCTGTATAAAATCACTTTTTATCTTTCCTTGTCTATAATATCACGGGCGATGATATTGTTAAAAATACCATCTTATTATATCACGATTTATTATTACAGCTATTTTTTTACCGCAAGTTTTTATTAACATTTAAATAATTTTGCGACATAATAATTTTCCTTTCTACCTCCCCAACCCCAATACGAAATTGCTTGGGCAGCGGCACATAGATTAAATAGAAAGGTTCATGAAAATCGTTCGCCGAACTTTCAAGTATTAAATGGCTATGTGTTGTCAGATGAATGCGATAAAGTTGTGGTGTTCATCGCTGGCGGCTATCAACGCTTTATTATGTAAAATTGGGGCGAGTTCTGTGATGGGGCTATACGTTTATAGTATGGTCCCTGGAATTGATAAGATTTGAGTATTTTATAATAATAATAATAAATAATTTATTTGCATAAAAACATGGTATACAATGGTGTTAAATAAAATTAAAATAGTTCATACATGTTTAGCTAAGATAAAACATAGCATGCAAAATTTCAGAGTATAGCAAAATGTTACAATGCTCAAAATCTATATTCAATAAATTCTTTTAAACTATAGAAATTGTATTCATTCATCCACTTGTGCAATTTAATCTTTAATAAACTTAACTTTAATATTTTAAAGTGGCTTGGTTATATTTTAGGGTTAGGTATCTCAAAAGAAAAAACGGAACCCATACACGATCACTCGTGTGTCTATCTGTCTGACCGAACATTCCCCCCCACTTATTTCCAAAACTACTGAGCCTAAAATTTTGATAAAAATACAGAAATTAGTTCAACAGTTATAGATTACAGGAAAACCTTATAAGAAGTATATGATAAAATAACATGCAATTCTCTCACTCAATATCTACTACAATGGTACGAAACCCTTCATGTGCAAGTACGACTTGCACTTGGTCCGTTTTTTTTATATTAATATTGCAATAGGGATGTTAACAAAAAAATCTAATTAGTCCGTCAGATAGATTTCCAAAAAATATTGGACACATATTTTTTCTTATTTCTCGTAAACAAACAATGAAGACGAAACAGTGCTTTAAAAACTCGTGTGACGTCATATTCTAAGACATTAGTATGACATTTCTTAGCGAGCAGTGACGTCACCACCTCCCACTCAAATCTTTGACGCGTTTTATCTTCGTCAATTTTTATTGATTTGAAAAACAAAAAACGTATCCAATATTTTTCGATAATCTAACAGACGGACTAATTAGAATCATATTTTTTTTAGTTAGTAAACATCTCTATCCAAATAATAATATGGGCGAACCCTAATTTCTGACGAGGTTATGGTTCTTCAATAACTCGATGACGGGGCTATTATGGTTCACCCAAACCGATACGGTCATAGACACCTCGGTACTAATTCCTGCTGAAGTATTTGTCAACGCTCGGTTTCGTCGACAGTTTGTCCGTAACTGGTAGGTACTTTTTTTTTTTTCTTTAGACACAAATAGTTTTCTGCTTATTATATTATTTTTTTGTACTCTACCACAGTGCTGTCTTATTTGACCCTATGGTTGACTGGTAGAGAATGCCTTGTGGCATTAAGTCCGCCTATGTACCACTATTGTACATAAAGTTTGAATAAATAAAAAAATATGGCAATCGTGATTATACCACAAGTTCTTATTTAATTATCGCTTTCCTACAATAATATTCACTGAAATAATAATTGAAACGAATACCTATTATAAGACAAAAAGGGTAACCAAACCATTGCCTAACTAGTTATCATAGCCAGGCCATTAAAACATGAATACCAAGCATACCTACAGGATTGAACCGAATCAAACACCCGAGGCGATGTGACGTAACCTTGCAAACGCCACCGGCTGCGTGTTTGTGAAATGCTCGTAATTTTTGCGTTGCGACGCGCCGTGACATACTTTGATGTTTCTGCCGGTGTCAGAATGTGGGAAATTATGGTAACAGTCCTTTTACGATTATTTTTACCTCTGGTAGTAGCAATAACATAACATTCATTTATTTTAAGGCATCTTTTACCTATATATACATAAAAAAATACATTTTAACATGAACATCCATATTTTTGAGTTGTTGATCGAAATGTGTTTGAAAAATTAATATTTTATGTTCACATGAATTTAGTATCAAAGAATCTAAACCCAATTAGTAGTCTAGATTCGAAATGAACTGGGATCGATAACTGAATAAATATAGCGAATGATATCGATGATGAGAAACTTTTTTCAGTCTAGACGTTTGACTATTTTATTTTATATGCACTATATAAAATAAAATAGTCAAACGTCTAGACCCTTAAATAATAGGGACTAGGTATATTCATTGGAGTTAAGATAGATATTAAATTAAATCAGAATGATTGAATCCTAGACTAAGACTTAAAATTGTAGTAATAAAAGAAAGATGTGCTCGTAGTAGATATTGGAGAGCTTGGGATGAATAATAAGCTGACCAAGTAGAATGTGACCAAATCTAAAGAAGGGTTCCGTAACATATCTTAATATTGAAATACGAAATAAGAAAGAGAGAGATTAGTCCTTCTACTAGAAATATTCAATATGATTTTAAACACTCCATCATTACTGAAATTATGATGTGAAGCTGTAATATTTTATGTTATTGAAGCTACTGCGTATTGTCTCTGCATCCCCCTAGGCAAAATCCGCGTTTTACTTGTGCATAGTTTTAATTAATAAAAAAATAATACTCATCATCAAATACCTCATGTGTTTCCGTTAAGTAAGTAGTTTAATCCCTGTAAGAAACTTTCAGTTTCGGTTCTTATAAAACTATCAAAATGTTGTGTCGCGTTTAAAATTATCACTACTTATTATTATAAAACAAAGTCCTCCACCGCGTCTGTTTATTTGGGATAAACTCAAAAACTACTGCACCGATTTTCATGTTATTTTCACCAATGGATAGAGTGATTCTCGAGGAAGGGTTTTTTTCAAAATTCAACCTTGAGAGTTAAATAGGGGATGAAAGTTTGTTGGGATATTTTTCGACGTTCACACGGGCGAAGTCGCAAGCAAAAGCTGGTAATAAATAAAATTCCATTACCTAAGGTCAGTCAGGCTTTGACATTTTCAACACGCATCAGAACCATGTACCAAAAACAGGACAGTTCCTTTACGCATTCACTACGGAACCCTAAACCCGTCACCGCTGCTGGCAGCAATCCGATCCGACATACAATGCGTCCTAGCGTGGAGGCTAGCAGTGGCTTGGCTAATTGAATTCAGCCTCGTCTGTTGGATTGCAACAGCCTAGCTGCCTAGTGGTGTAGTAGTATTTCCCTAGAACTTGGGAAATTGAATTTTAATATTTACACCTTAGTATTGTATCGAGTCTGGTTCTTCTAACCTAACAGACATTGTGTTGCTGGGGAGTTTGTTCCGCCACTTCTTCTTTCCAGCTAAAACACTAGGAAGTGTCGAAGGGTGGGCGTTTTGGGGGACTGGCTCCTGTAAAGTAAATTTGAAAAGTGCTGATTATCAGCCTAATTTAAATAAATGACTTTTGATTTTGAATGTCATCTTTAGTAGCAAAGTAGCTTAGTAGTGTTCTGGCAGTAACTTCTCATGTATTTTCATGCTGAACTTCTGCCGGTACAAAAGGCTGTTCGTAAACGCTTCACGTTCCAACATCACTACATAATTTTAAAACAAAAGTCCTCCGCCGCGTCTGTCTGTTCGAGATTAACTCAATAACTCCTGCAGCGATTTTCATGTTGTTTTCACTAATGGATAGAGTGGTTCTAGAGGAAGGTTTTAGTATATAATTTGCTCGACATCCACGCGAGTGAAGCTGCGGGCATTAGCTAGTAAATGAAAATTAAGTCCGTGATATAACAGAGGATTAACTTAGATTGTCGTAGTCATGCCCGTTATCACTAACACTTTTAGCAGTGGTGTGAAAACAACAACAACAAGATAATTATAAGTTTTTGATCTGGTCACTAACAATTTCATTAACAATTAAAATGAGATAATATGATCGTGGATTAGGTTGTAACAGATAGACGCCAAAATATCGGGAACTCGAAACAAATAGTGAACAATTGAACATGGTAAATACGAGTATACCGTTTTAAGTGCTAATGGAAACAAGAAAATTATAAATTTTAGTACGTGCAAACATTTATAACTGCAAAGTTTAAGTACCTTATAAAATAACCACAAACTTATCCATATAAGTAGTAGCAGCAATAAAACTTGTAAACGGTAATGATAATGACACACTTAAATCAACAAACCGGTGAGAATCTCTCATTGCAAGCATATCAGTGCCAAGTGCAATGTCTATCTATACGTACCTTATCAATAAATTACTTTTTGTGTCAGTCTGTGTAGCCGCGTTGTTCTTCGAAACTACGCGATAGATTTTGATACTGTTTCCGACATCGTTTTTTTGTATGCCAATTTTTGTATAAACATTCCGAAATAAATTCTTAACATACACTTCTGTCTAAATCTTCAGGGTTTAGAAACCTGATAACAATATTTATAATTATCATCACGTGTGTGGAAACCCACTTTTTTCAAGCCTTGTAATAGGGGGCAAGACCATTTCCATCAACCGGGCAAAGTTCCAGACTCGGCACAAGGGCAAAGAAGGAACATGGGTTCGATTTTTAGTCAGTAGAAGTCTGACACTCCCCTTCGCTCTGCCCAAGAGCGGGGGGGGGGGGGGGGGGTCATTTGATGGTTTTCCACCCACCAAAAAAAAAGGCTGCTACTTAGAAATTCCTAAAATTATACTTACAAATCTTCTTCTTAGCGTGTCGATGACAATATTTAAACTGAGTCGGCCCGAAATTTAGCGATGTGTTTGGCATTTTCTGTTCCGTACATCAGCTCCTGATATCAAGTGTTCCACACGAATGTACTTACTATGTTCGACTTACATTTATATAATTGTTACCGGCCAAACCCGAGTTCTGGACAAACTAGTTTTGCCTAGGCTAAACTAGTTCTTCCTTCACGTTCAAGGTTAGCGTTTCCGTCAGCAGGTTAACGGAGCCCCGCTGCGCAGTGCTCCTACTTTTGTCTGCAGGGTTTAAAGGAACCTAACTAACCGAACCTCGGGGTGCCCCTGACGTCGACCGTCAGCAGGTCCACGTTCTTCCTTCACTATCGCAAATAGTAAGAACTAGTTGAGCCTAGGCGAAACTAGTTTGTCCTAAAATCGAGTTTGGCCGGTAACATATTGATAACTCCAGGTTTTGCGAAACCGTGCAAAGCAGGGTCAGTTCGCTAGTATATCAATAAATTGTGATGCAATAACAGCTTGAAGCCTGCTCACCTTTGCTTGAGGTCCTTTTAGTTTAAGTCGTAAGGCTGTTTTAATTTTTTGTTGATGTTTATTACTTTTACTTGACAGTACTGTTAAATGATTGAGATCGTGAGTAACTTATACGAGTAGGAATATGATGAACAGGGTGTAAAGTTCTTCATACAAAAGGGTGGTAAATGTTTCACTTGTTACCATAGATTTGTGGTTGAAAAGATCATCATCATCAGCCTATAATGTTCCCACTGCAGGGACTCAGGCCTCCTCTCTAGGAGAGTGATGCGATAAACCACCACGCGGGCCTAGTGCGGGTTGGTAGATGTCACATGTCTTCGATTTTTTTTGGTTCTATGGCATGCCGGTTTCCTCACGATGTTTTCCTTTACCGTTTTGAGAGCAGTTGTGATGAAATAAATTACTGGGTTCGAACACACGACACACTGTTCGTGAGTCTGGGCCGCCACCACTGCTCTCATTTGAATAGATACTTACCTATAATTATATAAAACCTAACTCACAGGTCACAAATCAATATCACTTTGACCGTATCACGGTCTGAATCAAATGCAATCAAAAGTTCCATAAATAGAGATATGATAGAAGATTGCCGTCACTTCATAGTAATTGTGTTGACTATTACCTTTTATATACTCTGATTTTGTTTAAGTAGGTACCTATCGCCATTTCACGTTATCGTTGTGAAGTGGTAAACAATGAACTTCAATCAATGCTGGAGTGCACAAGGCAGTAAGAGCATTTTAGAAGTACATAGGTAGCTTTTGTGTGTGGGCTTTTCCCAGTATCTTCGTAATAATAATACAAGCTGCGCCCCATGAAATTTCGACCGTGTGAAATTATTATAAAATGGTCATATCTGTATGGGCGTAGGACAACAGGGCACGCCACGACAGTGGCGGTAAGTCCCCTCTTTGAGGAGTGGCTAGAGAGGAGCCACGGCGCCCTCACCTTCCGACCATAAAAATATTTGTACGCCTTTTGGCATAACATAGCGATCTAACATTAATTTAACATTATTTTAACATTTTACTGTATTCACTACCTATGTTACACAAATAAAATTGACATTGACTTTGACTTTGACCGAAAGAGATACCGCGGTCTCGGCGCCAGGGCGACGAAGGCACATGGGTGGTTTTTAGTCAGTAGAAGTCTGACACTCCCTTCCGCTCTGCCCAAGAGCCGGTCATATTTTGCTGATTTTCCAATCACCCGAAAAAAAGGGTGTAGAACAGACTATCAGAGGAATTCGTGGCAAAAAAAAAAAAGTCGCTTGGATTAATCTTCAGGAAAACCGTGCTTGCCGTGGTTGGTCTGTCTCCTCTCTCCCGTGCCTCGGAAAGCACGTTAAGCCGGCTGTCCCGTCATTTGTAGGTCATTGACAATCGTTACAGCTAGTCAGTGGCCTGAAAGTCTGACAACCAGTCATACCAAGGGTATCGTATTATCGCATACTAACGTGTGCGCAAGAGCTCCACGAGCTGATCCCACCATCTCCCTTTTTCCATCGGGAGACTAGACGTACTGCAGGGTATCACCGATACCTAGTCGACATTCGAACGAAGCGCTTTGCTGGGTACTTTATTATGCGCACAGCCAAGGAGTGGAATTCCCTGCCTGCGTCGGTTTTTCCGAGTTCATATAACCCTAATCTGTTTAAGTCGCGAGTAAACAGGCTTCTACTGGGTAAGCTCGTTCCATCGTCGACATCATCTCTGCCCTTAGGGCAAGATTGAAGTCAAGAGCAAGCCCATTTATAATAAAAAAAAATAAAAAGATAACAGTTAGTATTCGATTCGAGCGACTACCTATCTGAAATCCATAACCTAGTTACTGGTAACCCAGTTATAGGTAGTCGCTTCATGTAAATACTGATATTCAGCTGCATCTGGTTAAACAAGAAGCATACCCCAATATAGTTGGGAAAAGGCTAGGCAGGTAGTACAGGACTTAAAAGGACCATTTTATTTTATAACTGGGTGTTGCCAGCGGCTTCGCTACAACTCGAAAATTATCCCACCAGAAGATACAATCGGAATAAAAACTATCCTATATGTTAATCTAGGTTATAAACTATCTGTGTACCAAATTTTATCCAAATCCGTTCAGTAGTTTTTGCGTGAAAGTGTAACAAACATCCATCAATATATAATAAAAAAGCCTAGAAAATAGAAACATAATCAACTCTATTACTATCAATCGATAATTTAATCAACACACGACCTATATTGCCATTAAACCTAGTTTCCCCACAATTTGATTACCACACGAACTTAAAATAACAATCAGCTAATTATCATGCAGTCAAATAACAAAGTTCGGCAACCATTATTATTGAAAGCTCTCCACCCGTGTCTGTGTTAAAATGTATTTCCAATTAGTTCAGGAAAGTGCTAAGTGGTTAATATTAACTAAAAAACTTTTTTACAAAAAATAAAACCGACTTCGACAAAAAAAAACACTCAAAAGTGAAAAATAAACTTGAGAAGAAAAATCAGTTTCTGAAGTCGGTGACTTTTGTTTCTTTGATTTCTTTTTTTTGTCACCGACTTCAGAAACTGATTTTTCTTCTCAAGTTTATTTTTCACTTTTGAGTGTTTTTTTTTGTCGAAGTCGGTTTTATTTTTTGTAAAAAAGTTTTTATTTTTCACTTTTTAGTGTTTCACATGTGCTTACCCCTTCACAACGTACCGGCGTGATGTTATGTTAGGAACTGGTGGAAACAATAGACAGACAATATGAGATTTCAGCAATCCCAGTCCATTTCATTTCATTTTTTTTTTTTTTTTTTTTTTTGTCTGCTTAGCTTGGGACTAGATGGCGTTGTGTGATAGTTGTGGAATATTATTATATTATATTATTATTATTATTATATTTGCTATCATTTATTGAGGAGTTCCGTTGCCTATCTCCGAAGTTCTTCATCAGATCTTCACAAAATAGTTTTTATAACCTTTGTAGTGAGTACAGGCATGATATTATGTTATGTGATGGCGTAAACAATGCTTTGATATGCTATAGCAACAATCGCGGTTAATCTGCTGTTATTTATTGAAGAGTTCCCCCGATTTCTACAAGATCCCATCATCAGATATTGAAATGGTGACAATGGGACCACACGGGAAGCACCAGCTTTCAAATGAAAAAAGAATCATGAAAATCAGTTCACCCAGTCGCAAGTTATGAGCGAACAAACATAAAAAAAAAAAAAAAAAAAAAAAAACAAAAAAAAAAAAAAAAAAAATACAGTCGAATTGATAACCTCCTCCTTTTTTTGGAAGTCGGTTAAAAATATGAACACGGTGACCGCAACCGAGCATGAAAATGTTCAGAACATGCGACCCGGGGTAGCTATACTCTCTCTGTTTATTATAATTTATAGTTGTCTCATAACTATGTTGGGGTTGGCTTACTATGTAGATGGAATTTTGGTGTGCTTAGTTGTTTCAGTATATAATTATATTCATGTAAGATAGGATAGCTTTGTGGAAGGTTGATGGATTTTGTGAGAATTGATGGATGGAAGTGTGGTGATACAATCTAATAACGGCTAATAGGAAACCCTGTCCGTATTCCAATTGATAAAGGGTCGGTGTTTCTTCCAAACATCTCTGTATCTGTCTTGTCGATCGTCTCAGCAGTCAATTCCTTTAGCCATGTCATCTTTTACACAGCAGACAATACAAAAATATATTTCACTGTTGTAAAACTCCTTTATAACCGAGTGATATAGGGTAATACAAAGTGTAAGAGACAACCCTACGTAGATTGATGGGGTGCATTCAGCTCCATATTTTATTCTTCTCCCTTACTTCTTATGTTCATCCTGTATGACTTCAATACAAACGAAGTTGCAGAAAGAAACTAGCCGCATATACCTACATCAGGTAGAAAATCAGCAACAAGGAAAAATAAAACCTAACAGTACCATCAAAAGTGTCAGTTTCGTTCCAACTCATAATCGGACCACACAACTGAGCGACAAGACCTAAGTAGACCTAAGTAAGTGCAGTAGTAAAGACACAATAATCGTCTGTATGCAAAACAGTTCGTATGATGACCGAATAGGCAAAGGTACAGATTTGCATGCAGTCGCGAGCAACGCATTTGGACAAGGTCGCGACTGGCTATGGTGGCTATAGATTCTTTAGGTGTACTAATGCATTTATGACATAGGTGGTACTGGCTTTGAGTCGCGGTTTCATGTGCTGTTTTTTTACTAGCTCGGTTCCTGACGGTCGTATTGATAATTAATAGCACGGAGTCTGATTTCGTGTCCGGTTGATGCAGGGCTGTCATCTACCCTGGCCAAGACCGAAAATGGAACTGGCGAGTGATGTCGATGTGTTCCGCAGGGTTCGGTTCTGGGGCCGCCCATGTGTAATGGTTACGACTGGGTGCTGCGCGGATGGCATTAGGCTCGCCCCTACTATATAAGGTCCCATTAAAATAGGTGGACAAATTTTAACACAGCGTTCAGTAGGTCTAACCAAAGATATCTAAACAAAAAAAAATAAAGGATTTTTTTTTACTCATAGTAATAAATTGCCGGCACTCTAGAACAAACTCATCCTTTACGAGTAGATACTTAAATGCGTTTTTCTTATTATATTTTTTACCATCGTCCTTAATTTGGTGGTCTGAATGACCTGAATGATGATGAATAACTATGTTATTCTCTGTGAGAAAATATTTATTTTATTATTTATTTATAACACACTTAGAAATGCCCATTTAATAGAATAAAATTATTTATTTACTACTTACTACCCTCATCCGTGTGTCACTGCGGGGGGCCTACTGAAAACCAGCGCTGAGTGTTTTACACCCAGCATATGCTGAGTTGGCTACCCTTTCGTTATGGGCATGCTCAGCGCAGTTGAGCTGTTTAATTAATTGTTAAGCTGCTTGTTGTTATTTGTTTATATATGTGCTGCTCTTTTGTGTTGCTGCTGTCCATTAGCGAATAAATACATATTCTATTCTATTACATTCTAACCCTTAGCGGATTACAGACATGATGTTGTGTTCGGTAATATTTTGTTGAATACTTAAATATCTGTCCTCAATCTACCTCACCACTATCTGGGCCATGCACGTGTTTTAGTTCTATTATGGACTAGTCGATTTCCTGGACGAATATAATCTTGGACACTGTTTCCGAATAAGTACTAGTGATCTAGTGGAGTTTGGATATTAAAGTGGAATTTGTGTTTTAGATATCAACATTTTCAGCCGAAATAGCTACGTCCACTGCTGGCCATAGGCCTCCTCCGAGTGGCAACACATTGACAGGTTCCGTGCGTCTCGCATTCAGCTCATACCTTCAACCTTCACCAGGTTATAGGTCTACGTATTGGGGATATAGCTTCAAGTAATATTTTCATGTATGTTTTGTCGAAATCTCTTGAGCAATTTGCAAAATTTATAAATAATGATACGGTCGAACAAGCTAATAAGTATACAGGTACAGTTTTATAATTCTAGTACACTAAAAATAAATTGATTGCAATTTTGTTTTATAAAGCATTTCGCAATAAGCGACTGATGTCAAACACTGTACCGTTTGGCATCCAGTCTCTAAATGTATCTGAATAATCCTAAAAGTAAATGCAAGTTGGCTGTATACTTATTAGCTTGGTCGACTGTACAAATACCGAAGATTTTTATAGAACTTAGGTGATAAGATTTTTGTATGTTTTAGTAGTAGGAAAGAAAATGTTTTCCCACATGTACATCAGTTACAAGTTTACAACTGACGCGCGATCTATCGTGCATATCGTTCGTGTCTAATGACATAATGCCAGACAATCTTATTACATACAGGTATTTGTATTGATTCATTTCATTGGCTTCGGGCTGTGGCTCCTCGCCTTTTTTATAGGATAAACCTTATCATGTTGTACAGGTTTCATCTACATTAGACATAGAGTAGAATAAGTTAGCATAAGTTGCAATCATCATCATCATCAGCCTGTACTGTTTACAGCAGGGACTCAGGCCTCCTCTCTAGGAGAGCGATGGGCTATAATCTACCACGCGGGCCCAGTGCGGATTGGTAGATGTCACATGTCTTCGAATTGTTTGGTTCTAAGACATGCTGGTTTCCTCACGATGTTTTTCTTCACCGTTTTGAGAGCAGCGGTGATGAAATAAATTACACAAAGTAATGTGCCTGCCTGGGTTCGAACCCACGACCTACTGTTCGTAAGTCGGGGCCGCAACCACTGGGCCACCACTGCTCTTAAGTAGCAATGGGCCAGCCATATAAGCTGTAGAACCGATGACGGCTGGGGTAGACGTGTTTTTGAGTAGACACCGCGAATCGGCAAGCGTAAGGTGAGCGCCCTCAGGCTAACCGCGGTGGTTGGTAGTAAATGGATCAAGTGGCTGAAAATCGATTTGAGTGGCGTGCGATTGTTGCTGAAGACTGATGAAAAAAAATTGAGTACTTATGCGTCTTTTAAAGTTACCGATACAATATGAACGATTCAAATCTGGGACTTTAAAAGATCAATAACCATGTCATATGGATTCGTATCTGCTTTCCAAACCAACGCATCCCCGGGCTTATTTGCTATCATCCTTTTATCGACTCTACAACCTGTAGGAATAGGTATCATACAGAATCATGTACCCTTAGCAACTGACAGGAAAAAAACCTGTTCAAATATCCCTCCAATAAAAAGTAAATAAAGCAAAATAGATCAGGCGTGAAGACTTTCCACTGTGTTGTCAGTGCCGTCACCTTTGTGAGAAGGTCGGAAACGGAAGCTTTTACAAAAGACAATATGGCGTCGCGTCAACATGGCGGCAATCTGTCACTCAGCTTTCACGGTGACTAGAAAGGCTTTCAGATTTGAGGTGGTTTATTATTTGTTACAAGAAATGTGGGCAGTGGAAAGTTTGTAGTGGTTGTTTTTCCATTTATTTATTAAATTTAATATTTAATCAACAGGTTTTGACTGAATTCATATAAAAATATTATATAGGTACGGCACTTTTAACAAAAAATTATGATTTAAATTTTTGTCTGATTAGCTGTATCTGACCTCTATGGTTAATATGATACCCACTGGTAAAACTGGTTGTCTTAAAAAGGGGTATAACATGTAACTTTAGTGCAACTGACTAGCTCTTCTAACACCTGACAAAAATCTACAAATGACATCAGCAGGGACGAACGGCGTAACGTGCTTTCTGAGGTACGGAGGAAACTCGGTATGTTATAAGTGGTCACCCACCCATACGCGGACCAACCTATACTAGGCAAGGGCGGCTTAACACAAAGATCGACCTTAACACTCCAATAGTCGCGCGTTCTACCATTGTAGAACGCGTGTACATTTTGTTGAATTTTGTCACAAGTTGAAGGTCAATCATTCACACATTTTTAGTATTCCTCAATTACTAGGCAATAAACAATTGTAGTGTCCTTGCAGTGACGGACGCGGCCGCAGGTCTGTGAAATTTGGCACCAAAAGTGAATTTCTACGATTGTAGAACGCGCGACCACTCGCGTGACATTTTTCTCCTAAGGGGCCGGTCAACCAGAAACCTTTGTTATATATGTAACAAGTGGATTTGTCCCGACCATCAGGTTCTTCTTGGTCCGGCTGTGTCAAAAACAAAGATATGGGGGTGGAAGACATGACTGATTAAGAAATATGAGACTTAAGATGATAAGAGCAAAAATTTTGCGTTTTTTTGTTATTTTCAAAAAGGCTGGTTTTTAGTTCTTATTATGTTTAAATATGATTATGTTTTGTTTGTTTTAGCTTTATTATTATAAAGTTAATCTCAATATTATACAAATACTTTTTATTTATGAAACTTTGCTATAAAATTCCATCATTAAATATGTTCTACAAATGTAGATCGCGCGACTCTAACGTTCCAAATAGAGGCGCGCCTACTGGAGTGTTAAACATCTGTTTTTATTTAGTCATGAGGTCCTATCATATCTGGCATGTGGACGGTGAGTTATGGGCTAGCTCGCCGTCCGTCCGTCTTATGACGACGACACGCGTGTTCCACGCGCGCCTCCAAGAGGTGTCAGCGACATGGAAGGGCCCGCAAGGGCCGACGCCCGTCGGCGCTGCGGGTTTTTCGAAAGAGATACCGCGGCCTCGATACAAAGGGCTAAGAAGGAACATGGGTGGTTTTTAGTCAGTAGAGTCTGACACTCCATACCGCTCTGTCCATAGCGAGAGGAGTAATTTGATGACTTCCCACCCTCCAAAAAAAAACAAAAAGGTCCAATCATTTATTCCAGAAATGGTAAATCAAAATATCCACAAAACAAATGGTAACAAAAGTTAGTTCCCACTCATCGCCCACTGGCCTATTTGTTCATAACTAGAGGAAAAACCAGCTAATGGGCACAGAGACATGTTGACAAGTGAACATCTGAACATTCTTGTAACACACCAATTAATACGACGACGGACAAGGGTCACACTTGTAGCTTTCTGTTCAGTCGATAGTGATTAAGTAGTTCTGATAAGTTATTGCTCTTTGGTATACGAAAAAAGATTTATTAAGGTTCCGGACCGTACCTCAAAAGAAAAAAACGGAACCCTTATAGGATCACTCGTGTGCCTGTTTGTCTGTCTGCCTGTCCGACCATTCCCCTCCCCCCTTATCTCCGAAACTACTGAGCCTAAAATTTTGAAAAAAATACAGAAATTAGATCAACACATATATATTATGCAATTCAAATATATTCTATTCTATTCTATTCTATTCTTTTCTATAGGAAAAACCTATAAAAAGCCTATGGTGCTAAAATACAATGGTACGGAACCCTTCATGTGCAAGTCTGACTTGCACTTGGCCAGTTTTATAAATAACATCGCCCCTATTTTTCCTGAAAGGTTAGGCAGTCAACCGCCCACATTTCGCCAATTACGTTGAAGTTCCACGTGTGATAGGAGACGTCTCTATTGCCATCAACTGGGCGCAAACTCATCCTCCGTGGTTGCTACAGAGTAATTGCTTTTTTTTTTTTGTTTTTTATTATTATAAATGGGCTTGCTCTTGACTTCAATCTTGCCCTAAGGGCAGAGATGATGTCGACGATGGAACGAGCTTACCCAGTAGAAGCCTGTTTACTCGCGGCTTAAACAGATTAGGGTCATATGAACTCGGAAAAACCGACGCAGGCAGGGAATTCCACTCCTTGGCTGTGCGCATAATAAAGGACCCAGCAAAGCGCTTCGTTCGAATGTGTGGAATGTCGACTACGTATCGGTGATACCCTGCAGTACGTCTAGTCTCCCGATGGAAGAAGGGAGATGGTGGGATCAGCTCGTGGAGTTCTTGCGCACACTCTCCGAAGTACAGTCTGTAAAAGACCGACAGACATGCGACTTTGCGACGGTGGGCCAGGCTATGTAGCTTGATAACCAGCTTATCGTCACCAATTTTTTTTTGCTTATGGAATAACCCAATAACACTTTGTCCGACCTGGGAATCGAACCCCTAGACTGACATCATCATCTTTCTGCCCTTATCCCATTTTATTTGAGGTCACGCAACACGTTTTCTTTTTCCATTCTTCCCTGTTATGGGCCTACTACACGCACGCACTTCCCCACAGTCTTGCCTGAGGGATTACACGGTGCACACAGTACATCGCGCGTGTGGTTTGCAATGGTAATACAGTTTTACCAACCATACGCGCGATGTACTGTGAAGTGTGAACGAAAACTGTGGGGAAGTGCGTGCGTGTACTAGGCTCATTAGCCATCAAGGTGGCATTTACTCCTTTCTCATTCATATCATTCCTCACACAGTCCATCCATCTTTTCTTTGGCCTTCGTCTCCCTCTCCATCTATTTATACCCATATCGCAGTCAAATATTTTACCGTATTTATTTTACTAACCAAACGTTACAGGGTCTCCGTGGCCTGAAAGTCTGACAACAAGTTTTACCAAGGGCTATCGTATTACTCAATAGGCACTGACTGGGCTGTGGAGGTCAGATAGGCACTATGTTTTTGTTAAAGCTGCATCCAGTAATCCAGTTAGACTGGAAGCTGACCCCAAGATAGTTGGGAGAAGGTTAGGCAGATGAGGGAAGTACCGCACTTGTCGACGCGGAGTCAGCTTGGGCCGATCTCGTAAACACTGTTGGTCGCATTTATTTAGGTCGTCTCACTGAAACAAAAACGAGGAGGACGTTTTTTTAATTTTTTTTTTTTATCTTTAAGTCTTTTCAGTTTTAGATAATTTTTTATGGCGTCTTTATGTGTGATCCTGGTCACTCCTTATTATTCGGTCATTATTCGGTCCCCTTTAGATTTAAACATAGTCGCTAGCAACAGAAACTCACAAATATTAACCAAAACAATTTGTTTAGCAGTGAAGTGATAATTTTACTAGTTCTGATTTCACACTTAGTTGTTAACACAAAACACGCTTTCATTCGTTCAATGTGGAGTAAATCGTAAGTAAATTAGAGCAAAGGTTCTGCAAGCAGTATCTATATCTATAAAAGCGAAAGGTCACTCACTCACTCACTCACTGATTCATCACGAAATCTCGAAAACCGCTGGACGTACAAAGATGATTTTTGGCAGGGAGGTAGTTTATGGTTAGTAGACGTCCGCTAAGAACGGATTTTGCGACAGGGCCGGATTTGGGTGGTCTAAGGGCCCTCGCAAGTTTGTTTGAAAGTCCTTCATTTTTTGTGCTACAATCTTGATTTTTGGCAGAGACGTAGTTAATAGGCAGTAGACGTCTGCTTAGAACCGATTTTGTGACAGGGCCGGATTAGGGAGGTCTAAGGGCTCTCGCCAGTTTGTATGAAAGTCTTTCATTTTTTGTGCCACAATCTTCATTTTTGGCAGGGACGTAGTTTAAAGTTAGTAGACGTCTGCTTAGAACAGATTTTGAGACAGGGCCGGATTAGGGAGGTCTAAGGGCTCTCGCCAGTTTGTATGAAAGTCCTTCATTTTTTGAGCTACAAAGTTGATTTTTGAGACGGACGTAGTTTATAGTTAGTAGACGTCTGGTAAGAACAGATTTTGTGACAGGGCCGGATTAGGGAGGTCTAAGGGTTCTTGCAAGTTCGTAAGAAAATCCTTATTTTTTTGTGCTACAAACTTGATTTTTGGCAGGCACGTAGTTTATAGTTAGAAGAACTCTGCTAAGTACAAGTTTTATGGCAGGGCCGGATTAGAGAGGTTTAAGGGCGCTCGCAAGTTTGTTTAAAAGTCCATCATTTTGTGTGCTACTAACTTGAATTTTGGCAGGGACGTAGTAGGTGAGTAGAAGTTTGCTAAGAACCGATTTTGCGGCAGGGCCGGACTAGGGAGGTCTAAGGGCTCACGCGAGTTTGTATGACAGTCCTTCCTTTTTTGTGCTACAATTTTGGCAGGAAGGTACTTTATAGTTAGTAGACGTTGACTAAGAACGGATTTAGCGAGTTTAGCAACATGGCCAGAATAAGGAAGTCTGAGGGCTTTTGCATGTTTGTAAAAATGTACTGTTTTTTTTTTGTACTAACAACCTGAAATTTAACAAGTCTAGAGTTTAGGAGTAGGAGATCTAAGCTAAGTTTGTAAGGAAGACCTGGACTAAGGGCTCCCGTAAGTCCATATGAAATCCTTGGCTTTTTGTACCTGAAAATTGGCAGAGAGATAGAATATAGTTAAGACATTTCAGGTAGGAATAGATTTTACGACAGGGCTGGTTTAAGGGAATATAATCGCTTCGATTGGCATTTGGCATTCGATTTGACATAGTACACACGGCTACACATCAAGCTATACAAAACCAGTATAATCTGATCGTTCATTGTACGAAAAGCTAAAGTAAAGTGAGGCCAAGATTAACTGGTTTTGTATAGCTTGATGTGTAGCCGTGTGTACCATCCACAGGCAGTCCAGACAAGAGAGTCAAATTTTCTACGCGAACGAAGTCGCGGGCAACTGCTAGTTCATCTATATTATTATTATAAAGAAGTAAAGTTTAGGGGTAATCTCGGGATCTACTGAACCGATTTTAAAAATTCTTTCACCAATATAAAGCCACATTATTGCCGAGTGCAATAGGCTACTTTTTATCCCTGTATTCCCACGGGAACGGGATCTACGCGGGTGAAACCGCGGGACGTCCGGTAGTAGTAAATATTTTGTAATGTCCGATCATATTTCCTACCCTTGTTACATTCTATTTGGGCTAGACGCAACAATTTTTTTTATTCCACTCTCCTCTGCCAGACGTCATGAAATCATTTACTCAGGCATTTTATGAGTGACTAGCTTTTGCCCGCGACTTCGTCCGCGTGTAATAACGACTTCCGGCAGAATTTGGGTTTTTCGCTTAGTTATCGCCTTTTCCATGGTCTATCGATTACGTGTGTAAACAAACATTTAAAAAATCAAATTGTCTCTCTTTGTAATATTAGTACACATACCTACAGATTTAGAAAAGCTAGGTCTGAGAATGCGCAATGTGTGCGGCAGATTTCTATCCTGGCAAGTACGTGGTGGTATATGTATCTCCTCTCCCGCACGCGCACCGGCCTTGGTGACGCTCACTTCGCAACGGGCCGTGCAGCATAAACCGTAATATATTAATTTCGCCATAACTTCAAAACCAAACGTCCAATTTTAATCATTCAAAGATCAAATATGATCTACATAAACTGTACTTAGTGATGAAATAATTTATTTTGATAAGGATTAATGGCACGAGTAAAACAAATGCGTTTAAATGTAGTCCAAAAAAAATTCAAGATTTTTAGATAAAAAAATGGTTGTTGTGCCTTACTCGACATAGATAGGTATAGTGTTTTGCGGAGTTTTTTGTAGATATTTATAAGATCTACAATTAATTAGAACATTTTATGGTTCTATCTTTTATAGTTTAGGCAACGTACAGAAAATAAGTAACTTTTCTGGTTGATTTTTTACACCTTGTGTCCGAAAAACCCAAATATCTTACGGAACCCTATTTTTTTCCAAAATAAAATTTTGCCTATGTTACTCGTGGATATATAATGTAACTTTCGAATGGTGAAAGAATTTTTAAAAACGGTCTAGTAGTTTTTAAGCCTATTCATTACAACCAAACAAACAAGGTTTTCCTCTTTATAATATCAGTGTAGATTTAAAAAAATATCGAAAACCTACACATACCGCACACCTAGTTAAAGACTAGCTCAACTCAAAATATCACTTTTTTCAGGAATCGAAAAAAACGTTTTACTTCATTTCTATTTAGTATATTAAAAACTTTCTTGTATGTTCTTGTATGTAATTTTACGTTTATATTTATTGTGATAATGGTCTTCCATCAAATAACAGTAACACTGTACAATTCCATTTTTTAGAGTTAGGTTGGTATTTATGACAAAATCATTGTTTAATATTTTTACTAAATCGAATTGAACTCATATTAATGGCTTTTTTTTACTTAGTGTACTATTAATCTGTATTTATTTATCAAGTATTAATCAAAAATAGTGGTGTATCTACGCTATATTTGATTTATTTTCTGTACGATTATCATAATAAAACAAATATCTTAATAAAGAAATTACCTTTATTTAGGTCATAAAGAAATAAAGAAAACTAGAAACAAAACTTTTGAAAATCTCGAGAAAAATCCTGTAAACTTACGAATAGGTTTTGGTACATAAACATTATATTTAACGTTAATTATTTATTTATTTATATAAGTATACTTTATTGTACACCACAAAAATACATAACAAAAGAAAACATAATATACACTACAAAACATACAATGGGCGGCCTTAACGTATTATTGTACTTAACAAAGTATATATTTTAAAAAAAATACATAATTGTTTAAAAAATGACTGGTCAAAGATTATTATAGACTTTGCTTTGATACAAAAACACTTATTACTAATTTAACTAGTATTATTGTTCATTATCTTTTAAATCAGTACAAAAACAGTAGTAGTAGTATCTTCTTCATTAATAAAAATAGCATGTTCCTAGTATTGTTGGGTACACAGATGACAGCACTGTCATGGAGAGTTATACATCCAGCCAGCGTAAAAGCCGGCGGTGATGTAGTACGTTCATTGAGAGAGGCAATGGTAGAGCGAACGAATTCAGCCTTAAGACTTGTCTCCAAGTGGGGTGACGACAATCTGGTTGATTTCAACGCCACCAAAACGTAAGTGTGTCTGTTCACTGCCAAAAGGAGTCCGTTTAATCTGGCCCCTAGTTGCCGGAGTGCGTCTGTACAAGTTACTGACAGTCTCGAGCTTCTTGGTACGAAGTTGAGCGCGAATCTGAACTTCGGCGCCTACATTGAGTCGAAAGCTCAAATTGCGGCAAAAAAGCTGGGTATCCTAAACAAGGTTAAGCGGTACTTCAAGCCTGGACAGCCGGTTCGGCATGGAGTATATACTGTCACCTTTGGGATGGCTCAGCCAAATACCAACTTGCCACACTTGACTCTGTAGAGCGCAGAGCCAGGAGGCTAATTGGTGACGACAAGCTGGTTGCCAAGCTACATAGCCTGGCCCACCGTCGCAAAGTCGCATGTCTGTCGGTCTTCTATAGACTGTACTTTGGAGAGTGTGCGGATCTCCACGGGCTTATTCCACCCCCTTTTTCTATCAAGAGACTAGACGGACTGCAGGTAATCCTAGTCGATGTTCCACACATTCGAACGAAGCGCTTTGCTATTATAAGTCTTTTATTATGCGCACAGCCAAGGAGTGGAACTCCCTGCCTGGCTCGATTTTCCCGAGTTCATACAACCCTAATCTATTTAAGTCGCGAGTAAATAGGCTTCTTCTGGGTAAGCTTGTTCCATCGTCAACCTCATCTCTGCCCTTAGGGCAAGATTGAGGTCAAGAGCAAGCCAATTTCTAATAATAAAAAAAAACATTTCTTCAACTACTTTTGTGTTTGTTGAAGGTGTTGCTGTGCACTGTTGCGGTTCTATTTCCATATCAGTGCCCTCTGGTTCACTTGCTAAATTTATCTCATGATCGAGGGGCTAGTTGAAGGTGTCGGTGTACTCGGTGTATTCTCATGCAGCTCCTGCTCGTTATCATTGCCCACTAGCTCATTTGCTATGGCTTCTTTGTCATTGTGGTGCTCGTTGAAGGCGATGATGTGCATTCTTGAGGCTCCAATTCTACATCATTGCTCTCAGATTCATTTGAATGAACTGCTAATAGCCTTTTTTTAGCAAAAGTAGACCACGACCCTTCATCTTCTGAAAAATAAATCATTAAATTGATTTAGTCAAGAAGACTGCACTAACTCAAAAAACACCCATAACTCGAAGTGAACAGTTCTTAATATTTTTTTTTTAATCACTGCGACAAATACAACTACAACACAAAATATTCCTATATTCAAACAAACCGTAGCAGCTATTGTTACAGTTTTAAAGGCGATTTTCATTTAACCAGCAATACTCGCCTAACTCAAATATTATAAAATAATTTCAACAATAGTAAACCATTTTTAGTTAGTAAAAAAAAGATACTTACATTTGTAAACAAACACTCCACTAAGTCAAAATAGTCAAAAAATCGGTCTTAGTTCATCAAAAGTTTGACCACGAAGATCAGCCTAACTAAAAATAATTAACGTATTCAAACGCGTTTACTCACGAATACACGACCAACTCGAAATAATCCGGTCTTTACGTGTACTAACAGCACCTATCCCTTCGGCAATCATGTCACATTTGGTGATGCGTTAGTATTGTTGGCGGGGTGTGTGGACCAAGCCAGTCCGCAAATACTAGCTTATAGCGTTATCTTAACTTCATTTGTGGAACTATTTCTACAGGTGTCTTTGGAGATTACGTAGTTTTGAACACAGATTCCGGTAGTAATAATAAGTCGATTTTGAATTATTTCGAGTTGCGCGAGTCTTTAACTAGGTGTGCGATACATTTACAGTAATTTTTCGTCTCGCGAGATAAATATAGGACACACATACGCATTTAACACACAACCTCTATTACTTACCTAAGCCGGTTAAAACAACAATTAGGTACACCGCGCGCCCTCAAAGTAACTCTACACGTCTCAATTGGGTTAACTTGGATCGCAATTAACCGAATAGGGTTACATGGAGAAATCTGTAATTATTGCATGCGGTGTAATTACAGACATGAACTTAATATCGAGCTTAATTAATTAATCCAATTATATAGTGAGCTGTGCGTGATTAATGTGAATAATTATAGAGAAATTGTATAGATCTGAATTTTACATCAAAACGATAATCTATACCTAATTACTTAGCATAATCAATTAATCAGCCCATAATGTTCCCACTGCTGGAACAAAGGCCTCCTCTCTAGGAGAGGGGTGGGCTATAATCCACCACGCGGGCCCAGTGCGGGTTGGTAGATGTCACAACATGTCTTCGAGTTTTTGGTTCTATGGCATGCCGGTTTCCTCACGATGTTTTCCTTCACCGTTTTGACTGCACACTGGGTTATCGTGGCTCATCATCGTATGCTATACTTAGATACTACTAATACTTATTCAAAATATGAAAGAAGAAAGAAAAAGTATTTATTGGTTTCACACAGGACAAAACAATTTGACGAAATAACAAATCTTGTTATTTCGTAAAAATCATTTAATAATTTTGTCGAACAATCATTATGACATTTCCTTTATATGGCTTCTAGCGCGTTTGGATAGTAAAGAGTTTCCAACATACAAACACACACAACATCAGAAAGATTAAAAAAGTAAACGATTGAGAAACACTTAAAATTAGGACATACATACATTACATTTAAATTAGTCCCGTACGAAACCAAAAGGCCACTATCTCAGCATGGTGCTGTAACATTTATGACAATTAATGTCACAGCGCTGGTGTTCTGATAGGGCCCAAAAGTGACGCCACGTTCACGAAATAAACAAAAACATTCATAAAATATGAAAGTTTAGATGTTTATTACTTAATCGCTCAAAATCACACAGATAGTTTATATCCCGGATTAACATAATTATGGAATACTTTTAATTTTTCTTTATCGAGTCGCAGTGCCTAATCACTGCTTAAACCACTTGAGTCGTAATTATAGAAGTTTCTAAAACGGTTTTCTATGTTACCGAAACCCGGTTCCGCAAATCCGCATGTCCTAGTCATTATCGGCAATTCACAATAAAGTCAGCAAGACAAGAAATTGCCAGTACAGTAAATCTAATTAATAATGCATTACACTTGCAATCAAGGAAAAACAAAACATTATCTGCGCGGCCCTCAAATCTTGCAACCGATGGAAACACAGTTTTCCTTGCCAAAACAAGAATTGTGAGATTTCCAATAAGATCTTATGGATCGATAAATGCAATGTTATTTATAGTAATACTAGCTTTTGCCAGCGGCTTCGCCCGCGTGAAAATGACGATGTTTCATACAAACTTTCATCCCCTATTTAAATCCCTTAGGGGTGGAATTTCGAAAAATCCTTCCTTATTCCTTGTCTACACTATTAAGGGAACCTCTGTGCAAAATTTCATCTTTCTAGGTCCAAGAGTTTGGGCTGGGCGTTGATGAGTCAGTCAGTCAGTCAGTCAGTCAGTCAGTCAGGACTTCTCTTTTTATTTATATATATATAGATTGGACCAGTTTATCAGTTATAATTGAATGAATCGATAATCGGATTGCCTCGGTGGTCTAGCGGCCGCAAGCGCGACAGCTGATCTCAGAATTTGGGTTTGATACAAACAGAAGGCGACACAGTAGACCTCGCAGGAGATGGCGGGACGAGCTGGACAAAACCAACGACCAGTGGTCCACATTAGCTCTGGATCCCAAAATTTTGAAGTCGTGGGGGGAGGCCTTTGCTCCTCAGTAGGATGACACAGGCTAACAGTAACAATCATGTCTTACATAGAAATGTTTCGAATAAGTAGTCGTCTTTAAAATTTTCGAACAACTATTGCACAAAAATTGTGTTGGATTTATCGAAACTAAAATTCCTCGCATTCATTATCATAATCATCCTTTATCCGAAAGAACGCTAGTGCTGAACATAGGTCTCCACCAAGTGTCGTCACTTTGACCGGTCCCTTTCGTCTTGCATCTAGCGGAACCGGCAACCTTCACCAGGTTACTCCTCCCATTACCTGGTACCATTTAGCACGGCTTGACAACACGGACCTTAATAGGGTTATTGACAAAAAAATCTAATTAGTTCGTCAGATAGATTTCCAAAAAATATTGGACACATTTTTTTTTTCGTATATTCAAAAAAGGAAGACAATACATCATTTCAGCCAAAAGACGTCCACGAAGACAATACAGTGCTTCGAAAAGTCGTGTGACGTCACAGCTTGGTACATTTTTTACCAGAAACTGATGTCACAACCCCCCACTCATGTTCTTTGACACGTTTTATTTTCGTAACTATTTATTAATTTGAAAAATCAAAAAACACGTATCCAATATTTTTTCGATAATTTAACTGACGGACTAAACAGAATCTTATTTTTTTGATTCAGTCAACTACCCTATTCGTGGGACGATATTTTCTCCCTCCAATCAATACTTCTCTTCATTACCATATAACCAGTAAACAACAGCAAAACACGTATTAAGTGAATAGCTAAGAAATATTGATGGAGATTCGTTTTTTAGAGTTCTGTAGGTGATTGGCAAAACGGAACATCGCCGCCTGTTTAAATGTCACATTACGAAGAAACTATTCGCTCTTTGTTGATAGAATTGGTAAGAGAGCGTAGGTACTTAAAAATATTCTGCAGGCATTGTACCGGTGATTAGGTACCTACTGCAACTATTATCTAAACGTAACTTACTTATGGTATTTAACGCCGGGAAAAACATACATGTATGTTTTTCCCGGCGTTAAATACCTTAAGTTGCGAGGCAAAAGGGGTATGTAAGAATCGTAGTATCGAGCAGTGGTGGCCCAGTGGTGGCGGCCCCGACTTACGAACTGTGAGTCGTGGGTTCGAACCCCGTCAGGCGCATTACTTTGTGTAATTTATTTCATCACCACTGCTCACAAAACGGTGAAGGAAAACATCGTGAGGAAGCCGGCATATCTTAGAACCAAAAATTCGAAGACATGTGACATCTACCAATCCGCACTGGGCCCGCGTGGTAGATTATAGCCCATCCCTCTCCTAGAGAGGAGGCCTGAGTCCCTGCAGTGGGAACATTATAGGCTGATGATGACTGACTACATTACTACATAGTATAAAACAAAGTCCTTCTCCGCGTCTGTCTGTTTGGCTGTCTGTTCGCGATAAACCCAAAAACCCAACACCGATTTTCATGCTGTTTTCACCAATGGATAGAATGGTTCTCGAGGAAGGTTTAGTATATAATTTATCCCTGGAATAGGTTCCCATGGGTTGCGGGAATGGGTCATGATTACTTCAGGTCGCGATCACGAACATTCACAAGGCGATGCCATGGGCATCAGCTAGTCCTACTAATATTATAAATGCGATATAGTTTGTAGGCATAGATGGATGGATGTTTGTAACTTTTTCACGCAAAAACTCCTTAACGGATTTAGATGAAATTTGGAACACAGTTTTTAACCTGGATTAACACATAGGATAGTTTTTAACCCGATTTTATCTTCCCGTGGGATAACTTCGAGTTGTAGCGGGTGAAACCGCAGGCACAAGCTAGTTGAAAATAAACCCATGTAGTGTAGTTTCAACAAATTGGTACATTCAGTGCACCCACCCGCTGTGAGGCTATCGATCCGGGCAACGTCGTTGGAAATGCATTAGTGTTAAACACCGCAGTCCTTGTAGAAAATGTACGAGCTTCAGATTAATAAATAAACCGTGTTTATTTCGAGCCATCTATTTTCCAACAGCGAGTTATAGTCTTACTTCAGAGAATTATAAAATGAAATAAGGCTCCTGCTGTTCTTGGGCGGAGCCCCGCCGTGTTCTCGTAGCGGCGATCGGCGGCGGCGACCTCTCGCGTCCGGCCCTGGTGCAAGCCATGGTCCGGGGCGAGGAGGAATGGGACGCCGTCGCCTCCTTCTGCGAAGCAGTGATGCTAGCGAAGGAGGTGGCGGAACGAGAGAGGGAGCGAACCTCTCAACGTCCCAGCCGCCGCGGAAGGCGCGGAAGGCGCTCCGGGCGTCGGGGGCCACGTGATGGCTTCCGGCCACCGTAGACTCGGGCCTGTGGACGGTGAGTAATGGCCTAGCTCGCCGTCCGGCCGTCGTCATGACGGCAACAGACCGTGTCGGCGGCGCGTTCGTGTTCCACGCGCGCCTCAAAGAGATGTCAGCAAGGAGGGGCCCTGCACAAGGGCCGACGCCCGTCGGTGCCGCGGATTTTAGTACTAGATGACGTGGCCTCGGCACAAGGCCAAAGAAGGAACATGGGTTCGGTTTTTAGTCAGTAGAAGTCTGACACTCCCCTTCGCTCTGCCCAAGAGCGGGGGGGGGGGGGGGTCATTTGATGATTTTCCACCCACCAAAAAAAAAAAAGGCTGCTGTTGCGTGGGAGTTAATTATAACTGGAGAATTGTGGGTTTAGTGTATTAATGATTGTATTTGTGTTTATAGAGATGTTCATGTAAATAACTTAGACTAATGCCTCTACAACGCTACTCTGAACAAATATGGACATCTTCGAAAATTTTCACATTCTTAATAATACAAGATACTAAAAGTTAGACTAAATTGAGTAAATTGTGATTACAGTTTATACCACGTGAATTATTTTGAGTAGCATCGTAGACGGCAAACCTGACCACATTCGCATAAGTCTTTAGTCAACTGGACCCACTTGCTACTGGACCCGCGTCAAACTGTGAACAAATAGACCAAGTCAAAATGTTACTTGTTCGACAGATCCGCGGGTCCATTTCGAGTGGGTCCAGTTGACCAAAGACTCTTAAATAATATTTTCGTCATGAAACCTTAATTCTTTCTTTCCCCGAAAAAAGACGCCTCAAAGTCTATTCATCAGTTTTACGTCTTAATAAATTTTATTACGAAAAGCAATAAACGTCTTCAGATACTGATAATTAATTATCGCCTCTTTTCAATGTTGAATTGAAAGCGAATTGATAACATAGCGGCAAACAGGCGGATACACCGACGCTATATAGAAAGCGTAGCGGGAGCGGGGTGACTTGATCGCGGAGCTAGCATGATCCAAGCTTTACCAAAAACCGAATCTCAAAAACTTTTAATGTTACTAGCTGACCCGTGCCCACTTCGTTGGGCATAATTAGTCGAAAGTGTGCTAATTACGTTTCGAAAAATTCAATTTCGGGGACGTCCGCTGCGTAAGGAGCCGACCACGCGACTGAGCCGCGCGTGTACCCTCTCAGATCAGATGTAAAAGGCCACGCCCCTTTCTCCCAAAGCGAGCACGAACGCGAACCGAATTAAACCCGAAACCATCCCGCGCCCGCTTTGGCTTTTTCTTCGATTCACTTTGCAAAACGGACTACCACGTAAAAGCCTTTTAATTTTTACGGTTTTTTATGTAACCTATGACACTCAGCAATAATGTGGCTTTCTATTGGTGAAAGAATTTTTAAAATCGGTTCAGTAGATACCGAGATTACCCCTTACAATTTAACAAATACACAAACTTTACCTCTTTATAATATTATTATTATATTATTATAGATATTATAGATTACTAGCTGACGTCCCGCGGTTTCACCCGCGTAGATCCCGTTCCCGTGGGAATACAGGGATAAAAGTAGCCTATGACACTCAGCAATAATGTGGCTTTCTATTGGTGAAAGAATTTTTAAAATCGTTTCAGTAGATCCCGAGATTATCCCTTACAATTTAACAAATATACAAACACACAAACTTTACCTCTTTATAATATTAGTATAGATATATTAGTATTAGTATAGAAGTATAGATAAATAATGGACGCGGCGGAAAGAGAAAAATGTTGTCAGAAATGTTTTGAGTATTAATTTGACGAAAGAAAACGAAGACTGTGTAAAGAAGGATTTGGTCGTAAAGGAAGTGCCTCATGAGATAATGAGTAATAGAGAAGTATGGACAAATACAAATACAAATCATTTATTTGCATAAAACGGGTAGTGAGGATGTTACAAACGTTTATATGGTTCACTGTATTATAACCATACGAGGTGTGCAAATATATTGTTAAGAATTTATGACAGAATCAAAATCAGAATTTATTAAATTACTATGTCAAAGAAGACATGCTGTGCTCACCCTGCACAGTGTCACTGTGTGAATGACATAGGATAAGGCAAAGAGATATAATGATACCACAATTGAGTAGACGACCGCCTACTCAAAAATTAGCTGACATAGTTAATTGTTCGAAGCCTTGTCCGCAATTTATCCGTACCGTTTGGAACTAGACTCACGAGTGTCAACAAAGAACACCAATGTCCGAATCAGTCCTCTTTGATAGTGCAAAGATGACCTTATCCCCTAGATTACTGGTGGAACATAAATCTTTTTCACTGTAAGCCGACACCAGCCACCGTTAATGTGTTGTTAAGCAAATACGGAGTCTATAAGATTTTCCGCCCCGCTACCCGCTTGTCGTGGCACATGACCCCAAAAGTGATTTTTCTTTATCATCGTAAATTTAATTAAAGCTAGATAAATTAAGGTTGTTAATTATATCAACGTTTTGGGTTCGAAGGAAAAGCCGAGTTTATTGAGTGTCAGATGAAATACTTAAGTAATTAAGTTTTTAGTTGTAACTGACATTTTCGGTTTTTCTTCAATTGGTTTTTATAACGAAGGATTTTCTTTGAAACCGAAATAAATTCTCAGTTAGTGAGATTTTTGTTCTCAGACTTCCTCAAAATGTGCTCAGTATTTCCGAAAACAGTTGCTGTTTGAATCTAAACATCTTTTGCCACAGTAGTACTCATCCATCTAAAGATTCTAGATCTAGATTCCATTCTCCTCTGTCAACCGTCATTTTTTTTTCTTCTAATCGTTGCACACAAAATCCTTCCATAATTTTCATGGTCGTCTCCTCCGTCTCCATCTATCAACAATTATATTCGTCACTCTTGTAGTCCCGTGCGATTTATCCTTCGTCATCACATGTCCTTACCAATACCCTCTCAACTTTTCTGTAACTGGCGCACCTTTAGAATTCCTCTTATATACCTACTCATTTCTTACTTTACCTATTCATTCTATTAACACCACACATCCATTTTAATGTTGTAATCTTTGCTACATGCAATCTTTTTTCATCCTCTTCGCCACAGCCCTGCATTCCGACCCATACAGTACGACCGGTATATTTTCCCCTATAATTTGACTCCTTTACCTCTATACCCTCTAATCCGATATCTTCCCAAAACTATCCATCTTTTCCCTGCTGACGTAGCTATTCCATACATAAAACCTTAATACATACATAATATATCATCGAGCAACCCTAGAGGATGGCACGTACCGAACGTTCATAAATTCACCATCGGAAATTATTTGTAGCGAACTTGCGACCTCGATAGGTTCGACCGTATTTATACGAGTATGATAGGTGATTCCTGGTAGCACACTGTATCTCTGTGGGAATTATGCTTTCCTGGTACCTTGGATTAATAATGTTGAGCTTTTCTGCATGAAAATTGTTGTTTCCTAGAATTCTAGTGTACCGTATTTACGGAGTTAAAACACACAATGTTCCTGCGGGGAGCATTGTGTGTCTTAAATGATAATAACGAGATAAAATGAAAACTAGACGATATTTTTTTAATGGTTTATGTATGGCAGGCTCCGCTGTCTATTCATTCGTCCGTCTCATCTGCCAAAGGGTTGTATCTTTGGGGCCGTAATACTTAGTCACTTGCAAAACAAAAAATAAATAAAACAAAGGTAAATATGGGTAACAAGAAGCTGATTTATTTCTGCATCTTACGGAACCCTTCGTGAAGGAGTACGAGGCCCACTTGGCTGATTTTTATGATTCAACGAACACAGATGGGATAGTATAGGTAGTATTCGATAATACGATACTCTTTAATAAGACTTTGAACACTGACTACCTGTAAAGACCGTCAAAGATGTCTAAATATCAGCCAGGACTAACGGCTAAACGTGCTGTTCGAGGCAAGGATGAAGCTTGATATGTCATAGGTTATCACACATCCACAAACCAACCTAGGACGAATCGAGCGGCAGTAATTATTAAGCCAGGAGCTCTTTAGTAAAAGAATGTGTTTACACCGTCTAATTTATAGCTCAAAAGCTCTCTTTATCTTTTACGAATGTTTTACAGAATAAGTACAAGATAAAGCAGTTCCTGTACTCATTCTCTTTCAGACATTTATTACAAAATAAAGCCCAGTCCGCGTTGTATCAAAGGGGCTGTTTTCGTAAGTCTGAAATACGGTTTAGTTGATAGAAGAAGACTTTTTGAACTTTAATTTGTTATCGTGGCTTTTCCACTGTTGTTTACCGTAGTTGTAAATCTTGATCTTTGATAATGGCGCCTAAATGTCGTGTTTTGGTTTGTGAGATCGGTAGCTTGGAAATGTACTAAGACAGTTGGGAGATTCAAATAGATGATGTTATTATAGGTTTTACAAGGCAATGCAAGGCAAGTATGTTTCCTCGTTGGGGCTACGGGTTGTTCGAAAGATACCGCGGTCTCGACGCTATGGGCTAAGAAGGAACATGGGTGGTTTTTCGTCAGTCTACTGACGAAAAACCACCCATACCAAAAGCGAAAGGGAGTGTCAGACTTCTAAGTCTGACACTCCCTTTCGCTCTGTCCAGAGAGGGAATCTCCAAAAAAAAAATATGTATGGCATGTATGTTTTAGTATTTAAACCGACAAATTGTTTTACTACTTTACAGATTGATTTAAAACAAAGTACTGATTAATAATTATTCCTATGTGGGTTTGGATGATATATGTAGGTACGTGGTAATCCAAATTTCATCTGTGTGGTTTCAACAGTCTCGGAGTGTATCCCTAATAAAATATGAGAAAGGATCTATTACATACTAATTCAATTTAGCAAGAGATTGCGTAAGTTTTAATCCAAAAAAGGGTTTGTTTACCAGATCTTTTAAAACAGACCCTAGGCTAAAATTACCTAAAATATTATAATATCAGGCTCTCAAATGGCAGCGCTAATTACGAAGACCCTAATTCCCTCCCAACCCTCTAAAAACACGCTATAATTCGATTCCTGCTCGCTCAAATAACTCGATTACTTACGTTCAAATGGCAGGCACTTGAATAAACTCCAGACTTGTAAAAAGCTTAATGAATGAGAAAATAAATTCTCGCTAATTGGTACTCGCTACTAGGTCTTGATGGAGAGTGCGGGTGGTACATATGTACTAGGTGCTGGGAACGTTTAATTATCCTTATTTAGGTATATTTCCAGGAACTCGTTGCTAATAATAACAGCTGCTTGGGATCGATTTATTATGGTTAAGCCGCGCTTACACATACCGAGTTTACTCCGTGTCTCGGAAAAAACGTCAAGCCAATCTTTGTGCATGTTTACGTACAGGCGGGGCGTCGCGCGGCGCGTGCTGCGTTTTTAATTCAAACACATGGCGATGTATGAAAAAGTTAACGATTTCAATCGTCGATTTTAACGAGAAGCTATTTTCGCACGTTAGTTTAGAATGCAGTGTTACAGTGTTTGTTGCTGTGGAATCGTCTCTCAGTAAATTAATAAAAAAACACGAGACGAGCCTTCTGCACGCGCCGCGCGAGTCGCGACGCCCCGCGTCTCCGTAAACGACTGGGAAAGTATTGGGTTATACCGTTATACACTAGAACTACCCAGTACTTTTGTTTGTGTAAATGATAACATCAGTACTGCTCTTAACGCATCGACTTTGGTTTTGGTATTATATATACAATATTTTTTTTTTTTTTTTTTTAGCCTCTATTGTCCCACTGCTGGGCAAAAGCCTCCCCCATAGCCTTCCACTCATCCCTCTGTGCGGTTTTCTCCGTCCAATTGGGCAAAAACGCTTCTAGGTCGTCACGCCAGCGTTTTCTAGGCCTCCCTCGGCGACGACGCCCGTCTTCTGGCATCCACTGCGTGACGACTTTCGCCCATCGGTCTTGATCCATCCTACAGACATGGCCCGCCCAATCCCACTTCAAGCCAGCAGTCTTTTTTCCCACATCAGCGATTCCAGTTTTTGAGCGTATTGTGGTATTGCGGATTCTATCGCTGAGCTTTATACCCAATACGCTTCGTTCCATCGCCCTTTGGCAAACCTTGAGTTTGGACTTTTGTGACTCGGTCAGGGACCAAGTTTGAGCACCGTAGGTTAGGATGGGCAGAATGCACATGTCGATGAGTTTGCGCTTCAGGGATAAAGGTAGGTCACCCTTCATCAGCGACTTCATGGACCAGTAGCTCTTCCAGGCGTTCTCGACACGGCGGTCGACTTCTGTGTCTTGCCTGTTTTCGAAGGAAACTAGCTGGCCCAAATAAATATACTCATCGACGTAGTGGATTTCTTGCCCATCTACCTCAACCCTACTTTTTGTGCTGTTGGTCATGACTTTAGTCTTTGACCGGTTCATCATTAGTCCAACCTCAAGGCTTGCTGTGCTCAGATCTTGGAGCATCTTTTGTAACTCAGTAGCAGTCGGTGCAAATAATTAAGAATCAAACGAACTTACCTAGTGAAGTTTGATATCTAATTATACGAGTGTCTCTCCCGAAGATGATTACAGTTTACATGCAGCAGTACGAGAGTTGATGCTGTCCTTATCACACTTTTTAGAGAATTTATTTTTAAATAAATAAAAAAAAATAGTATAAAAAGTAGTGTATTGACTATTTCCCCCCACTGTAGTGCAAGCCGCCATTGCGCTGCAACGACAATCCTTGACTCATTTTTTAGAGTTCGATTTTTTCGATATGTCTCGGGATTATCAGGGAGGGAGGGAGTGTAATCATCTTCGGGAGAGACACTCGTATAATTAGATATCAAACTTCACTAGGTAAGTTCGTTTGATTCTTAATTATACTTCGTATCTCTCCCGAAGATGATTACAGTTTACATGCAGATGTTTAGAGCATCGAAAAAAATTGACATTAAAGCGATCGATAAAATATTATGCTATTTATTACGTTTTAATTACTGAAACGTAATGCTAATTATATTTGTTTGTAATAATCATAAAACTAAGGTACAACAATAATAAATAATCATCTAAAGAGTGTATCTACAAATTCAGTTTAGTTATGGGGAGGTACATTCTTATTATAGTGTTTTTGTAATACATGGGAATTGGGAAGATTCACTCCAGCCTGCGGCCTTTCGAATAACTTCCAGATTGACACCTGCTCTGTGAGCAGACGCAGATGCGTGCCTTGTACTGTGTGTCCCATACAATTTTACATCTATGCCACTTTTTTCTAGAACTTGTTTTACCCAGTGAGAAAAAGTTTGAGAACCCACTTTCTTATGTGGTTTGATAACTACAAAATAAAGAATCTTCTTGACACATGACACGTAAGCAAACAGTTTTATCTATATAGTGTTTGAAGGTTAAAGCTGGGAAAACGTTAGGGTTTTTTCTAATATATGGCAACAGAATCAATGGTACCTGGCCGGTTTATATTAAATCTTCGATTTTAATTATAATTTTGTCTGAATCAAAAGTAATATTTTTTATTTTTATTAGGCTTAAAGTTTGATTTCTCTGTGCAGATGCTAGTGCTAAAAGAGTTACAGTTTTTAATAAAATCTTTTAGTGTAATTGAATCATTAGGAAAGTACTTAATTGGTTTAATAACTTTCTACAAGATTGTGATTCCAGGTGTGGAATTTTGGTTTAAACAATAGACCTCTTTGAAAAACCTTTTTAAATTTCCTGACCTAACAATATTGATATTGCAGAACTATTAAGTGTGCTGTAACACCCGAATTAACTAGCTAAGTCAAGAATTCTATTAATTGAATAGTGTGGGAATCACAGTAATCTAAACCTTTACCATTACAATATAGCCACTATATGAGTTTAGTGCAGTATTATATTGCTTCAGCGCGTTTATGGAGAGAGAGGCCATCAATATATTGAGAGATGCTTTGGGTTCCGCGCATTAATAGTGACTGCCGGATAAATTCCCTGCGATCAGAGTAAGATCCGAGTGGAGAGGATACTCCCCCTTGAAAGTAAAACACAGTAGATTTTTGTCAGGATTAAAATAAAGTACTTTCGAAATAAGTAATTTTAACCGCACTGGGTGCCAAGGCTGTATTGGTCAATATGGTAGTACTATAATCCCTTCTGCTTGTCATTTTTAATTTTATGAAAACTTTTGAGATAAGACTAAAAGGAGTAAAAGCATAAAAAATATACTAATCAACAATAAATATCATCTGCCTAGCCTTTTCCCAACTATATTGGGGTCGGCTTCCAGTCTAACCGGATGCAGCTGAATACCAGTATTTTACATGGAGCGACTGCCTATCTGACCTCCACACCCCAGTTAATACTAGGTAATACGATACCCTTTGGTAAGACTGGATGTCAGAATTTCAGGTCACTGACTACCTGTAACGACTGCCAAAGACTATATAAATATGGCAGCCGGGACCAACAGCTTAACGTGCTTTCCGAGGCACGGAGGAAACTCGGTATGTCGGGCGGTCACCCATCCACAGACCGCCCTAGGCAAGCAAGGCTCCTCCAACAACAATAAATAATAACAATAATTTCGGAAATTGGATCCAATTTCCAGGAAGTACATCTGTAACATTTATGATTCTGGCTATTTGCAAATAAGTCGAACTGTGGAATACCGAGTGAAAGTGTTACTATATTAAATGCGTAATCTGCTATTCCGATTCTGTATCTATATTAGCAATTGCTATAGTATTGTCTATTCTGAGTATCTTCACACCATTGTGTGAAGTAAAGATTTTTAGACCATAAAAAGTTGCCAGTAACTCAAAAGTATTTATGATATTTATATGTGTTTATTGTAATTATTAGAATAGTTTAGTGCCAGAGATTTTGCTCTTCCTAGAACCTTTGTGTATACCCAGCCGTATTGAATGGCGGAGCATGCTGATGTTAACAGACCTATAAGTCTATTAGGTTCCCTTTTCGGTAATGTTTTGGGCATGTTGCTTGCACAGAACAGGCACTTTATACTTGGGTAAATTTTACTTTTGTCAGTGTTGATTAAAAATCCTTATCTTTATAATAATTCTTTTGTCGCTTCGACGTTATTATGACAGGTTAACCGATGCATAAAAAATCATATTATAGTTTACTGATAAATACCCCAGTGAACGTAAATAATTCAGTACAGGTTTTGTTAATTTAGTGAATACGTAGGCACAGATATTATAATACTTCGTAGGGTACGGGTGCGGTACAGAGTCCAAGCGGCAAAACGTTAAGCTCAAATAATTGATTAGTAGGTAAATCTTTTTAAGTTCCAAGTAAGACTTAGGTACCTAAATAATCTCGCTTTGGGCAACTGCAACCAAAAATATACGCGTCTTTTAAGTCTATATTTGCCATAAAACAATTTTGATTTATAACTGTGCGGTAGTCTTCCATTTTAAAGTGGTCAACATGAACGGATTTAGTTAATCCTTTTAAATTAAGGAAATGTTTCCCGTTAGGCTTAGGTACTGTAAACAAAGGTGAAGGTGAAATACATCACACTAATATTATAAAGGCGAAAGTTTGTAAGTGTGTATGTTTGTTAGTTCCTTCACGCAAAAACTACTGAACGCATTTCGATAAAATTTGGTACACAGATAGTTTATAACCTGAATTAACACATAAGATAGTTTTAATCCCGATTTTATCTTCCCGTGGGATAATTTTTGAGTTGTAGGTGGCGAAGCCGCTGGCAACAGCTAGTCATTGAGAAATAAAACCTGATTATAACTCAGAATAACAATTATCAATTATGTTATTTTCTGTGACCATGAATAACCTTTTTGGTATGTCAGGCTGATGTGGTTCACAAATAAAAGGTATTTTATATCCTTTAATTCAAGAAAGGATAGTTTTATCCTTTGTAATGAGTATGTATTCATTAAAGTAATGCTGTAACCAGCCAGCTATTGGAATATTGTTGTCTACCTGTGCCGAGGTGATTAGCGGCGTCAGGCTGCGTGGTTGGCCACCCGTGCACGCGTGGCCGTCTGTGCGCGGTGCGGCGGCGGCGGTGATCCCGCGGCGGCGGAGGCGGCTCGCGACTCGGCGGCTGGTGCCCGCACGCGGCACCCCCCATGCGTTTAAAGGACCGTTTAGACGATACGTAGTACTCGACTGATTGCGCTGCTGATTGAATCTCGCATTATTTGCGGTGAATCTTAATAAAATTATGAGGTAGGTAGTCGTTTTATAGCCTGGGTAGATTTTAGATGATCAGGCAAATTAGAACCGAATAGATAATCGTCTTTTGTAGCGTTTTTTACTACATCCCTTTTTCGTTTACTCGGATTGTAACAGTGAATCTTCTAGACAGAGATTCTCTGTGGTTTGCGTTGCGCGTTAGTCGCATGTGCGTTAGGTGCATTATCACCGAGTGTCTTAATAATGTCTTGTGGTATGTTTACGATTAGAGTTAAAGCTGTGCTTTGTAGATTGCTGAGAAACAGCTGGCCATTTGATTTTGTTTTTACTCACTGTGTGCTTAGCATGGGTGCTTTCGTGTGAATACAATTTTCAGCAGCCAGATATTGTTTTAGGATAACAACGTTTTCCTTTTTACCCGACTACGGCGAAGCCAAAAGGAAGGGTAATGATTTTGGCAGTCTATGTATGTATGTATTTATGTATGTATGTATGTTCCACCGTTGCGCCTAAACTACTGAACGGATTTTTTAGTCAGACCTCGACCGTCAATTAAGATGTGTTTCCACCGCGTTGTCAAATCTTTGTGTAAATTGTCTCCAAATGCTTTATTTAGTGTAGGGTCTGAGCCCAACAATTGTAAAATATCCGGGTCTAGTTCATCAGGATTTTCACCAACCGTTTATTTTCCTTCTTATGGTGCCTCATTATTTGGGATCTCACCTACCAAGGAGTAAAATATAATCATAAGTCACCCGCCATAAATAGGTAGGTAGGTAGGTACTTGACTTTATCCACACACGCTTTGCGTCGGGATATATAAGTTGGTGGGTGCAGGTATCAACACATTCGGCGGCCATAGTATCCACACACGATATACGTCGGGATATATAAGTTGGTGGGTGCAGGTATCAACACATTCGGCGGCCATAGTATCCACACACGATAAACGTCGGGATATCACAATGAATAAAATCATTTTATGGCATTTGTAACTTTGGCATGCATCCACACACGATATACGTCGGGATATATAAGTTGGTGGGTGCCGGTATCAACACATTCGGCGGCCATAGTATCCACACACGATACACGTCGGGATATATATAATGGTGGGTGCAGGTATCAACACATTCGGCGGCCATAGTATCCACACACGATAAACGTCGGGATATCACAATGAATAAAATCATTTTATGGCATTTGTAACTTTGGCATGCATCCACACACGATATACGTCGGGATATATAAGTTGGTGGGTGCCGGTATCAACACATTCGGCGGCCATAGTATCCACACACGATATACGTCGGGATATATAAGTTGGTGGGTGCAGACCAGGTATCAACACATTCGGCGGCCATAGTATCCACACACGATAGACGTCGGCGTAACACCAAGAATAAAATCATTATGGTACTTGCAACTTGGCATTAGGCATCCACACACGATATAAATACGTCGGGATATTAAAATTGGTGGGTAGTTAGACACATAATGGTCATACATACAATGCACACACGATAAACGTCGGCATAACACAATGAATTTATTTTTTCAGAACAATCTTAAATGGTTCTAGATCACTAAATAGTTAAATCCTCCGACTCGAATGCGAAGGAGATACCGCTGATTCACTTTCCGATGACGATGAGGAGATTCTTCTTCGTTTTTTTCACTTTTGTTAGTAAATTTTCGACACTGTCACTATCGTCCCGACAAGATCGCTTTATTTTTTCCATCGTGTAACGAAATTACAGTTATTTCCGGACGAAACAAAGTTTTGTGTGAGTCGGACAACACGAAATCACGTAATGAGTCAAGGATTGTCGTTGCAGCGCAATGGCGGCTTGCACTACAGTGGGGGGAAATAGTCAATACACTACTTTTTATACTATTTTTTTTTATTTATTTAAAAATAAATTCTCTAAAAAGTGTGATAAGGACAGCATCAACTCTCGTACTGCTGCATGTAAACTGTAATCATCTTCGGGAGAGATACGAAGTATAATATGATATCATCAGCGAAACGGAGGTTGGTGACTTTTTTGCAACCGACTATTATACCGTTACTCGACCATAGATCTGCTAGGTTCTTAAATACTTCCTCAAGAGTGCTAGTAAATAATTTGGGAGAGAGCGGGTCACCCTGTTTCACGCCTTTGTCTATTTTAAAATTTTGTCCAGGAAAGTTAAGTTTTATGTTTGCTGTACTATATTTTAACTACATATTTATACATATATATACATTTATATATACTAGAACCAAAAAATATGCGAAATCTAACCGGGTTCGGTTATTGGATTACGACCCCTCTTCTTAGATACTCTTTTTCTTAGAGAGGAGATATCCTCACCTACTGACCTACCGTACATATCTTCATTGTCATATTTCTGTCTCTTGTCTTCCACCAAGCAGGGTTTTACATTATTTGTGCAACTTTTTTCTAAAATCCAATGAACCTACCTGTGTGAAATTTCTTATTACTTATATAATGTGTGCAAAGGTATTTTGTGTCAATAAAACCTTTCTAGCTAAATATACCAAAGTTAATTATTCGGTTTCACCAACATACTGGTCTACAGAACAATGTCCAAAGCTAACAATGATTTTCAGCGGAACTCTTACCGCAGGGTCGTTTATTATTGAATCACATTTGGTCACGTACCGACAGACCGTGTGAACTTTGGTTTACCGCTGGGGATGTCCGAATATTGTATATTAATATACAACCGTATTGACTTAATATAATTAGCTTTGATGTCAAACACGTGGAAAGTATTGTATGCAGTTATACATTTTATAAACAGAGACAAGTTTATCACAAAATTAAACGGTAATAATAGAATGACAAAGTGTTTGTTGGCCACCTGCTTGATATAAAAAAATACCGGCCAATTGCGATTCGGACTCGCTCATGATGGGTTCCGTACCATTGTAGTAGATATTGAGAGATTTTCCATGTTATTTTAGCACCATAGACTTCTTATATCGTTTTCCTGTAATCTATGACTGTTGAAATAATTTCTGTATTTTTTTCAGAATGTGGCTCAGTAGTTTGGGAGATAAGAGGGGGGAATGGTCGGACAGACAGACAGACACACTAGTGATCCTTTAAGGGTTCCGTTTTTTCTTTTTGAGGTTCGGAACCCTAAAAACAACGGGCACTTAATTATATTATTATTCTGTAAGTTTTAAAGTCATGATCACTAAAATTATGAAAACGTAAATATCACGTTTTTATTGTTAATGAAAGAATATTCAATGTATTTCCTGAAAGCTTGCCCCAAAAAATATCGTTTCAAACCAACTTGGATTATTTCTATTGTAAAATCAAAAGTAGGAAGACAGTTCCTATAAAGACAAAACACAGTAAAACTGTACACTTTTGCGCAGTTTATATTTTCCACAGTTATAATATTTAATCCCAGAACCCGCGTTAAATCCGCGAGACTTAATTATAATCCCACTTATGACTGCTCGCCATTTTAAATAAAATGGCGCCCACTTTCGCAAGTCCACTCACGCACAAAAAAGGAAAGTACAGAAGGTGAACTACAACAACTTCCAACATTTCACGCCACGGTGCCACGATAGTAGCCTCTTTGAGAAGTGGCTAGAGAGGTGCCACGGCGCCGTCACCTTCCGTCTGACGCAGGTCCTCACCGGACGGTTGTTCGAAAGAGATACCGCAGCCTCAGCACAAAGGGCTAAGAAGGAACATGGGTGGTTTTTAGTCAGTAGAAGTCTGACACTCCCTACCACTCCGGCCAAAGTGGGAGGAGTCATGTGATGATTCACACCCTCTGTAAAAAAAAAGTGGTTCCATACCTTCTGTACTGAACGATGCAATTACTCTCTTGTTACCTTAAAGGTTAATATAATTCTGGAGCCGTAACATACCGCCATTGTACGCGAATGTGGCTTAGCATAATCATGAAGGTTTCTGTGTTAATGTGTGGGGAAATTGCTCAACAGTGGGCTGAGATAAGCTTTCGGAGAGGAAATAGCGTAGCTGGTCCAGTTGGGACGGTTCGCACGGATGTAGCTTGATGAGGTCGCCAGATTAAAATGTATGGACTTGCTGGTGTGGATGCAAAATGGTTAAATGATAAATTTTAATGATTTTTATTCTACAAATAGGTTTTTTACAAGCACTTTTACATGTTTTTTTTTAAACTAGATGGTGTTTCTGACTACTCTGAGAAGAAGAGCCGAACCAAACTTAGAGATCATCCCGTCGGGGCTGCGGGTAGTTCGAAAGAGATACCGCGGCCTCGACACAAAGGGCTAAGAAGGAACAAAGGTGGTTTTTAGTTAGCAGGAGTCTGACACTCCCTTCGCTCTGCCCAGAGCGGGAGAAGTCATTTGATGATTTCACACCCCACGAAAAAAAAAATGTCATAGTCTCTTTTAAGGTCTAGACATAATCTTGGTCAACTCACATGAGTTCTATGCAGATTATTGTCTGAGATGATCTTTCATTACCGGCCAGTTGATAGACTCACCCTTATAACATGGAACTTAAACATATCTATTGGAATCTGGTTATAAAGTACTGCTGTCATCGAGATATAAGTACTAACGTACTAGAGAAGCTACGTCAAATAACTGAATTGTCCCATTTCGTAATTTGAATCTTTAGTTCGCTGCAGCGCTAAAATAATAACAATTCGTCTAAACCGTAACTAATTTACCACAAGTTAAAGAAAAGTAGTAAATTAGTTCAGTTTCCGGTCTTAAGCGCCATGTAAATCACGGCACTTACGCGTTTTCTTCGGCGACGGTGCGGCGCGATCACCGCAGTTGAACGGGACAAAGTAGGAATTTACGGTGTCTTCTCTAGTACGTTAGTACTTATATCTCGATGACTGCTGTCTTACTTTTCAAGGGTTATAGCTTTGATATTACGTTAAGCCAGCTAAAAGATTTCATGTGTTTTTACTAAAGCCAAGACACCTAACCTTAGGACCAGCGACCTAGGACCGACGAAGGAGCAGCGATGGCCCACCCTGTGTCCCAGCAGTGGGAATATTAATAGGCTGTTGATGATGAGTGATGACCTAACCTACGTCGAATCGACGAATACGCAATGTAAAATTCTATCTCTATTGAACGCCGATGTCTCGGTTATCTACGTTCGAAAGAGACAAAAAATAATTTGTCGACAAAATAATTATGTCGACATAAATACTTTCTACATCAAATTTCGTCCTTTAAAAACATATTTAATTTGCTATAATACCGTTGCCAAGCCATCCGCCTATTGTATAACTGTGTCCCGCCAGGTGAAAGGCGCTTAGCGTAAATATGAAAAGGGGTCGTATGAGCCTTCAGATTATTGTAGAATGTGCGACAAGATCTTACAGGGTTTAAATTAATTGAGTTGTAAATGTGGTTGTTATGACTTTATATTCCTTTGGAGACATTTTGATGTCTAGCTTGAATTTGAAGCGTTTAAAAACCAAACTGCCTATAAACAAGAAGTCAAGAAGTGGGCTAATCTGCATCAAATTATTATATTAGTAAAAAAAAACTGACCGATTGCAAGTCAGACTTGCACATGAAAGGTTCCGTACCTACTATTGTAGTAGATATTGAGAGATTATCTATGATATTTTAGCACTTTAGACTTCTTATAGGTTTTCCTGTAATCTATCAGACATCTATCAGACAGACAGACAGACATTCTAGTGATCCTATAAGGGTTCCGTTTATCGCGGATTTTAGTACTAGATGACGTGACCTCGGCGCAAGGGCAAAGAAGTGGGTTCGGTTTTTAGTCAGTAGAAGTCTGACACTCCCCTTTGCTCTGCCCAAGAGCGGGGGGGTCATTTGATGATTTTCCACCCACCAAAAAAAAAAAAGGGTACGTTTATTCCTTTTGATTTACGGAACCCTAAAAATTCTACCTGAAGGGACAGGCAGAGGTGTACTTTATTGTAAGTACACCCACTTTTCGCCAGTTATGTTGAAGGTCAATGAAATATGGAACTTATTGCTTATTGTATATGCTTTTTTTGATATGATGGTGCTTATACAATTTTTTCTTTGTTCACAGGGTAAGCGACTAATTACTGAAACACGTGCAGCTGACAAAGTTCAAATTGAGAGTAAGTGGATACATAAGTTCTGTTTCACATAATTCAGGTATTAAAAACTCTTTTTTTGATCATAATCATTAATAGTTAATTTGATAATGATCAAAAAAAGAGTTTACTAACTTTAAATATACGTACCCTGTTGTATTAGGTTAGCCTGTAATGATAGTGTGTGTTTAAATAAATAAATAATACATAAACCGAGATTATGCCATAAAATTGCATCATCAAAGCTACTAGACATACATACATAATTATATACTAATACGAGACACGATTACACGAGTGATGATGATGCCTTTTGTCCTAGCTTCATCATCTGGGAATACACATTTTATAGTGTATACATATCGTGCCCTTACTTCGAAACCCAACTAACTTCACAAAATGTAGTTTCGAGAAAATCGTGTTTAAAGGTTCAAATCGTAAAATTTCTATTAAAACAACTGATAATGAAGAGAGTACGTGTATTTTTCATTTCTTATTGTATTCATTATTCGGGTGGAAGAGAAAAAAGAACTTAATTCTCAAAACAAGTACGAAAAATTAAGGATTGGCTTGAAAAGTGCTGCAGATTAGCGGTTTTACCTGTAGCCGCAATGTTTACTTATCTTTTGAAGAATCGAGTTTGGAAAGCAGTTTTTTTATGAATTTGATTAAACGAAGTTTGGATGTTCACCTAATGGGTAATTGCTAAAACTATGTAGAAATCTTAAGTCTCTTTACTCAGTTATTAAATTGTTATTGTTAATTTAACGTGAATCATGACAAAACCACTTAAACGGCTATAAAATGTTTTAAAATGCTTTAAGGGCACGATATATACATGTATAGGTACGTATATTAACTAAACTATTAAAGAAAACTGCACCATCTAATCTTCTCGATAACCGATCTTTAAAGAAAACATGTTGAGCTAAGCTCAGTTCATCTGTACAGCGACCCGTCGTTGAACCGCGGGTAATACCGTCTTACACAACGCGGAGATAACCCCAGACTTTAAACTATTCCTGACTATGTACAGTCGACTGCAAAAATGCATAGACAATTCAAGAATAAAATCGTGTGAAGCGAGAAATGACGCCATCTAACGTAAACTATAGTTATCGACTATAAACGTTCACAGGTAAATATACTCTAAAGTATCCATGCAATTTTGCAGGTGATTGTACACTCGAAGGCAGAAATAAGTGGACTCACAATAAACTTACAGTACTTATAGTAAACAGTTCGGTTTTACGAAGGGTTGTTCAACTACTGATGCCGGTGTCGAACTTTTAGGACATATTTACAGTGCATGGGAAGATAAGTGCTATGCCTTGGGCATTTTTTGTGATTTGTCCAAGGCATTTGATTGTGTTCTTCATGACACGTTAATCAGGAAACTCCGCCACTACGGAATCCGGAACGGCGCTCTGGATCTTCTTATCTCATACCTGAGTAATAGGATTCAAAGAGTTGACGTCAACGGGAAAAGATCTCCCGGTTCTATTGTAACAATGGGAGTCCCACAGGGCTCGATTCTTGGTCCTTTCTTGTTTCTTATTTATATTAATGATTTGCCTTACCTCATAAAGGATAACCATGATATAGTGTTATTTGCGGATGACACTTCGCTTTTGTTTAAAGTTAAACGTCAGCAGCTAGTTATTGACGACGTAAATATCGCGATTTCGAAAGTAGTACATTGGTTTAACGCTAATAATTTACTTCTCAATGAAAAGAAAACCAAATGCATTAGGTTTACACTACCTAACGTTAGGCAGCTGAAAACTTGTGTGTTGGTAAAGGGCGATGAGTTGAATCCTGATGATAGCACGGTGTTCTTGGGCTTAACTTTAGACGCTAAGCTTCAGTGGGGACCTCATAAAGATAAATTATCGAAAAAGCTGAGTTCCGCAGCATACGCAGTTAGAAAGATTCGTAACTTAACCGATGTAGAGACAGCCCGATTAGTGTACTTCAGTTATTTTCATAGCGTAATGTCGTACGGCATTTTGTTGTGGGGGAATGCCGCCGACATTCAGACTATCTTTGTTTTGCAGAAGCGGGCGGTTAGATCAATTTATAAATTGAGCCCCCGACACTCACTCAGAGAAAAATTTTGACTGTTCCTTCTCAGTATATTTATGAAAATCTTATGTATGCTCACAAAAATATAAAGATGTTTAAGAAATATAGTGATATTCACAATGTAAATACTAGAAATAAGCATAAATTTATTGTACCCACAACAAGGCTCAAGAAAATAGGTGGATCATTTAAATGCCAATGTATTCGTTTTTATAACAAACTACCAAGCCACGTTCAAAATTTAAGCCTAAATAAATTCAAATCCTTCATAAAACGAAAACTTTGCCAGAAAGCTTTTTATGCTGTTAAAGATTATATAGAGGACAAAAAAGCTTGGGATTGAACTGCTCCAATCTGAATTGACATAATACCTATTTTATTTTTACTTTTACAATTTGACATTTTATTAATTTTCTTTATACAAATTGACATTATTTACTTTTTCAAGTATGATATTATTATTTTTTTGATGAATATTTACCTTGTTAAATATTTTTATTTTGTTTTTTATTAATTTTGCGTATTTTTGACATGTTTAAATAGTTTGACATTATTATTTAATATGCTTAATATTTAATTATTTTATATTGTGAATGTGAGGATCATGTGGGTCTTTCTTTAATTTTAACGATTGTCTGGCAGTTTGAGTACTATAAGCGACCCACCCAAATGTCCTTTCTTTGGTACTGTTCGTCGTGACGTTGAGCTCCTTGCGTTATAAGTTGAGCTCCACGATAACTGAAAAATGCTTGCACTGACTGGACGGGTCCACTCAAATCTATGTGGTGCTTTCTTCAAAAGACCATCCCAGACACTAATCTGCATAATCTTCATGTATTTTATTATTTTATATTGTGAATGTGAGGACCGTGTGGGTTTTTATGTAATTTTAACGATTGTCTGGCAGTTTGAGTACTATAAGCGACCCACCCAAATGTCCTTTCTTTGGTATTGTTCGTCGTGACGTTGAGCTCCTTGAGTTATATAAGTCGAGCTCCACGATAACTGACAAATGCTTGCACTGACTGGACGGGTCCACTCAAATCTGTGTGGTGCTTTCTTCAAAAGACCATCTCAGACACTAATTTGCATAGTCTTCATGTGTGTATTATACCAAGATTATTTCTGTACCTTGAACATAAATTGTAAACCCAAACGATTTTAAAAGAGTGTCCATGAAGTTTCTTGCCATTCTTCTCATGAGACCAACGCTTTGGAATGGGCAACTACAGTACAATCACGAGTTATTATGCCTTGTGACTGGGACTGTAGCTTATTTTATTTAGCTTCAGTAGTTTACTGCCGCACTCGGAGAGCTTCAGTGGTTGCTTGGGACGTCGCTTGGTAAAGGTTTTTGGCAGTTTTGTCATACAAAAGTATGTCAGGCCTTTGCTGGGTGGCGGCTTGAGTAATCGTTGGATATCTCTGAGTGCTGCAGTTAGTTTAATTCGACTATTCAAAAGTGCCTGTAACGGCCTACTTGAAATAAATGCTTTGACTTTGACTTTGACTTTGACTTTACGTCAGGTTGATCAGTAATAGGTGATTAGTGATCATTCATTACATACCGAGTGTCCTCCATGCTTCGGAAAGCACGTTAATCTGTGGATCCCCAATGTTATTAATTGTAGAGTTATTAATCAGTGACCCGAAAGTCTTACAACCTTACTAACTGGGTTGTGGAGGTCAGATAGGCAGTCACTACATGTAAAACTTTTTAGCAAAAAATAAAACCGACTTAAAAAAAAAAAGTGAAAAATAAACTTTACAGGAAAAATCAGTTTCTGAAGTCGGTGACTTTTGTTTGTTTGATTTAATTTTTTAACAGATTTTTCATCTAAAGTTTATTTTTCACTTTTTTGTTTTTTTTAAGTCGGTTTTATTTTTTGTTAAAATGTTTTTATTTTTCACTATTTAGTGGTTCACATGTTCATGGGTCATGTGGACAATGTAGTTTTTTTTTAGTTTTGTTGATTTTTCAAGAACCGCTTGTCCGATTTCGATAAAAAAGTTATTTTAGTTAAAAAATAATTTTTCAAATTGGTTAGCAAGTGACGGAGTTATGCCCGAACAAAAATAAAAAAAAATTATTAAACATCCGAATTGAGAACCTCCTTCTTTTTTTAGAAGTCGGTTAAAAATTCTGGTATGCAGCTGCATCCGGTTAAAATGAAAGCCGACTCTTACATAGTTGGGAAAAGGCTAGGCAGATGAATTCAGATGATGATGACTTTTGTGAAACTACCTCACTGAAAACCCACGAGAATCATCATCATTGACGCAGCATATCTCCTTTTTCTATACTTCTATAATACTCGTCATATCAGCAAGCACCTCCTTCCTAGCCATAATCATACTTCAAACAGTCTATTCATCGTTTCTTTGATCTCAAAACCCACGAAAATATTTTATATTTCTGCTGTTGACTGTACAGTCTCTTCGAGAATAGATCTAATCTTATAAATTGGGTTTAGAAGCTCAGGAATAAATAGAATAGGTTACAAAGGAAGGAATAAGTTTCCTTGGTGACGTCATAAGATAAGCAGTGCTTTTGTTATTTTTTAAACCCGTTTAGTTTAAAAACGCAAGGGAAATTGAAAGAAAAAAATGTATTGTTTTAATTCACCGTTGGCAAATTTCCGCAGGCAGGGTGTCGATGTCGGGAAAGAGGAAAGAGCCAAGGAGTGGAACACCACTCCTTGGCTCTTTCCTCTTTCCCGGCTTCTTCAGGAAGTAGAATTAAAAAATATACAGTTGGAAAAGATCGGTACGGTTACGTAACATCGGTTTTTTCTAGACAATAAGGGATCGGACTGAATCAAAAACATATGATTCTGTTTATAGCGTCTGTAAGATTATTGAAAACTTTTGGATACGTGTTTTTGGTTATATCTAATTTATAAAAAAAATCGACGATAAAATGCGTCAAAGATCACGAGTGGCTTGTGACGTAACTTGTAGCTAAATAATGTAGTGACATGTGACGTCGCACGAGTTTCTAAAGCACTGTATGTCTTCATTTTTTGTTTACGTGAAATTTTTTTGGAAATCTATCTGACGGACTTATTAGTTTTTACCCGACTACGGCAAAGCCAAAGGAGGGTTATGATTTTGACTGGCTATGTATGTATGTTTGTATTTATGTGAGTATCTTCATCTGTTCCCTCATAGCTCCTAATCTACTTATCGGAACTCGACATATGCGGTATCGTTAGAACCGTCTTAATTTTCCGCTGAACATACGTGTCACAAAACACGTGTTGGCGCCCTCTAGCGGACAAAAAGTAAGGCTTAAAAAATAAAAATGGAGATAAATACGCCGTGTTTGAAAGAGCCTCACTTGTAAATTTCTAAAATATTGCCCAAATTTAAAATCACGCCCTCTAGCAGACAAAAACACCTAAGTAAAAAAAAAAATTGTTTAAATAAAAAAAAAGTTAAAAACTAAAACCCGACTACGACAAAAGAACGACGCTGAAAAAGTATGAAACAAGATTTTCAGGATAGAACAAAAAGAAAAGCCGTAGTCACACGGTATTTAAGTGTTTAGGTTGGTACCTATAACGTGTGACTACGGCTTTTCTTTTTGTTCTATCCTGAAAATTTTGTCCGATCCCTTATTCTGCCCTAGGTTACAACATCGCATCACATCAGGTGAGTTGCAGTAACGTCGCTGTAAAGTCTCTATATTGTAAAAAAAAAAAAAAAAACTTTAAAATACGTATGTTGCTGCTACGGCGGCGTAACCGTGCTACGCTTACGCCTGAGTTCATACTTCTAGAATAGGTACTAGTGTATTGATGTACCTCTAGAATATTTTAGGAGCATTTCTTCTGTATTCTTCTGTATATTTCTCAACTAGCTTTTGCCAGCGGCTTCGCCCGCGTGAAAATGTCGATTTTCCATACAAACTTTCATCCCCTATTTAACTCCCTTAAGGGTTGAATTTCGAAAAATCGTTCCTTATTCCTTGTCTACATTATAAAGGGAACCTCTGTGCAAAATTTCAGCTTTCTAGGTCCAAGGGTTTGGGCTGGGCGTTGATGACTCAGTCAGTCAATCAGTCAGTCAGTCAGTCAGGACTTCTCTCTTTATTTATATAGATAGATAGAAGATAGATAGATAGCAGCCACGACTGACTGGAACTGTGCCCGGTTGATGGCAAACGGTTCGTCTCCTATCACATGGGGCTTAAACATAACAGATGAAATGTTGGTGTACTAATGGGTACACCTCTGACTAACCCTTCGGGGATTACAGGCGTGATGTTGTGTTATGTAAAGTAAAGGTACAAGTTGGTAGCCGACTGCACGCAGCAGCAGTATACGACATGTCGCAGCGACACTACTGGTTTCTACGTATTTCTATAAAATTCCCTCCGTAGTTAGCGACATGAAGCTAGCGACGCGCCGCGCGTCGTCGAGCGGCAGGCGTTGGTGTCGTCCGACCGCAGATCAGTAGTGCCCATAGATAACAGAAACAACAGGAGATATGCCCTTTAGTGAAACGACATGACGCGACGACGTGTCGTGACGACATGAAGCGACGACATGTCGTCTGCTGCTGCTGCGTGCAGTCGGCTACCAACTTGTACCTTAATAAGACTCAATTAAAATCTTTATTATTTGTAGATTTTATTAGATGCTTGTCAACTTTTATCTGGTTTATTTTTTTTTGTATCCTATGACTTATTGTCGGGCCTACGTTATCTCTCGTCGTCATGAAAATATTGTGAAACCAAATCATTTTATTTGGTTGCACAATATTTTCATGTGTTGGGTTTGGTCATCTAAAAAGAATAACCATGGAGTTTCTTACCGGTTCTTCTACATAGGATACGACCAACCCGAACCATGCACCGTTTTCTCGATGTTTTATAAGTGCCCATGTAGGCCTATTCGAAATAATTTATTTTGATTTTGATTCAATATTTTTGGATAATATTAAATAACAATTAATATAAAAAGTTGCCTACAATCAATCTTGAATGTCGATAACTTATTTATTTCTAAAAAGCGTTACCTAAATCGAAAACAAATCGGATTACCCGTAGTTCCCTTTACCCTGCCGGTATTAGGTAACATCCGTAATCCGGCTGTATGGCGAGAGCCTGATTAGTAGCTAACTAACGAGCTTCCTCTAATTAACGAACAAACTTACATCACTTTGTTAATTAATGTGTGTGTTTGGGAGTTTCATGTAGATGCACAGATGTGTGTAGTATTACGGCGGTACATACAAACATAGTTTTATTTACTAGTGGCATTTGGCCGGCCGTATTAGTATACACGTGTTCTTGAGTGTAGACCGCCAATCGGTAAGCGTAAGGTGGGATGCACTCCCGTTGGGACTGCGGGTTGTTCGAAAGAGATACCGCTGCCTCGGCACAAAGGGCTAAGAAGGAACATGGGTGGTTTTTACTTGGTAGAAGTCTGACACTCCCTACCGCTCTGTTCAGAGCGGTGGTCTCCTACGACGATCTTCGCAGGGTGGATTAGAGGCCTATGATAATGTCGAACAGTGGCTGATGATGATGAACCATTTATATTTAAGCGAAAAACCGGCTGTAGTCGAGCATGCGGTACCAGTGTGGTTCGTGTTCACATGTTTTTACATTTTGGTTCTAAGACATGACGGTTTCAGGGGAGATGAAATAAATCACGTTTGAAGAATAGCAACTGTACAAATGAAACATGTTGTGGAACAAATAAGTATTTTGACGTGTATTCTAGCCAACGTGATACGTGAAAACAATAACGTATTGTATATTTTCTGGGAATCATTGAAAACTTGAAATGTATTGTTGTATTTATTGCTATTGTACCTTTATAAAATCGGATTCTACAAAAAAAAAAACCTGTTGATATTTTATCAGTTTGTTACATCCTCTAATTCAGTAAAAGAAACGAATAAACTCAGTAACAGAGACTGAAAACAAAACAAAATTTTCAGGACAATAAAAAACGAAATGAGATTTCAGTAGGCCAAAATGAATTCGCACAGTTATCGTTACGTTGAATGACATTTAAATGGAAAATATTCGTTTCAGACATATTACTTTGTTTATTTCCAAAACACGTGATAAAACCAAATCGAGTCGGAAACCGGATCGCAGTTCATTCATTTTCTGGAATCTCACCGGATCCGTAAATCCTTAGGTAGTACTCGTAATGTAATGAATAATGAAGCCCTAATTAGCGCTCCAGTAACAAGCAGATGTCTAATTAACATTAAAACGGGTCTGTTCGTTAGTTTTTTTAGGTGAAAGCTTTCAAACTGAATAGTTATCTAACAGACTGACTACGTTTGCTGCGAATGCTTTTGACAGATTTATTTTGGCTACTTATTTGTTTGTCACTGTCTTGTAATGTAATGTCAGTTTTACGTTTTTTTATGGGCTATGGGTATTTATTTTACTTTTTACTCCTGAAAGTCAGAATAAACAGTGGCGGCCACCAGAAAAGTGCCGAGACAATGGACCTTGACGATGCCGCAGAAAAACAATTTAGTAACTTCACATAATTTTGATGGGCAACTACGGAAACCTACATTGTGCGTGGTCCGACATGCACTTGGCCGGTTTTTTATTTATGATGAAGAAAAGAAAATTATTGACATAAGCTTGGCTTTCTCGCTATAGAACTACCAATGTTTAGGCCCTCTGTCCTTCACCGTAGTAATAAGGTCAATGTACCTAGTATAGTCGTATGTCCTTTTAGTTCGATCATAGAGGCTTAAAATATTAATAAGAACACATACCTCATACCTATTAATATGTAAGCAAAGGGACAGTTTTTTCTTGCCATTGACCTGCACAGAAAGGTGCTTATTGGTGATGTTCTTCAGAAAGAACAAGTGCGTAATACTCGCAACCGGCGTGCGTATCTGACCAGATTTATGAATGTGGACGAGGCAAAAGGAGTATGTATGGATCGTAGCAGGTGGCGTTCTTTGATTTCTGCCTCCCCATGGGAAAAAGGCGTGAGTTTATGTATGTATGACCTGCAGAAAAAGGCACATTCAAAACAAACCTTTTTTTTTTTGGTGTGTGTGAAATCGTCAAATAACCCCTCCCGCTCTGGGCGGAGCGATAAGGAGTGTCAGACTTCTACTAACTAAAAACCACCCATATTCCTTCTTAGACCTTGTGCCGAGGCCGCTGTATCTCTTTCGAACAACCCGCAGCCTCGATGGGACGAAGACATACTTTAGACCTACGTGTTAGGTATGTCTTCTCATTAATATTTAAAAACTGGCTTATTACCTACGTTTTGAGACAGTTTTTTCTTGCCATTGACCTGCAGAAAAGGCACATTCAAAACAAACCTCACTAAGTAAAGTGAATACTCTCGTAAGTCGAGTCATAACACGTAAAACAAAAGGCCAGGTTAAGGGCCCACCTGTTGGCTGCAGCCCTGGCTGGTAAGCCTCTCAGGGATTTAGTGGGTGACTATTAAATTAAGTGCCTTTGTTTTTTTAGCTGAAGATCCTGTTGGTAGCGTTTGAAGTTTTCGTAGTTGTACTGCAACGCAAATTAAAATTGAAGACTGATTTGTGAAAACAATCATTAAAGGGCATTCATCATTTTCATGCTCTTAACCCAATTCGTTTGGGGTCGGCGCAGCTTATCTTTTACTTCCTTAATTCTATGTTTCTCGTCATCTCATGAGACACTGCAAGAAAACTGTCTGTCAAAAAAATATAACTTGTAAACGGAATCAAGCATTCTGTATATACAACTAAGTAACTTTACGCAAAAATTGTTGTTGGGAAACCACTTTTTTTGTGGTGAAACACAAGTTTTAAAGTAGAACTCAGTACAACGCACTAAAATAAAATCACTGTGCTTCATGTTGCGTGTGTTGTTCGAAAGAGATACCGCGGCCTCGACACTTAGTGCATGTTTACGTACAGGCGGGGCGTCGCGCGGCGCGTACTGCGTTTTTATTTCAAACACATGGCGATGTATGAAAAAGTTAACGATTTCAAACGTCGATTTTACGAGAAGCGATTTTTCGCTCGTTAGTTTAAAATGCAGTGTTTGTTGCGGTGAACCCGTCTCTCAGTAAATTAATAAAAAAGCACGAGACGAGCCTTTTGCAAGTACCGCGCAACGCCCCGCGTCTCCATAAACGAGCCCTAAGGGCTTAGAAGAAACATGGGTGGTTTTTACTCAGTAGAAGTCTGACACTATACCGCTCTGTCCAGAGCTGGCTAAAATGATTCCTTCATTTAATGATTTCCAACCGGGCATAGTGACGGGTTACTTTGAATGTTATACGTGAATATAACTGACTGCATATAAATAGAAAAAAATGTTAATTAATTATATAAAATTCTTCCGAGCAATGCGCTACAGTACTGTAAAAAAAAAACATAATGAGCCCCAGATTATCAAAGGCTGCACTACAAGACAATGTTCCTTCTCGTTTTGAGACTGAACAAAAAATTTTTAGCATGAGCTCAGCAAACACACCACTGAAAAAATAAACGAAAATATGACGAAAATCAACAAAAAAGTCTCAGTGTAGCGCTGAAAAATATTTCCGTCGGAAACTCCTCTCTGCTTTTGGGTTTCAGTGTAGTCGGGTAACAAAGCCCTACTTCATCATAAGATTATGCCTGTAATCCCCGAACGATATGGCAGAGGAGTTCCGTCATTTTGGCAGTTAAGTTTAGGGGGCGAGTCTAGTGCCTGCCATCAACTGGACACAAATCCAGACTTCATGGCTGGCACTGAGAAATGCCTGATGTAAAAACCCATTATCACATTGCCCGACCCGGGAATCGAACCCAAGATATCACGATCAGCAGTCACGCTAGCGACCACTGGACCAACAAGGCAGTTAAGCTTTCTCAAACATAATTATTTTCGTTTGGCAACTTTGTACTTCGAAAAGTACAGTCGCCTGCATTGACAAGATATCCTTTACAAAGAACGTTAAAGCTGCCGAACGATGGGGCTTTCCTATCGGGAATCCCTCTAAGGATGTTCGCAGAAAAAGTGACGAGAAAATCTCTGAAATTGTTGGAGGATCGTTTTCAAAAGAATTCTTTGTTGCTGTAAAAGAGACTTATATTTTTTTTGTTAGCCTGGACTCTTCGTCTCCTGGACAAAGGCCTGAACTGGGATCCCTTCAATTTTTCTTGATCTAGAAGTGCTATTTGTTAAAGTGTTTTGAAAAGTTCTAAACACTAATAATCAAGCTATTTATAGCCAAATTCAGCAGATCTTTTATTCGACGGGAAGCTTGCAAAGCCAGGTTAAATAATTATACTGTATTGGCGACATCCTGGAGAGTGACTGTTGCAACTCCGTGCAGGACACGCCACGATAGTGACGACGGTAAGTCCCCTCTATGAGGAGTGGCTGGAGAGGCGCCACGGTGCCATCACCTTACGTCTGACTCCCGACAACCCGACGCGACGTCTGAAAATGAGCGAAACGAAAGATACTTGAAAGAAATGAAACCAAATGTTGTTGATTTGTCATCATGAAAGGTATTGAAATATGCTAAAAAAAATGGTTCTAATCAAAAACAGTCAGACGGTTTTTGATCAGAGCAGATCGGCCATAAAATCAGGGAAAAAAAAACAGCAACACAGAAAATGTGATGATTAACATCACATTTTCTTTTTAATAAAAATACGATCACACACATAAAAGGTACAATATACGAATACTTACAGTATTATACACTGGTTTAACTTAAATCGTAACGCTCTAGAGATTTCCTCTCGTTTTCTTCTTTTCGTGAATAAAATGCAAAGTTTTTCTCATTTTGTCGTTTTTCTTGAAATATCAAAGGTAGCGTTCTGTCTTTATTGGCAACGCTCAGTGTTGCCACAATAATGGCGAACAGAAGGGCAACTGTACCTCACCATGATTGTATCAACAGGGAACCAAAATATGTGTTTGCCCTTTTTCCCCAAAAATATGATTAATTTTAGTGAAGAGCATAGAATTTTGTTAAAGTACGCCATATCAAAATTTGTTTTCAAAACTAATGTCAAAATAATCTTGTGTTTTTTCGGTTTCCTAAAGTTTTTACTTGTATAAGAAGCTAAACTATTATTTTTAAAGATATGTTTCGGTCATTATCATCTTTCTGCCTATATGCTAGGTAGGACTATGAGTCAACAAATATTTTGATTCATTAGTAGCCCCACGTCTGCCAATCCATTCGTCTGCAATCATTCATCTTGTAGTCACTTGCGTTTCGTCCCTAATCGGTCTTTTTTTTTGTTGGTCGGAAATCATCAAATACCCATCCCACTCCCACTCTTGGGCAGAGTGAGAGGGAGTGTCAGACTTCTACTGACTAAAAACCACCCATGTTCCTTCTTAGCCCTTGTGCCGAGGCCGCGGTATCTCTTTCGAACAACCCACAGTCCCAACGGGGCTGTGACTGTAGCTTCGGTTTATTTGTTCTTCTGACATTCAAAAGGGAAAATAATTGCTTTGAGTTTGAGTTTAAGCCTTTTGTACATATGTATCTGTCTAGTGTCACCTAATAAGTAGGTATTGATCCTACCACAATGAAGCAAGTCGTAGGTCCAACTCGGAATATTTGATGCTCCGCTATTAAAAGTTGAAGGAACTCGAAACTTTCTACTTAGGGTATTGCTTTGTTGCTGTATTCAGTGATGAAGTTTTGTTTTAAAGTATTACACAAGTTTCAATAATAATTTACGAACATGTATTGATTTAATTTATCAGTAAATTAACTACGGAAAAGTTTGTATTATGTTGTTGGTAAAGGTTACAAAGGTGCACATGAATGTACAGACTACATACGTCATAGTAAAAAGAGGAAATGATTTTTTTCCCGGACCGAATAACGATGGTTAATTGACAGCTACATGGACATGAGTCCTCAAAAATCTCTTCTGGACCAAAAAAAACCGTATTCTTAAAAATCACTATTGTTTCGAAAGTCGTTCACTTGACCGAGCTATGGATGTTTTAGATGGCTAGTGTGGTGATCGTAGTAGCAGAAAGACCCATCCTCTAATTCCCTATAACAAAGAAAATAATAGCATAATTTATTCCAGGTATTACCCAGAAATCTTAATCTAAAACTACTTAATCTAGACGCAAACTCACGCCATAATATCTTCTATACCCATTACCCACCATCTATGTACGTTTACACACACAAAAACGCAACTTTCCCACAGTAATAATATTTGTGTGGATGCGTGATATTATTGTGTCTGTGTGCGTGATATTATTGTGTCTGTGTGCGTGAGTCGGACCTACATTTAACTGACACATTATTCTTGTTGACAATCTGCGTCCGCTTGCATCTTGGCTAGGGTTGGGCTGCATTTCTTGAAAGAGATTTTTTCTTGAAATGTTATTTTTACCCATATTATTTCCCAGTACCAACTGGGTGTGGAGGTCTGATTAGCAGTCGCTAAATGTAAAATACTGGTTTTCAGTTACTTATAGACTTGAAACCGAACCCAATAATATATCATCTCCGTGCCTTTGTCCCATTCTATTTGGTGTCGGCGCAACATGATTTGTTCTTCCATTTTCCTGTATCAGTCGTCAAGGCATCATTTCCTTCTTGAAGTTTTTTTTTTGTGCTAGGTTAACAAGAAGTAACAAACATTTTCTTGTGCTAGGTTAACAAGAAGTAACAAGTATTTTTTTGTGCTAGGTTAACAAGAAGTAACAAGTATTTTTTTGTGCTAGATTAACAAGAAGTAACAAGTATTTTTTTGTGCTAGATTAACAAGAAGTAACAAACATTTTCTTGTGCTAGGTTAACAAGAAGTAACAAGTATTTTTTTGTGCTAGGTTAACAAGAAGTAACAAGTATTTTTTTGTGCTAGGTTAACAAGAAGTAACAAGTATTTTTTTTAATTTTCAGATTTGTTTCAATCAATGATTCAATTAATGATAATAAAAGTTTTTGTAATTATGGATGAAACACAAACGCAAAAATGTGACAATACTACTCCAGTTCTTTCCATTACTGCTAATTAATGCTATTTGAATTTGAATAAATACCCTCCTTTTGGGCTTCGCCGCAGTCGGGTAAAAAAAGGCTTAAGGCGAGGTTACCCTACTTTGTTTTTATGTACGCACGACCTCACCCCCCGCCCTGCCGCGCGAGTGATATAATGCCTAAATTTTGACTGTTTTTTCTCTCTTGGAGAAAAATGATAAAGAAATTATACATTATGTGACCCGAGATAATACACATTTTTTACGACCTTTATTATGATATAAGTTTTATTTTTCAAAGCCTAATATAACTCAAGTAAAACGATTATTTAGCCATCATTTGGACATGTCTTTGCGATTTAATTGGATGCAGTGAAGTGTAAGTAATCGTGTATCGCATGCCCGACATATCATGATCGAAGAGTCAACTATGTAATACATTTTTTTCAAAATTTAAATCCGTTCCATGTACGAGTAAAACGCTATTGTTGACGACGTTTTTCGGGGTAACCCCGCCTTAAGGGGACGGTGAACGAACATTTCTCCATACGAACGTAATACCAAAATCATTCGCGATACGAACATATTACCAACTTAAAATTATGTTATTCGGATACAGATGATATTTATCTAGGTTCCTATTAAACTTTTTTTTTAAAACATTTACTATTTACGAAATGCAAGCGAATTGCATTTCGTCAATAGTAAATAGCAATTCGCTTGCTTTTCACCGTCCCCTTAACACAGCCCCTGGAAAAATAATCAACAGATCCGCTAGACCTTTCCCTATCTTTTAATTAGGTACTTACTAAAAAGCCGGATGCAAAAAGTGCTTGTCAACTCATATGACGTGCTTTTATTTATTTATTTAGTACTTTGAAGACTTACTTACTTTTGTACTATTTTAGATATACCATTTTTTATTTGATTGTTGGTAATCATCAAATGACTCCACCGGCGGTATGGAAATGCCAGACTTCTACTGACTAAAAACCACCCATGTTCCTTCTTGGCCCTTTGTGTCCGAGGCCGCGGTATCTCTTTCGAACTACCGGCAGCATTAGATACAGCCATGCATAACCCTTCGAGGATTACAGGCGTGACGTTATATTTATGTGTGAAATTAAATAGCTTTCTAATGGATTTGTCTAGACGACTTACAGAACAGAAGTATTTTACATACATGTAAAGATAATATTATTTCAAATAGAAGGAAAGATGACATTGTATGTATTACCTACTCGATATTTTTGTACGTAAAAGATAAATATGAAAAGAAAATATTTACATCCTATTAAGTTGAGTAAACAGTTGGAAAAATCTTTCTTTTCAAAGAAATAAGTAGTAGAAAGATTTTTTGTAGAGCTAAGACACAATGTGTGTTTTCTTTTCAGATTGAAGCTCTTTCAATTATACCTACATATTCGTTTGATCTCTTATCTATGTACTTAGGTGTTTTTATTTATATAAATTCGTAAGCTATTTATAATCAGTTACTTTCCTTACAAGCCAAAGAAGCAATCACTGTTTCACATGCATAAGCGTTTTTAATCGTAAGAGAAACAAGAGGCCTATATATATTTTTTTAAATTGCCCCACACTAGGAATTTCTCCTGTATCGTGGGTGCGTTCACAAACATTTAAACTCACATACACAAATACCCAGACCCGGAACAACTATCTGTAGGTCTTACAAATATTTGTTCCGTGCGGGGATCGAACCCGCGACACGCAGCGCGGCAGTCCATTGCTTGAGCCACTGCGCTAACCGTGCCGTCAATAAATATATTAATATTTTTATTTTTAACATTCTTCTCCAACACCCTAGTTTCTCCACTTGCTCATCTTTTAGGTCCATGGAGGTTCTTGCGCATTCTTCGCCATAGAGATCTACGTTTTGGAACAATTTTTTTTAATTTTTTTTTTGTTGTTTATAAGTACAGATTTTATAAATACAGAGTTTTAGATAAGTACAGTACCTACTTTCAGAAGTAACATGTCTTGTGACTGGAGCTTCGCTTTCATAGATTTTGCCTGCTAACACCACACGGGTGTTCTAGTAGGTAGGTACACCTCTGCCTAACCCGGGGACTACAGACATGATGTTATGATAAGTGTTAAATCACTATCACTATCACTATCACTACATAGTATAAAACAAAGTCACTTCCCGCTGTCTGTCCCTATGTATGCTTAGATCTTTAAAACTACGCAACGGATTTTGATGCGGGTTTTTTTAATAGATAGAGTGATTCAAGAGGAAGGTTTATGTGTAGAGTTATGCTTCCGTGCGAAGCCGGGTCGGGTCGCTAGTTAAAAATAAAAATAAAATTCCTAAACCACAAACACATTCGTACCAGCCCTACCCGCACAGTCTTGACCCAAAAACAGCTGAAAAAAACACAAAACTATTCGCTGACGTAAATATTCCCTTTGATATCCATTTTATTGCACATCCAATGATTTTAATGCAATTCCATATTCCGCACTGAAACAATATTTATAATGAAATGACATTACTGCTTGTGTATTCAGCGTATTAATGGGTGATTGAGAGTGGACGCGAATTATTTGTGGACGGACTTGCGAAAATAAACGGGAACTCTGGATGGAAATAGGAAGTTCAGTTTAGATACAGTCTTTGGTTGAATGCACGCGGTCAACTGCATTCGATTCGATTAGACTGTTAGCTGGCTTTAAAATATAGCAGCTATGTGAAATCATGAAGTCCTGTACAAAACAATGTTTACTGATACGTAATTATGGTTACTAAACTAATAACGAAACGCAACTAATACGCTAAGCTGGTTACCAAGCTACATAGCCTGGCCCACCGCCGCAAAGTTGCATGTCTGTCGGTCTTCTACATACTGTACTTCGGAGAATGTGCGCAAGAGCTCCACGAGCTTATTCCACCATCTCACTTCTTCCATCGAGAGACTAGACGTACTGCAGGTTATCACCCATACCTTGTCGATGTTCCACACATTCGTACGAAGCGTTTTGCTATAAGTCTTTCATTATTCGTACAGCCAAGGAGTGGAACACCCTGCCTGCGTCGGTTTTCCCGAGTTTATATAACCCCAATCTATTTAAGTCGCGAGGAAATAGGCTTCTTCTGGGTAAGCTCGTTCCATCGTCGACCTGATCTCTGCCCTTAGGGTAAGATTGAAGTCAAGAGTAAGCCCATAAAAAAAATTGAATACCACGTTATCATAAAGTAGGTCAAAAAATATCTAAAAGTTGTACTCGTTATTTCACGAGAAATCCGTAAATATTCACGAGGACCAATCAAGCAATACCAACCAGTTAATACGGATCTCTCATTGAATCGAAAATCTATGCAAAGCAACCCATGTTATACTGAAAATGTATAGCTTGATGATACCACACCCGGTGACATATAAAATGTGAAGTCAGATCTTCACGCATACATCAGCGATTTCGTGTCATGAAAAGCCACCATTTGCTCAAACGAGAGGTTCGGTCGTAATGTGGTCGTAAGCCATCCGCATTCATTCACATCAGAAACGCTTTAAACGCGCAAGGGATTGTGCCTCTTGCGAGTTACGGAAAGGGAGATGCATGAATAAGCTGATGTATGCGAGTAAATGTGGTCCCACCCTAAAAGAAGATACTGATACAGTTAGCCTGCGTCATTCCACTGCTGGGCAAGGCATGACTTCCATTTGTGACGATCCATGGCCAATGGGGACCAACTGGTCACTAGTCTTATGCGTATCGTTCCGCCATCTTCTACGATGTCTGCCGCGATGCTTTCTGGCTAAAATAAAAACGTTACTTGTTCTGTTAGTTAAAAAAGTCGCTTCTACATACTTAATTTTGTTTTTATCTAAAATTATGATGTTGATATTTGAATGAATTTGTTTCAGTATTTCTTCTCAGAGTACAGTGTTATCGTCAGATTAACACAAAGGATAATTTTTATTCTTGTAGTACGATTCCGTGGGACAAAATAATATACAAAACAAGAATTATGATTATTGCGAACACGATAATGATGACCATAACTCATACACATAACATACGTAATGAATTATAATGACAGTGAGTATAAACCACATACTAACATATTATGAGTTTTATATCACCACAATTTACTACATGTGGTCACCTGCCCTCTACATGTCGTGACCGTTTACATTAGTACAGTAACTTGCCTGCTCCGTTCAGTCCCAACTACCTACTCCTTCTTTACGTGTCGATGATCTCAAAAATAGTGTTAGACCAGTAGGTATGTAATCACCTGCACAGCTCTATCATTTGCTTCGAGTAAATCCTGAAAGGTGCAAGACTGGTTGCGCAGGATGGGCAGGATAGGAGGTGGCGCATATCCTGCAGAGGGGCTACACGATGGCAATTTGTTTGGGATGGATCGACGATACCTACTTACTAATACGCCTATACTACACGAAAGGATAGGCAGAGTAGGTGTACCTACAGCACTTCCACATTTTGGGAGCCTATGGCACATCTACCGTAGTTGGGGAATGACTAGGCAGGTAGATGATTACCTGCCTACAGCAACCTTCTGGTGGCACCATTGGAGCGCAAAAGGTACTTATGTACCAATGTTTGCAACAATACCAATTTTGCAGTTCATGAAGCCTTGTTGTGTGTGTTGTGTATTGAAAGAGCAGTGGTGGCCCAGTGGTTGCGGCCCCGACTTATGAAGTCGTGAGTTCGAACCCAAGCAGGCGCATTACTTTGTGTAAGTAATTTATTTCATCACCATTTCTTACAAAACGGTGAAGGAAAACATCGTGAGGAAACCGGCATGTCTTAGAACCCAAAAATTTAAAGATATGTGACATCTACCAACCCGAACTGGGCCCGCGTGGTGGCCCATCCCTTTCCTAGAGAGGAAGCCTGAGTCCCTGCAGTGGGAACATTATAGGCTGATGATGATAATGGAGCCTTGTTCGTAAAGTTTAAACCATTTAATAAATAATGCAAAGGTTTTAAACTGACATGGTCACTCACAAAAATAATCTGTCGGAAAAGCATTCAGGCTTGAAATAATAAGCGATGAAAACTTTTTCGATATCATGAATACTGTTTTTGTTGAATACTTTTTTCTGAATACGTTATACGAGGTTTTTATTTTTATTTTAATTCCCTCTGTATATATTTTATACGAATGGATTTGTTACGTTGGGCATTATTTGGGTGTGGAGAATGGGTTTAATCGACGTGTGTTTACCGGTTTAAACGCCTCTCATTCTCAGACGACATGCCCGTGATTCACTATTGAGCCTATTGCCCTCAACCAGGCTGAAATCGAAATTCCGTAGCTGGTATTGAGAACCCAAAAACACTTTGCCCGAACCGAGAATCCAACCCAGGACCTTATACTCAGCAGTCGCACTAGCAACCACTAGACCAACGAAGCACTCAGGATATCTTTTACATACATACATAGACTCACGCCCTTTACCCAAGGGGGTAGGTAGAAGCCACAGAACGCGACCTGCTACGATCCTTACATACTCCTTTTGCCTCGTCCACATTCATACATCTGGTCATACACGCACACCGGTTACGAGTACTTATATCTTTTACTTCAAGGAAAATCCGTTAAAACAGAAATACAGTTATTATATGTACAAGAAAGTGATTTAATTATTAATTCTCCAACTTCCGTACCTTTTAAAAGTAGCCGTACTTTGTTTGGGTTCGGTTTTTCTCTCATCTTAGAAATCTTGGCAGATTTCCCAACGTTTCAGTGGGAACCGCTGAAAGTATCGCAGCGTAGGTAACTGCTACGATTTATAACTCTGAAGATAAACGATAAGAACATTAAATGTACTATTTGATAAAGTATAACATTGCTATTAAAAATAGTTTCTTACGTAACGAAAGTACTTTTTTTATAGGGTGTGAAATCATCAAATTTCAGACTTCTACTGACTAAAAACCACCCATGTTCCTTCTCTTTGTGCCGAGGCCGCGGTATCTCTTTCGAACAATCCGCAGACCCGACGGGAACGAAAGTACTTACAGCGTGTTTAAAAATTGCTCCTTTTCTGTAACGAAACTCTTAGACCAAAGTTAGTTTGTTCATAGCTAGTAGTGGATATAACATGCGTTGCAATGCAGTTTTTTTTGTGAATTGGCGACACGCAGCACAGCAGCCAATTGCTCAGCTACTGGACCAATCTTGCCGTCAAAAGTCGTAAGTACCACTGGCACACCATTGTTTCTCTGGACGCTCTTAACTTGCACGTCTTTCTACATCGTTCTCACATAATTATATGTATAATCTAATCTAATAAGTGATGACACATATCTCTGGATATAATCAAGACTTTGATTTAAAAAAAAAAAGTAGTTAAAAAACTAAAAAACCCGACTGAAAAAACTGAAAAGCAAAAAAACAAGCACATTTAAAATTAAACAAAACTTGGAAGCAGGCGGGGTCCATTCTATTTTCATTTTTTCTTTTCATAATTTAATATTCAAATGAACCCCGCCTGCTTCCAAGTTTTGTTTAATTTTAAATGTGCTTGTTTTTTTGCTTTTCAGTTTTTTCAGTCGGGTTTTTTAGTTTTTTAACTACTTTTTTTTTTATTTCCAACTTTTTAGTTCTTTTGTTTGTTCTTTCGTTGGTCGCGTAAAATTCTTCGCAGATGATTTATTTAACTTTTGTGCTTGTTTATAGGATTTCTCACTTTGAATTTCTTTTAAACATATAAGTGTTTTATATTTTTGTAATCTCCTTTTAAAACCCTTTATTTTGATACCCTACTCGATGGTATTGGAAAAAAATATTTTTTTGAACTCCGCGATTTGGCCCCCAAAATACACATTTTTTCTTTGTTTTTTTAATTTTAATGTAGCTATAACACTCGCGCCATCAAGACGAATCTAGCGACGTATATTTCATTCAAATCGGTTCATCCGTTTATGAGTTATGAGGGAACAAAGAAACGGACATACATACATACATACATACACGTCAAACACATAACCCTCCTTTTGGGCTTCGCCGCAGTCGGGTAAAAAAAGTGTCCATGGAATTTTTTCCCCATTCTTCTTTACAGAGATCTACGCTTTAGAATGGGCAACTACAGTGCTTTCAAAAGTTATTATGCCTTTTGACTGTGAGTGTAGCGTCGCTTTCTTTGTCTTTCTGATATTCAAAAGTGCTTAGCAAAAGTCTAATTGAAATAAATGCTTTGAGTTTATGTTTTTGCTATGCCAAATAAAATATTCGCAAATTAAAATTAAAAAACCAACAGTACTTAAGAATAAGCTGCTAATACCGAGCCCATGATCCTCTTATGAATATTTCACTAAAATACACCCAAGGTTTGAAAACCCGGTTAATTATAAGGCGAATAACGTCATTTAAGTTTTAAATTACCTCACACGGACTTAATTAAAATCCGGGTGTGGTTGTACCGTGATACGAGTCGTACGTGTTCAACGGATGTGGTTATCCGGATTTGAGTCAAATTTGACTTCCATTGTTATGATTTAAAATGAGGGAATGATTTTTTTGAAAGGCGTCGAATGATGGTAGGTGTTTTTCGTTGATTAGCTGCAGTTTTCACGTTTTTGTGAAATGTTTATAGAATTCGCAAACAAGTAAGTGGAGAAATAACTAACTTAATACAAACTTTCAACTTTCGACTTTCATGTTTGTCAGTGGTTTTAGAAGTATAGCAGACTTGTCCCAAAAAAAAATTACATTTCAACCCTTTTACAATTTGTAAAAGTTCAACTAAGCCATTTGAAGGATTTTCTGATCTGCTGGCACGACTTTAATTCAACATTCTGAGAACTATAACATTTTGAGCAGATTAAAGCTGTGTTTTACAACGTTATATTATGTTCTTCAAGGAATAAAAACATTGCTTTGTATGGAAAATACGCCAGAATTTCATGATATTCGTTTATGAGATAGGAAACTTATCTGATTTACATCAATTAGCCCAAAGTTCACTTATCTATGTTTATTTAACTTACTATAAGTTGAGAGAAAAGACAAAAAATATATTATTAAACCAGCATTTTCTTCCTGTAAAATGGCCTAAAACTAGCAGGCAAGCATAAACCAGCGAAGTAACTAAATCAAAAAACCCATTAAAGCGCTTGTCGCGTGCAGCTAATTCCATTGAATATGCAGAGAGCGCGGTAATTGAATCGATAACCCACAGATGCTGCACCGCTATGGTACCCTAGTACTCGTACATCTTAAGAGGCCAGTTTAGATGGGAAATTGGATAGTACCTTGACTTAAAAAGTAAATCTTTTGTGGAAGTATGGGAATTGAGTTTAATATAGTTTGAAGATGATGACATATATTACTATCAATTTGAAAATTCAACCCATTAAATTGTATTAATAATACATTACTTGTTTTGCATGTATTTTACGTGTCTACATGTATTTTGTATAACTATTTTTTTTTATTTTTTCATTGCATGAATTAGAAGGCTTTTTTTTATTTTATTTTTTTTAACGTGTATTTTACATCTGTCTAGCCTTTTCTCAACTATGTTGGGGTCGGCTTCCAGTCTAACCAGACGCAGCTAAATATTAGTATTTTACATGGATCGACTGCTTATCTAACCCTCACAACAACCCAGTTAATAGTTAATAGGATGCCCCTTGGTAATAATACTGATTTAGAGGAAATAAGTATACGAATGTAGTATGAGAAAAGAGAGCAGCGCAATAAAATCAAACTTAGACTACCTAATTTCTGACGTGTTGTAAATATTGAATTTGTAACGTAGTAGGTACATTATATGGAATATCTCAGAAATAACCACAGTGCCGCCTCTTTTCGCCGTCAATATGGCCAGTAGCAAATAAACTATTAAACTATTACTACTATATACTACTACTACTTTTATTACTATTGTTTTTATAAAACCTTTTATTACCTCAATGCGTTTATCTCCAAGTGTCAGATAGATGGCCATGACATTCGCGTCTCGCGATATTCTGTCTAAGTAAGTGCTAAGCGACAAAAATGTGCCAGCAAAAAGTAACAGCCATTTGAGCCAGTAAATAAAACCGTTTTTGTTTTCATGGAAACCGAAGAATTGTGAATGTGGGACACTTTGGGACAAGCTCACAAATTGTAAGCGAGAGTTTTCGAGTGATGGATGATGACAAGTAAGCTAACTCACTTTTACTGTTAACTTTTTTTGATTCACGTATCACAATGTTTCTGTAGATAGGCACAATGTTCCTGTTAACAGCAGCTTAGAGGATACTGGTGGGCCCGTGCCTCAGGAAGCGTTTAAAGCCGTTGGTCCTGCGCCTGATCACTCCGGTCTAAGACCACTTTTACATTAAGAAGAAGAGAATGCACTTCTAATTTTATTCAACCGAAAATGGTCAGGGTGACTACTATTATTATTCCTGTTATAAACTTATTTACATTGTATGTTTTTTTTTGTGAAATACATTTTAAACTTCAACAAGAACAATGTAAACTATGACAAATACGGTTTATTCAACCAATACATTTCTATACCCGGAAAATGAAGTACTAGGCGTTCATAAAACAAGAGCGAAATCCAATGAGTAAGCGTCGCAGCCGCATAGTTCCTAAACAAAGCGACTCATGACTCGATTGTTCATCCTATTATAAACAGCTGGCTCTTTGTTATATTATAATAATTTCTGCATTATTACCCTTCCTCCTTTCTCATAAAGTACATAACGTGGGTGTGCCAAAGTTCACCTAAATTTACAACTCCGATAGTTGGAAAACCGAAAATGTTCTTCCTAACATTTTTTCTCTTATCAATCACAATTCATAACTACTCTGTCTCTAATGTTCATATTCCGAAGCATTCAACTTCATAATGTCAGTAGCAATAAACATCAATTATACTTTTATTTGTTGTCCTATATTTTCTCAACATAACCATCTTTTACACTATTATTCAAAGTCATATCTTTTTTGTTTCGATTTCTTTTTATTAATAATAATCAGTATTTTAAATGCTTGGTTGACAGCTGTGTGATGGGTTACTTTACACCCTGTATACTATGCAAAGATATCCACTACCAACTACGCGCGAGCCGAGCAAGCGAAGCGAGCGGTGCCGCGGCAGCGGCCGGCGAGCGCTACCTCGAAATTGGTCGCGAAATTTTTCTAAGTTTTTTTTTCATAGTGCCCCCAAGACGACACTCTGACCTGAGTTTCATTCATTTAAGACAAAAATCAGTGAAACGACCTTTAATCATTCTAAACAGTTGTATGAGTGAAAATATTATGGTAATTATGTTTAGGAATAAAAGCGTTGTGATAAAAACAGTAGGAGTTTAAATACATTTATCTAGCTGTTGTAGTCATTCGTTGATAGTCGGTTGTAGTATGAATTTTATTCATGTCGTAACAAACTACCAAAACTAAGAGATTGAATTACTAGATTTAGCTCGAAAAACAGAGCATACTGGTCCCTGATAAAACCACAACAGTTTCTTTATGTTTTAATAATTTACTCCTTAATAGAAGTGTGACGGTTGACAGGGGAGGAAAAAACGTAACCAGTCATGTAACATGCGAAAAGGCAAGTAGTCAGTCTCAGATTAACTTTATAAGCGCTATAACATGGCACTAAAAAAGGTCGGTGAAAAAAGTTTGTATGTTTTAAAGTCTGACATCCATTCTTACCAAAGGGTAACATTACCCGGTTACTGAGTTGCGAGGCCCAGACGAGCAGTCGTTTCGTGTAAAATACTGGTATTCAGCTGCATACGGTGGTCACATAGACCAGAAGCTGACTCCAATAGTTTGGGAATAAGGCTAGGCAGATGATGAAGACATGACACTATAAATACCTACTAGCTGTTGCCAGCGGCTTCACCCGCTACAACTAGAAAATTATCCCACGATAAAATTCTGATAAAAACGATCCTATGTGTTATAAACTAAATCCAGGTTAGAAACTATCTGTATACCAAATTTTATCCAAATCCGTTCAGTAGTTTTTGCGTGAAGAAGTAACAAACATACACACTCACAAACTTTCGCCTTTATAATATTAGTGTGAAGTGTGATTGGTGTAGTAATGGTACCTTTGTCAGTAATTAACGAAACCCTTGTACTTCTGAACCCAGGAAACACCTACATCTACCAGGCCAACATAAACTTGAAGAGGAATGCAATGACTAACTGTAACGTAGTTCCCGTAACTCATGTCCCGTCTGACGCATTGACCACACGCGTTTGAGGAAAACCGTGGTCACATAGTCTATGTAACTTGCGAATTTGTCTACTATTTAAGGTGTCCAATTAGCAATACAAGAGGTCGTGTACCTTATGTTTATGAAGAAATATGTTTTAGACTTTGAGGAAATCGAATCAAGTTTAACGAAAATCGATGCTTTGCGACAGAAATGACTAACACGATAGGTACATCTATCGTGTTAGTCATTTCTGTCGCAAAGCATCGATGTTACTTAGGCAGAATAGTTGCACGGTGGTTACAGTTAGGTATTATATGTATTTTGAAATTACAGTTTTACCTGTACACTCAGACATAGATATTTTAGATATTTCGTACTGAGTCTCATCTACACCTTACAAAGCATGCTAAGCCGTAGTCAGTGGCCTGAAAATCTGACAACTAGCCTTACCAAAGGATATCGTATTATCGTATTAATTGAGCTGTGAATGTCAGATAGACAGTCGCTCCATGTAAAATACTGGGAAATTTTTGCCTTTAAAACTACAGGATAAAAAAAAAATAGGTAGTAGGTACTCAATAAAGTCCTGCAACAAAATTATTTTGCTACATTACTTCGCTAAATTACTTCGCAAATCATCTTAAAATTCAATTACATTTTCATCTCAAACGACCGTTTTACTCCGTAATATTTCTTCATAAATATTTTGTTTCACTAATGACCAGAAATACCCGAAACACGTAACATTATGCCGGGAATCCAATTCAGGACCTCATGATTAGTAGTCGCTCTTACGATCACCGGACTAACGACCCCAAGTAGTTCTTAATTGGTATTACGTTAATTAAAGTAAGGGGTTATTTGTTTAGGGTTAATTATCAAAGGACCGATAGGATAAGATTTAGTGTAATGAGTATTGTCTCAAGATCCAATAAGGGTTAGTACGTACTTAGATCGAATTACATTGAAATTCCTTGTTTGAATCGAGACTGCGAGATCGAGGGATAACCATTCGACAATAATAATAGTCAATTAGAATGTTACAGATTTTAGGTAGAGCTTGTTGTTTCTGTTACAAATAGGATACTTACTCCTATATTAAAAAAAGTAAAAAACTGAAACCCGACTACGACAAAAAAAAACGACGCTGAAAAAGTATGAAACAAGATTTTCAGGATAAAACAAAAAGAAAAGCCGTAGTCACACGGTATTAAAGTGTTTAGGTTAGTACTTATAACGTGTGACTACGGCTTTTCTTTTTGTTTTATCCTGAAAATCTTGTTTCATACTTTTTCAGCGTCGTTTTTTTTGTCGTAGTCGGGTTTTAGATTTTTACTTTTTTTTTATTTAAACAATTTTGGTAGGTCAAATTATATACTAAAATCTTTCTCGAGAACCACTCTATCCATTGGTGAAAACAGCATGAAAATCGGTGCATTTATTTTTAAGTTTATCGCGAATTACAGACAGACAAACAGACGCGGTGGAGGACTTTGTTTTCGAGTGCTTCTGTGAGTAGGTAACTTCTTTTACTTTAGTAAACGATAAATTGGTCTGAATACTTTTACTAAGAACCTGACGGATAAAGATATTGTGTGGTACTGGTAAATATATTATAACTGACATATGAATCAACCATCTACAGACAAAACTCACTTCTCGTCCCAAAACCATTGATTCGACAGCTAATTTATTAGCCACGTATTCCCGAACCCTTCAAAGGCAAGTCAAATTACCATAATTAATGATTCCGTCGAGTTTCCGAACATGGCAATTTCTCGGTAACTTCAAAAACATCGCTCGAGCCCTCCCATGTCAAGTAAAAGTACTTAATTCTCGAAGTTTACTCGTGCGAACATTTCCTCATGAGGTACCGTGTACTTGTACTCCAAAGGTACATTATACGTGTAACTTAGGGTTGTATGATGTTTGAATTTTGTTGTTAGAGTTGTTTATGTTGAATAACAAGCAATATTTATGGGAACTTTTATGTATGTATGGTAGGTATACAAAATCACGAGGCTGTGAAAATCAATACAAATATTATTGTTGTTGTAATCTTGGCAATTTTTTTTTGACTTGATGTTAACTGTTAAAATGTAAATATAAACTTGAGTATGAAAAAAAATACCTTACTTAAAAACACAAAAAAATCTGAAAAATTACTTCAACTTTTGAGGTCAGTGAATTTTGTTTGTTTTATATAATACTCAATACATTTATTGCATGGAGCACAATAACCAGTGGAGAGTGCGTGCGGGGGCTACCGCGGGCGCTAAACATACGCTATATCAAGCGTACGCGGCGAAATTTTGCTCGGTCGCAAAAATTGTAGGCTAACGCACGAACGTCACGCGCTCCCGTTTTGAAAGCATTTATAACGAAAAATAATGCCTAGTTGTGCAATTAAATGGTGTGGAAAGTGTACTACAACTTCAAGTTACACAAAAGATGGGATAACATTTCACAGTTATGTGGTTTTCTATTCAATTTGATCAAAACAATGAAAAAATAATCATATAATTGCTGTCTCTTTCTGGTACACTGATTTGCACTAATGCAGTTGTCTCTTTCTTTCATGATAGTGATGTTCGAGTTCGCAGTACCGCGACGGTTTATGGTATCGATATAATTTAAAACATAAGTTCATAAAATACCTTGTATTTTTTTGTTTCATTATTGCTATATTTTCAAACATGCTTATTCCCTTAGCTTTACTCCCAAATGTGTATTATACTGGCATAAACTTGTACATAACAGTAAAAACTGTAAGTGTATGATCTCTGCCTGCCTTTTACACAAAATTTAGACGCGTTGCTTGGAATCTATTTGAATCATTGCAAACCTAGACAATTATGTTTTTTTTAATGTTTTTATATAGGCCAGTGTAGGTATGGAACAGACGTTATCAATTTTAGTTTTGGAGTAAAGGTGGCCAATACGCGCATCGGCATGTGAACACATTGCTGGCAGTGGCGTGCCTGCAGAAAAACGGAGGCAAAGGCCTATGAAAAAACTGACACGATAGGGATAAAAAAATTTGGTTGGATTGTGTAGCCTAGCTATGGAACGAGGACTTAATTTTTTTCTATTACCAATTTTATTGCAGTATCGGGTTAACCTGCGCCATATACACCATTTAGGATCCGAGAAGCATGGTCCGACGATGCACCGTTTCCGAGTTATGGGCGTTTTAAATTATTGTACCAAAATAAGTTAAATACAAATATCTTGAAAACGGAGCGTCCTAGGCAAAAAATGACCGAAATTTTAGCCCCCCTTTGCTACCCCCGTGATATCATGATCTTAACACACAAAATAAATTTGAACTAGTTTGAGGTCCTTTTACTTTTATTTTCACCATTTTGACGTAGAATCGACTAACCATTTAATTGATTTAGCTTCATGTGTAGCAAAAAATATATTGATACTCGACTGACATTTATTACGAAAAATAATACAAATCCAAAGGATTATAATGAGAAAAACATATTCAAAACTAATCCATTTTAAAAACCAGTAAATATATTATATTTTTTTTAAATACAGTCTTCTAAGTTTAATAATTACCTGTTTTATTTCAAAATCAAACCCGTCTCTGTATTGCAAACAAATCGTTATAATACTAATAAGTCAAACAATTATCGATATCGATACTTTTTCAATTACTTTTATGGAATCACTAGAGAATGAGTTGTCATTTGGTTGTCAGTTCGTCAAACAATCACAGAGTCCGAAACATAGGTACCTCTCCCCCCGCAGTATATTAGTGACTTTGATTTAGAACAAAAACGTGCCCATACTTTCTCCACTGGTTATTTTCGCTCCATGATTTATTGCTTCCACAAGTTTACTTAGATGGTAGGTTTTACAAAGTTATGATCATTGTGGACCCTGTCGGGCACTGCAATAGTAGGAGAGAGGAAGAGGGCTTTTATTTGACCATTATTAGAATATTATCCTAAATGTATTTTTTATAATGCAATCTAATTATCAATTTATTTTTTATTTTTTTATTAGCCTACTTTGTGTCCCACTGCTGAGCAAAGGCCTCCCCTTTCTCTTTCCATACATCTCTATCATGGGCGATCTCTGGCCATGTTAGCCCCGCAAACATGATCAGATTATCTATTAAATGAATTATCTATTAAAATATTTATTTATCTGATTTAAAATTTATCATTAAAGTATTCATTGAGATTATAATAGCCAATGAAATCAACATGAAAATGTATGGATTGGAGACCATTTTCCGCGCTCGCTGACTCGCTGATCTAAATTCCGCCTAACTAGATACTGCTTTACACCCAGGTCACGACCTCAGTCGTCGCTCCAACTTACATCAAGCGACTGAAGAGACCCGACGCGACGACGCGCGTCTCTTGTTTACTTCGCACTATCATCTGCCTAGCCTTTTCCCAACTATATTGGGGCCGGCTTCCAGTCTAACCGGATGCAGCTGAGTACCAGTATTTTACATGGAGCGACTGCCTATCTCCACAACCCAGTTAATACTGGGTATTACGATACCCATTTGGTAAGACTGGTTGTCAGAATTTCAGATCACTGACTACCTGTGACGGCTGAAGATCTATATATTGTAACCGGGATCAACAGCTTAATGTGCTTTCCGAGGTAGGAAGGAAACTCGGTATTTAAAGTATACTTCGCACTAGTAGGAAGAAAATTCACGGTGACTCGTGACACGCTCTTTAATTTTAAGTTTTCTCTATTCATTGTTGCAACACGCAAATCGCTTGATCGCGTAGCTCATGGTCAAACCATTACACTTGAACCAACTTATCTGTACAGGCGGAAAGACAAACAAAACTAAAATAAATATACCAAGTTTGACATATCGATGCAGTTTTTCTTTACTAGCAGCGTCACCTCATGGCCCTGCAAACTTAAAGTGGTCATACTGTACTAGATACTGCTTTTTATTATAACTTTTCAAGCAACCATACTCGTTGAATATTTTCATATTCTTTGCACGTATTAGATATGAAAGTATGTACATCGTTTTATGAAAGTCTGTATGATTAAAATAAAGCTTTCGTAATATGAAATTCTAGAAGAGACGTGGGTACTTATAACACATTAATTTTAAAAAGCGGACCTAGCTTGTTGTGAATACATATTTTAAATAGGCGCTACACGTGTACAGCATTGTCTGGTCATTAAAATAACATAATTCAAGGTTATGGCTCATTTTTCCAACGACAAATGTCAAATGTCATTTTGCCGTAGAGTAGGATACAATTGACATCTAAAAGTTTTTTAAAGAAAACTCTGGCTCTGAGAATTACTGAAGTTGACAAAGTCTGCTACACATTAAGAACGCCTTTTTTAGACTGCTACTGACTCTAAACCACTCATGTTCCTTCTTAGTTATTTATGATCGGGGCCGCGGTATCTCTTTCGAACAACCCGCAGCCACGACAGACGTTGACCCTTGCGCCCCCTGCAATGTTGCTGACATCTTTTTGGAACACAAACTCGCCGTCGTCGACACGGCCTGTCATCGTCTAGACAGGCCGTGTCGACGATGAAAGATGGACGGACGGTGATCTCGCCGTCCACGGGCCCGCGCCTACGGTGCGCGTTGGCTGGAAGTCAACATTACGAAGCCCTTAGGATGTAGACAGATTTTTGTGAGTGACTGCGACATTCGACTATAGGTAAAAGAGACAACGCTCTACAGACCCAATTCTAAAACTCCATGTTCCATAGAGTTCAAAGTATGTGGTTAGCTCTTCATAGAAATGCAAATGGCGCCTACATTTCTATAAAACCAAGGTTTTCATGTGAATGTATCTCGGTAGCGGTATTGACTTACCTATTCCTAGCAATGTTTACCCTGCTTAGTGGGAGTTAGATCACACATACGTAGTGGGTAGGTGGGTATATCTGTTACACCAGTAGGTAGGTGATAATGCTTACCTACTACTAATATAATATGTAATGTTATGTTATACCTGGAATCTGGTCTAAAAATATTTATAGCTAGTTCCGGCCCGCGGCTTTGCCCGCGTTAGTTATTATTGTAAGTATATCATAAAATCGGGAATCATAAATCTGTGTAATCCGTTTTGTAGGTATTTTTTGCGTGAAATAGTTACGAGCCCAGCCCATCCCTCCATTCTGGCATTCGCATTTATAATAATAGTAGTAGGTAAGATATTATTTCACTTATTGGTTCAAGCTAGTAATAATGTCTATCATAATCTTTCACACAAACCCTGTACGAGTTGCTCTTCGCTTGTACGACATAATAATCCGGGATGTTAAGACAAAAGACAAACTCTGTCCCGCCCATAAAATGTAGGTTCTGAACAAACTATAAAAACCATAATTCGCCTACTAAAACAAAACAATATTACACATAAAACAATTGACAGTTACTTGACATTTATCACCCTTTATCTGTGGAATAGTGATGTACGAAGAATTGATATAACAGTATCGATACAACATGATGCGATACCTACTTAATAGATTAGATCGATAATTCGATACAAACAAATACGGTACAATGCTTGAATCTATCCTACAGTACAAACGCATACGCATACATGCACACACAATACATATTAAGGCCAATTATTTAGAGTCACTCTCGGCTATCTTATCTTAGTTATGTTTTTTTTGTGTAATTGACGTATTGTTTTGTTTAATTTTAAGTTATTTTACTGTAAGCTGTGAAGCTACCTTGCATAAATAAACCGATATCTGAATGAATAGGTTGTATCGTACACAGTTGTCATAAATAGCATGATCAAAAATCAGTCAATTTCAAAGAATTAACAGAAGGACATAGAAGGACTACAAAATAACACATTCTCTCAAACATTCCCAGATAATGTTTGAGTGAATGTGTAAAGAGGGAGAAAGTAGATGGAAACGACACAGGGAAGTGTGATACGGTAAATACCAACATCAATGCAAAAAAATCGTGCACTCCAGAGGACGATTTATAATCACCATCATTATTTTGTCCTTATCCACTTAGGGTCGATGCAACACGTTTATTTCTTACATCCTCCTCTATCAAACGTCGCTATCACTACATAATAATACGAGTAATAATAATTATTATAAAACAAAGTCCTCCGCTAGGCCCTCATCCCTACCTAAGCTATTTGATACTGAGCTCCAGTTAACCAACGAGGTCAAATACCTGGGGGTCATCCTGGACAGCAAGCTAAATTGGAGCAGTCATCTTGACAATAAGCTAAGCAGGGCCTGCCTTACCTTTTGACAGTGCAGGAGAATGATAGGTAAGAAGTGGGGCCTATCCCCTAAAATTATACTCTGGCTTTACTGCGCGGTAATCAGACCCATGATCACCTACGGGGCAGTGGTCTGGTGGCCCCGTACCAAATTAATCACAGCAATAAGCAAGCTGCAACGTATGCAAAGGCTCGCCTGCATGGCAATCACAGGCTGCATGAGGACAACCCCGACCGCAGCTCTCGAAGCCATACTGGGAATTCCGCCGCTCCACCTGTTCATTCAGCAGGAAGCAACGATGACGGCGTTGCGCCTCAATACGCTACAACTCTGGGGTAAGAAATGCACGCAACATACTGCGGCACTAGAGGGAATCCAAAGTGAGCTCCCCCTGGTGTAAAATAAATTTAAAATAAATTTTGACCGTTTTTTCTCTCTTGGAGAAAAATTATAAAGAAATAATACATTATGTGACCCGAGATAATACACATTTTTTACGACCTTTATTATGTTAAAAGTTTTATTTTTCAACGCCTAATATAACTCAAGTAAAACGATTATTTAGCCATCATTTGGACATGTCTTTGCGATTTAATTGGATGCAGTGAAGTGTAAGTAATCGTGTATCGCATGCCCGACATATCATGATCGAAGAGTCAACCATGTAATACATTTTTTTCAAAATTTAAATCCGTTCCATGTACGAGTAAAACGCTATTCTTGACGACGTTTATCGGGGTAACCTCGCCTTAAATTCGTTCCGTAAGTCAATTCAAATCGATCAATATTATCGATTGAGATGCAAGTATCGTGCATCACTAGACAGAAACATAATTATACAGGACAACAACAGTACCTCACCATTGTTATCTAAAGAACCTATGAAGCAATCAAGAGACTCTCAAGTCTGTGTGAGGCACGCGATCTGGTGTTAATGAGACTTGCTTCCTTGTAGGGCTTCCGCAATGGGTAATTAGTGTTGGTTAATACTAGTAATACATACATGAATGCTATCGTTTTATTCTTCTCTCGTTTGCCATGGTAACGATTTAATGATAGCTGACATAGTGGAAGGCCTGTAATCAACGCCCGTCGGGGCTGCGTGTTGGCCACAAAGATACTGCGGCCTCGACATAAATTGCTAAGAATATGGGTGATTTTTAGTCAGTAGAAGTCTGACACTCCCTTTCGCTCTGCCCAAGGGCGGGAGAGGTTATTTAATGATTTCCCACCCAACAAAAAAAAAGACGATCGGAAACCGACCAATCACATTGGTTGAAATCTACATCGAGTCTCTCGCCTCTCTTGTGATTAGGTCAATCCAGCACGTCTTCTCTGCGCTCCGCTTGTCTCTGCTTTCGTTTAGTCTCTAGAGGCGCTAGGTCATTTCTTATTAGAACCTCTTTCCGTTGTGTCTTATATAACGTTTGACAGGTGTTACAACACTCTGTTCAGGGTGAACTTGAACATACCAGGATCTTTTAAGGATGATGTTGTTGTTTAGGCCCAATATTATGTGTTTGATGTCTCCTTCCCACAGCTAGGCAATGACCTCTCTTTCATCCCATCCATTTCTCTCTCTGTCTTAACTTCTCTATCTGTAAACATCTTTAGAACGTCACCACATCGTCATGATTATCCTTTCAGCCGCAATACACTGAAATAGACATGGACGTCCAGCAGTAGAGCCAGTTTTATAAGGCACAATATAAATAATAATAATAAAGTCTTTATTGACAAATAATTATTCACAATGATCAGTGTAGCTCTGGCTCTTGTACTAGGAGTTCCTGTATCACAAGAGCCAGCATAAATAATACTACTATTATAGCCTATTGTCGCCCGTATAAAGTAATTAGTCGCCGCTGAGACTATCGATGCGGCGGCATGCAATCTGTTGGTAATAAAATAAATAAAAATAATAAAAATGTTTATTTGACACTTAAAAATACAAATCACAGTCACAATAAGGGAGCACACAAGTATTATTGTCACAAATGAGATCCTAACCCCCAAACTAGGCCTGGACCTGTATTTTAGGGGTCAGCGTTCAGCCATGGGTTCTATTTACGACTAGTATTTACAGCTTTTGAGAGTGTCAAGTTGACAGCGAAGATATCACGGTAACACGGTTTGGTATTGGTAAACATTAAAAAAAATAAAAAATAAAGTAAAATAAAAACAAACAACAAAATTACAATGCTAAAGGGTTATGTGTGTTTGTATTGCTGTGTGTGAGAGTGTGTGTGTGCGTGTGTGTGTGAGTTGTTGAGTGCTCATGTGTACGTGTGGATGTGGTGTAAGTGTGTTTTGTATGTGCATATATGGGAGTGGTGAGTGTCTGGTTTGGTTCGCACCTTTAAATGTGTAGAAGGACGAGAAAAGTAATAATTGAAGACAGTGTGTATGGATTAACGATAATATTGTACTACACTATGAATGTGAATAAGCTTTTGGTCTCCTGATAGTCCATCTGTTGAAGCCAGTCTGCTACTTTCTTTTTCATTTCTTGCCGACACATTTTACCAATATTTAGCTTTTTATTTGCAAGATTGTATAATTTGCTACTTAAGCTATTAAATTGATGTTTGGCAAATGAGGTTCGGCAGGGTATAGTAGGGCATATCGAAGATTTGCTACGCTTATTTGGGTCGGGTAAGGGAACACTTCCTTGCCTTCTTTGGGTGATATTGAGCACATAGAGCTGGCGGACAGTAAGGACTTGGAGCTCAGAGAATAATTGTGAGGTGGGGAACCTGTACGGTTTCTTGGTCATAACCTTGAGCACAGCTCTCTGTGCTCGTTCCAACCCGAGCAGGTAGGTCTTGGCTGCACCTCCCCACACGGTTATGCAGTATTGAATAATGGACTGACATAGGGCTAGGTAGACTAATTTTAGATGCTTCAATGTTGCAGACTCTCTAAGGGTCCTGAATACATTTATGAGTCGCCTTACTCTGGCAATGATCGAGTCAATCTGTCCGTCCCACCTCAGTCCATCATCCATCAGCACACCTAGATATTTTGCCGATTCTACCCGAGAGATAACCTGGCAGGTACATTTGTGTCTGTTCTCACAAGTATGTGCTATTATGGAATAGTCAGGCAAGGGCTTAGTGTTGGGTCTCAAAGAAATGGGTAGAAAATGGGTTTTGTTCAAGTTTAGTGTGAGGAGATTTAATCTTAGCCACGTCATTATTTTGGCGAGGGAATGTTCGGCTCTTTCCTTGACCACTTTCCAATTCTGTCCCCAGACGAATACTGCAGTATCATCGGCATAAGTGAAAATTTTGGTGTGTTGAAGTGACATTGTGCAGAGGTCATTTATATATACCAGAAACAACAGGGGCCCCAAAATACTGCCCTGCGGGACACCAAAAAGGGTTGTGCGCTCCTCACTAAGACAATCACCTATTCTAACACGTTGCTTACGCCGGGATAGATAGTCTTTAAACATATTTAGAACAGTGCCTCGCACTCCTATTCGTTCTAACTTTGATAGGAGGATAGGGACAGAAACTGTATCAAACGCCTTGGAGAGATCTAGATATATACATAGGCATCTATTTCTTTTGTCTAGGTTTTCCACCACTTGCTCACTTAAATCCAAGACTGCATCCTCTGTAGAGACACCTGATCTGAATCCGTACTGGTTGTCAGCTAAGATTTTTAATCGATTCATAAAATTTTTGAGGGATTTGTAGAGAATTTTTTCCAGAATCTTTGATAAGGCTGATAACACCGATATGGGCCTATAATTATTGATGCAGTCTCTGTCCCCACCCTTATATTGGGTATACAATAGCTTTTTTCAAAGCATCAGGGAAAACTCCAGTACTAATAGAACGATTACAGATGTGCGTTATAGGTGGAGTCAGAACCCGTCGGCATTCTAGACCAGGGTCGATAATTTTTGAAACCAAAAGAAATTACAGTAGGATGAAACCCATCAGAAAAGGAGGGGAATATGATCAAAATGAAAGGAAAAATAAATTACGGTCGATCTGAGGTCGGGAAGTGGGGGTGGGGGGAGTTTTAAGGGGGGGAAAGCGGTTTATCTCGATTTCCGGCAAAACTACAAGTCCTATGGAAAAAAATGTAACGGCAAAGTTGTAGAGAATAAAAAGATCTACAACTTTGATTTTAACACTTTTTTCACATAACCTCAAAATTTAGGTGAAAAATTCAAAAAACCAAGTTTTTGGTTTTTTATTTATATCTTTTTCAAAAAAAAATGTTTTTCTACGAAATTTGGTGAAAACTTACCTTATTATGTCCCAAATACACTGTAATTTATTTGATTTAAAATATTTATTTTTTCGCGTTATTTTAACTTAATATCAAAAAAGCACCCTAATTTTCAATCGAAAATTCTGCCGTCAAAATATCAGCTTTTTTTTAAAAGTCGGTAGGCGTTGTGTTCCTTATAATCTCTACTTTCTGATGATGTATAAAAAATATACATTGCAATGGTAAATTTTCTCAGAAAATGCAAAATCAGCTGCCACGAAATAACAGGTAGTAAGGGCCAAACCCTCCTAGCCCCTTCCCCACTTCTCTGTGAAATACCTTTTGGTGGGCCAAAATTTTCCGTAGGTCTCCACGATATATAAATTATCTTAAAATAACAATAAATAGGCATAAAACAGCAATAAATACGCTTATAATTTCTTGTCTAGGCCTTATTATTTGGTGTGGGTATTATTTCGCAGCAGCTGATTTTGCATTTTCTGAGAAAATTTACCATTGCAATGTATATTTTTTATACATCATCAGAAAGTAGAGATTATAAGGAACACAACGCCTACCGACTTTTAAAAAAAAGCTGATATTTTGACGGCAGAATTTTCGATTGAAAATTAGGGTGCTTTTTTGATATTAAGTTAAAATAAGCCGAAAAAATAAATATTTTAAATCAAATAAATTACAGTGTATTTGGGACATAATAAGGTAAGTCTTCACCAAATTTCGTAGAAAAAATTTTTTTTTTTGAAAAAGATATAAATAAAAAACCAAAAACTTGGTTTTTTGAATTTTTCACCTAAATTTTGAGGTTATGTGAAAAAAGTGTTAAAATCAAAGTTGTAGATCTTTTTATGCTCTACAACTTTGCCGTTACATTTTTTTCCATAGGACTTGTAGTTTTGCCGGAAATCGAGATAAACCGCTTTCCCCCCTCAAAAACCCCCCCACCCCCACTTCCCGACCTCAGATCGACCGTAATTTATTTGTCCTTAAATTTTTGTTATATTCTCTACTTTTTCCATTGGGTTTCATCCTACTGTAATTTTTTTAAATTTTTTACCATTTTTGAAGGCTTCGGCACTGGTCTATTCCCTGAGGAGAGAGGATGGAATTCCATCCCAACCAGTTGCAGAATCTGGCCTCAGCTGTAGGATAGTGGATTCAATATCTGCTTCATCTACTTCTAGAATAACGAGCGAATTCAGTAGATTGTTTTCAGGACAGGCTGATGCAGGGGTCCGAAGGGGGAGAGAGTCATTTGTAGATGAGGTCTGAGACTGTTGTTTGCTAGATTTTTGCCGACATCAGTGAAAAAGTTACAGACGAGGTCAGCAGATGCTTTTGGACTATCTGAAATTTGGAGTAGTTCCATAGAATTGATTTTGACCTTTTGAGTATTAGTTATCTCTTTGATGGCTTTCCAAAGAGCTTTCGGGTCGTTGCCTGCTTTGTCCAGTTGACTTTTCTCATAAGCCGTTTTTATTTTCCGTAGGATCTGATTTATAAAGTTCCTGTATCGTGTATATGTTACTTTAAGTGTCATGTTATCCGGAGATTTTTTTGCTTTGGTGTGTAATCTATCCCGATTTTTAATACAGCGCAGGAGCCCTGGTGTGATCCACGGCTTTAGAATTTTTTGCTTATTAGGCACCGGAACCGTTTGTGTGTGTTTTTTAACAATTGATGAGATTATTGAAATGAAGTAGTTGGTAGCCTTGTTAGCGTCCTCCATTTCAAAGAGAGGGTTGAAATTTATGCTTTCTATTTCCAGTTTTATTGACGGATAATCAATACGAGATTTAGTGATAATGTAGTGACGTTTAGGACACACGTTTTCTAGGAACAATACTACAGGCATGTGATCGGTTATATTTGATTCTAGTACTAGTGTTGTAGAAGGCAGTTCAGATTTCAGTAGAATGTGGTCAAGACATGTTTTGATCCTAGTAGGAATAGTGTGCGTAGGGAAAAAGCCGTGCGAAGCATTAAATGTAAGGTATTCTTCTGAAATAGGGTCTTTATTCAGGTTACAAATGTCAATGTTGATGTCACCAACAAGGACGTGGGTACTAGTTTTAAGTCCAGTGTAAACAGTGTTTAAACTGTCTAAGAAATTATCGTGGTTATTTCTAGTTTTAAGTGAAGGAGGGCGATAAATGGCAACTATTTCTAAGTTCTTTCCTATTTGACAAACCATACAATTTGCATCTTTGAAAACTGGTTCATATACGAAACAGGTTAGTTTTGTGCTGGTAAAAATAATAATACCGTCATTTTGGTTAACTATGTTTCTGGTGTAATGTGATACATAACCATCTAAGATAGGTAGATCTTTTACCTTACTAAGCCAACATTCGGATAGGACTATGACATCAAAGTTTACTTTTGTAAGAGACAATAAGATGCGAAGTTCGTCAAAGTTTTTATTTACACTTCTAATATTGATGTGAATTATCTTTACAGCTCCACTTGAATTGTCAGTATATTTGTTACAGTCCTCTGGACAGCAAATGTAAGAATTTTTGAGATTGCACAAGTCAAGGTCGTTATTAATATTATTGATTTGGTCACAATTAGCCATTTGGACGGAAAACAAAAACAATATTGGTGCAGATTGCGAACATTTTGTATTTATTAATACTGTTGTGTCGTTTATGGAACCTGCAGGGTGTGAAAACCTGAGTATAAGAATGCCTCTGTGGTAGGTGCAGTAATGATGAGTAGTAAAGTGAGTGAGCGGGTGAATGAGTTGAGTTGTATTTTTGTGTGTGTGAGTGAGTTATTTGTTTTCTATAAGTCTTATAAAATTTTACCGGTAAAATAGAGGTAGATTTAAAAAAGTTACGATTAATATAAATTAGATGTGTAAAAGTAAGCCAGACAATAGAGTACTTTAAACACATTAGCAGTCACAGACTCCTGCGCAGGTCCAATAGTGATTGTTCAGACGAGATAAGAAGTGGTTTTTCTCCTTGTACCTTGCGCAGGAATATGTTACCGTTAGAAGACCAGCAAAATTGGAAGCCATTTTGTTTTGCAAATTCCTTTGCCAGATGAAATAGTTTTTTTGAGCTTGCCGGAAGGTGATCACTAACATAAACTGGTTGCCGTTTACCAGAGATACCAATGACTTCGGTGTTGAGCTTGTTCTCCGTAGACGTGCTGCTTTTATTAAATGCTCTCACTGCGGCTACAGTCTCTTGTTTTAACTGCACGGATTGGAACTCCGCAACGATTGGGCGAATGGAGTCAGGCTTACCGGGTATACGGTAAATGTCCCGGAGATCCGAAGCCGTTGTCGCCGACCCAATAGTCCGGCCAATCTTGCATACGATGTTAGAAAGGTCAGCACTTGTCTCCCTTTCACCCATAGGTATATTTCTTATTTCTATACAGGACGATCTGGACTTTAAACTTAGATCAAGTAACCTCCTTTCCAGGTTTTCAATACATTTACGCTGGGTCAGGTGTTCGCTGTCCAACTTTACAACCCCTGCCTTGATGTCCTCGTACTGCTTATTAATAAATTTCATTGACTTATCTGTGTCTTCCAAGGATTTTTGCATGTTGGAATTTTGTAGCTTCAGTTCAGATATGTCGGCGGAGAGTTTGCTTATAAGGTTATTCTGTTTTGTGAACATATCAGTGAGTTTTGAGTCAAACTCTGCCTTCCAGTTATTTAACATCGCCATTATTTCGTGCTTCAGATCCAGCGGTTCCTGATCCCCCGGTGAATGGGGCCCGTCTAAACGCAGGCGTTTGTTTTTACGTTTTTTGTTTACAAACGAGCAGTCACTTTCTTGCACGGCGGTGTTTATGTCAGATTCGGATAATATGTGTTTATGTCAGATCGGTAATGGAAGATGCTATTTCCTTAGAAACGACTCCATTGCTCATACAATGCCGTGGAGATTGAACTACTATTGATTGTATTTGTAAATATATTAGCGATGCTTGGGGTTAGCTTATGTCTCCACTAGTGGACGTTACTAATAAAATATTATTTGTAATAATTAAGAAGGACTCATTAAGTGACATTTACCGAGTAATGGCCCAGGTTAGGTTAAAGAAGGCAAGGCTGTCTTAAAATAATAAAAAAAATCATTACACTATAAATAATTTTATTACTTATCTATACGTGAGGATTTGTAATTGGCTTTCTGGTGACTATGGTTTCTTTTCTTTTTTGTTTGTTTTTGTTAGCTGTAAGTCCTCCAAGTACTTAATAAATATAGTAGATTGTATCATAAGGGAGCAAAATAATATTTTTACGGCGAGGGCGCTTTTTTGAATCCAGAGCGAAGTGAGGGATTCTAGAGTAGAATCCCGAACGTAGTGAGGGATTCTTTAGTAGAATCCTGAACGTAGCGAGGGATTCAAAGTACGTCGCCCGAGCCCAAAATATATTTTGCACCCGAGTGATACACTCGACTTTTCATCACCCTCTATGAGAAAATAAAAGGCGCCTCATATTTTATTGTAATATTATTATTTCATAAAAATAGAGTGACGACACGTTTAAATCCATCAGACATATTAATTACGAATATGTGTCCAGTTTTACGTCCTTATTAAGACAACACGTTACTAAACAACCTTCTACTCCATATTAAGAAATTGTCGTATGCCTTTAAATATTTCTCCCTGGATTTCGTAGGGATTAAGTTTTGTATGACGTTATTAGCTTCTATTTTTATTGTTTCAGGAGTTAATGCACTATCACTTTCAGAACTCGACGTAGAACTCATCTTTTTTGCACAAAATACAATAAAGTCCGTACCGATTATTATAACAGGGAAGTAAATCACGCGCTTTTGTTTTTTTTTTAATTTAGTTACCGCGTCTCCTCGCACCGTACAGCCAACACTTACAGCCAGTAAAATACAATTTGCGTTCGATTTCAATGAACGATTCATGTTCTAAATTCAAATCTCATTACTGCCCCCTAAAAAGTCTAATGGAGAAAAGAGCTACTTTGCTCGCACTTATAGAGGAACAAAACGACACTTTTCGAATTGAAGGGATGAAAAATAAATTACTATACACATAACTTTGCTAGTACTTTAGTGTTAGTAACAAAGGTGCTTAAGAGCTTATGGTACCTCAAACGCGAGTTTTATAATGCGTAAAAGTATATGATTCACTGCAGTAATCAACATCAGAAAAATATATGATATTCTTCAGGATATAATTATGCTAGTGCCATAGTGTTGTGAAAACATAATACAACTAACTTTGCTCAATAGAAAAAAATCGCGAAGATACCTCTAAAAATTTCTTATAACGAGTAAAAACCATATACATGTCATCGTTCTGATTTTTTTGCCAAATAATTCTACAAGCAACATACTAAAGTCATAGTTTTTTACTTTTTTAGTCCAATCAACAGTTTTTTTTGTAAATCGCAAAATACCACTAATTTCGCACTATTCGGCCGCAGCGAAAGACGTAACAACCGCTTTGTAGTGCAAGCTGATTAGAACTTTATTCTAACAGTAAGTATTTCAAGCGAAGTTTGAACTACCACAAATAGGGTTGCTAATCTGAGGTAGCATACGCTCATAAGTAATTAGATTAGTACCTATTGTTAGTGTTTCTTGATATGTTATCTATTTATTTAGATTTCTAATACACAAAGTTTAACGCAGAATACGACTGTCCCCATCCAGTGTCTCTGGAAGGGGCAATCCGGCCTGTCTGTAGTAGGTAATCATCTTTAAAATGCTGTTGTCACTACCATGCAGGCGCTGTAGTATGTAGGCCGCTTTCTTTCGCATGACAGCGTGGAAGCTATCTGCGCAAGCCTCATAAATTTCGTTGGTTCGTCGATATCGTCATAGTTGCAAGAAACACCTGGACAAGGGACCCACAGAACCGGGAAGTTTTGGCTGAAAGAAGGGGCGACCTATATCCGGCAGTGGATTATTTCGGGCTGAAATGAAGATGGTGAAGTGAAATTTGACCCCGGGGAAGAAGAGATCAATAATTCTACATTGTTGCTATAATTAAAGGCGCGGGCCCGAATAAGGCTCAGTTCGGTCCATAATTACGTTACCTGAAACTGGCTGAAACTAACAATAACACATTGTACCCTACCCCACACAATTTTTCTATTAAATTTATAGACCTTCCTGTAACTGTTTCCTTTATCGAGATATTTATCTTTCTTGGGAGTAAATAGTAACCGCTAATTAAAAGAAAACAGCTTTATTTCTATAATTGGGATCGGGAAGGAGGTGTAGAGAGCGCTTTTTCTGCGAAACTTGGTGAGGATGTTTGGTACTCTTTCAGGGAAAAACTATTGAACGGATCTGGACGAAATTAGACACACAGGTAGTTTATGACTTGTTTTAATACATAGGTTAGTTTTTATGTGTTTAGAGTTCAGTTTCCGACTGAAAAAGAACTGGCCAAGTGTATGTCGGACTTGTACATGAACCGCCTTATTAATAAAAAAAAAACTTTTTTGCAAAAAAAAAACAACCGACTTCCAAAACACCAAAAAGTGAAAAATAAAACTTCAGAAGAAAAATCAGCTTCTGAAGTCGGTGACATTTGTTTGTTTCATTCCGTTTTTTTTTCGCAATACGTGCCTATGAAATTTGAGGGTTGCCCTCGATTTGTCTAGGATTCCATCACCAGGTCCTGGTTTCCATATCATGGTACCACCCTCAAAATATCTCCTTCATAATAAAAAAATAATCATCAAAATTGGTTCCTAAACGACGAAGTTATTCGCCAACAAACATAAACGAAAAATTTTGATAAATTAAGAAAAATCTTCATAAAATGAAAAGCTTCAAACTATACTAAATTTTTATGGGACCAAATGGCAACAATTCCGCATCAAACTAAAAAAGAATCACGTAAATCGGATCATAAATCGCAGCGTAATCGGTGTACATAAATAGAAAAAAAAAAAAAAAACATACTGATCGAATTGAGAACCTCCTCCTTTTTGGGAAGTCGGTTAAAAATAGTTAAACCTGGTTTAACTTACGCTTGGTTTATCTCGCATGCCGTCACTTTCTTTTGAATATTTTTGAAGTCAGACGGCATGCGAGATAAACCAAGCGTAAGTTAAACCAGGTTTAACTATTTTTATTAATAAGGGGGCTAGTGTTGAACTAATTTCTGTTTTTTTTTTCAGAATTTTAGGCTCAGTAGTTTTGGAGATAAGGGGGGGGGGGAATGGTCGGACAGATAAACAAACAGACACACAAGACAAGTGATCGTATAAGGGTTATGTTTTTTCCTTTTGAGGTACGGTCAGCATCAGAAGTAGCTGAACATTTCGGAATTTTAATTCTGTTATGTACAGGACTCTAGCTATTATTTTTAATGTTTCAGAAGATTATTCGTTAAAAGAGTCCTTACACTCCAATAACATGTAGTAACGAGTAATATCTAACAAGTTTTTATTAAAAAAACAGCTTCGAAACGTTGAGTAATGTTAATAATTATACTTCTGATGCTGACCGTACGGAGTCCTAAAAATGTAGTATCGAGATAAAGAAAGAGAAGAGTTTTTCATCTCTACCAGCGGTTAAACCTGATTTTCCACTTGTTCGATAAAGGATTTCAATGTCGTCAGAAATCTTGCGTAGTTCCTATGTTGCCGAGTCAATGTCAAAAAAAGAAATAGCTACCATATTTCTGAAATAAACCAAAGAATACCGACCTGACTTATAGGGTAGTTGACAAAAAAAATCTAATCAGTCCGTCCGATAGATTTCCAAAAAATATTAGACACGTATTTTTTCTTTTTTCACGAAAACAAAAAATAAAGACGATACAGTGCTTCGTAAGGTCTTGTGGCGTCACAGTTTGGTAAATTTATTTGCCAGAAATTGACGTCACAAGCTCAACTCATGATATTTGACACGTTTTATCTTCGGAAACTTTTATTAATTTGGTAAAACAAAAAACACGTCTCCAATGTTTTTCGATACTCTAACAGACGGACTACACAGAGTCATATTTTTTAAGTTAGGAAACATCCCTATTCCTCGCAGAAAAATAGCTTCTTCACACAAAGGACCTGTCTCATTATCCTCACTTTAATATGTTTTTCACCTGATTTAAGTGACGTCACGTTTCCTCTGCCTCCGCCTCCCGCACGCTCTTCTGTCCACCTTCATCCTGTTTTTTGTTTTCTTCGTCTGAGTTAGGATTATACCTTCAATTTTCTATTTTTTCTCGTTGGAGGTTTTATAAGCTTATAAGCTTTAAGCTTTTTTAGAGCAATTTAGGGTGATATTTTAGCAACATTTATTATGTAATTATCATCAAAATAGAAAAGAAATGTATCAATAAACTGCGTTTTAACATTTTCATAATTTTACTGCCTCGTTGTTTGTAAGAGGTCCTCGGTCCTCTTTTGAGGGTCGATTCTCGAGTCAGGCAAAGTATTATTAGGTTTTCCATAAGAAATTTCTCCGTAGCAGCTTCTGAGTTTAGATTTGTACCCGGCTGATGTCAATAGGCTCGCCCCCTACATGGGGTTAAAACATAACTGGAGAAATGTGGGAGTAATAGGGTACACCTTTGCTTAACCGTTTGTGGATTAAAGGCGTGAATACGTGATGTTAAATTGTGATGTTATAATTTATATTGATGATGACGAAGTTATCGGTTAGTACCCAGTTATAAATAATAAATAAATAATAAATTTATATCATAATCAACAGGTTTTAACAGATACATTGTAGAGGCCTTCTTTTAAGTATGGAAATACCTGTAACAGAAGACCTCATTTATGTACAGTTATGTACAATTGAGGAGCACAATAGTTAGGTTACCTATAATTGAACCAAGATCAGATAACTAATAACGGACGTCTACAGATTGATATTACTGTATAGCCACATGTAAGTAATCAGTAATCACAAAGCGTGCTGCGAAATGTCTTCTGCTCAATTAAGCCTGACCAATTGTTACCTGAAGTAAATCAATATTCAGTAGCTCGTGGCTTAATAATAACTGCCGCTTGGTCCGATCTTTAGGTTAAGTCGTGCTTATCTATGTCGGTTAGTCCGTGTATGACCATTCGTTACATACCATATTTCCTCCGTAAAAACGAAAGCACGTGGTCCCGGCAGCCATATTTAGATCTTTGGCAGCCGTTACAGATACAATCAGTGGCCTGAAAGTGCGACAACCAGTCTTACCAAAGGGTATTGTACTACCCAATACTATCTGGGTTGTGGGGGTCAGATAAGCAGTCGCTCCATATAAAATACTGGTATTCAGCTGCATCCGGTTAGACTGGAAGCCGACCCCAACATGGTTCGGTAAGTTTTGTTTTTCCTTTAATAGATGATGGCGAATACAACGTGGAACTCTAAAACAAAAAGTGTGAGTTTTTTCATTAAATATTAATATTTTATTGCTATTAATCGTCTTTCCTCGTTAAAAATACAGGAGAAAAAACCTATCTCAACAAAATATTGCAAAAAAGGTTCTAGAGAGCATTTTTCCCTCCCACGATTGTATACTCATCAACTTCGGTTATAGCTTCTAACATGAAAAATATTAAACATAAAGAAGTACTTATTTTCAGTCCAGAAACATTTTCCCATCACATAAAACATTAATGTCTAAACGAAGGAAAAAGGAATAACCTTCCTCTAGTAAATTGCTTGCCGGAGGTAACAAAATTGGTTTAGCTTCTAAATCTGTTTTCAAAGGGTTTTTGTATCCTGTTAGGGATCTCTCAGACGGGTTCTAATTGACATGTCGTTAGTTTGGGTTCCGTACGGCTTATCCGGCGGATAACAATAGGCGTAGGGTGCTTAACAGAGAAGATGTGGGTAAAAGGTAGGATAGTCAGTTATCCTTTGATGCAAAAAATGAAGTAATTTTATGCTGCTTGACTATTTAGGTGATTTTCTTTTGATATCTTGAGGTAAATTCACCGTCCGTCCGTCTTATGACGACAACAGGCCGTGTCACGGCGCGTTCTTGTTCCACGCCCGCCTCAAAGAGATGTCAGCAACATCGCAGGTGCCCGCAAGGGCTGACGCCCGTCGGGGCTCCGGGTTGTTCGAAAGAGATACCGCGGCCTCGACACAAAGGACTAAGAAGAAACATGGGTGGTTTTTAGTCAGTAGAAGTCTGACACTCCCTACCGCTGTGAGCGGGAGGAGTCACTCGATGATTTTCCACAATGCAAAAAAAAAGTATCAAAGGTAAGGCGTCAACCCTGCAGTGAACATTATAGGCTGATGATGATAATGATTCAAACCAATGATGGCAGATATGATCAGTATAAAAATGTTTTAAAGAAAACCCGTTATTGAAAACCGCATCAAAATCGGATCATTAGTTTAGAAGATAGGTGGGAACTTGCTAAAAACGCACACACAAACATCTCTTACCCTAAACGCATTACCTGCTCCGTTCCGTCGTGGGTAAAAATACTGAAGATTTAAGTTATCATCATCATTTCAGCCCGGAATCACCCACTGTTGGGTATAGGCCTCTCATTTTTTCTGCCATTCCTTTCTGATCTGTGCGTCCCTCATCATCCATCCGCTTCCCACGCTCCTGACAATATCGTCGACCCAACGCGCTTTTGGACGGCCCTGGTTTCTTTTTGTTTTCCGGTTTAATTTAAGCTTTAATTAAACATTAATTATTATAGGTACAATATCAATTACGTTTATTTACTAGCAATTAGTGAGTTAATCACAGCTAAGTGCAGTCTCAGTTTCAAAGGTGTTAGGTATTGAGTCAGTCAATTCAACTGCAAAGTATACAACATACAAGGAATTGGCGACCAGTCTTCTTGTGGTCAAGTAATACAACATTATGTCAAGAGGGCAAATACTTCATCATTCATGTTTCAGAATATTTATATTTTTTTATTAAAGTGTAACTCACAGCACCGAACATCTCATCACATGTACCAGGCGCGTAGAATTTGGAAGTGCTCATTATCATCAGACGACATCATATCACAAATTTTCTTTATTTACTAGGGCCCTAAAATTCTATTATCCATGGTATTCACCAGCGTAAATCTCACGTACAGGGTAAAACTCTCAGCACCAAACATCACATCTACCAGGCGCGCAGAATTCGGTAGCGCCTACTCATTATTAGTTACCTTCTGTCATTATTACACATCGCTACATATTATAAATCAAAGTCCTCCACCACGTCTGTCTGTCTGTCTGCAATAAACTCAAAAACGACTGCACCGATTTTCATGCTGTTTACACCAATGGATAGAGTGGTTCTCGAGAAAGGTTTTAGTATAAAATAATTTGACCGACATCCACGCGGGTGAAGCCGCGGGCATCAGCTAGTTTTCTTTATAATTACAAGTACCAAAGCCCCAAACTTTATAAAAGTAAATTCACGTACAGGGTAAAACTCACAGCACCGAGCATTACATCACACGAGGTACCAGGCGCTCAGAATTCGGAAGTGCTCGTTAGTATTCGAAGCCAGTATTATTTAACACTTGGGCTACACGCGCGAGCATCGTGTGGGGAATATGATACTGTTGGGTAAGGCTGTGATAGGTTAGCAACCTGGGAGGTTCTACTAACCTATTTGTAAAAATATTGATTGGTTTTGAGGACAGTCTTGTGGTTCAAAGTTTGTTCCCAAGCACCTGCTTTCTGAATAATATCTTTACTACTAATAAAAGCAGTGGTGGCGGCCCCGACTTACGAATAGTGAGCCGTGGGTTCGAACAAAGACAGGCGCATTACTTTGTGTAATTTATTTCATTACCACTGCTCTCAAAACGGTGAAGGAAAACTTCGTGAGGAAATCGGCATGTCTTGGAACCAAAAATTCGAAGACATGTGACATCTACAAATCCGCACTTGCCCTGCGTAGTAGATAATAATAGAGCCCATTCTCTCTCAAATAGAGGAGGCCTGAGTCCCTGCAGTGGGAAAGTTATACGCTGATGATGATGATTAGGTATAAATGCGCCGGTTTGTGAAGATGGAAGGATGTTTTTACTGCCTCTTGCAAAAAACAACTGAATCAAATAATTATAATGCGCAGTTTTTATATACTAATTTGTCTGAAGTCTCCTTGCCGTGAGAAAAAGAGTAGGTAAAAGAGACTATAAAGCCACCTGGATGATGGAGCTAAACAACCTGTAGATCTCCATCTCTTTTCTCGAATCCTATTTGCCTTTTTTTTGGTGGGGTTAGGAAATCATCAAATGACTCCTCCAGCTTTGGGCTGAGCAGAAGGGAGTGTCAGACTTCTACTGACTATATACCACCCATGTTCCTTCTTAGCCATTGTGCCGAGGCCGTGGTATCTCTTTCGAACAACCCGCAGCCCAATCCTATTTGCCTAGAGTTTCAAAGAAAACGAGAGAGTTTTAAAGAAGGTTGGCTGGTTTTGCACGTCTATACACGTATATACGGTAGGTATGTGACAACCATACAAGGCAATGAAGCAATTGTGAGGTCGTTACGTAATCTCAGCACAACGGCTAATAGGGAAAGTGAGACGGATAACGTCGTACAATGCCCATAATATGGTTTGTTGTATGCTCAAATATAGACTTACATAACGTATCATCACACCCGTAACCCCCAAGGGTTAGGAAGAGGTGTACCCATTAGTACACCATGTAATAGGGGGTGAGCCGGGCATAAGTAGACTGACTGCTACTGAGTTTTTTTATTTTTAATATGAACCCCATATAAAAGGCCGCCCGTCAAGGATAAAAGATCAGATTAGTAAAAAAAAATTGATCATCATAAATTCTCGAGCGCGTCAGATTAAAGTGGGGTGAGTTAATTACATGCTAAAAAGTGTATATGCCACTAATCTGACAATTTGAGTGTGTTACGTTGCAAAAAAAAAAGAGTAGGTAGCTTAGACCGATAATATCACAAAAAAATTGACGAAATGGACGTTTCCTATTCCACTTTATTCTCCTCGAAAACTGAACTGATTTAATTATTTTTCACATTAAAACTTGAACAAAGAAAAGTGTAGGTTCCTATCAATTACTTTTGTGTTAAAAACTTTTCGAATTCGTCTCGTAGTTCTCTAACTTTCTGGAGGGTCATAAATTATTTTTACTTATTAGTTGCTGAAAAGAAGGAAATTATATGGACGTGTTTACAGGCCCTTGATTTTGAGGTATTATCTTGGTAGAAAAAAGGGCAATTTATTTGTATGGAGAATCGCACCACTATGTTAAATTAGTTAAAATCCATAAAGATTATGCCTCAATTTCAGTTGAAAACCCCTGATGTATCAGTTTAAGCTATTTCCCGAAACACAATATTTCATGTTAAAGTGAAACCAACGAATTACTGGAACACGAACAGTTCAAACACGGTACGTTTTTCATGGAAATTGGATTTAGTTTACACAACAAGGTAGGTAGATGTTTACTTTAATATATTTCCCAACGGCAAAGGAAATTAGAGGAATTTTGTACTTTAAATTGTTAAAAACAAACATGTATTGGTTTGTAACATTGTATGTTTCGAGAACTTTCACCCAAAACTATTATTTTGACTCGTAGTCGGCTTCCAGTCTTACCGAATGCAGCTAAACATTGAGCTGGATAGGTCCAGAAGAAACAATTTATCTGTCTTCGATCACGCAACGAAAGTTATCAGAAATTAACAGCATAGGAAAAATAATAATATCCTCTTCCCTTAGACAGAACAGAAATGGGCCAAATGGCACAAAGGGACATAAAACCAAAGAACCTACTTAGTGACAGTCTGACGGGGTGAAATTTTATTCAAACGAAATTAAAATAAAAGGCTTTTAATGGAAATAATACTACAACATACTCATATTTCCAATTCGAAATGTGGGTAAATAAGCTACATCACCTATGTCCTGCAGTGGACGTCTTTTGGCTGAAATGATGAGCTACACCACAGTCTAACCTTTTAGGAATAACAAGCGTGATGCTTTATTATGTAAAGACAATTATATTACACACCCACTCACAAGAACACCGCCCATTATATTCTCATTTAGCACTACCCTCAAATTAACGACACAATCATCTTTATACAAAACTACCCGATTTGCGCAACGACCTACAATATGAGACCCATCGACATCAAATGACGCTTTAATCTAAATAACAGGCATTAGTGATCTTTTGGTTAAAGAGGCGGTTACTTTTCATCGCTAAGGCGACAAACAAGGTGAAATGTAGGGCGAGGGATAAAAAACATGGTAAAATATAGGGTGTTAAGAGATCCATCATATGGCTGTCATCTACGTAGTCTATATTTAGCGAAAGTAGAGCCGACATCAGAAGCATCAATTTTATGGCATTTTTTGTCTTTCTTATATTTTAGACGAAGTTTTATAGTTTGACTAAACCGTGGAATTAAATAAAATGAACGTTTACTCTAGCTTCAATTGAGCAAAATACTTTTATTTTGTGTTTGTACGTGCGGTATTGTAATATATCGCACATAAAACGTTGTGCTCATGGATCCATGACGCTTCAAGTATCTGCGTAAACAGAAGCCTAGATTTGGTCCAGTGTTTGTTTCCTTCTTTGCCGTTTGGTTAGTGTGCCTTACCTAGTTTCCCCTGGTTTTCCCTGGTTGCCGCCCGAGAAATATCTCTGCAATGCTGGTTTCCACACGATGTCTTTCATAACCGAAGCAAGTGATATTATACAATACTCACATAGCTTCGAAAAATCAGAGGTGTCTTGGGTTCCAATTTTTTGATTTTTTTTTTGATTTTTTAATTGTTGGATCTTTGACTTGGCAGTCCAACGGTCTG